>JAWNOE010000254.1:0-1200000 GCA_035046095.1 Drosophila pseudotakahashii
TGCTTAATCAAAAGTTATGGGCAGTCTTAGGTACTTGTCTTGCCTTGTTCGTCCGTAGCCTTGTTCGTGCACTATTTTCAGATATAAACGCGACTTTCTCGAAAACTATGAGAGATAGAAAGAAAGTTTGTTTGGCAACTTTGTTCTACTCATCAATACCTATCAAACTCAGCAAACATTGTCCAAATCGGACTGTTTAATCAAAAGTTATGGGCAGTCTTAGGTACTTGTCTTGCCTTGTTCGTCCGTAGCCTTGTTCGTGCACTATTTTCAGATATAAACGCGACTTTCTCGAAAACTATGAGAGATAGAAAGAAAGTTTGTTTGGCAACTTTGTTCTACTCATCAATACCTATCAAACTCAGCAAACATTGTCCAAATCGGACTGTTTAATCAAAAGTTATGGGCAGTCTTAGGTACTTGTCTTGCCTTGTTCGTCCGTAGCCTTGTTCGTGCACTATTTTCAGATATAAACGCGACTTTCTCGAAAACTATGAGAGATAGAAAGAAAGTTTGTTTGGCAACTTTGTTCTACTCATCAATACCTATCAAACTCAGCAAACATTGTCCAAATCGGACTGTTTAATCAAAAGTTATGGGCAGTCTTAGGTACTTGTCTTGCCTTGTTCGTCCGTAGCCTTGTTCGTGCACTATTTTCAGATATAAACGCGACTTTCTCGAAAACTATGAGAGATAGAAAGAAAGTTTGTTTGGCAACTTTGTTCTACTCATCAATACCTATCAAACTCAGCAAACATTGTCCAAATCGGACTGTTTAATCAAAAGTTATGGGCAGTCTTAGGTACTTGTCTTGCCTTGTTCGTCCGTAGCCTTGTTCGTGCACTATTTTCAGATATAAACGCGACTTTCTCGAAAACTATGAGAGATAGAAAGAAAGTTTGTTTGGCAACTTTGTTCTACTCATCAATACCTATCAAACTCAGCAAACATTGTCCAAATCGGACTGTTTAATCAAAAGTTATGGGCAGTCTTAGGTACTTGTCTTGCCTTGTTCGTCCGTAGCCTTGTTCGTGCACTATTTTCAGATATAAACGCGACTTTCTCGAAAACTATGAGAGATAGAAAGAAAGTTTGTTTGGCAACTTTGTTCTACTCATCAATACCTATCAAACTCAGCAAACATTGTTTAATCAAAAGTTATGGGCAGTCTTAGGTACTTGTCTTGCCTTGTTCGTCCGTAGCCTTGTTCGTGCACTATTTTCAGATATAAACGCGACTTTCTCGAAAACTATGAGAGATAGAAAGAAAGTTTGTTTGGCAACTTTGTTCTACTCATCAATACCTATCAAACTCAGCAAACATTGTCCAAATCGGACTGTTTAATCAAAAGTTATGGGCAGTCTTAGGTACTTGTCTTGCCTTGTTCGTCCGTAGCCTTGTTCGTGCACTATTTTCAGATATAAACGCGACTTTCTCGAAAACTATGAGAGATAGAAAGAAAGTTTGTTTGGCAACTTTGTTCTACTCATCAATACCTATCAAACTCAGCAAACATTGTCCAAATCGGACTGTTTAATCAAAAGTTATGGGCAGTCTTAGGTACTTGTCTTGCCTTGTTCGTCCGTAGCCTTGTTCGTGCACTATTTTCAGATATAAACGCGACTTTCTCGAAAACTATGAGAGATAGAAAGAAAGTTTGTTTGGCAACTTTGTTCTACTCATCAATACCTATCAAACTCAGCAAACATTGTCCAAATCGGACTGTTTAATCAAAAGTTATGGGCAGTCTTAGGTACTTGTCTTGCCTTGTTCGTCCGTAGCCTTGTTCGTGCACTATTTTCAGATATAAACGCGACTTTCTCGAAAACTATGAGAGATAGAAAGAAAGTTTGTTTGGCAACTTTGTTCTACTCATCAATACCTATCAAACTCAGCAAACATTGTCCAAATCGGACTGTTTAATCAAAAGTTATGGGCAGTCTTAGGTACTTGTCTTGCCTTGTTCGTCCGTAGCCTTGTTCGTGCACTATTTTCAGATATAAACGCGACTTTCTCGAAAACTATGAGAGATAGAAAGAAAGTTTGTTTGGCAACTTTGTTCTACTCATCAATACCTATCAAACTCAGCAAACATTGTCCAAATCGGACTGTTTAATCAAAAGTTATGGGCAGTCTTAGGTACTTGTCTTGCCTTGTTCGTCCGTAGCCTTGTTCGTGCACTATTTTCAGATATAAACGCGACTTTCTCGAAAACTATGAGAGATAGAAAGAAAGTTTGTTTGGCAACTTTGTTCTACTCATCAATACCTATCAAACTCAGCAAACATTGTCCAAATCGGACTGTTTAATCAAAAGTTATGGGCAGTCTTAGGTACTTGTCTTGCCTTGTTCGTCCGTAGCCTTGTTCGTGCACTATTTTCAGATATAAACGCGACTTTCTCGAAAACTATGAGAGATAGAAAGAAAGTTTGTTTGGCAACTTTGTTCTACTCATCAATACCTATCAAACTCAGCAAACATTGTCCAAATCGGACTGTTTAATCAAAAGTTATGGGCAGTCTTAGGTACTTGTCTTGCCTTGTTCGTCCGTAGCCTTGTTCGTGCACTATTTTCAGATATAAACGCGACTTTCTCGAAAACTATGAGAGATAGAAAGAAAGTTTGTTTGGCAACTTTGTTCTACTCATCAATACCTATCAAACTCAGCAAACATTGTCCAAATCGGACTGTTTAATCAAAAGTTATGGGCAGTCTTAGGTACTTGTCTTGCCTTGTTCGTCCGTAGCCTTGTTCGTGCACTATTTTCAGATATAAACGCGACTTTCTCGAAAACTATGAGAGATAGAAAGAAAGTTTGTTTGGCAACTTTGTTCTACTCATCAATACCTATCAAACTCAGCAAACATTGTCCAAATCGGACTGTTTAATCAAAAGTTATGGGCAGTCTTAGGTACTTGTCTTGCCTTGTTCGTCCGTAGCCTTGTTCGTGCACTATTTTCAGATATAAACGCGACTTTCTCGAAAACTATGAGAGATAGAAAGAAAGTTTGTTTGGCAACTTTGTTCTACTCATCAATACCTATCAAACTCAGCAAACATTGTCCAAATCGGACTGTTTAATCAAAAGTTATGGGCAGTCTTAGGTACTTGTCTTGCCTTGTTCGTCCGTAGCCTTGTTCGTGCACTATTTTCAGATATAAACGCGACTTTCTCGAAAACTATGAGAGATAGAAAGAAAGTTTGTTTGGCAACTTTGTTCTACTCATCAATACCTATCAAACTCAGCAAACATTGTCCAAATCGGACTGTTTAATCAAAAGTTATGGGCAGTCTTAGGTACTTGTCTTGCCTTGTTCGTCCGTAGCCTTGTTCGTGCACTATTTTCAGATATAAACGCGACTTTCTCGAAAACTATGAGAGATAGAAAGAAAGTTTGTTTGGCAACTTTGTTCTACTCATCAATACCTATCAAACTCAGCAAACATTGTCCAAATCGGACTGTTTAATCAAAAGTTATGGGCAGTCTTAGGTACTTGTCTTGCCTTGTTCGTCCGTAGCCTTGTTCGTGCACTATTTTCAGATATAAACGCGACTTTCTCGAAAACTATGAGAGATAGAAAGAAAGTTTGTTTGGCAACTTTGTTCTACTCATCAATACCTATCAAACTCAGCAAACATTGTCCAAATCGGACTGTTTAATCAAAAGTTATGGGCAGTCTTAGGTACTTGTCTTGCCTTGTTCGTCCGTAGCCTTGTTCGTGCACTATTTTCAGATATAAACGCGACTTTCTCGAAAACTATGAGAGATAGAAAGAAAGTTTGTTTGGCAACTTTGTTCTACTCATCAATACCTATCAAACTCAGCAAACATTGTCCAAATCGGACTGTTTAATCAAAAGTTATGGGCAGTCTTAGGTACTTGTCTTGCCTTGTTCGTCCGTAGCCTTGTTCGTGCACTATTTTCAGATATAAACGCGACTTTCTCGAAAACTATGAGAGATAGAAAGAAAGTTTGTTTGGCAACTTTGTTCTACTCATCAATACCTATCAAACTCAGCAAACATTGTCCAAATCGGACTGTTTAATCAAAAGTTATGGGCAGTCTTAGGTACTTGTCTTGCCTTGTTCGTCCGTAGCCTTGTTCGTGCACTATTTTCAGATATAAACGCGACTTTCTCGAAAACTATGAGAGATAGAAAGAAAGTTTGTTTGGCAACTTTGTTCTACTCATCAATACCTATCAAACTCAGCAAACATTGTCCAAATCGGACTGTTTAATCAAAAGTTATGGGCAGTCTTAGGTACTTGCCTTGTTCGTCCGTAGCCTTGTTCGTGCACTATTTTCAGATATAAACGCGACTTTCTCGAAAACTATGAGAGATAGAAAGAAAGTTTGTTTGGCAACTTTGTTCTACTCATCAATACCTATCAAACTCAGCAAACATTGTCCAAATCGGACTGTTTAATCAAAAGTTATGGGCAGTCTTAGGTACTTGTCTTGCCTTGTTCGTCCGTAGCCTTGTTCGTGCACTATTTTCAGATATAAACGCGACTTTCTCGAAAACTATGAGAGATAGAAAGAAAGTTTGTTTGGCAACTTTGTTCTACTCATCAATACCTATCAAACTCAGCAAACATTGTCCAAATCGGACTGTTTAATCAAAAGTTATGGGCAGTCTTAGGTACTTGTCTTGCCTTGTTCGTCCGTAGCCTTGTTCGTGCACTATTTTCAGATATAAACGCGACTTTCTCGAAAACTATGAGAGATAGAAAGAAAGTTTGTTTGGCAACTTTGTTCTACTCATCAATACCTATCAAACTCAGCAAACATTGTCCAAATCGGACTGTTTAATCAAAAGTTATGGGCAGTCTTAGGTACTTGTCTTGCCTTGTTCGTCCGTAGCCTTGTTCGTGCACTATTTTCAGATATAAACGCGACTTTCTCGAAAACTATGAGAGATAGAAAGAAAGTTTGTTTGGCAACTTTGTTCTACTCATCAATACCTATCAAACTCAGCAAACATTGTCCAAATCGGACTGTTTAATCAAAAGTTATGGGCAGTCTTAGGTACTTGTCTTGCCTTGTTCGTCCGTAGCCTTGTTCGTGCACTATTTTCAGATATAAACGCGACTTTCTCGAAAACTATGAGAGATAGAAAGAAAGTTTGTTTGGCAACTTTGTTCTACTCATCAATACCTATCAAACTCAGCAAACATTGTCCAAATCGGACTGTTTAATCAAAAGTTATGGGCAGTCTTAGGTACTTGTCTTGCCTTGTTCGTCCGTAGCCTTGTTCGTGCACTATTTTCAGATATAAACGCGACTTTCTCGAAAACTATGAGAGATAGAAAGAAAGTTTGTTTGGCAACTTTGTTCTACTCATCAATACCTATCAAACTCAGCAAACATTGTCCAAATCGGACTGTTTAATCAAAAGTTATGGGCAGTCTTAGGTACTTGTCTTGCCTTGTTCGTCCGTAGCCTTGTTCGTGCACTATTTTCAGATATAAACGCGACTTTCTCGAAAACTATGAGAGATAGAAAGAAAGTTTGTTTGGCAACTTTGTTCTACTCATCAATACCTATCAAACTCAGCAAACATTGTCCAAATCGGACTGTTTAATCAAAAGTTATGGGCAGTCTTAGGTACTTGCCTTTTTCGTCCGTAGCCTTGTTCGTGCACTATTTTCAGATATAAACGCGACTTTCTCGAAAACTATGAGAGATAGAAAGAAAGTTTGTTTGGCAACTTTGTTCTACTCATCAATACCTATCAAACTCAGCAAACATTGTCCAAATCGGACTGTTTAATCAAAAGTTATGGGCAGTCTTAGGTACTTGTCTTGCCTTGTTCGTCCGTAGCCTTGTTCGTGCACTATTTTCAGATATAAACGCGACTTTCTCGAAAACTATGAGAGATAGAAAGAAAGTTTGTTTGGCAACTTTGTTCTACTCATCAATACCTATCAAACTCAGCAAACATTGTCCAAATCGGACTGTTTAATCAAAAGTTATGGGCAGTCTTAGGTACTTGTCTTGCCTTGTTCGTCCGTAGCCTTGTTCGTGCACTATTTTCAGATATAAACGCGACTTTCTCGAAAACTATGAGAGATAGAAAGAAAGTTTGTTTGGCAACTTTGTTCTACTCATCAATACCTATCAAACTCAGCAAACATTGTCCAAATCGGACTGTTTAATCAAAAGTTATGGGCAGTCTTAGGTACTTGTCTTGCCTTGTTCGTCCGTAGCCTTGTTCGTGCACTATTTTCAGATATAAACGCGACTTTCTCGAAAACTATGAGAGATAGAAAGAAAGTTTGTTTGGCAACTTTGTTCTACTCATCAATACCTATCAAACTCAGCAAACATTGTCCAAATCGGACTGTTTAATCAAAAGTTATGGGCAGTCTTAGGTACTTGTCTTGCCTTGTTCGTCCGTAGCCTTGTTCGTGCACTATTTTCAGATATAAACGCGACTTTCTCGAAAACTATGAGAGATAGAAAGAAAGTTTGTTTGGCAACTTTGTTCTACTCATCAATACCTATCAAACTCAGCAAACATTGTCCAAATCGGACTGTTTAATCAAAAGTTATGGGCAGTCTTAGGTACTTGTCTTGCCTTGTTCGTCCGTAGCCTTGTTCGTGCACTATTTTCAGATATAAACGCGACTTTCTCGAAAACTATGAGAGATAGAAAGAAAGTTTGTTTGGCAACTTTGTTCTACTCATCAATACCTATCAAACTCAGCAAACATTGTCCAAATCGGACTGTTTAATCAAAAGTTATGGGCAGTCTTAGGTACTTGTCTTGCCTTGTTCGTCCGTAGCCTTGTTCGTGCACTATTTTCAGATATAAACGCGACTTTCTCGAAAACTATGAGAGATAGAAAGAAAGTTTGTTTGGCAACTTTGTTCTACTCATCAATACCTATCAAACTCAGCAAACATTGTCCAAATCGGACTGTTTAATCAAAAGTTATGGGCAGTCTTAGGTACTTGCCTTTTTCGTCCGTAGCCTTGTTCGTGCACTATTTTCAGATATAAACGCGACTTTCTCGAAAACTATGAGAGATAGAAAGAAAGTTTGTTTGGCAACTTTGTTCTACTCATCAATACCTATCAAACTCAGCAAACATTGTCCAAATCGGACTGTTTAATCAAAAGTTATGGGCAGTCTTAGGTACTTGTCTTGCCTTGTTCGTCCGTAGCCTTGTTCGTGCACTATTTTCAGATATAAACGCGACTTTCTCGAAAACTATGAGAGATAGAAAGAAAGTTTGTTTGGCAACTTTGTTCTACTCATCAATACCTATCAAACTCAGCAAACATTGTCCAAATCGGACTGTTTAATCAAAAGTTATGGGCAGTCTTAGGTACTTGTCTTGCCTTGTTCGTCCGTAGCCTTGTTCGTGCACTATTTTCAGATATAAACGCGACTTTCTCGAAAACTATGAGAGATAGAAAGAAAGTTTGTTTGGCAACTTTGTTCTACTCATCAATACCTATCAAACTCAGCAAACATTGTCCAAATCGGACTGTTTAATCAAAAGTTATGGGCAGTCTTAGGTACTTGTCTTGCCTTGTTCGTCCGTAGCCTTGTTCGTGCACTATTTTCAGATATAAACGCGACTTTCTCGAAAACTATGAGAGATAGAAAGAAAGTTTGTTTGGCAACTTTGTTCTACTCATCAATACCTATCAAACTCAGCAAACATTGTCCAAATCGGACTGTTTAATCAAAAGTTATGGGCAGTCTTAGGTACTTGCCTTTTTCGTCCGTAGCCTTGTTCGTGCACTATTTTCAGATATAAACGCGACTTTCTCGAAAACTATGAGAGATAGAAAGAAAGTTTGTTTGGCAACTTTGTTCTACTCATCAATACCTATCAAACTCAGCAAACATTGTCCAAATCGGACTGTTTAATCAAAAGTTATGGGCAGTCTTAGGTACTTGTCTTGCCTTGTTCGTCCGTAGCCTTGTTCGTGCACTATTTTCAGATATAAACGCGACTTTCTCGAAAACTATGAGAGATAGAAAGAAAGTTTGTTTGGCAACTTTGTTCTACTCATCAATACCTATCAAACTCAGCAAACATTGTCCAAATCGGACTGTTTAATCAAAAGTTATGGGCAGTCTTAGGTACTTGTCTTGCCTTGTTCGTCCGTAGCCTTGTTCGTGCACTATTTTCAGATATAAACGCGACTTTCTCGAAAACTATGAGAGATAGAAAGAAAGTTTGTTTGGCAACTTTGTTCTACTCATCAATACCTATCAAACTCAGCAAACATTGTCCAAATCGGACTGTTTAATCAAAAGTTATGGGCAGTCTTAGGTACTTGTCTTGCCTTGTTCGTCCGTAGCCTTGTTCGTGCACTATTTTCAGATATAAACGCGACTTTCTCGAAAACTATGAGAGATAGAAAGAAAGTTTGTTTGGCAACTTTGTTCTACTCATCAATACCTATCAAACTCAGCAAACATTGTCCAAATCGGACTGTTTAATCAAAAGTTATGGGCAGTCTTAGGTACTTGTCTTGCCTTGTTCGTCCGTAGCCTTGTTCGTGCACTATTTTCAGATATAAACGCGACTTTCTCGAAAACTATGAGAGATAGAAAGAAAGTTTGTTTGGCAACTTTGTTCTACTCATCAATACCTATCAAACTCAGCAAACATTGTCCAAATCGGACTGTTTAATCAAAAGTTATGGGCAGTCTTAGGTACTTGTCTTGCCTTGTTCGTCCGTAGCCTTGTTCGTGCACTATTTTCAGATATAAACGCGACTTTCTCGAAAACTATGAGAGATAGAAAGAAAGTTTGTTTGGCAACTTTGTTCTACTCATCAATACCTATCAAACTCAGCAAACATTGTCCAAATCGGACTGTTTAATCAAAAGTTATGGGCAGTCTTAGGTACTTGCCTTTTTCGTCCGTAGCCTTGTTCGTGCACTATTTTCAGATATAAACGCGACTTTCTCGAAAACTATGAGAGATAGAAAGAAAGTTTGTTTGGCAACTTTGTTCTACTCATCAATACCTATCAAACTCAGCAAACATTGTCCAAATCGGACTGTTTAATCAAAAGTTATGGGCAGTCTTAGGTACTTGTCTTGCCTTGTTCGTCCGTAGCCTTGTTCGTGCACTATTTTCAGATATAAACGCGACTTTCTCGAAAACTATGAGAGATAGAAAGAAAGTTTGTTTGGCAACTTTGTTCTACTCATCAATACCTATCAAACTCAGCAAACATTGTCCAAATCGGACTGTTTAATTAAAAGTTATGGGCAGTCTTAGGTACTTGTCTTGCCTTGTTCGTCCGTAGCCTTGTTCGTGCACTATTTTCAGATATAAACGCGACTTTCTCGAAAACTATGAGAGATAGAAAGAAAGTTTGTTTGGCAACTTTGTTCTACTCATCAATACCTATCAAACTCAGCAAACATTGTCCAAATCGGACTGTTTAATCAAAAGTTATGGGCAGTCTTAGGTACTTGTCTTGCCTTGTTCGTCCGTAGCCTTGTTCGTGCACTATTTTCAGATATAAACGCGACTTTCTCGAAAACTATGAGAGATAGAAAGAAAGTTTGTTTGGCAACTTTGTTCTACTCATCAATACCTATCAAACTCAGCAAACATTGTCCAAATCGGACTGTTTAATCAAAAGTTATGGGCAGTCTTAGGTACTTGTCTTGCCTTGTTCGTCCGTAGCCTTGTTCGTGCACTATTTTCAGATATAAACGCGACTTTCTCGAAAACTATGAGAGATAGAAAGAAAGTTTGTTTGGCAACTTTGTTCTACTCATCAATACCTATCAAACTCAGCAAACATTGTCCAAATCGGACTGTTTAATCAAAAGTTATGGGCAGTCTTAGGTACTTGTCTTGCCTTGTTCGTCCGTAGCCTTGTTCGTGCACTATTTTCAGATATAAACGCGACTTTCTCGAAAACTATGAGAGATAGAAAGAAAGTTTGTTTGGCAACTTTGTTCTACTCATCAATACCTATCAAACTCAGCAAACATTGTCCAAATCGGACTGTTTAATCAAAAGTTATGGGCAGTCTTAGGTACTTGTCTTGCCTTGTTCGTCCGTAGCCTTGTTCGTGCACTATTTTCAGATATAAACGCGACTTTCTCGAAAACTATGAGAGATAGAAAGAAAGTTTGTTTGGCAACTTTGTTCTACTCATCAATACCTATCAAACTCAGCAAACATTGTCCAAATCGGACTGTTTAATCAAAAGTTATGGGCAGTCTTAGGTACTTGTCTTGCCTTGTTCGTCCGTAGCCTTGTTCGTGCACTATTTTCAGATATAAACGCGACTTTCTCGAAAACTATGAGAGATAGAAAGAAAGTTTGTTTGGCAACTTTGTTCTACTCATCAATACCTATCAAACTCAGCAAACATTGTCCAAATCGGACTGTTTAATCAAAAGTTATGGGCAGTCTTAGGTACTTGTCTTGCCTTGTTCGTCCGTAGCCTTGTTCGTGCACTATTTTCAGATATAAACGCGACTTTCTCGAAAACTATGAGAGATAGAAAGAAAGTTTGTTTGGCAACTTTGTTCTACTCATCAATACCTATCAAACTCAGCAAACATTGTCCAAATCGGACTGTTTAATCAAAAGTTATGGGCAGTCTTAGGTACTTGCCTTTTTCGTCCGTAGCCTTGTTCGTGCACTATTTTCAGATATAAACGCGACTTTCTCGAAAACTATGAGAGATAGAAAGAAAGTTTGTTTGGCAACTTTGTTCTACTCATCAATACCTATCAAACTCAGCAAACATTGTCCAAATCGGACTGTTTAATCAAAAGTTATGGGCAGTCTTAGGTACTTGTCTTGCCTTGTTCGTCCGTAGCCTTGTTCGTGCACTATTTTCAGATATAAACGCGACTTTCTCGAAAACTATGAGAGATAGAAAGAAAGTTTGTTTGGCAACTTTGTTCTACTCATCAATACCTATCAAACTCAGCAAACATTGTCCAAATCGGACTGTTTAATCAAAAGTTATGGGCAGTCTTAGGTACTTGTCTTGCCTTGTTCGTCCGTAGCCTTGTTCGTGCACTATTTTCAGATATAAACGCGACTTTCTCGAAAACTATGAGAGATAGAAAGAAAGTTTGTTTGGCAACTTTGTTCTACTCATCAATACCTATCAAACTCAGCAAACATTGTCCAAATCGGACTGTTTAATCAAAAGTTATGGGCAGTCTTAGGTACTTGTCTTGCCTTGTTCGTCCGTAGCCTTGTTCGTGCACTATTTTCAGATATAAACGCGACTTTCTCGAAAACTATGAGAGATAGAAAGAAAGTTTGTTTGGCAACTTTGTTCTACTCATCAATACCTATCAAACTCAGCAAACATTGTCCAAATCGGACTGTTTAATCAAAAGTTATGGGCAGTCTTAGGTACTTGTCTTGCCTTGTTCGTCCGTAGCCTTGTTCGTGCACTATTTTCAGATATAAACGCGACTTTCTCGAAAACTATGAGAGATAGAAAGAAAGTTTGTTTGGCAACTTTGTTCTACTCATCAATACCTATCAAACTCAGCAAACATTGTCCAAATCGGACTGTTTAATCAAAAGTTATGGGCAGTCTTAGGTACTTGTCTTGCCTTGTTCGTCCGTAGCCTTGTTCGTGCACTATTTTCAGATATAAACGCGACTTTCTCGAAAACTATGAGAGATAGAAAGAAAGTTTGTTTGGCAACTTTGTTCTACTCATCAATACCTATCAAACTCAGCAAACATTGTCCAAATCGGACTGTTTAATCAAAAGTTATGGGCAGTCTTAGGTACTTGTCTTGCCTTGTTCGTCCGTAGCCTTGTTCGTGCACTATTTTCAGATATAAACGCGACTTTCTCGAAAACTATGAGAGATAGAAAGAAAGTTTGTTTGGCAACTTTGTTCTACTCATCAATACCTATCAAACTCAGCAAACATTGTCCAAATCGGACTGTTTAATCAAAAGTTATGGGCAGTCTTAGGTACTTGTCTTGCCTTGTTCGTCCGTAGCCTTGTTCGTGCACTATTTTCAGATATAAACGCGACTTTCTCGAAAACTATGAGAGATAGAAAGAAAGTTTGTTTGGCAACTTTGTTCTACTCATCAATACCTATCAAACTCAGCAAACATTGTCCAAATCGGACTGTTTAATCAAAAGTTATGGGCAGTCTTAGGTACTTGTCTTGCCTTGTTCGTCCGTAGCCTTGTTCGTGCACTATTTTCAGATATAAACGCGACTTTCTCGAAAACTATGAGAGATAGAAAGAAAGTTTGTTTGGCAACTTTGTTCTACTCATCAATACCTATCAAACTCAGCAAACATTGTCCAAATCGGACTGTTTAATCAAAAGTTATGGGCAGTCTTAGGTACTTGTCTTGCCTTGTTCGTCCGTAGCCTTGTTCGTGCACTATTTTCAGATATAAACGCGACTTTCTCGAAAACTATGAGAGATAGAAAGAAAGTTTGTTTGGCAACTTTGTTCTACTCATCAATACCTATCAAACTCAGCAAACATTGTCCAAATCGGACTGTTTAATCAAAAGTTATGGGCAGTCTTAGGTACTTGTCTTGCCTTGTTCGTCCGTAGCCTTGTTCGTGCACTATTTTCAGATATAAACGCGACTTTCTCGAAAACTATGAGAGATAGAAAGAAAGTTTGTTTGGCAACTTTGTTCTACTCATCAATACCTATCAAACTCAGCAAACATTGTCCAAATCGGACTGTTTAATCAAAAGTTATGGGCAGTCTTAGGTACTTGTCTTGCCTTGTTCGTCCGTAGCCTTGTTCGTGCACTATTTTCAGATATAAACGCGACTTTCTCGAAAACTATGAGAGATAGAAAGAAAGTTTGTTTGGCAACTTTGTTCTACTCATCAATACCTATCAAACTCAGCAAACATTGTCCAAATCGGACTGTTTAATCAAAAGTTATGGGCAGTCTTAGGTACTTGCCTTTTTCGTCCGTAGCCTTGTTCGTGCACTATTTTCAGATATAAACGCGACTTTCTCGAAAACTATGAGAGATAGAAAGAAAGTTTGTTTGGCAACTTTGTTCTACTCATCAATACCTATCAAACTCAGCAAACATTGTCCAAATCGGACTGTTTAATCAAAAGTTATGGGCAGTCTTAGGTACTTGTCTTGCCTTGTTCGTCCGTAGCCTTGTTCGTGCACTATTTTCAGATATAAACGCGACTTTCTCGAAAACTATGAGAGATAGAAAGAAAGTTTGTTTGGCAACTTTGTTCTACTCATCAATACCTATCAAACTCAGCAAACATTGTCCAAATCGGACTGTTTAATCAAAAGTTATGGGCAGTCTTAGGTACTTGTCTTGCCTTGTTCGTCCGTAGCCTTGTTCGTGCACTATTTTCAGATATAAACGCGACTTTCTCGAAAACTATGAGAGATAGAAAGAAAGTTTGTTTGGCAACTTTGTTCTACTCATCAATACCTATCAAACTCAGCAAACATTGTCCAAATCGGACTGTTTAATCAAAAGTTATGGGCAGTCTTAGGTATTTGCCTTGTTCGTCCGTAGCCTTGTTCGTGCACTATTTTCAGATATAAACGCGACTTTCTCGAAAACTATGAGAGATAGAAAGAAAGTTTGTTTGGCAACTTTGTTCTACTCATCAATACCTATCAAACTCAGCAAACATTGTCCAAATCGGACTGTTTAATCAAAAGTTATGGGCAGTCTTAGGTACTTGCCTTTTTCGTCCGTAGCCTTGTTCGTGCACTATTTTCAGATATAAACGCGACTTTCTCGAAAACTATGAGAGATAGAAAGAAAGTTTGTTTGGCAACTTTGTTCTACTCATCAATACCTATCAAACTCAGCAAACATTGTCCAAATCGGACTGTTTAATCAAAAGTTATGGGCAGTCTTAGGTACTTGTCTTGCCTTGTTCGTCCGTAGCCTTGTTCGTGCACTATTTTCAGATATAAACGCGACTTTCTCGAAAACTATGAGAGATAGAAAGAAAGTTTGTTTGGCAACTTTGTTCTACTCATCAATACCTATCAAACTCAGCAAACATTGTCCAAATCGGACTGTTTAATCAAAAGTTATGGGCAGTCTTAGGTACTTGTCTTGCCTTGTTCGTCCGTAGCCTTGTTCGTGCACTATTTTCAGATATAAACGCGACTTTCTCGAAAACTATGAGAGATAGAAAGAAAGTTTGTTTGGCAACTTTGTTCTACTCATCAATACCTATCAAACTCAGCAAACATTGTCCAAATCGGACTGTTTAATCAAAAGTTATGGGCAGTCTTAGGTACTTGTCTTGCCTTGTTCGTCCGTAGCCTTGTTCGTGCACTATTTTCAGATATAAACGCGACTTTCTCGAAAACTATGAGAGATAGAAAGAAAGTTTGTTTGGCAACTTTGTTCTACTCATCAATACCTATCAAACTCAGCAAACATTGTCCAAATCGGACTGTTTAATCAAAAGTTATGGGCAGTCTTAGGTACTTGTCTTGCCTTGTTCGTCCGTAGCCTTGTTCGTGCACTATTTTCAGATATAAACGCGACTTTCTCGAAAACTATGAGAGATAGAAAGAAAGTTTGTTTGGCAACTTTGTTCTACTCATCAATACCTATCAAACTCAGCAAACATTGTCCAAATCGGACTGTTTAATCAAAAGTTATGGGCAGTCTTAGGTACTTGTCTTGCCTTGTTCGTCCGTAGCCTTGTTCGTGCACTATTTTCAGATATAAACGCGACTTTCTCGAAAACTATGAGAGATAGAAAGAAAGTTTGTTTGGCAACTTTGTTCTACTCATCAATACCTATCAAACTCAGCAAACATTGTCCAAATCGGACTGTTTAATCAAAAGTTATGGGCAGTCTTAGGTACTTGTCTTGCCTTGTTCGTCCGTAGCCTTGTTCGTGCACTATTTTCAGATATAAACGCGACTTTCTCGAAAACTATGAGAGATAGAAAGAAAGTTTGTTTGGCAACTTTGTTCTACTCATCAATACCTATCAAACTCAGCAAACATTGTCCAAATCGGACTGTTTAATCAAAAGTTATGGGCAGTCTTAGGTACTTGTCTTGCCTTGTTCGTCCGTAGCCTTGTTCGTGCACTATTTTCAGATATAAACGCGACTTTCTCGAAAACTATGAGAGATAGAAAGAAAGTTTGTTTGGCAACTTTGTTCTACTCATCAATACCTATCAAACTCAGCAAACATTGTCCAAATCGGACTGTTTAATCAAAAGTTATGGGCAGTCTTAGGTACTTGTCTTGCCTTGTTCGTCCGTAGCCTTGTTCGTGCACTATTTTCAGATATAAACGCGACTTTCTCGAAAACTATGAGAGATAGAAAGAAAGTTTGTTTGGCAACTTTGTTCTACTCATCAATACCTATCAAACTCAGCAAACATTGTCCAAATCGGACTGTTTAATCAAAAGTTATGGGCAGTCTTAGGTACTTGTCTTGCCTTGTTCGTCCGTAGCCTTGTTCGTGCACTATTTTCAGATATAAACGCGACTTTCTCGAAAACTATGAGAGATAGAAAGAAAGTTTGTTTGGCAACTTTGTTCTACTCATCAATACCTATCAAACTCAGCAAACATTGTCCAAATCGGACTGTTTAATCAAAAGTTATGGGCAGTCTTAGGTACTTGTCTTGCCTTGTTCGTCCGTAGCCTTGTTCGTGCACTATTTTCAGATATAAACGCGACTTTCTCGAAAACTATGAGAGATAGAAAGAAAGTTTGTTTGGCAACTTTGTTCTACTCATCAATACCTATCAAACTCAGCAAACATTGTCCAAATCGGACTGTTTAATCAAAAGTTATGGGCAGTCTTAGGTACTTGTCTTGCCTTGTTCGTCCGTAGCCTTGTTCGTGCACTATTTTCAGATATAAACGCGACTTTCTCGAAAACTATGAGAGATAGAAAGAAAGTTTGTTTGGCAACTTTGTTCTACTCATCAATACCTATCAAACTCAGCAAACATTGTCCAAATCGGACTGTTTAATCAAAAGTTATGGGCAGTCTTAGGTACTTGTCTTGCCTTGTTCGTCCGTAGCCTTGTTCGTGCACTATTTTCAGATATAAACGCGACTTTCTCGAAAACTATGAGAGATAGAAAGAAAGTTTGTTTGGCAACTTTGTTCTACTCATCAATACCTATCAAACTCAGCAAACATTGTCCAAATCGGACTGTTTAATCAAAAGTTATGGGCAGTCTTAGGTACTTGTCTTGCCTTGTTCGTCCGTAGCCTTGTTCGTGCACTATTTTCAGATATAAACGCGACTTTCTCGAAAACTATGAGAGATAGAAAGAAAGTTTGTTTGGCAACTTTGTTCTACTCATCAATACCTATCAAACTCAGCAAACATTGTCCAAATCGGACTGTTTAATCAAAAGTTATGGGCAGTCTTAGGTACTTGTCTTGCCTTGTTCGTCCGTAGCCTTGTTCGTGCACTATTTTCAGATATAAACGCGACTTTCTCGAAAACTATGAGAGATAGAAAGAAAGTTTGTTTGGCAACTTTGTTCTACTCATCAATACCTATCAAACTCAGCAAACATTGTCCAAATCGGACTGTTTAATCAAAAGTTATGGGCAGTCTTAGGTACTTGTCTTGCCTTGTTCGTCCGTAGCCTTGTTCGTGCACTATTTTCAGATATAAACGCGACTTTCTCGAAAACTATGAGAGATAGAAAGAAAGTTTGTTTGGCAACTTTGTTCTACTCATCAATACCTATCAAACTCAGCAAACATTGTCCAAATCGGACTGTTTAATCAAAAGTTATGGGCAGTCTTAGGTACTTGTCTTGCCTTGTTCGTCCGTAGCCTTGTTCGTGCACTATTTTCAGATATAAACGCGACTTTCTCGAAAACTATGAGAGATAGAAAGAAAGTTTGTTTGGCAACTTTGTTCTACTCATCAATACCTATCAAACTCAGCAAACATTGTCCAAATCGGACTGTTTAATCAAAAGTTATGGGCAGTCTTAGGTACTTGTCTTGCCTTGTTCGTCCGTAGCCTTGTTCGTGCACTATTTTCAGATATAAACGCGACTTTCTCGAAAACTATGAGAGATAGAAAGAAAGTTTGTTTGGCAACTTTGTTCTACTCATCAATACCTATCAAACTCAGCAAACATTGTCCAAATCGGACTGTTTAATCAAAAGTTATGGGCAGTCTTAGGTACTTGTCTTGCCTTGTTCGTCCGTAGCCTTGTTCGTGCACTATTTTCAGATATAAACGCGACTTTCTCGAAAACTATGAGAGATAGAAAGAAAGTTTGTTTGGCAACTTTGTTCTACTCATCAATACCTATCAAACTCAGCAAACATTGTCCAAATCGGACTGTTTAATCAAAAGTTATGGGCAGTCTTAGGTACTTGTCTTGCCTTGTTCGTCCGTAGCCTTGTTCGTGCACTATTTTCAGATATAAACGCGACTTTCTCGAAAACTATGAGAGATAGAAAGAAAGTTTGTTTGGCAACTTTGTTCTACTCATCAATACCTATCAAACTCAGCAAACATTGTCCAAATCGGACTGTTTAATCAAAAGTTATGGGCAGTCTTAGGTACTTGTCTTGCCTTGTTCGTCCGTAGCCTTGTTCGTGCACTATTTTCAGATATAAACGCGACTTTCTCGAAAACTATGAGAGATAGAAAGAAAGTTTGTTTGGCAACTTTGTTCTACTCATCAATACCTATCAAACTCAGCAAACATTGTCCAAATCGGACTGTTTAATCAAAAGTTATGGGCAGTCTTAGGTACTTGTCTTGCCTTGTTCGTCCGTAGCCTTGTTCGTGCACTATTTTCAGATATAAACGCGACTTTCTCGAAAACTATGAGAGATAGAAAGAAAGTTTGTTTGGCAACTTTGTTCTACTCATCAATACCTATCAAACTCAGCAAACATTGTCCAAATCGGACTGTTTAATCAAAAGTTATGGGCAGTCTTAGGTACTTGTCTTGCCTTGTTCGTCCGTAGCCTTGTTCGTGCACTATTTTCAGATATAAACGCGACTTTCTCGAAAACTATGAGAGATAGAAAGAAAGTTTGTTTGGCAACTTTGTTCTACTCATCAATACCTATCAAACTCAGCAAACATTGTCCAAATCGGACTGTTTAATCAAAAGTTATGGGCAGTCTTAGGTACTTGCCTTTTTCGTCCGTAGCCTTGTTCGTGCACTATTTTCAGATATAAACGCGACTTTCTCGAAAACTATGAGAGATAGAAAGAAAGTTTGTTTGGCAACTTTGTTCTACTCATCAATACCTATCAAACTCAGCAAACATTGTCCAAATCGGACTGTTTAATCAAAAGTTATGGGCAGTCTTAGGTACTTGCCTTGTTCGTCCGTAGCCTTGTTCGTGCACTATTTTCAGATATAAACGCGACTTTCTCGAAAACTATGAGAGATAGAAAGAAAGTTTGTTTGGCAACTTTGTTCTACTCATCAATACCTATCAAACTCAGCAAACATTGTCCAAATCGGACTGTTTAATCAAAAGTTATGGGCAGTCTTAGGTACTTGTCTTGCCTTGTTCGTGCACTATTTTCAGATATAAACGCGACTTTCTCGAAAACTATGAGAGATAGAAAGAAAGTTTGTTTGGCAACTTTGTTCTACTCATCAATACCTATCAAACTCAGCAAACATTGTCCAAATCGGACTGTTTAATCAAAAGTTATGGGCAGTCTTAGGTACTTGTCTTGCCTTGTTCGTCCGTAGCCTTGTTCGTGCACTATTTTCAGATATAAACGCGACTTTCTCGAAAACTATGAGAGATAGAAAGAAAGTTTGTTTGGCAACTTTGTTCTACTCATCAATACCTATCAAACTCAGCAAACATTGTCCAAATCGGACTGTTTAATCAAAAGTTATGGGCAGTCTTAGGTACTTGTCTTGCCTTGTTCGTCCGTAGCCTTGTTCGTGCACTATTTTCAGATATAAACGCGACTTTCTCGAAAACTATGAGAGATAGAAAGAAAGTTTGTTTGGCAACTTTGTTCTACTCATCAATACCTATCAAACTCAGCAAACATTGTCCAAATCGGACTGTTTAATCAAAAGTTATGGGCAGTCTTAGGTACTTGTCTTGCCTTGTTCGTCCGTAGCCTTGTTCGTGCACTATTTTCAGATATAAACGCGATTTTCTCGAAAACTATGAGAGATAGAAAGAAAGTTTGTTTGGCAACTTTGTTCTACTCATCAATACCTATCAAACTCAGCAAACATTGTCCAAATCGGACTGTTTAATCAAAAGTTATGGGCAGTCTTAGGTACTTGCCTTGTTCGTCCGTAGCCTTGTTCGTGCACTATTTTCAGATATAAACGCGACTTTCTCGAAAACTATGAGAGATAGAAAGAAAGTTTGTTTGGCAACTTTGTTCTACTCATCAATACCTATCAAACTCAGCAAACATTGTCCAAATCGGACTGTTTAATCAAAAGTTATGGGCAGTCTTAGGTACTTGCCTTGTTCGTCCGTAGCCTTGTTCGTGCACTATTTTCAGATATAAACGCGACTTTCTCGAAAACTATGAGAGATAGAAAGAAAGTTTGTTTGGCAACTTTGTTCTACTCATCAATACCTATCAAACTCAGCAAACATTGTCCAAATCGGACTGTTTAATCAAAAGTTATGGGCAGTCTTAGGTACTTGCCTTTTTCGTCCGTAGCCTTGTTCGTGCACTATTTTCAGATATAAACGCGACTTTCTCGAAAACTATGAGAGATAGAAAGAAAGTTTGTTTGGCAACTTTGTTCTACTCATCAATACCTATCAAACTCAGCAAACATTGTCCAAATCGGACTGTTTAATCAAAAGTTATGGGCAGTCTTAGGTACTTGTCTTGCCTTGTTCGTCCGTAGCCTTGTTCGTGCACTATTTTCAGATATAAACGCGACTTTCTCGAAAACTATGAGAGATAGAAAGAAAGTTTGTTTGGCAACTTTGTTCTACTCATCAATACCTATCAAACTCAGCAAACATTGTCCAAATCGGACTGTTTAATCAAAAGTTATGGGCAGTCTTAGGTACTTGTCTTGCCTTGTTCGTCCGTAGCCTTGTTCGTGCACTATTTTCAGATATAAACGCGACTTTCTCGAAAACTATGAGAGATAGAAAGAAAGTTTGTTTGGCAACTTTGTTCTACTCATCAATACCTATCAAACTCAGCAAACATTGTCCAAATCGGACTGTTTAATCAAAAGTTATGGGCAGTCTTAGGTACTTGTCTTGCCTTGTTCGTCCGTAGCCTTGTTCGTGCACTATTTTCAGATATAAACGCGACTTTCTCGAAAACTATGAGAGATAGAAAGAAAGTTTGTTTGGCAACTTTGTTCTACTCATCAATACCTATCAAACTCAGCAAACATTGTCCAAATCGGACTGTTTAATCAAAAGTTATGGGCAGTCTTAGGTACTTGTCTTGCCTTGTTCGTCCGTAGCCTTGTTCGTGCACTATTTTCAGATATAAACGCGACTTTCTCGAAAACTATGAGAGATAGAAAGAAAGTTTGTTTGGCAACTTTGTTCTACTCATCAATACCTATCAAACTCAGCAAACATTGTCCAAATCGGACTGTTTAATCAAAAGTTATGGGCAGTCTTAGGTACTTGCCTTTTTCGTCCGTAGCCTTGTTCGTGCACTATTTTCAGATATAAACGCGACTTTCTCGAAAACTATGAGAGATAGAAAGAAAGTTTGTTTGGCAACTTTGTTCTACTCATCAATACCTATCAAACTCAGCAAACATTGTCCAAATCGGACTGTTTAATCAAAAGTTATGGGCAGTCTTAGGTACTTGTCTTGCCTTGTTCGTCCGTAGCCTTGTTCGTGCACTATTTTCAGATATAAACGCGACTTTCTCGAAAACTATGAGAGATAGAAAGAAAGTTTGTTTGGCAACTTTGTTCTACTCATCAATACCTATCAAACTCAGCAAACATTGTCCAAATCGGACTGTTTAATCAAAAGTTATGGGCAGTCTTAGGTACTTGTCTTGCCTTGTTCGTCCGTAGCCTTGTTCGTGCACTATTTTCAGATATAAACGCGATTTTCTCGAAAACTATGAGAGATAGAAAGAAAGTTTGTTTGGCAACTTTGTTCTACTCATCAATACCTATCAAACTCAGCAAACATTGTCCAAATCGGACTGTTTAATCAAAAGTTATGGGCAGTCTTAGGTACTTGTCTTGCCTTGTTCGTCCGTAGCCTTGTTCGTGCACTATTTTCAGATATAAACGCGATTTTCTCGAAAACTATGAGAGATAGAAAGAAAGTTTGTTTGGCAACTTTGTTCTACTCATCAATACCTATCAAACTCAGCAAACTTTGTCCAAATCGGACTGTTTAATCAAAAGTTATGGGCAGTCTTAGGTACTTGTCTTGCCTTGTTCGTCCGTAGCCTTGTTCGTGCACTATTTTCAGATATAAACGCGACTTTCTCGAAAACTATGAGAGATAGAAAGAAAGTTTGTTTGGCAACTTTGTTCTACTCATCAATACCTATCAAACTCAGCAAACATTGTCCAAATCGGACTGTTTAATCAAAAGTTATGGGCAGTCTTAGGTACTTGTCTTGCCTTGTTCGTCCGTAGCCTTGTTCGTGCACTATTTTCAGATATAAACGCGACTTTCTCGAAAACTATGAGAGATAGAAAGAAAGTTTGTTTGGCAACTTTGTTCTACTCATCAATACCTATCAAACTCAGCAAACATTGTCCAAATCGGACTGTTTAATCAAAAGTTATGGGCAGTCTTAGGTACTTGTCTTGCCTTGTTCGTCCGTAGCCTTGTTCGTGCACTATTTTCAGATATAAACGCGACTTTCTCGAAAACTATGAGAGATAGAAAGAAAGTTTGTTTGGCAACTTTGTTCTACTCATCAATACCTATCAAACTCAGCAAACATTGTCCAAATCGGACTGTTTAATCAAAAGTTATGGGCAGTCTTAGGTACTTGTCTTGCCTTGTTCGTCCGTAGCCTTGTTCGTGCACTATTTTTCTACTCATCAATACCTATCAAACTCAACAAACTAATCAAAAGTTATGGGCATCTTAGGTACTTGTCTTGCCTTGTTCTCCGTAGCCTTGTTCGTGCACTATTTTCAGATATAAACGCGACTTTCTCGAAAACTATGAGAGATAGAAAGAAAGTTTGTTTGGCAACTTTGTTCTACTCATCAATACCTATCAAACTCAGCAAACATTGTCCAAATCGGACTGTTTAATCAAAAGTTATGGGCAGTCTTAGGTACTTGTCTTGCCTTGTTCGTCCGTAGCCTTGTTCGTGCACTATTTTCAGATATAAACGCGACTTTCTCGAAAACTATGAGAGATAGAAAGAAAGTTTGTTTGGCAACTTTGTTCTACTCATCAATACCTATCAAACTCAGCAAACATTGTCCAAATCGGACTGTTTAATCAAAAGTTATGGGCAGTCTTAGGTACTTGTCTTGCCTTGTTCGTCCGTAGCCTTGTTCGTGCACTATTTTAATCAAAAGTTATGGGCAGTCTTAGGTACTTGTCTTGCCTTGTTCGTCCGTAGCCTTGTTCGTGCACTATTTTCAGATATAAACGCGACTTTCTCGAAAACTATGAGAGATAGAAAGAAAGTTTGTTTGGCAACTTTGTTCTACTCATCAATACCTATCAAACTCAGCAAACATTGTCCAAATCGGACTGTTTAATCAAAAGTTATGGGCAGTCTTAGGTACTTGTCTTGCCTTGTTCGTCCGTAGCCTTGTTCGTGCACTATTTTTCTACTCATCAATACCTATCAAACTCAACAAACTAATCAAAAGTTATGGGCAGTCTTAGGTATTGTCTTGCCTTGTTCTCCGTCCTTGTTCGTGCACTATTTTCAGATATAAACGCGACTTTCTCGAAAACTATGAGAGATAGAAAGAAAGTTTGTTTGGCAACTTTGTTCTACTCATCAATACCTATCAAACTCAGCAAACATTGTCCAAATCGGACTGTTTAATCAAAAGTTATGGGCAGTCTTAGGTACTTGTCTTGCCTTGTTCGTCCGTAGCCTTGTTCGTGCACTATTTTCAGATATAAACGCGACTTTCTCGAAAACTATGAGAGATAGAAAGAAAGTTTGTTTGGCAACTTTGTTCTACTCATCAATACCTATCAAACTCAGCAAACATTGTCCAAATCGGACTGTTTAATCAAAAGTTATGGGCAGTCTTAGGTACTTGTCTTGCCTTGTTCGTCCGTAGCCTTGTTCGTGCACTATTTGTTCTACTCATCAATACTATCAAACTCACAAACTAATCAAAAGTTATGGGCAGTCTTAGGTACTTGTCTTGCCTTGTTCGTCCGTACCTTGTTCGTGCACTATTTTCAGATATAAACGCGACTTTCTCGAAAACTATGAGAGATAGAAAGAAAGTTTGTTTGGCAACTTTGTTCTACTCATCAATACCTATCAAACTCAGCAAACATTGTCCAAATCGGACTGTTTAATCAAAAGTTATGGGCAGTCTTAGGTACTTGTCTTGCCTTGTTCGTCCGTAGCCTTGTTCGTGCACTATTTTCAGATATAAACGCGACTTTCTCGAAAACTATGAGAGATAGAAAGAAAGTTTGTTTGGCAACTTTGTTCTACTCATCAATACCTATCAAACTCAGCAAACATTGTCCAAATCGGACTGTTTAATCAAAAGTTATGGGCAGTCTTAGGTACTTGTCTTGCCTTGTTCGTCCGTAGCCTTGTTCGTGCACTATTTTCAGATATAAACGCGACTTTCTCGAAAACTATGAGAGATAGAAAGAAAGTTTGTTTGGCAACTTTGTTCGGACTGTTTAATCAAAAGTTATGGGCAGTCTTAGGTACTTGTCTTGCCTTGTTCGTCCGTAGCCTTGTTCGTGCACTATTTTCAGATATAAACGCGACTTTCTCGAAAACTATGAGAGATAGAAAGAAAGTTTGTTTGGCAACTTTGTTCTACTCATCAATACCTATCAAACTCAGCAAACATTGTCCAAATCGGACTGTTTAATCAAAAGTTATGGGCAGTCTTAGGTACTTGTCTTGCCTTGTTCGTCCGTAGCCTTGTTCGTGCACTATTTTAATCAAAAGTTATGGGCAGTCTTAGGTACTTGTCTTGCCTTGTTCGTCCGTAGCCTTGTTCGTGCACTATTTTCAGATATAAACGCGACTTTCTCGAAAACTATGAGAGATAGAAAGAAAGTTTGTTTGGCAACTTTGTTCTACTCATCAATACCTATCAAACTCAGCAAACATTGTCCAAATCGGACTGTTTAATCAAAAGTTATGGGCAGTCTTAGGTACTTGTCTTGCCTTGTTCGTCCGTAGCCTTGTTCGTGCACTATTTTCAGATATAAACGCGACTTTCTCGAAAACTATGAGAGATAAAAAGAAAGTTTGTTTGGCAACTTTGTTCTACTCATCAATACCTATCAAACTCAGCAAACATTTCGACTTTAATCAAAAGTTATGGGCAGTCTTAGGTACTTGTCTTGCCTTGTTCGTCCGTAGCCTTGTTCGTGCACTATTTTCAGATATAAACGCGACTTTCTCGAAAACTATGAGAGATAGAAAGAAAGTTTGTTTGGCAACTTTGTTCTACTCATCAATACCTATCAAACTCAGCAAACATTGTCCAAATCGGACTGTTTAATCAAAAGTTATGGGCAGTCTTAGGTACTTGTCTTGCCTTGTTCGTCCGTAGCCTTGTTCGTGCACTATTTTAATCAAAAGTTATGGGCAGTCTTAGGTACTTGTCTTGCCTTGTTCGTCCGTAGCCTTGTTCGTGCACTATTTTCAGATATAAACGCGACTTTCTCGAAAACTATGAGAGATAGAAAGAAAGTTTGTTTGGCAACTTTGTTCTACTCATCAATACCTATCAAACTCAGCAAACATTGTCCAAATCGGACTGTTTAATCAAAAGTTATGGGCAGTCTTAGGTACTTGTCTTGCCTTGTTCGTCCGTAGCCTTGTTCGTGCACTATTTTCAGATATAAACGCGACTTTCTCGAAAACTATGAGAGATAGAAAGAAAGTTTGTTTGGCAACTTTGTTCTACTCATCAATACCTATCAAACTCAGCAAACATTGTCAAATCGAGTTTAATCAAAAGTTATGGGCAGTCTTAGGTACTTGTCTTGCCTTGTTCGTCCGTAGCCTTGTTCGTGCACTATTTTCAGATATAAACGCGATTTTCTCGAAAACTATGAGAGATAGAAAGAAAGTTTGTTTGGCAACTTTGTTCTACTCATCAATACCTATCAAACTCAGCAAACATTGTCCAAATCGGACTGTTTAATCAAAAGTTATGGGCAGTCTTAGGTACTTGTCTTGCCTTGTTCGTCCGTAGCCTTGTTCGTGCACTATTTACTCATCAATACCTATCAAACTCAGCAAACTTTGCTTAAATCGGACTGGCGAATCAAAAGTTATGGGCAGTCTTAGGTACTTGTCTTGCCTTGTTCGTCCGTAGCCTTGTTCGTGCACTATTTTCAGATATAAACGCGACTTTCTCGAAAACTATGAGAGATAGAAAGAAAGTTTGTTTGGCAACTTTGTTCTACTCATCAATACCTATCAAACTCAGCAAACATTGTCCAAATCGGACTGTTTAATCAAAAGTTATGGGCAGTCTTAGGTACTTGTCTTGCCTTGTTCGTCCGTAGCCTTGTTCGTGCACTATTTTCAGATATAAACGCGATTTTCTCGAAAACTATGAGAGATAGAAAGAAAGTTTGTTTGGCAACTTTGTTCTACTCATCAATACCTATCAAACTCAGCAAACATTGTCCAAATCGGACTGTTTAATCAAAAGTTATGTTTTCAGATATAAACGCGACTTTCTCGAAAACTATGAGAGATAGAAAGAAAGTTTGTTTGGCAACTTTGTTCTACTCATCAATACCTATCAAACTCAGCAAACATTGTCCAAATCGGACTGTTTAATCAAAAGTTATGGGCAGTCTTAGGTACTTGTCTTGCCTTGTTCGTCCGTAGCCTTGTTCGTGCACTATTTTCAGATATAAACGCGACTTTCTCGAAAACTATGAGAGATAGAAGAAAGTTTGTTTGGCAACTTTGTTCTACTCATCAATACCTATCAAACTCAGCAAACATAATCAAAAGTTATCGGCAGTGTTAGGTACTTGTCTTGCCTTGTTCGTCCGTAGCCTTGTTCGTGCACTATTTGTTCTACTCATCAATACCTATCAAACTCACAAACTAATCAAAAGTTATGGGCAGTCTTAGGTACTTGTCTTGCCTTGTTCGTCCGTAGCCTTGTTCGTGCACTATTTTCAGATATAAACGCGACTTTCTCGAAAACTATGAGAGATAGAAAGAAAGTTTGTTTGGCAACTTTGTTCTACTCATCAATACCTATCAAACTCAGCAAACATTGTCCAAATCGGACTGTTTAATCAAAAGTTATGGGCAGTCTTAGGTACTTGTCTTGCCTTGTTCGTCCGTAGCCTTGTTCGTGCACTATTTTCAGATATAAACGCGATTTTCTCGAAAACTCTGAGAGATAAAGAAAGTTTGTTTGGCAACTTTGTTCTACTCATCAATACCTATCAAACTCAGCAAACATTAATCAAAAGTTATGGGCAGTCTTAGGTACTTGTCTTGCCTTGTTCGCTTCAGATATAAACGCGACTTTCTCGAAAACTATGAGAGATAGAAAGAAAGTTTGTTTGGCAACTTTGTTCTACTCATCAATACCTATCAAACTCAGCAAACATTGTCCAAATCGGACTGTTTAATCAAAAGTTATGGGCAGTCTTAGGTACTTGTCTTGCCTTGTTCGTGCACTATTTTCAGATATAAACGCGACTTTCTCGAAAACTATGAGAGATAGAAAGTTTGTTTGGCAACTTTGTTCTACTCATCAATACCTATCAAACTCAGCAAACATAATCAAAAGTTATGGGCAGTCTTAGGTACTTGTCTTGCCTTGTTCGTCCGTAGCCTTGTTCGTGCACTATTTGTTCTACTCATCAATACCTATCAAACTCAGCAAACTAATCAAAAGTTATGGGCAGTCTTAGGTACTTGTCTTGCCTTGTTCGTCCGTAGCCTTGTTCGTGCACTATTTTCAGATATAAACGCGACTTTCTCGAAAACTATGAGAGATAGAAAGAAAGTTTGTTTGGCAACTTTGTTCTACTCATCAATACCTATCAAACTCAGCAAACATTGTCCAAATCGGACTGTTTAATCAAAAGTTATGGGCAGTCTTAGGTACTTGTCTTGCCTTGTTCGTCCGTAGCCTTGTTCGTGCACTATTTTCAGATATAAACGCGACTTTGTTCTACTCATCAATACCTATCAAACTCAGCAAACTTTTTAATCAAAAGTTATGGGCAGTCTTAGGTACTTGTCTTGCCTTGTTCGTCCGTAGCCTTGTTCGTGCACTATTTTCAGATATAAACGCGATTTTCTCGAAAACTATGAGAGATAGAAAGAAAGTTTGTTTGGCAACTTTGTTCTACTCATCAATACCTATCAAACTCAGCAAACATTGTCCAAATCGGACTGTTTAATCAAAAGTTATGGGCAGTCTTTGGTACTTGTCTTGTACTTCTTCGTCCGTAGCCTTGTTCGTGCACTATTTTCAGATATAAACGCTATTTTCTCGAAAACTATGAGAGATAAAAAAAAAAGTTTGTTTGGCAACTTTGTTCTACTCATCAATACCTATCAAACTCAGCAAACATTGTAATACGTTTAATCAAAAGTTATGGGCAGTCTTAGGTACTTGTCTTGCCTTGTTCGTCCGTAGCCTTGTTCGTGCACTATTTTCAGATATAAACGCGACTTTCTCGAAAACTATGAGAGAAAAGAAAGAAAGTTTGTTTGACAACTTTGTTCTACTCATCAATACCTATCAAACTCAGCAAACATTGTCCAAATCGGACTGTTTAATCAAAAGTTATGGGCAGTCTTAGGTACTTGTCTTGCCTTGTTCGTCCGTAGCCTTGTTCGTGCACTATTTTCAGATATAAACGCGATTTTCTCGAAAACTATGAGAGATAGAAAGAAAGTTTGTTTGGCAACTTTGTTCTACTCATCAATACCTATCAAACTCAGCAAACATTGTCCAAATCGGACTGTTTAATCAAAAGTTATGGGCAGTCTTAGGTACTTGTCTTGCCTTGTTCGTCCGTAGCCTTGTTCGTGCACTATTTTCAGATATAAACGCGATTTTCTCGAAAACTATGAGAGATAGAAAGAAAGTTTGTTTGGCAACTTTGTTCTACTCATCAATACCTATCAAACTCAGCAAACATTGTCCAAATCGGATTGTTTAATCAAAAGTTATGGGCAGTCTTAGGTACTTATATATATGGACGTTGATGCACTACGAGAAGTACAAACAAGTGGCCCAACGACACCAAGCACGTGCTTGTTACGCGCGGGGCCCTTTTGTAAATTTGGGCAAAAATGCGAGTTCGCGAGGAAGAATACATAAAACCAATAAAGACGGGACAAATAATAAAAAAAAAAAACATGCAGTTAGGAGTGAAGCAAATGAGTTAAAATGTTAGTTTTTAATACCGGGATAGAAGTTGATGTGCAAATTAAATGATAAAGAACGTTATAGTTATTACATAGAACGCGAAAGGGCTCGTGCAGACCAAAATTTGATGTACATCGAGGTAAATTTAGAGGATGATAATTACGTGTTAGTCTAACGGGAACATTAAAAGTTAGGCGGCTAACAAGTTCTACAGAATCAATATCACCTCTTATAAGATTATGCATAAAAATGGTACCAAGCATTTTTCTACGATTTGCAAGTGTCGGTAAATTAAGCAATAATAATCTACTCTGGTAGGAAGGTAGCCTTACGTTTTGATCCCAGTTCAAACTACGAAGGGCAAAAAGGAGAAATTTTTTTTGTACCGACTCTATACGGTCAATGTGGACTTGGTATTGTGGGCTCCAAACCGAAGAACAATATTCCAATATAGGACGGACAAGGGAGGTAAATAATAATTTGGTTATATAAGGGTCATCAAATTCTTTTGACCAACGCTTTATAAACCCAAGAACACTCATAGCTTTATTGACTGTCGACATTATGTGGCAGTCAAATTTAAGCTTCGGGTCCAGAAGAACGCCTAAATCATTTACTGAATATATACGGTCAAGTGGCAAATTCTGAAGCGAATAACTTATAAAGGTAGGGGTGACCCTATAAAAGGTCATTACGTTGCATTTTAGGCAGTACTTGTCTTGCCTTGTTCGTCCGTAACCTTGTTCGTGCACTATTTTCAGATATAAACGCGGTTTTCTCGAAAACTTTGCGAGATAGAAAGTTTGTTTGGCAACTTTGTTCTTCTCATCAATACCTATTAAACTCAGCAAACTTTGTTCAAATCGGACTGTTTAATCAAAAGTTATGGGCAGTCTTAGGTACTTGTCTTGCCTTGTTCGTCAGATATAAACGCGATTTTCTCGAAAACTATGAGAGATAGAAAGAAAGTTTGTTTGGAAACTTTGTTCTACTCATCAACACCTACCAAACTCAGCAAACTTTGTTCAAATCGGACTGCTTAATCAAAAGTTATGGGCAGTCTTAGGTACTTGTCTTGCCTTGTTCGTCCGTAGCCTTGTTCGTGCACTATTTTCAGATACAAACGCTATTTTCTCGAAAACTATGAGAGATAGAAATAAATTTTTATTGGCAACTTTGTTCTACTCAACAACACCTATCGAACTCAGCAAACTTTGTTCAAATCGGACTGTTTAATCAAAAGTTATGGGCAGTCTTAGGTACTTGTCTTGCCTTGTTCGTCCGTAACCTTGTTCGTGCACTATTTTCAGATATAAACGCGGTTTTCTCGAAAACTTTGCGAGATAGAAAGTTTGTTTGGCAACTTTGTTCTTCTCATCAATACCTATTAAACTCAGCAAACTTTGTTCAAATCGGACTGTTTAATCAAAAGTTATGGGCAGTCTTAGGTACTTGTCTTGCCTTGTTCGTCAGATATAAACGCGATTTTCTCGAAAACTATGAGAGATAGAAAGAAAGTTTGTTTGGCAACTTTGTTCTTCTCATCAATACCTATTAAACTCAGCAAACTTTGTTCAAATCGGACTGTTTAATCAAAAGTTATGGGCAGTCTTAGGTACTTGTCTTTCCTTGTTCGTCCGTAACCTTAATCGTGCACTATTTTCAGATATAAACGCGATTTTCTCAAAAACTATGAGAGATAGAAAGTTTGTTTGGCAACTTTGTTCTACTTATCAAACTCAGCAAACTAATCAAAAGTTATGGGCAGTCTTAGGTACTTGTCTTGCCTTGTTCGTCCGTACCTTGTTCGTGCACTATTTTCAGATATAAACGCGATTTTCTTGAAAACTTTAAGAGATAGAAATAAAGTTTGTTTGGCAACTTTGTCCTACTCATCAATACCTATCAAACTCAGCAAACTTTGTTCAAATCGGACTGCTTAATTAAAAGTTATGGGCAGTCTTAGGTACTTGTCTTGCCTTGTTCGTCCGTAGCCTTGTTCGTGCACTATTTGTTCTACTCATCAATACATATCAAACTCAGCGAACTAATCAAAAGTTATGGGCAGTCTTAGGTACTTGTCTTGCCTTGTTCGTCCGTAGCCTTGTTCGTGCACTATTTTCAGATATAAACGCGATTTTCTCGAAAACTATGAGAGATAGAAAGAAAGTTTGTTTGGCAACTTTGTTCTACTCATCAACACCTATCAAACTCAGCAAACTTTGTTCAAATCGGACTGTTTAATCAAAAGTTATGGGCAGTCTTAGGTAGTTGTCTTGCCTTGTTCGTCCGTAGCCTTGTTCGTGCACTATTTTCAGATATAAACGCGATTTTCTCGAAAACTATGAGAGATAGGAAGAAAGTTTGTTTGGCAACTTTGTTCTACTCATCAACACCTATCAAACTCAGCAAACTTTGTTCAAATCGGACTGTTTAATCAAAAGTTATGGGCAGTCTTAGGTACTTGTCTTGCCTTGTTCGTCCGTAGCCTTGTTCGTGCACTATTTTTAGATACAAACGCTATTTTCTCGAAAACTTTGCGAGATAGAAAGTTTGTTTGGCAACTTTGTTCTACTTATCAATACATATCAAACTCAGCAAACTAATCAAAAGTTATGGGCAGTCTTAGGTACTTGTCTTGCCTTGTTCGTCCGTACCTTGTTCGTGCACTATTTTCAGATATAAACGCGATTTTCTTGAAAACTTTAAAAGATAGAAATAAAGTTTGTTTGGCAACTTTGTCCTACTCATCAATACCTATCAAACTCAGCAAACTTTGTTCAAATCGGAATGCTTAATTAAAAGTTATGGGCAGTCTAAGGTACCTGTCTTGCCTTGTTCGTCCGTAGCCTTGTTCGTGCACTATTTGTTCTACTCATCAATACATATCAAACTCAGCGAACTAATCAAAAGTTATGGGCAGTCTTAGGTACTTGTCTTGCCTTGTTCGTCCGTAGCCTTGTTCGTGCACTATTTTCAGATATAAACGCGATTTTCTCGAAAAATATGAGAGATAGAAAGAAAGTTTGTTTGGCAACTTTGTTCTACTCATCAACACCTATCAAACTCAGCAAACTTTGTTCAAATCGGACTGTTTAATCAAAAGTTATGGGCAGTCTTAGGTACTTGTCTTGCCTTGTTCGTCCGTAGCCTTGTTCGTGCACTATTTTCAGATACAAACGCTATTTTCTCGAAAACTTTGCGAGATAGAAAGTTTGTTTGGCAACTTTGTTCTACTTATCAAACTCAGCAAACTAATCAAAAGTTATGGGCAGTCTTAGGTACTTGTCTTGCCTTGTTCGTCCGTACCTTGTTCGTGCACTATTTTCAGATATAAACGCGATTTTCTCGAAAACTTTAAGAGATAGAAATAAAGTTTGTTTGGCAACTTTGTCCTACTCATCAATACCTATCAAACTCAGCAAACTTTGTTCAAATCGGACTGCTTAATTAAAAGTTATGGGCAGTCTTAGGTACTTGTCTTGCCTTGTTCGTCCGTAGCCTTGTTCGTGCACTATTTGTTCTACTCATCAATACATATCAAACTCAGCGAACTAATCAAAAGTTATGGGCCGTCTTAGGTACTTGTCTTGCCTTGTTCGTCTGTAACCTTGTTCGTGCACTATTTTCAGATATAAACGCGATTTTCTCGAAAACTATGAGAGATAGGAAGAAAGTTTGTTTGGCAACTTTGTTCTACTCATCAACACCTATCAAACTCAGCAAACTTTGTTCAAATCGGACTGTTTAATCAAAAGTTATGGGCAGTCTTAGGTACTTGTCTTGCCTTGTTCGTCCGTAGCCTTGTTCGTGCACTATTTTTAGATACAAACGCTATTTTCTCGAAAACTTTGCGAGATAGAAAGTTTGTTTGGCAACTTTGTTCTACTTATCAATACATATCAAACTCAGCAAACTAATCAAAAGTTATGGGCAGTCTTAGGTACTTGTCTTGCCTTGTTCGTCCGTACCTTGTTCGTGCACTATTTTCAGATATAAACGCGATTTTCTTGAAAACTTTAAGAGATAGAAATAAAGTTTGTTTGGCAACTTTGTCCTACTCATCAATACCTATCAAACTCAGCAAACTTTGTTCAAATCGGACTGCTTAATTAAAAGTTATGGGCAGTCTTAGGTACTTGTCTTGCCTTGTTCGTCCGTAGCCTTGTTCGTGCACTATTTGTTCTACTCATCAATACATATCAAACTCAGCGAACTAATCAAAAGTTATGGGCAGTCTTAGGTACTTGTCTTGCCTTGTTCGTCCGTAGCCTTGTTCGTGCACTATTTTCAGATATAAACGCGATTTTCTCGAAAAATATGAGAGATAGAAAGAAAGTTTGTTTGGCAACTTTGTTCTACTCATCAACACCTATCAAACTCAGCAAACTTTGTTCAAATCGGACTGTTTAATCAAAAGTTATGGGCAGTCTTAGGTACTTGTCTTGCCTTGTCCGTACGTAGCCTTGTTCGTGCACTATTTTCAGATACAAACGCTATTTTCTCGAAAACTTTGCGAGATAGAAAGTTTGTTTGGCAACTTTGTTCTTCTCATCAATACCTATTAAACTCAGCAAACTTTGTTCAAATCGGACTGTTTAATCAAAAGTTATGGGCAGTCTTAGGTACTTGTCTTGCCTTGTTCGTCAGATATAAACGCGATTTTCTCGAAAACTATGAGAGATAGAAAGAAAGTTTGTTTGGCAACTTTGTTCTACTCATCAACACCTACCAAACTCAGCAAACTTTGTTCAAATCGGACTGCTTAATCAAAAGTTATGGGCAGTCTTAGGTACTTGTCTTGCCTTGTTCGTCCGTAGCCTTGTTCGTGCACTATTTTCAGATACAAACGCTATTTTCTCGAAAACTTTGCGAGATAGAAAGTTTGTTTGGCAACTTTGTTCTACTTATCAATACATATCAAACTCAGCAAACTAATCAAAAGTTATGGGCAGTCTTAGGTACTTGTCTTGCCTTGTTCGTCCGTAGCCTTGTTCGTGCACTATTTGTTCTACTCATCAATACATATCAAACTCAGCAAACTAATCAAAAGTTATGGGCAGTCTTAGGTACTTGTCTTGCCTTGTTCGTCTGTAACCTTGTTCGTGCACTATTTTCAGATATAAACGCGATTTTCTTGAAAATTTTAAGAGATAGAAATAAAGTTTGTTTGGCAACTTTGTCCTACTCATCAATACCTATCAAACTCAGCAAACTTTGTTCAAATTGGACTGCTTAATTAAAAGTTATGGGCAGTCTTAGGTACTTGTCTTGCCTTGTACGTCCGTAGCCTTGTTCGTACACTATTTTCAGATACAAACGCTATTTTCTCGAAAACTTTGCGAGATAGAAAGTTTGTTTGGCAACTTTGTTCTACTCATCAATACATATCAAACTCAGCAAACTAATCAAAAGTTATGGGCAGTCTTAGGTACTTGTCTTGCCTTGTTCGTCCGTAGCCTTGTTCGTGCACTATTTTCAGATATAAACGCGATTTTCTCAAAAACTATGAGAGAAAAAAAAGAAAGTTTGTTTGGCAACTTTGTTCTTCTCATCAATATCTATTAAACTCAGCAAACTTTGTTCAAATCGGACTGTTAAATCAAAACTTATGGGCAGTCTTAGGTACTTGTCTTGCCTTGTTCGTCCGTAGCCTTGTTCGTGCACTATTTTCAGATATAAACGCGATTTTCTCAAAAGCTATAAGAGATAGAAAGAAAGTTTGTTTGGCAACTTTGTTCTACTCAACAACACCTATCGAACTCAGCAAACATTGTTCAAATCGGACTGTTTAATCAAAAGTTATGGGCAGTCTTAGGTACTTGTCTTTCCTTGTTCGTCCGTAACCTTAATCGTGCACTATTTTCAGATATAAACGCGATTTTCTCAAAAACTATGAGAGATAGAAATAAATTTTTATTGGCAACTTTGTTCTACTCATCAATACCTATTAAACTTAGCAAATTTTGTTCAAATCAATTTGTTTAATCAAAAGTTATGGGCCGTCTTAGGTACTTATATATATGGACGTTGATGCACTACGAGAAGTACAAACAAGTGGCCCAACGACACCAAGCACGTGCTTGTTACGCGCGGGGCCCTTTTGTAAATTTGGGCAAAAATGCGAGTTCGCGAGGAAGAATACATAAAACCAATAAAGACGGGACAAATAATAAAAAAAAAAAAAAACATGCAGTTAGGAGTGAAGCAAATGAGTTAAAATGTTAGTTTTTAATACCGGGATAGAAGTTGATGTGCAAATTAAATGATAAAGAACGTTATAGTTATTACATAGAACGCGAAAGGGCTCGTGCAGACCAAAATTTGATGTACATCGAGGTAAATTTAGAGGATGATAATTACGTGTTAGTCTAACGGGAACATTAAAAGTTAGGCGGCTAACAAGTTCTACAGAATCAATATCACCTCTTATAAGATTATGCATAAAAATGGTACCAAGCATTTTTCTACGATTTGCAAGTGTCGGTAAATTAAGCAATAATAATCTACTCTGGTAGGAAGGTAGCCTTACGTTTTGATCCCAGTTCAAACTACGAAGGGCCAAAAAGGAGAAATTTTTTTTGTACCGACTCTATACGGTCAATGTGGACTTGGTATTGTGGGCTCCAAACCGAAGAACAATATTCCAATATAGGACGGACAAGGGAGGTAAATAATAATTTGGTTATATAAGGGTCATCAAATTCTTTTGACCAACGCTTTATAAACCCAAGAACACTCATAGCTTTATTGACTGTCGACATTATGTGGCAGTCAAATTTAAGCTTCGGGTCCAGAAGAACGCCTAAATCATTTACTGAATATATACGGTCAAGTGGCAAATTCTGAAGCGAATAACTTATAAAGGTAGGGGTGACCCTATAAAAGGTCATTACGTTGCATTTTAGGCAGTACTTGTCTTGCCTTGTTCGTCCGTAACCTTGTTCGTGCACTATTTTCAGATATAAACGCGGTTTTCTCGAAAACTTTGCGAGATAGAAAGTTTGTTTGGCAACTTTGTTCTTCTCATCAATACCTATTAAACTCAGCAAACTTTGTTCAAATCGGACTGTTTAATCAAAAGTTATGGGCAGTCTTAGGTACTTGTCTTGCCTTGTTCGTCAGATATAAACGCGATTTTCTCGAAAACTATGAGAGATAGAAAGAAAGTTTGTTTGGCAACTTTGTTCTTCTCATCAATACCTATTAAACTCAGCAAACTTTGTTCAAATCGGACTGTTTAATCAAAAGTTATGGGCAGTCTTAGGTACTTGTCTTTCCTTGTTCGTCCGTAACCTTAATCGTGCACTATTTTCAGATATAAACGCGATTTTCTCAAAAACTATGAGAGATAGAAAGTTTGTTTGGCAACTTTGTTCTACTTATCAATACATATCAAACTCAGCAAACTAATCAAAAGTTATGGGCAGTCTTAGGTACTTGTCTTGCCTTGTTCGTCCGTAGCCTTGTTCGTGCACTATTTTCAGATACAAACGCTATTTTCTCGAAAACTATGAGAGATAGAAATAAATTTTTATTGGCAACTTTGTTCTACTCAACAACACCTATCGAACTCAGCAAACTTTGTTCAAATCGGACTGTTTAATCAAAAGTTATGGGCAGTCTTAGGTACTTGTCTTGCCTTGTTCGTCCGTAACCTTGTTCGTGCACTATTTTCAGATAGAAAGTTTGTTTGGCAACTTTGTTCTTCTCATCAATACCTATTAAACTCAGCAAACTTTGTTCAAATCGGACTGTTTAATCAAAAGTTATGGGCAGTCTTAGGTACTTGTCTTGCCTTGTTCGTCAGATATAAACGCGATTTTCTCGAAAACTATGAGAGATAGAAAGAAAGTTTGTTTGGCAACTTTGTTCTTCTCATCAATACCTATTAAACTCAGCAAACTTTGTTCAAATCGGACTGTTTAATCAAAAGTTATGGGCAGTCTTAGGTACTTGTCTTTCCTTGTTCGTCCGTAACCTTAATCGTGCACTATTTTCAGATATAAACGCGATTTTCTCAAAAACTATGAGAGATAGAAAGTTTGTTTGGCAACTTTGTTCTACTTATCAATACATATCAAACTCAGCAAACTAATCAAAAGTTATGGGCAGTCTTAGGTACTTGTCTTGCCTTGTTCGTCCGTAGCCTTGTTCGTGCACTATTTGTTCTACTCATCAATACATATCAAACTCAGCAAACTAATCAAAAGTTATGGGCAGTCTTAGGTACTTGTCTTGCCTTGTTCGTCTGTAACCTTGTTCGTGCACTATTTTCAGATATAAACGCGATTTTCTTGAAAATTTTAAGAGATAGAAATAAAGTTTGTTTGGCAACTTTGTCCTACTCATCAATACCTATCAAACTCAGCAAACTTTGTTCAAATTGGACTGCTTAATTAAAAGTTATGGGCAGTCTTAGGTACTTGTCTTGCCTTGTTCGTCCGTAGCCTTGTTCGTACACTATTTTCAGATACAAACGCTATTTTCTCGAAAACTTTGCGAGATAGAAAGTTTGTTTGGCAACTTTGTTCTACTCATCAATACATATCAAACTCAGCAAACTAATCAAAAGTTATGGGCAGTCTTAGGTACTTGTCTTGCCTTGTTCGTCCGTAGCCTTGTTCGTGCACTATTTTCAGATATAAACGCGATTTTCTCAAAAACTATGAGAGAAAAAAAAGAAAGTTTGTTTGGCAACTTTGTTCTTCTCATCAATATCTATTAAACTCAGCAAACTTTGTTCAAATCGGACTGTTAAATCAAAACTTATGGGCAGTCTTAGGTACTTGTCTTGCCTTGTTCGTCCGTAGCCTTGTTCGTGCACTATTTTCAGATATAAACGCGATTTTCTCAAAAGCTATAAGAGATAGAAAGAAAGTTTGTTTGGCAACTTTGTTCTACTCAACAACACCTATCGAACTCAGCAAACATTGTTCAAATCGGACTGTTTAATCAAAAGTTATGGGCAGTCTTAGGTACTTGTCTTTCCTTGTTCGTCCGTAACCTTAATCGTGCACTATTTTCAGATATAAACGCGGTTTTCTCAAAAACTATGAGAGATAGAAATAAATTTTTATTGGCAACTTTGTTCTACTCATCAATACCTATTAAACTCAGCAAACTTTGTTCAAATCAATTTGTTTAATCAAAAGTTATGGGCAGTCTTAGGTTCTTGCCTTTCCTTGTTCGTCCGTGGCCTTGTTCGTGCACTATTTTCAGATATAAACGAGATTTTCTCAAAAACTATGAGAGATAGAAAGAAAGTTTGTTTGGCAACGTTGTTCTTCTCATCAATACCTATTAAACTCAGCAAACTTTGTTCAAATCGGACTGCTTTATTAAAAGTTATGGGCAGTCTTAGGTACTTGTCTTGCCTTGTTCGTCCGTAGCCTTGTTCGTGCACTATTTTCAGATATAAACGCGATTTTCTCGAAAACTTTGAGAGATAGCTATCAAACTCAGCTAACTTTGTTCAAATCGGTCTGTTTAATCAAAAGTTATGGGCCGTCTTAGGTACTTGTCTTGCCTTGTTCGTCCGTAACCTTGTTCGTGCACTATTTTCAGATATAAACGCGGTTTTCTCAAAAACTATGAGAGATAGAAATAAATTTTTATTGGCAACTTTGTTCTACTCATCAATACCTATTAAACTCAGCAAACTTTGTTCAAATCAATTTGTTTAATCAAAAGTTATGGGCAGTCTTAGGTTCTTGCCTTTCCTTGTTCGTCCGTTGCCTTGTTCGTGCACTATTTTCAGATATAAACGAGATTTTCTCAAAAACTATGAGAGATAGAAAGAAAGTTTGTTTGGCAACGTTGTTCTTCTCATCAATACCTATTAAACTCAGCAAACTTTGTTCAAATCGGACTGTTTAATCAAAACTTATTGGCAGTCTTAGGTACTTGTCTTGCCTGGTTCGTCCGTAGCCTTGTTCGTGCACTATTTTCAGATATAAACGCGATTTTCTCAAAAGCTATAAGAGATAGAAAGAAAGTTTGTTTGGCAACTGTGTTCTACTCATCAATACCTATCAAACTTAGCAAACTTTGTTCAAACCGGACGGTTTAATCAAAAGTTATGGGCAGTCTTAGGTACTTGTCTTGCCTTGTTCGTCCGTAGCCTTGTTTGTTTGTTTGTTGTCCGTCTGTCTGTCCGTATGAACTCTGAGATCTCGGAAACTATAAAAAGTAGAAGATTGAGATTTTGCATGCAGATTCTTAGAGTTCCTACGCAGCGCAAGTTTATTTCCGACGAGCGCCACGCCCCCTCTAACGCCCACAATCGCCCACAAACGATTTTAAAAAGTGTCTGGCGCCCACATTTTTAAAAATTTCGGATAAGTATAAATGGAATTTTGTTGTGTTTAGCTATACCTATCTAAATGTAAAATAAATTTTTCAAATCGCACCATTCGTTAAAAAGTTATGCCCGATCAAAGTTTTATAACTCCATCTCCCTCGCACTCCCTTTAGCTGAGTAACGGGTACCTAATATTCGGGGCACCCAACTATAGCGTTCTCTCTTGTTTTTATCTCTTACCGTTTATTTTTTAAAGGGAAAGCAATATACGTGCTCTTCCGTGGGAAGAGCGCAGCATCATAAGTGCTCTTCGGTGCTCGTAATGCTGTTCTCTTTTTACACGTTGCGGTGTTGTTGCCTGATGCAAAGTTGCTAAAGCAAAATCATTTTCTTTACTAGGAGGTCTTGCAAATACAAAAATTGTCGTTTACAACTTCGTGAAGAATTGATGTAGCAATATGATGATAATTTTTTTATTCGGAATCTGAGTGTATTCCGGCGTAAAGAATTTTTTCAATTTTAAATTCTCTTAAAAAATACTTCATTTTAAATTTTAAAATGTTTTTAAATATTTTTCTGAAAGATATTAAGACTTCCTGCATACCAAATATTAAAATACCTCAAATGAGTCTTGCATAAATTTGAAATCAAAGCTTAATTCTAAACAGATCTTTAAAAAATAAACGGGAGAGGTTAAAAAAAATCAAATTAATTTTTTTCTGAGATTTTCACATGGAATGAGCCATAACTCAAGGTCTTGTCGGCTTAGACTTCAAGAAGTCCAAGACGTCGACATTATGTCAACACACAAAAACAGCAAAGAGGCTTTACTGTGCATGCATGTTTCATGTAAAAGCCAACTACATTCATTACCAGTAAAATCGCTGTCTTGGTCAAGCCCTGTGTGTGTTGGACTTTGTTGTCTTTAAGCAAACTTGAAAGAACATTTTTTTTTTCGATTTAACTGGTACACTACCCCTTAAGGGAATTCTGATATTTGATATATAAAATACTAGCTAAACCCGAAGCGATTTCGTTCGCTTAAAATTAGTTTGGAGTACGGTTGTCAGATCTTGTTTATTTTCAGAAAAATTGACGCGTTTTTTTTTTAATATGATTACTTTTAAAACTTCTGTGTAAACAACATTTTTCTAAGATCCTTAAGGATCATGAATAAGGCTACTGGCAGAGCTAATGAGAAAAGCAATCTTCTCTAAGATCTAGTCCAGCCAGCTTCCAAGTCTGCCCCTGCGATTAATTTATAGTTATTGCAAAGCAAACTTGTAGAGGGAATTGTAGCCTCTTAAACTGAAACGGCAGACCGGACGGTATTAATAGGATCCTGTTTTCCCCTTCGCGGATCACGTAAATACAGTTGCTTTGATTACATTCTTATGAAGACCTTTTATCTGCAATCGTGTCCCATTGCATAACTTTGAGGGACCTAAATTGCGCAATAACATATCGGGTGATCCAATCTTAAGAGACAGCATGCGCGGATCCACGGAAGGTGTTATGGGTGATATATCACCCCCCTCTCGGGTGAAAAAAGTTGTTCTGATATCACCCCCCACAACAAAATCCTAGATCCGCCACTGAGAGACAGATTATGCTGCGGAATCCCTGCTACATTCAAAGAGTTTAAAAATTCAACAGGGTAATGAACCGCATTGTCAACATCAGGGACAGAGTCGACCGATTTATGGGAGACTTCTAAACCATTAAATGAGTTTATGTATTGGTACCGGTTGCTCTTTTATTTTTCGTTGTCAAAACGGAGCGCTCAGATAGCCAATCTTAACATTTCATGATGTGTTAGAAAAACAATGAACCCTTTTTTGGCTTGTTTTTTGCCCAAATAGGACGTAAAATGGGGGATATACGATTAAAGAAAAACTTCAAAGTTCCTTGTTTTAAAATGAACTCAAAAAAATGATCAAAATGTGTTCTAAAGAGAGTTTTTTTAAACCAAAATTGAAATCATAATTGTGAATTTAAACCACACCACGGTCAATCTTGTGCTTGTTTCTCTCTCTTTAGTCAAGCTCTCTCAGAGAGTCCATTGTGCACTTGATCGTCCCCATCTTTTACACTTGCTACTGTCCTAACGCTGATTATCATTATATCCTTCTCACTCCCAAAAAACGAATTGTGGCAAAGAAGAGCAAGTGTATTTTTTAGTATAGCCTTCTTCTAACTTGCGATCTCGTCCTTGTCGAATCAATAAAAATTAAAAACATATAATAAATAATTGTGATCCATGTGAAAGTCGCGAATCTTCGTACTTTTTTCAGTTACAATATTATCAATGCAATTTTATTAAGCGCACAAATATATTTGTTTGTAAATTGGAATTTGTTTTTTGGGATTGCCATCCCATGCTAAAGGAGCGAAGTAACTTACTTTTCCAGGTTCCACATATGATCGATAATTATTAGTTTTAAACTTTACAAATAACTTAGAAAGATTTAGCATTGGCTGAAAGGAAGGTAATCAAATTATTTGTCTTTAAACACATCATCTACTTTCAAATAGAAACACACACACACAACACAAATCAAAATCAAATTTCATACCTATGTAAGTTAACACGTTCACCCAGCAACAGAAAAGTTGCCAGGCTGATCCCGGATGGGAATATGCAAGGCCAGCGTCACCTGCGGATATTGCACAGCGACGGTGCTATGGTCAGCATATTCAGCGGGCAATGCACTGCGACGCAAGCAGCGGCTGCCCAACTCCATTTAAGAATTTATGTACTTAGTAGTTAGTCGAATTTTGGAAATAAATCGTGACGGATACGCCTCGCGAACCCAAAGTCTTCTCATTTTAATTTGCACCCAACGCGTTCGTAAGACCCTCGATCCGTCGTTCAGTTAAAAAAATAAAACGCGTTCGTAAGACCCTCGATACGTTCAGTTTAAAAACCTTTTTTTTTTAAAAAACGCAATCAGTTTTAAAAAATAAAAAATAAAGAAAAAAGTACCAGCAAACCCCAAACCAACAGCAGCAGCAGCAGCATCAGCATTACAAAAAAATAACATTATACGCCAACGTCGCCATACCAGGAACTGGCAAAACCAACAAAAAGAAAAAACTACAACGAGCACCAGCAGCAGCCACAACATTTTAATTTAAAAAAATTAAAATTAAAACCATGTAAGTGGAGTGTTTATTGATATTTTTTCTCGACTATTCTTACTCGAAATATTAAAAAAAAAAAAAAAAGTGATCCAGAAACTTAAAAATAAAACAATAACACTGTGCAGCATTTTTAGTGCTTTTTAAATTTACCTCGATGGATGCTATATTTTTGGATTCGTTACGAATTTCCAAGTTAAACTGCGTTTTCCAAAAAGTTCCCCGACGCAAGGATTCTTAGCAAAAGGACCTCAAAGTTCGAAAAATGCTGAAATTGGCCAACTTTCCAGAGATCGCAGGGGCAAATGGATGCATGGTTTGATTCGATGTTAAAGTTTTTTAAAAGATACACTCTTTATCTTTCAAACCCCATACTTAGAATAATTTTAGGTTTTTTTTTTAAGCAGAAACAAATTCTAGAAAACAAAGTCAAAAAACATAAAAGTATACAGCTGCGGTCAAAATAGTAGTAGTCTTGCCGCCCTGTGTTTTTAAAAGTTTGATGTTGTAACTTTTTTTATTCAATTAGTCTAATAGTAAAATTATAATCAATACAATATTACCAGGAAAAGATCAATTACAACAAACTTTTAAATACACAGGGCGGCAACACTACTATTTTGTAGTAGTTTTGCCGCCCACATCGAATCAAACCATGCATCCGTTTGCCTCTGAGATCTCTGGAAAGTTGGCCTAATTCATCATTTTTCGAACTTTGAGGTCCTTTTGCTAAGAATCCTTGCGTCGGGGAACTTTTTGGAAAACGCAGTTTAACTTGGGAATTCGAAACGAATCCAAAAATATAGCATCCATCGAGGTAAATTTTTGATGCTGCATAGTGCAATTATTTCTAATATTTTACATAAAAATTGAAAAAATAAAAATCATTGCAAATATGTAAAGATATAGCAGATATAGCTTCTATATGCCAAAGAATTCGCGGTTTATTTTTTTTTGGTTTTTTTTTATATTTAATTGAGGGCTTAGATAAAACAGTAAGGAAATGGCAGTTTTGACCAAGAAGTTAGCCAACCAATCAGCTGAAGAACTCGCGGTTTAACCAACTTTTTGGTGAAACCTAATAAGAATGACTGGGGTAACGACTTAATTCCTCCGACATAATTCCTCCGTTTTTAAACGACATAATTTCGCGCGATCTTATGACGTTTGAGAACGCCATAAGTCTGCCGAGGAAAAAACGACATAATTTCTCCAGCCGAGAAATTATGTCACTGCCAAACGACATAAGATCGCGCGAAATTATGTCGTTTAAAAATGAGTGTACCATACATATATAGGTATATATATACATATGTATGGGCCAAAAAAAAGTGATAAATCGTAGGGGGGAACGTGGTCTATGGACAATTCTAAGCAACATTGCCAAAGAAACTATGCCTTGAAAACCACGTTTGACCCTCCGCATTTGCAAAAGAAAAAAACCCAGTATTTGATGAAAAATATCACAGTAGCCCTACATTTTATACATTGAAATGGACGCGAAAAAGGTTATAAATCGTTTGGCCGGAAAACAATCTCTGGGCATTTCTTATCCATATTGTCAAAGAAACTACAAGCCTAGAACCACGTTTGACCCTCCGCATTTGCAAGAGAAAAATACTGGTATTTTGTTTTACTTTTGAGAAAAATATCATAGTAGCCGTTAGAGAATTATCAATTTTAAATTCTCCCCTTCGTTAAAAATGTTTTCTTCTCTTTAAATCATTTTTTCTATACTGTTACTTGAAATATCAGTAAAGGCTACTATGTTAATTGTTTTAAAAATTAAATGAAATACCAGTATTTATACCCGTTACTCGTAGAGTAAAAGGGTATATTGTATTCGTGCAAAAGTATGTAACAGGTAGAAGGAAGCGTTTCCGACCCCATAAAGTATATATATTCTTGATCAGGATCACCAGCCGAGTCGATCTAGCCATGTCCGTCTGTCCGTCTGTCTGTCCGTCTGTCTGTCTGTCTGTCTGTCCGTATGAACGCTGAGATCTCGGAAACTACAAAAGCTAGAAGGTTGAGATTTTCCACGCATATTCTTGGGCTTCCTACGCAGCGCAAGTTTATTTCAGCCGAGTGCCACGCCCCCTCTAACGCCCACAATCGCCCACTAACAATTTTAAAATGTGTCTGGCGCCCACACCTTTAAAGATTTCCGAGAAGTATAAATGCAATTTTGTTGTGCATATTTATACCTATCGAAATGTAGAAGATATTTTTCAAATTCCATTCATTAAAAAGTTATACGCAATCAAAATTTCTATATTTATCTCCCTCGCACTCCCTTTAGCTGAGTTACGATTATTAGTCGGGACACCAACCCGAGTACAGCGTTTGCACTCCCTTTAGCTGAGGGACGGGTATTAGATAGTCGGGACACGAACCCGATTATAGCGTTCTCTCTTGTTTTCTTTTGTAAATGCGGAGGGTCAAACGTGGTTTTAGGCATATAGTTGCTTAGACAATATGGCTTAGAATGACCCAAAGATTGTTTTCCTCCCAAACGATTTGTAAATTTTTTCGCGTCCATACAAATGTTTCAAATTCAAGGCTACTCAGATATTTTTCATCAAAAAACCAGTATTTTTCTCTTGCAAATGCGGAGGGTCAAACGTGATTTTTAAGGCATAGTTTCTTTTCCAATGTTGCTTAGAATTGTCCATAGATTACGTTCCCCCCTACGATTTGATGACCTCTAAATCGACCCACCCTAGTATATATACAATGTATACTATACATACGAAATTAAGTCGGTTTTTCCTCGGAGGACTTATGTCACTTTTAAACGTCATAAGTCCTCCACGAGTAATTTTTAAACGACACAATTTCGCGCGATCTTATGACGTTTAGCAGCGACATAATTTCTACAGAAAAAAACGACATAAGTTCTCGGACCAAATGTACTGGGAGGAATTATGTCGGAGGAATTATGACGCTATGCCAGAATGACTATAATACCAGTAATCAACTTTAATGTCCGTCCTCAGCCATTTAACGCCTAAGATGTTGCGAACTTCTCATATTAAGTAATAAGGGGGTATTTTTATGTACATATGTAAAATTTATTTTAGGGAAAGCCAGCCTCCCTTGCATTTCATTTTTTCTCAGAATTCATCAAGCAATACCAAAAATATGAAGGTAACCTTTTCTTGTACGTCAATATATTGCAACGACTTTTGAAAACAAGCCCGTTCACAATTTTCGTCTGGCAAACCTACAAATTTTACACTTTTGCAACGCAATTGAATACCCTAAGCAGGGTTCAGAAAATAACACACACTGTAAAAAACTTGTGTTATTAACATGTTAAATGTCAGTGTTAAGTTCAAAAAAAGTTATTGACATGTGTGTAAAAAATTGTATCCTACATATGTTAGAAACATAAATAGCACACACATGTCATTTGTGTTATTTACACGACGTGTTATTAAGACGACGTGTTTTTTACACAGCGTGTTTTTAACACAATGAGTTTTTGACATTATAGTGTCAGAATTATATGTTAAACTGAAAAATGCACGGTTTTCTAGAGTATAAGAATTCATATATGCTTTAAAGTGGTTAAAACTAACAAATAATATATCATTGCCCATATTAGTTTTTTCATTTTCCCTATGACTCGTTAATGTCGTGAAATATAATTTTCATTTGTGTTAAAAACACATTGTGTAAAAAACACGTCGTTTAATAACACATTGTGTAAAAAACACAAGATAGCTGTGTGTGCTAACAGTTATTTTTCACCTTTTAACACTTTTGTTTTTGACACACATGTCAACTACTTTGCTCACACTGTAAAATACAATTGTACATGTTTTTAACATGTGTGTAATGCCATTTCCTCACTGATGTACATACTGTAGTAATTTTTCGGTATTCAAAAAAATGCTATTTCCTGTCCGCACGGGACAGCATTTAGCATTTAGCATTTAGCATTTCTCATTTAGTAAATAAATGTGCTTTGCTTTACCTGATGACATTTTAGTAACGGTTTGCCTTGAATATTTTTTAAATATTGCGATGGGCATTTTGTCGATAGTCGAAAACTACTCTGATATTTTGTATTTTAGGCATGAGAATATCGACGAATATTGACGAATGCTCTTTTCTCCCACCTCTAGAACCACTTGAAAATATATGGGAAAAATGTAACATATACCAAAAAATGTCAAAATGCTACATTCAGCTCTGGTGAGGAAAGGGCATTAAATTCCGAACCCTGTGTAAAGTACAATGCCTAATAATGCCAGTGGTGTAGTTTTTTTCTAAAAGTCTACCTTGTCGCTTATTTTTTTGTTTGAAAAATCAAAAATAACAGTTATTTTTGTTCCCTGATAAAAATTGGAGAATAAGTCTTTTTTTCAATTTTTAAAATAAAATTGGAAAAAAGGTATTTTTTTCAATTTTTAAAAAAGTATTTTTTTCAATTTTTAAAATAAAAATCAAAAAATTTTATAGTTTTTATTTTAAAAATTATAAGAATTACGATCCCTCAGTACCAGTAGCAGCAAAGCATAAATATAGGTGGTTACCCCGTTACTGGGACTAGACTAGTTAAAAAAGTATGTTGACATTTTACAACGTTCCTCTAATGATGTAGGAAAAAGTTATAGCTAAAAGAACAGCCTTTCCGATGATACCAGTCTCATTCCGATGGCTCTTTATTTATAGCTGCTATGTCTAACCAAACTTTTCTTACTATTCGTGCCCCCTTCTCCCCTATAATCCATTATTGTCCCAAAATGTTTTATCATGTATTTTGTATAGTGAAGGTGCGAGTGTGACATCTTTTTATTCTTGATATTGTTGTTTTTGTCTGATCCTAACTAGATGAATACGCCAAGTATGGAAAACATAATAATTTATATTCTATTTATTTAATTTACAGGAGCCTGTGAAATTTATAGCCTGCCACGCTTTCCATCAACTCCTCAGTTTTTCGCAGTTCCGTTGGCTGCTAATGATGAAAATGCATCCATATATGCGTTTGTAGGTCCTGCAAAATATTCATGGAAAGAAGAGGACATTTTATATGTGGGAACCACATTTACTAACGTTGGTGACTATCGCCATGACGTGCCTGCTATTTCTTCCCGTCGGCTTGATGATTTAAACTACGCAGAGTTCTCAATACAGCAGTCGATTATAAATATCGATGTCAAATATCGGGATCATTTCTTGGTTGATTATGTTTATGGCTTTAATTCTTCTGAATATGCGTACTTCATTATTGTTCAAAAAAAATCGCATTTAGCTGATGAAGCTGGTTATGTAACCCGTTTGGCACGTATATGTATCACAGATCCCAATTATGACAGTTATACTGAAATAACAGTTCAATGTACGGCAACTGAAAACCATGTTGACTATAATATACTACGCGATGCCAAAGTAACCCCGGCAAGCCAAAAATTAGCTCAGAAAACGGGCATAAAAAAAGATGATCACGTGTTAGTAACTGTTTTTTCGCCTTCGAAAGAGATAAGCGATCAACCAGAAAGCAAATCGGCTATGTGCATTTATAGCACAAAAGATATTGAAGACATGTTTATTGAAAATATCCATCTTTGCTTTAATGGAACCATAAAGGATCGGAATTTGGGTTACATATCCGGCACTATTAATGATGGCAGATGCCCTATAGTTGGCTCGCTTGGTAACATTTACAACTTCTGTTCTGTAGGACTTAAGATAAGCGGAGTATCTCCTATAACTTCACATGCTCTCTTTCATTTTGATAATGTCTCCGTTACGTCAGTGACTGCAACTTCAACCACTGATCAACAGCATTCTCTTGCTTTTCTTGGAAAAGACATGGGATTGATCAAAAAAGTACTATTATCTGGTCAAAGCCCAGGAGAGTACGAAGAAATAGTTGTGGATGCTGGAAATCGTATTCTACCAAATACTATGATGTCGCCCAAAAAAGATTTCCTTTACGTTCTATCTCAACGTAAAATAACTAAGCTGAGAATTGAGCTCTGCTCTGTGTACACAAATTGTTCATCTTGCTTGGAGTCTCGGGATCCCTTTTGTGGATGGTGTTCTTTGGAAAAACGGTGCACTGTACGGTCAACTTGTCAGCGAGATACATCAGCATCACGATGGCTTTCATTGGGCAGTGGACAGCAGTGCATTGAGTTCGAATCTATTATCCCAGAGAAAATACCAATTACTGAGCTAGCACAATTGCATTTAATAATTCGAACATTGCCTGAACCCTTTAATGCAAAGTACCGATGTGTCTTCGGAAACTCTACCCCCATTGATGCTGAGATTCTGGACAATGGACTTGGATGTGCCACGCCCCCTCTAGATGAAAGACCAGTAATACCAACTAATACTGATCATGTTTTGGTGCCCTTGTCAGTAAGAAGCTCAGAGACAAATAAGGACTTTGTATCGAGATATTTTGCATTTTTTGACTGTTCGCATCATGGAAATTGTCAGGAATGTCTGCACAGTTCATGGGGCTGCAACTGGTGTATTTTTGACAATAAGTGTGTCCACAAATCATTGCAATGTCGAAATGTAGAAAACGCTGTAAGTTCGGTTAATCAATGCCCACATTTGAAAAAAAATCGACCGGCAATTCTTTTACCGGTGCGCGTGCCAAAAGAAATTCGGCTAGAGATTGAAAACTTACCAAAACCCAAAAGCGCTCACGCCGGTTTTTTATGTACAATACATATTGAAGCCGCTAAGATGTTATTGCCTGCGCACATTGAGTCGAACAAGATAGTTGTTTGTGAAAAAACACCGTATTTCTACGAAACAAATACACATGAATATAAGGCAAAGGTTGTAGTTACATGGAATTTCCAGCACTATGTCGACACTGCAGTTGTTACATTATACAAGTGCGACGTACTGGGCTCACATAGGGATCATGCTGATTGCAGTTTGTGTGTCACTCGTGATCCAAAATATCAATGTGCTTGGTGCAGCAACTCATGCGTATATAATGAGACTTGCTTAGCAGACAATGATCGTTCTATCAGCGCAGGATCTAAAACAACTATAGAAAACGAGTGCCCTCTCCCAAGGATTGATATTATTAAACCGTTATCTGGACCTATTGAGGGCGGTACTCTAATTACAATCGAAGGCAGTAATTTGGGTATTCGCGAAGAAGATGTGCGTGGAAAAATATTTATCGGATCTGTGCCTTGTGAACTAGTGAACTACCAAATATCCGTAAAGATTGAATGTCGCACTGGAGCAGTGATGTATGAAATGTCAGCACCTATAAAAGTTGCAAATGATGCAGGGTATACTGAATCTAGTGTACAGTTTCATTTTAAAAATGTATTGTTAACAGGATTATATCCCACTATCGGACCCAGGTCGGGGGGAACACAGTTGTCCTTAATAGGAAAGTTTTTGAACATTGGATCAACTATGCGTGCATTTTTAGATGAGTATGAGTGTCATATAAATGTTACACAAGCTTCGTCAACCCAAGTTAGTTGTACTACATCAGAGGCGACCCAGCCAGAACCAATTCGGTCCCTCCACCTAGTTATTGATGGTGCTAACCGAACATTAGAATGCCTGATTTCAGCAACATGCACGGCAAGTAAAAATCCGACCCGAAGTAATTTTGCTTCTTATCAATTCCGTACTCCACCACGGCAGCCCTGTTCCATTTTCAATTATACCCAATTATACCCGAATAATGCAAATCAAGCCTCTACGCAGTTTTGTAAGCGGTGGTCGCGTCCTGACTGTTCATGGAATATATCTTGATTCAATTCAAAAACCTGAACTTGAGGTTTTTTTTGACAACGAAAGAGTAAACAAAACGTCTTGCATTGCAATCAATTCAAATCAAATGGAATGCCCATCTCCTCCAGTAAATCATAAATTTCAGACTTTTAAAAATACCAACAGAATGTTGAATTCGGAATTTGACTTTAAAAATTCTTCTCAGATAAATGAAAGTGGTCTTCAAAATGAATTTGTTAGGGAAAAACGAAGGGCGGATTTTGTGGACAATTTTCATATATATACAACAGGAGGAACTGCGTCTAGCTATTTCGTCAATAATAATATGGATGTCACAACTTTTGTAAAGGTCCATGAAACTCAACTAAATTTACAACTTAGTTTTGTAATGGATAATGTACAGCTTGTTCGGGACTTGAATAAATATTTTCATGATATAAGGAGCACTATTGTTTATTTAGCCGATCCCAAATATTTGCCATTTCCAAACGACGGCATTAAACTCTACAAAGGTGACAGCCTGGTAATTGAAGGCGAGCTTCTAAATTTAGCAGCTGATGAATACGATGTTAATGTAACCATTGGTACCATTCAATGCAATATTACCAGCCTCGCACTAACTCAACTTTTGTGCATTCCCCCGGAGCAACAACCACTTCCAACTGACGAAAATGGTGTTGATCAATCGACGGATTTACCACTAGTTGTGGTTAAAGTAGGACGAAACCTGCGTTTTGTTATAGGATACCTAAAATATGACTTGAATAAACCATATGTTTTTTCCCATGCCTTGTTTGTCGTTATGTTGACAGTAGCAGTAGTTGTCATTGTTTTGGTTATCGTACTAATAATATTCAGAAGGAGATCAACGCAGGCAGAACGAGAGTACAAACGCATTCAGATTCAAATGATTACCTTGGAAAGCAATGTACGTTCTGAGTGTAAACAAGCATTTGCTGAGCTTCAAACGGACATGACCGATCTAACAGCAGACTTGGAGAGCACCGGTATACCTACGTTAGATCATGTTAACTATATTATGAAGGTGTTTTTTCCCGGTGTATCAGATCATCCTATTCTAAATTCCCCGAAATATCGTGGAAGTAACCAACACACTAACTATGATTCAGCCATGATGCAATTTGAGCAACTGATTGGTAACAAGTATTTTTTGCTAATGTTTATAGAAACTTTAGAGGCTCAACGATCGTCTTTTTCAATTCGCGATCGTGTTAACGTCGCCTCATTGCTTATGATTGTGCTAATGAACAAAATGGAATATGCAACGGAAATTTTAAAGTCCCTTTTATTGCGGTTAATTGATAAATCGCTTGCTAGCAAGCATCCTCAGCTAATGCTACGACGCACTGAAAGCGTAGTTGATTCTCAGCTTAGTTATTTTACGTTGAGATAGAACGTAAAGGAAATCTTTTTTGGGCGACATCATAGTATTTGGTAGAATACGATTTCCAGCATCCACAACTATTTCTTCGTACTCTCCTGGGCTTTGACCAGATAATAGTACTTTTTTGATCAATCCCATGTCTGTTCCAAGAAAAGCAAGAGAATGCTGTTGATCAGTGGTTGAAGTTGCAGTCACTGACGTAACGGAGACATTATCAAAATGAAAGAGAGCATGTGAAGTTATAGGAGATACTCCGCTTATCTTAAGTCCTACAGAACAGAAGTTGTAAATGTTACCAAGCGAGCCAACTATAGGGCATCTGCCATCATTAATAGTGCCGGATATGTAACCCAAATTCCGATCCTTTATGGTTCCATTAAAGCAAAGATGGATATTTTCAATAAACATGTCTTCAATATCTTTTATGCTATAAATGCACATAGCCGATTTGCTTTCTGGTTGATCGCTTATCTCTTTCGAAGGCGAAAAAACAGTTACTAACACGTGATCATCTTTTTTTATGCCCGTTTTCTGAGCTAATTTTTGGCTTGCCGGGGTTACTTTGGCATCGCGTAGTATATTATAGTCAACATGGTTTTCAGTTGCCGTACATTGAACTGTTATTTCAGTATAACTGTCATAATTGGGATCTGTGATACATATACGTGCCAAACGGGTTACATAACCAGCTTCATCAGCTAAATGCGATTTTTTTTGAACAATAATGAAGTACGCATATTCAGAAGAATTAAAGCCATAAACATAATCAACCAAGAAATGATCCCGATATTTGACATCGATATTTATAATCGACTGCTGTATTGAGAACTCTGCGTAGTTTAAATCATCAAGCCGACGGGAAGAAATAGCAGGCACGTCATGGCGATAGTCACCAACGTTAGTAAATGTGGTTCCCACATATAAAATGTCCTCTTCTTTCCATGAATATCTTGCAGGACCTACAAACGCATATGTGGATGCATTTTCATCATTAGCAGCCAACGGAACTGCGAAAAACTGAGGAGTTGATGGAAAGCGTGGCAGGCTATAAATTTCACAGGCTCCTGTAAATTAAATAAATAGAATATAAATTATTATGTTTTCCATACTTGGCGTATTCATCTAGTTAGGATCAGACAAAAACAACAATATCAAGAATAAAAAGATGTCACACTCGCACCTTCACTATACAAAATACATGATAAAACATTTTGGGACAATAATGGATTATAGGGGAGAAGGGGGCACGAATAGTAAGAAAAGTTTGGTTAGACATAGCAGCTATAAATAAAGAGCCATCGGAATGAGACTGGTATCATCGGAAAGGCTGTTCTTTTAGCTATAACTTTTTCCTACATCATTAGAGGAACGTTGTAAAATGTCAACATACTTTTTTAACTAGTCTAGTCCCAGTAACGGGGTAACCACTTATATTTATGCTTTGCTGCTACTGGTACTGAGGGATCGTAATTCTTATAATTTTTAAAATAAAAACTATAACATTTTTTGATTTTTATTTTAAAAATTGAAAAAAATACTTTTTTAAAAATTGAAAAAAATACCTTTTTTCCAATTTTATTTTAAAAATTTAAAAAAAGACTTATTCTCCAATTTTTATCAGGGAACAAAAATAACTGTTATTTTTGATTTTTCAAACAAAAAAATAAGCGACAAGGTAGACTTTTAGAAAAAAACTACACCACTGGCATTATTAGGCATTGTACTTTACACAGGGTTCGGAATTTAATGCCCTTTCCTCACCAGAGCTGAATGTAGCATTTTGACATTTTTTGGTATATGTTACATTTTTCCCATATATTTTCAAGTGGTTCTAGAGGTGGGAGAAAAGAGCATTCGTCAATATTCGTCGATATTCTCATGCCTAAAATACAAAATATCAGAGTAGTTTTCGACTATCGACAAAATGCCCATCGCAATATTTAAAAAATATTCAAGGCAAACCGTTACTAAAATGTCATCAGGTAAAGCAAAGCACATTTATTTACTAAATGAGAAATGCTAAATGCTAAATGCTGTCCCGTGCGGACAGGAAATAGCATTTTTTTGAATACCGAAAAAATACTACAGTATGTACATCAGTGAGGAAATGGCATTACACACATGTTAAAAACATGTACAATTGTATTTTACAGTGTGAGCAAAGTAGTTGACATGTGTGTCAAAAACAAAAGTGTTAAAAGGTGAAAAATAATTGTTAGCACACACAGCTATCTTGTGTTTTTTACACAATGTGTTATTAAACGACGTGTTTTTTACACAATGTGTTTTTAACACAAATAAAAATTATATTTCACGACATTAACGAGTCATAGGGAAAATGAAAAAACTAATATGGGCAATGATATATTATATGTTAGTTTTAACCACTTTAAAGCATATATGAATTCTTATACTCTAGAAAACCGTGCATTTTTCAGTTTAACATATAATTCTGACACAATAATGTCAAAAACTCATTGTGTTAAAAACACGCTGTGTAAAAAACACGTCGTCTTAATAACACGTCGTGTAAATAACACAAATGACATGTGTGTGCTATTTATGTTTCTAACATATGTAGGATACAATTTTTTACACACATGTCAATAACTTTTTTTGAACTTAACACTGACATTTAACATGTTAATAACACAAGTTTTTTACAGTGTGTGTTATTTTCTGAACCCTGTAAAATTTGTAGGTTTGCCAGACGAAAATTGTGAACGGGCTTGTTTTCAAAAGTCGTTGCAATATATTGACGTACAAGAAAAGGTTACCTTCATATTTTTGGTATTGCTTGATGAATTCTGAGAAAAAATGAAATGCAAGGGAGGCTGGCTTTCCCTAAAATAAATTTTACATATGTACATAAAAATACCCCCTTATTACTTAATATGGCTGAGGACGGACATTAAAGTTGATTACTGGTATTATAGTCATTCTGGCATAGCGTCATAATTCCTCCGACATAATTTCTCCCAGTACATTTGGTCCGAGAACTTATGTCGTTTTTTTCTGTAGAAATTATGTCGCTGCTAAACGTCATAAGATCGCGCGAAATTGTGTCGTTTAAAAATTACTCGTGGAGGACTTATGACGTTTAAAAGTGACATAAGTCCTCCGAGGAAAAACCGACTTAATTTCGTATGTATAGTATACATTGTATATATACTAGGGTGGGTCGATTTAGAGGTCATCAAATCGTAGGGGGGGAACGTAATCTATGGACAATTCTAAGCAACATTGGAAAAGAAACTATGCCTTAAAAATCACGTTTGACCCTCCGCATTTGCAAGAGAAAAATACTGGTTTTTTGATGAAAAATATCTGAGTAGCCTTGAATTTGAAACATTTGTATGGACGCGAAAAAATTTACAAATCGTTTGGGAGGAAAACAATCTTTGGGTCATTTGTAGTGGAATAACTCCAAGCGCGGTATTCCCAAATTCGGCGAGCAGTTTAAAGAGGCAGCGGTAACAGCAACAACTCGCGCTCGAAGCGCCCGGCGGGTTAAATAGTTAAAGTGCGGAAAAATCTCCCGAAAAAGTTAGCCACCCACCGGCCTTAACCCTAGGGGTATTAGGCGTGCCAGCTCGGCGGAAAAAAAAAAAAAAAAAAAAATCGGTTGAAAATAATATAAAAACTCCGGGATCGCGAGCAAGCCCACGTGTGAGGGTTATATAACGCTAAATCAAAACAAAAAAAAAATGTAGCGTGTGTTGGCGATATATGCATATATATATGGGTATATAGGGTTAGGTGAGTCTTCAATTTCCTTTCTCTTCTATATTTTGTTATTTTTTTTTCGTTGGAAAATAACCTTAAAATTATAATGGCATGATCTGTAAAGAAAGAACCCCGAAAGAAACCTGCAACTGGAGAACAAGTGATAAAATACAAGAAAAAGTGGTACTGAAAATTAGTACGCAAATTGGTAATATAGAAAGAGTGAGTGAAAATGAAAATATATAAATGAATATCAGTGGCAATTGAAACCCAACTTAAAAAAAGGCCCTACACCGAGAAAAATATTAAAATTAATTCTTGTCAAAATAATAAAAACAAAGTGCGTGTTGCGAAAGCAAAAGAATGGCAAAATATAAAAGAAAATAATGAAAATAACCCCTTGTGAAACCGAAAATAAGAAACAGTAAAGTTTTGGCGAGTGATAATTTCTGCAGGTGTATTTCCCCCCCGTCCAAAGATCTTTCGGCGATGGAGCAGCACATGCGTAAGTGATAACCACCGTTTTTCTTTTGCCCTTTTCTTTTTGCTCTCGGATTCACGTGGCGCTACACGTAAAGAAATGAAGTTAACTTAACTCCTCGAATGAATTTAAATAAAAGGCCACAGCATTAGTAATGCTAAATTATTTCTTAAAGCTTAATTAAATACTATTGCGGTGCTGCCGTAATAATTTTTCTGAGTGATACATTTATTCAAATATAGTAAATTTCAGTGCATGTAAATAAGATTGAATTTTAGTGTCAGCAGTGTTCTGTCGGTGTATGCCCATGATTATACAGAACCTTTCCCTTACTTTGGGATACAAATTTAGTATGACGGTATACACCGAAAGAAATTCTTTGACTCATTTTATTTAAAAATTCAATATTAAAGTATGTTGCCCGAACTTCAAAATTTTTCCCGATTCCTGGTGTTTTTCTATGTACACTGAGAGAAATAAAAATACATCTTTATAATATTTACATTATTATTTGAATTATATTATGATAAATATTTATAAAATTCGGACAAATTAATGACCTCCCCCCCCATTCATTTATATAATTCAATTTCTTAAAAACTTATTATCTATCTTTATATAATCTATGATTGAACTATATTATATTATTTACTATATTATTGAATATACATCTTTATATATATTTAACCCTTTACTTCCACAGCAGTGTTTCTTTCGGAATCTTTCTGCCACTTAATAGAACAATAAAATGTTTAATAAATATCGTTAGATTTTAGTTGGACATAATTAGTTTTTTTTTCGTTTATTTTGAAAATTATTGAATATTATTATGGAGAATAAATATATAACCATGAACCAAAACTAAAGTGTTATAAATGGAAGCCATGCCTAACCGGAAGTCACTGGAAATGTAGGATCAGATGAAAGGGATAGCCAGCTGTAGGCTGTGCCTAAAGGCGATCATGGTAGGGTGGGGAAATGGGGGGCTACTACCACCATAGTCTCCCCAATTCGTTGTCTGCAATTAAAATGTCTGAAAACTATTCCCTTTGCTCTCACTCTCTTAAATTTCCTTTTTTAACTTCCGGTTTCCAATTCTAGTTTATATACTTCTTCCTACTATCTACTACTACTCTATATACTACTACAAGCACGCGAATTTATAAGTCTATTGCGTACATTCGAGCCACTTGAGAGATCAGTTGGCATATCTATTCCCACACCCTTACTACCGAACTACATAGCCGGAACCAGCGCGTGCTCCGCTGTTCTCTCTCAAATAACCATCTGCTCTTCTTCCTTTTATACGTTGTATGTTACAATATAGATTTATTGGCGCCCAAACGTGGGACCCTTTCGGCTGGCCCAAACCAACTGAGCGAGAAACACACGTCAAAACAACAGCAAGACGAAAGAAATTTTATGTTTTTTGCATAACCGACTAAATTGACGCTGCTAGACTCGTCATAAATGATAGGCTTTTGATTCTAAATATGGTTTAAGTCCAGACATTCGAGATGGTTGTTTTTTTTTACAATTTGTTTTTTTGTACTGCTAGACTTGCTATAAATAAGGGGTGCGAGCTTAAAAATGATTTGAGTACAGGTGATTGAAATAGTAGGTATAATATTCTTCTCGTATATTCGGTAATTCAGCTACCAATGGAGACAGGTTATTGTGGATTTATTCTACAGCCTTGCCTTTGGTAAAATCGCTGATATCTCAGTGACCACTCCTAGCAGTGAGGTGAGCTTGAGCCTGGGTTATTACGTGGAAAAATTCTACGGCCTAGATAGCTTATTCGAACCGCAGAAAGGCACTACAATCTTCTTCTTCTCCATACATCTAAACTTTATTTCTTCTCAGACATTTTTTTTTCCAGTTGACAAGGGAAAGTATTGGCTTCCAGTTTACTTATTCAGATTTTTTTTTGACTATTTACATTATTAAAAAAATTTTATTTTTAAATATTACTGGTGCAAGTGTATATCAGGTCTAAAAATATACAAAATAAATATTAAGAAAATACATAAAAAAAAAAAACATACATATATACATATATTAAAACAATTAAATTAAAATAAATAAATTACTCGGGTTGGTAAATCATATTAACTCAATATAAATAAAAACGTTTTCAAATAACAATATAAAAAAAATAATAAAATAAAATAATCATAATAAATAAATAAATAGAAAATAAATAAAAGTTAGAAACAATGCCGGTAAGACACACTCCAGAAGATAGTAGCGCAGCAGCAGGAGATGGGCGGCATAATTGTAATATTTGTGCCCAAACTATAGAATTCCAAGCGCAGCTATATATAACATCGTGCAACCACGCGTTCCATCGCGTATGCTTTGCAACTCGGTTAGGAAACCAGAAAACTTGTCCCATATGCCAGGTAGCCTTGCAGACTTCAACCATGAGTCTAGTAGACGAGAGTGGTGCAGCTAATACCAGTGGACAAGGAACAGAAGGGGTTGGAGAAACTAGTACTCGAGAGAATCAGCAACAGCAAATGAGAGGTTCTAGTAGCAACAATCCGGAATCACTAGCGGCAACCATGCAACAGGTGATTGGCAACGCAATCGCTGGGGCTCTCGAAGATCAAATGCAGCGCTTAACACGAATTATTGAATCAAATTTTCAAAGATTAAACGTGCGATCGGAGGGCGATCGATTTTCGAATATACAGGACGGAGTTCAACACAGTTTTGACCAGACACCGACACCTGGGGTAGACGAGCGTAGGCAGGGAATCATGGGTCGAGAGTTGTTTTCACATTCTGGATCCCAACCGGCACAGGACCTAAGACCCGATCGTATAGGACAAGTAATAGCAAATTGGAAAATAAGATTTTCAGGACATTCAGCCGTTCCAGTCGACGAATTTATCTACCGCGTAGAAGCACTCACGTTACAATCATTAGATGGAAATCTTGCATTAGTAGCGCGGTATGCTAGCAATTTATTCGAAGGAAGCGCTAATGAGTGGTTTTGGCGATATCACAAAACTGTTACCGAGGTAACTTGGCCAGGGTTAAAGTCAGCACTTCTTGCTCAGTTTAAGGACGGGAGAAGTGATCTTGAGATTCGGGCGTCTATGTCTCAACGAAAGGAAAAGCCTAATGAATCTTTTGATAGCCTACACGAAGCTATCACTTCTATGGCCGACAAATTATTGCAACCGTTGTCCGAATCATCTATTCTAGAAGTTCTGAGGGCAAATCTTCTACCGGAAATCCAGCATGAAATCCTATATGTTCCGATTTCGACTATAGCTCAATTGCGACAAGTAGTCAGAACACGAGAGCGATTTATGCAGTCTGTAGCAAGAAAAAGCGCAGGTAATGTTCGACCCATTCCTCGACGGCAAATTCATGAAGTTATTGCCTCCAACGAATCAGAAAATGAGGTGGAGGAAAGCGATATTGATGATGAAGAAATAGCAGCTATGACATTATCATGTTGGAATTGTGGGATCGCAGGGCATAGGTATCAGGAATGCACAGGGGAAAGAAGAGTTTTCTGCTATGGTTGTGGGAAACCAGAGACGTATAAGCCAAACTGCAGCAAATGCAACGGATCAAAAAACGCGTCAGGGCGTGCACTGTTAACCAATGCACGCAAACGGAAGATGAATCAAGCAACGAATACCGAGTAACGGACTGTTACTCCCAAAATTCAACACCAGACGTACAACATTTACCAGCTTTACCATTGCATCAAGAAATGCAGACCCACCAGGAAATAGATCTTACCCATACAAGCCCAAATAGAACCCAGTCACGTAGAATCGCGTTTAGAGAAAGATACAACATTAATCGAAGAGCTATTCTATCCTCAGTGGTGGACATCTCGAAGGACTATAGGCCTTTCGCGGAAGTTACTATATTAGGCAGAACGCTCAGTGGATTGATGGATACTGGGGCAAGCATTAATTGTATAGGAGGACGGTTTGCTCGAGATTTGAATTGCCAAAATGTAGATTTAGTACCTGTGTCAGCTAAAGTTCGCACAGCAGATGGGAAAAGTCAGTCAATCATAGGGAGGATCATCACAGCAGTTTGTTTTCGAGGAGAGACAAAAGAATTAAAGTTTTACGTTGTACCATCACTACAGCAGGACCTTTACTTAGGGATCGAGTTTTGGAGAAGTTATAACCTTCTTCCAGTTTTCCTTGCAAATAAAGAGGTCCAACCAAATATATCTACGTTAATCAGAGATGATAACTCTTGCCTGAACCTGTCTGAAAGCCAAACAATGGACTTATCTAAAATTATTGCACAATTTCCTTCCTTTGCCAAGAAAGGCCTAGGAAAAACAACCTTGATAGCACACGATATTGACGTAGGGGAATGCGAAACCCATCAAACAGCGGCATTATGCAGTCTCCCCAGCAATTGAAAAGTTGATGTACCAAGAATTGGATAGGATGATAGCTCTAGGGGTCATTGAGGAGTCAGATAGTCCTTGGTCTTCGCCCGTAGTACTTGTACGTAAGCCTGGTAAAGTTCGATTATGCATCGACTGCAGGAAAGTTAACGAAGTAACGGTGAAAAATGCTTACCCTATGCCTTTGATTGAGGGAATCCTGAGTCGACTGCCGAAAGCCCAATATATTTCGAGCATTGACCTTAAGGATGCCTATTGGCAAATTCCCCTCAAAGATAGCGCAAAAGAAAAGACCGCCTTTACGATCCCCGGAAGGCCACTGTACCACTTCACGGTTATGCCTTTTGGCTTATCGAACGCCCCTCAGACTATGTCAAAATTAATGGATAAAATAATACCACCCGAACTTCGTAATGAAATCTTCATTTATTTAGACGACCTGTTAGTTATTTCGGATACATTCTCTAAGCATCTGCAAGTATTGAAAGCACTAGCAGATCGCTTAAGACAGGCCGGTCTGACTATTAACGTTGACAAAAGCAAATTCTGTCTTAAAGAAGTGAAGTATCTTGGTCATGTTATTGGTTATGGAACCATAAAGACAGACCCTGAAAAAGTATTGGCGATTGAAGAATTCCCAGTTCCGCGGTCCGTAAAGCAAGTTCGTCGTTTTCTTGGAATGACAGGATGGTATCATAAGTTCATTCAAAATTACGCCGGTGTAGCTGCACCCATGTCAGATACCTTGAAGCACAAACGGAAATTTCTTTGGACTCAGGAAGCACAGGCATCTTTCGAGTGTCTAAAAAAGTTACTGATCAAGGCCCCAGTCTTACACAGTCCTAACTTTGAACGACCCTTTTCGATTCACTGCGATGCCAGCCATACAGGTGTTGGTGGCGTGCTAATGCAAAAAGACCAGGACGACAATGACGTGCCAATCGCTTATATGTCTCGAAAACTTAACCAATGCCAACGGAATTATTCAGTAACTGAAAAGGAATGTTTGGCAGCGGTCATGTGTGTTAAAAAGTTTCGAGCATATATTGAAGGCCAGGAATTCTCGGTTATAACAGACCACGCTTCGTTAAAATGGCTGATGTCTCAGTCAGACCTAAGCTCGCGATTAGCTCGATGGGCTCTTAAGTTGCAAGGTTTTGACTTTAAAATCTTCCACAGAAAGGGTAGCTATAACATCGTCCCTGACGCCCTTTCTCGCGTTCACACCGAAGATTTGTCCGCTATTGAGATAGATAAATTTATCAATTTACAATCTGAGCACTTTAATTCGGGGGAATATAAAGACATTAAAACAAAGATAGTTGAAAATCAATCTCGGATGCCAGATGTCAAGGTCATTGATCAGTATATTTATAGGCGAGCAGAGCATGCACCAGAAGAACAAATATCCGACGGCGTCTGCTGGAAATTGTGGGTACCCAAACCGCTAGTAGTTGGTGTTCTGAAAGAGCATCATGATGATCCATTATCTGCACACAGTGGTATTAACAAAACCCTCGAAAAAGTTCGTCGCTATTTCTATTGGCCAAACTTAGTCGTGGATGTGAAAGAATATGTGAACAGCTGCAGTATTTGTAAAAGCATGAAACATCCCAACCAAACTCTACGACCACCGATGGGAAAGGTGGACGGAACCCAACGATTTTTTCAAAGGATATACGTTGACTTTCTAGGACCATATCCTCGGAGTCGAGCGGGTAACATTGGCATCTTTGTAGTTTTAGACCATTTTTCAAATTCCCCTTTCTAAAAGCCGTGAAGAAGTTTACAGCGGAGGCTATAATACACTATCTTGAAGAAGACATTTTTCATTGCTTTGGGGTTCCAGAGGTCATCGTGTCAGATAACGGCGTTCAATTTAAGTCACAACTTTTTAACTCGTTACTCCAGAAATATAAAATCAAACATTCATATACAGCAGTTTATTCACCTCAAGCAAACGCATCAGAGAGAGTGAATAGATCGGCCATCGCTGCCATCAAATCGTATTTAGACACTGACCAAGCTAGGTGGGATGAGAAACTAAGCCATATCTCCTGTGCGCTGCGAAGTAGTGTACACTCGGCTATTAAAAGTAGCCCTTATCAAGTAGCATTTGGACAGAGCATGATAACCAATGGTGAGACTTATCAACTTCTAAGAAACCTACAAATGCTAGAAGATCGTTCGATTCAATTTAACAGGGATGACTCATTCGAACTTATTCGAAAGACTGCACAGGAGGGAATAAAACAGCAGCAGGCCCGCAATGAGAAAACCTACAATTTACGAAGCAGGGAAGTTCAGTTTCGCCCGGGGCAAGAAATTTATAGAAGAAACTTTCAACAAAGTAATTTTGCAAAGGGCTTTAACGCCAAACTGGCTCCTACATTTGTTAAAGGAAGAATTCGAAAACGCAAAGGCAATTCCTACTATGAGATAGAAGATATGCAAGGGCGATATGTGGGCACCTACCATGGAAAGGACATAAAACAGTAATCCTATCAAGCGCGGCTCCCTCTTGTGGATACCCCAAGTGTGAGTTTGGTGGGGGGGATTTGTAGTGGCGCTTGGAAAAAGCCAAAACATATAAACGAGAGCAATCTTAAAAGACCACTACAGATTCCAAAAAGACGTCACCCTCAAAAGTAGGCAATAGAAGATAGCACTGTGTGCAAAAGTGTTCCCAGTAACTGCTTAGCCGACGGCACAGTTTTAGATGCATGGTACAAAATTCGGATAGTCAAATAATTATGATAACCATTCGCTATACGTTAGTAGAATAAAAATGAAATTTAGTTTACATTAAAGTTTAAGTTATAATGAGAAATTCCAGAGACAATGCGTAGCTGAATATAAATATACAAATTTAGCTTCGAAACAGGGTTAGCTTTAAAAGGGTCTAGCTATTTTTCCTGGAATAGGGACATATGGGAATAATCGGGATAATCAGAGTCGGCTCCGATATTGGAAGGCTATACGCGGAAACCCGGCATACACGAGACCCCGATTTCCGGCCTTGGGGGGGTATATAAAGCCGCCCGAACCTCAACCCAGCCTTTCCAATTTAAGTTCCCAAACGAAGCAGACGGTTCCAGAAAATTTGCTATAAAACAGGAAAAAAGGTTAAGTCCAACCCTCACTTGTGTTCCAGTGGCGGTTATGAAATTAAAAAAAAAAAAAAAAAAATAAACATATTTCAGGGCGTAACCAACTTCAGAATTTTGGCAACATAAAGTGGGAAGAGACTAGACAATTTACGGATATTTTTCGGTGCCAGGGTAAATAAGCATCAGCAGCCATCCGGCTAGTAGTAGTAGTAATAGTAGTTAAAATTCTCAAATTTTCAAATTCTCTTAAACAGAATGGCACCCAGTTTCCAGTAAACATCGTTCCAAAGTCAGGTAAAGCCGTTGGCCCGAGCTTCCTGAACACCTGTGAAGTCAAATTGAGAGAGAGCTAAATTCCCAAAAATGGAATAACTCCAAGCGCGGTATTCCCAAATTCGGCGAGCAGTTTAAAGAGGCAGCGGTAACAGCAACAACTCGCGCTCGAAGCGCCCGGCGGGTTAAATAGTTAAAGTGCGGAAAAATCTCCCGAAAAAGTTAGCCACCCACCGGCCTTAACCCTAGGGGTATTAGGCGTGCCAGCTCGGCGGAAAAAAAAAAAAAAAAATCGGTTGAAAATAATATAAAAACTCCGGGATCGCGAGCAAGCCCACGTGTGAGGGTTATATAACGCTAAATCAAACCAAAAAAAAATGTAGCGTGTGTTGGCGATATATGCATATATATATGTGAGTTATTATATGGTACTGTTTATTAATATTATTTCGAGAGGCACAGATTATGAGTATAACAATTGGCTTTTTTTTTAACTGCTACTGCTATTCTGCTGATGTTTCACACGTTCGTCTGCTTCGATTCTCTTCTGCTTGCTTCTTTATTCGGCTGCTTCTTCTTCAGTTCTTCTTATTCTTCTTCCGCTGTTACTCTGCTGTTATTCTGCTGTTGCTCTGCTGTTGCTCTGCTGTCGCTACTCTGCTGCTGTTAACCAGTGTGCCTTTAGTAGATCTACTTGTCTACTCTCTGTTACATTCGGTCATCCTGATTAGTCATCAGTCCCTGATGACCATGCCTCCTCGTTATGTACAGAAAAACTCCATAGTTTCATGTTGTCATTGCTCGTGCTCGTATTTTTGGGTCCCTCGACGTCTGCTGCTTTTCGTACATTATAGCGTCCACCTCGTTTCACTTCTGTTATTTCGTATGGACCTAAAAATTCGCTAGCCATCTTTCTCCCAGCTACGAATTGCGTTCTACGGATGGCGACGAGATCTCCAACTTTGTATCCGTACTCGCATTTTCGCTTTTTATCAAATTGCTCCTTATATTTTGTCTGTGCCTCCTGAATATTGTCTTTTGCTTCTTGTCGCATCTTCTTCCTTTCGTCATCAAAGTTATCAACCATCTCCTTTTCTATTAGTTGAAGTATATCGCTATCTGGTCTACAACGCATTTTTATCCCGATCAGCAGCTCAAATGGAGAACGCTTTGTAGATTCATGAACTGTGCCATTGATAGCCATCTGAACTCGGGGTACAAACTTGTACCATCTTCCAGGTTCCTCCGACGACAACTTTGAAATAATGCTCAGGATGGATCGGTTTACACGTTCTATTTGTCCATTACCTCTTGGAACTCCCGTGGTGCTCCAAACGTGTTCGATGTTTTCTTCCTTCACAAATTCCTCAAAGCTAGACGACGTAAATGCTGCTCCGCGATCGCTTACTATACGAGCCGGATTACCAAAGATGTCCGACCATTCCCGTAACTTGTTGAGGACTTCGTCTGCACCTGTTGTTTTGGTGGGATACATCCATACGAACTTGCTAAAGCTGTCAACCATTGCGTAGATGTACTTGTAGTGCTTTGAAGTCGCATCCATTGGCCCCAGATGGTCTACGTGTATAGTATGAAGCGGCTCTGATCCTTTATCGATTTGATGCAAAAATCCTTCTTTTTTGCCAAGCTTTTTGTTGTAGATTATACATTTCATACAGTTTCCTAGGATCTGCTGTACCTTCCCTTCCAGATGTGGTATCCAATAACTCTGCTGTATGGCATGCATTGTCTTTTGTACGGCAAAGTGGCCTGCGTTGTGTGCCTCTGTAATTATCTCTCTTTCCAGCGATTTCGGAATTGCTAACAGATCCGTTCCCTGCACAACCTTGTACACCAGGCCAGCCTTTAATTTAAAGTTGTCATATGGTTTACTTTTCAGGATTTCGGAGACTGCTTTAATCATCGTGTCCTCCTGCTGGGCTTTCTTGATTCTTGCTGTGACTTCCGACGATACCATCATGACATCAATTGGGTATCGACTCAGGCAATCCACGTGCTTCAGCCGCTCTCCTGGTCTGTGTTCCACCACGAAACTGTAGTCCTGCAAGTACAGTACCCATTGGGCTACCTCTCGCGGAACGTCCTTCTTGCTTAACGTTTGTTTAAAAGCGGCGCAATCAGTTACAAGCTTGAAGTTGGTACCGAGTATGTACTGACGGAATTTTTTGCATGCGAGAAAAATAGCTTTGGCTTCTTGTATATAGCTATGCTGTCGTGCTTCAGACTCCGAGGTTTTTTTGCTCCAGAATAGGACCGGATGCAATTGTCCTTCATGCCACTGTAACAGCGTAGCTGCGAACCCATCCTTCGACGCGTCGGTGTGTATCTCGGTTTTTGCATCCCTGCAGTAGAGTTTTAGCACCGGCTCGCTCACCAATGCTTCCTTTAATATGGCGACCGCCTGCTGCTCTTCCAGACCCATTTTAAATTTAACGTCTTTTCGCAGCAAATTCGTTAATGGTTTTGCGATCAGTGAATAGTTTTTTATAAACTTACGGAAAAACCCAGTTAATCCCAAAAACGACTGCACAGCCTTGATGTTTTGCGGCATTGGGAACTTTCTAATGGCTTTGGTTTTCTCCGGTCCTGGCTTAATTTCTCCTCCTCCAACTTGATGTCCCAGAAATGTTATTGAGGACTGCAGGAATCGACATTTCTTCCACTTCATCTTCAGCCCGTATTCAGCTGCTGCATCTAAAACTTTCTTTAGCTTTCCCAGGCATTCGTCGGCAGTTTCGGCGTGTATAACAATGTCGTCCATGTAAAGATCCAGAATGTTTTCGTTTATGAGGTTTTGCAATACATGACCAATGAAGCGGATGAAGACTGCTGGCGAATTGCAAAAACCGAAAGGCGCTCGATTGAATTCAAAGAGGCCCTCCTTCGTTATAAACGCTGTATACTTCTTGCTGCTTTCTTCGACTGGAACGTGGAAGAAACCATTTTCCAAGTCCATTATGGTGAAAATTTTCGCATTTTCCAGTTTTTCAAGCACATCTTCAACGATTGGAACGGGGAAGCAATTTTTTAGCACCATCTTGTTTAACTGGCGATAGTCCACGCAGACCCTGTTGCTCCCATCTTTTTTCTTGACGATGACTGTGCGGCTGGCGAAATTTGAGGATGAGCGCCGTATTATTCCAGCGTTCAGCCATACATCGATCTGCAGCTTAACTACATCAGCTTCGCTGATAGCCACTCGGCTTGGAGCATGTCGAAACGGTGTTATGTTTTCATCTGGTAAAATTTTCAGCGTAATCGGGCACACAGCAGTCTGTTTCTTTTCCGAAAATTCATCTATCATCGATTGGACGGCATCTCTGTACTGTGGGGGGACATCTATATCAGTTTTTTCTTCAACTACATTGTAGATACTTAACTGATTCGTGTTCACAGTTTCCTCCTCATTCAGAGGAGAAAACTGATATCCTTCCGGCGTCGACCTCATTGTGAATTTGGATATAAAGTCATATCCCAGTAGCAAGAAGGCGCTACCCATTTTCTCAAACACAGACATTTTCAATAGGGTAACATCTGCACCTGTGTCTATGAGCCCCTTGACTTGCACATTGTTGATTTTGAGAGACTTAAGACGTTTTTCCTCGTATGCTACGTTTACGGCAGCCGTACCAGGGCAATCTTTCGACATGTGGCCACTCTGATTGCAGCGGAAACACTTTAATGCAGCTCGGCAATCCCTGCGTAGATGTTCCTGGGATCCACAATTGTAGCAGTGTTGTTTCCTCATATAGCTGTTGTGCTCGGGCTTCATTACGAGCGGATGTGACTCCTTCTTCTTCACCATCACATTGTCATCGATCTGACGCATTCGTTCGTAGATTTCGTATTTCTCTTTTAGCTGCTTGTAAGAACTGCATCCATACAGGGTGTACTTGTAATCCGTTTTAAGCCTCAATCCGTCGACAATGTACCGAATTACCGACTCCGTGTCTAATGTCCCACGAGCAGCAATGCGTTTCATCTGTAGCATGTATTCGTGGAAGCTTTCGTTGTTTGCTTTCACTCGCACAGACAGTTGATTGTGAATTTGGGCACTGCATAAACGATCGCACTCGAATTCCGTTATAAGTTGGTGACGCAGCTGGCTGTATTCGTACACTTCTGTAGACTCGAGAAAAAGAGCGGCTGTACATGTCATTTTGGCACGAGCTTGTACGTATTTTTGTTTGTCGTTAAGCCCATATGCTTCGGCGTTTAATTCGAAGTTATTAAACCACTGCTGCACTGACATATTTTCTCCACTGAACTCAGGAATTATTTTGGCAAAATTTTCCACTACCAGCTTCGCATCATTTTTTTTGTCAACCTCGTCGGCGTTAATTTTCAACGTGAGAAGTTTAACCAAATCTTGGAGAGTCTGTGTGTTTTCTTCTAAGACGCTCATGTCGTTTTTGCGATTGTTTCCACCTGTCCCTGATCCACGTGGGCCGTCGTATTTTTCCATTTTCTCATCTGGTGGTTTCTTTTCATTTGTCATAATAATTCTGTTGCGCAATACCTTTACCGGTAGTCTGCTTGCCAATACCGTTTTCTTTTTCTGATCCTCTTTCCTGCTGGTTGTTGTCTCGCTTCCTCTGCTGGCGGCTTTTGAGGAATGCGGCACTAAACTGTTTTTTTGTCTCGCTTTATCGGCTAAAAGTTTCTGAGACATGCGGCTTGCGCATTTTATCACTTTTCACTGGCAGTTCCCGACTGGTTGAGCCCCCAAATGTGAGTTATTATATGGTACTGTTTATTAATATTATTTCGAGAGGCACAGATTATGAGTATAACAATTGGCTTTTTTTTTAACTGCTACTGCTATTCTGCTGATGTTTCACACGTTCGTCTGCTTCGATTCTCTTCTGCTTGCTTCTTTATTCGGCTGCTTCTTCTTCAGTTCTTCTTATTCTTCTTCCGCTGTTACTCTGCTGTTATTCTGCTGTTGCTCTGCTGTTGCTACTCTGCTGCTGTTAACCAGTGTGCCTTTAGTAGATCTACTTGTCTACTCTCTGTTACATATATGGGTATATAGGGTTAGGTGAGTCTTCAATTTCCTTTCTCTTCTATATTTTGTTATTTTTTTTTCGTTGGAAAATAACCTTAAAATTATAATGGCATGATCTGTAAAGAAAGAACCCCGAAAGAAACCTGCAACTGGAGAACAAGTGATAAAATACAAGAAAAAGTGGTACTGAAAATTAGTACGCAAATTGGTAATATAGAAAGAGTGAGTGAAAATGAAAATATATAAATGAATATCAGTGGCAATTGAAACCCAACTTAAAACAAGAAAGGAAGCTAGCTTCGGCCAACCGAAGCTTATATACCCTTGCAGATCATTCCTATTCATTTACAAAAACATTAATTTAAATGAACTTTCGTATATGTTACAACAATCCAAATTTTAGCTGCTTTCGTATTACTTTGGCATTAATTTTTTGATCCTTCCTATGGCAGCTATATAATATAGCCGTCCGAATTTTGTTAAATTTTATTCGAAATTTTGAAATGTTAAAGAAAAGCCATATCCTAGAGGAAAAGACAATGTAATAAAAATCAACAAGGATATAATTGTTTTCCTATTAATTTCCATATAATTTTCGGACCGTTCCTATGGCAGCTATATGATATAGTGATCCGATTTTATAAAAATTTTATCCGAAATTCCAAAATATTTAATAAATAATATTCCCAAGAGTAGAAAGTAATATTTCAAAAAACATCAAATCTAGAATTTTTTGCACGATTTTTTTTTCGATCCTTCCTATGGGAGCTATAAGATATAGCTATCCGATCCGGCCGGTTCCGACTTATATACTACCTGCAATAAAAAGAAGACTTTTGGGAAAGTTTCATTCCGATAGCTCAAAAACTGAGAGACTAGTTTGCGTAGAAACAGACGGACAGACGGACAGACGGACAGACGGACGGACAGACGGACGGACAGACGGACATGGCTAGATCGACTCGTCTAGTCATCCTGATCAAGAATATATATACTTTATGGGGTCGGAAACGTCTCCTTCACTGCGTTGCAAACTTCTGACTGAAATCATAATACCCTCTGCAAGGGTATAAAAAGGCCCTACACCGAGAAAAATATTAAAATTAATTCTTGTCAAAATAATAAAAACAAAGTGCGTGTTGCGAAAGCAAAAGAATGGCAAAATATAAAAGAAAATAATGAAAATAACCCCTTGTGAAACCGAAAATAAGAAACAGTAAAGTTTTGGCGAGTGATAATTTCTGCAGGTGTATTTCCCCCCCGTCCAAAGATCTTTCGGCGATGGAGCAGCACATGCGTAAGTGATAACCACCGTTTTTCTTTTGCCCTTTTCTTTTTGCTCTCGGATTCACGTGGCGCTACACGTAAAGAAATGAAGTTAACTTAACTCCTCGAATGAATTTAAATAAAAGGCCACAGCATTAGTAATGCTAAATTATTTCTTAAAGCTTAATTAAATACTATTGCGGTGCTGCCGTAATAATTTTTCTGAGTGATAAATTTATTCAAATATAGTAAATTTCAGTGCATGTAAATAAGATTGAATTTTACTGTCAGCAGTGTTCTGTCGGTGTATGCCCATGATTATACAGAACCTTTCCCTTACTTTGGGATAAAAATTAAGTATGACGGTATACACCGAAAGAAATTCTTTGACTCATTTTATTTAAAAATTCAATATTAAAGTATGTTGCCCGAACTTCAAAATTTTTCCCGATTCCTGGTGTTTTTCTATGTACACTGAGAGAAATAAAAATACAACTTTATAATATTTACATTATTATTTGAATTATATAATGATAAATATTTATAAAATTCGGATAAATTAATGACCTCCCCCCCCCCCCCCCCCCATTCATTTAAATAATTCAATTTCTTAAAAACTTATTATCTATCTTTATATTATCTATGATTGAACTATATTATATTATTTACTATATTATTGAATGTACATCTTTATATATATTTAACCCTTTACTTCCACAGCAGTGTTTCTTTCGGAATCTTTCTGCCACTTAATAGAACAATAAAATGTTTAATAAATATCGTTAGATTTTAGTTGGACATAATTAGTTTTTTTTTCGTTTATTTTAAAAATTATTGAATATTATTATGGAGAATAAATATATAACCATGAACCAAAACTAAAGTGTTATAAATGGAAGCCATGCCTAACCGGAAGTCACTAAAAAAGTGGGATCAGATGAAAGGGATCGCCAGCTGTAGGCTGTGCCTAAAGGCGATCATGGTAGGGTGGGGAAATGGGGGGCTACTACCACCATAGTCTCCCCAATTCGTTGTCTGCAATTAAAATGTCTGAAAACTATTCCCTTTGCTCTCACTCTCTTAAATTTCCTTTTTTAACTTCCGGTTTCCAATTCTAGTTTATATACTTCTTCCTACTATCTACTACTACTCTATATACTACTACAAGCACGCGAATTTATAAGTCTATTGCGTACATTCGAGCCACTTGAGAGATCAGTTGGCATATCTATTCCCACACCCTTACTACCGAACTACATAGCCGAAACCAGCGCGTGCTCCGCTGTTCTCTCTCAAATAACCATCTGCTCTTCTTCCTTTTATACGTTGTATGTTACACATTCTAAGCCATATTGTCTAAGCAACTATATGCCTAAAACCACGTTTGACCCTCCGCATTTACAAAAGAAAACAAGAGAGAACGCTATAGTCGGGTTCGTGTCCCGACTATATAATACCCGTCACTCAGCTAAAGGGAGTGCAAACGCTGTACTCGGGTTGGTGTCCCGACTAATAATCGTAACTCAGCTAAAGGGAGTGCGAGGGAGATAGATATAGAAATTTTGATTGCGTATAACTTTTTAATGAATGGTCCGATTTGAAAAATATCTTCTACATTTCGATAGGTATAAATATGCACAACAAAATTGCATTTATACTTCTCGGAAATCTTTAAAGGTGTGGGCGCCAGACACATTTTAAAATTGTTAGTGGGCGATTGTGGGCGTTAGAGGGGGCGTGGCACTCGGCTGAAATAAACTTGCGCTGCGTAGGAAGCCCAAGAATATTCGTGGAAAATCTCAACCTTCTAGCTTGTAGTTTCCGAGATCTCAGCGTTCATACGGACAGACAGATAGACAGACAGACGGACAGACAGACGGACAGACGGACATGGCTAGATCGACTCGGCTGGTGATCCTGATCAAGAATATATATACTTTATGGGGTCGGAAACGCTTCCTTCTACCTGTTACATACTTTTGCACGAATACAATATACCCTTTTACTCTACGAGTAACGGGTATAAATACTGGTATTTCATTTAATTTTTAAAACAATTAACATAGTAGCCTTTACTGATATTCCAAGTAACAGTATAGAAAAAATGATTTAAAGAGAAGAAAACATTTTTAACGATGGGGAGAATTTAAAATTGATAATTCTCTAACGGCTACTATGATATTTTTCTCAAAAGTAAAACAAAATACCAGTATTTTTCTCTTGCAAATGCGGAGGGTCAAACGTGGTTCTAGGCTTGTAGTTTCTTTGACAATATGGATAAGAAATGCCCAGAGATTGTTTTCCGGCCAAACGATTTATAACCTTTTTCGCGTCCATTTCAATGTATAAAATGTAGCGCTACTGTGATATTTTTCATCAAATACTGGGTTTTTTTCTTTTGCAAATGCGGAGGGTCAAACGTGGTTTTCAAGGCATAGTTTCTTTGGCAATGTTGCTTAGAATTGTCCATAGACCACGTTCCCCCCTACGATTTATCACTTTTTTTTGGCCCATACATATGTATATATATACCTATATATGTATGGTACACTCATTTTTAAACGACATAATTTCGCGCGATCTTATGTCGTTTGGCAGTGACATAATTTCTCGGCTGGAGAAATTATGTCGTTTTTTCCTCGGCAGACTTATGGCGTTCTCAAACGTCATAAGATCGCGCGAAATTATGTCGTTTAAAAACGGAGGAATTATGTCGGAGGAATTAAGTCGTTACCCCAGTCATTCTTATTAGGTTTCACCAAAAAGTTGGTTAAACCGCGAGTTCTTCAGCTGATTGGTTGGCTAACTTCTTGGTCAAAACTGCCATTTCCTTACTGTTTTATCTAAGCCCTCAATTAAATATAAAAAAAAACCAAAAAAAAATAAACCGCGAATTCTTTGGCATATAGAAGCTATATCTGCTATATCTTTACATATTTGCAATGATTTTTATTTTTTCAATTTTTATGTAAAATATTAGAAATAATTGCACTATGCAGCATCAAAAATTTACCTCGATGGATGCTATATTTTTGGATTCGTTTCGAATTCCCAAGTTAAACTGCGTTTTCCAAAAAGTTCCCCGACGCAAGGATTCTTAGCAAAAGGACCTCAAAGTTCGAAAAATGATGAATTAGGCCAACTTTCCAGAGATCTCAGAGGCAAACGGATGCATGGTTTGATTCGATGTGGGCGGCAAACTACTACAAAATAGTAGTGTTGCCGCCCTGTGTATTTAAAAGTTTGTTGTAATTGATCTTTTCCTGGTAATATTGTATTGATTATAATTTTACTATTAGACTAATTGGATAAAAAAAGTTACAACATTAAACTATTAAAAAACACAGGGCGGCAACACTACTACTATTTTGACCGCAGCTGTATACTTTTATGTTTTTTGACTATGTTTTCTAGAATTTGTTTCTGCCTTAAAAAAGATCCTAAAATTATTCTAAGTATGGGGTTTGAAAGATAAAGAGTGTATCTTTTAAAAAACTTTAACATCGAATCAAACCATGCATCCGTTTGCCACTGAGATCTCTGGAAAGCTGGCCAATTTCAGCATTTTTCGAACTTTGAGGTCCTTTTGCTAAGAATCCTTGCGACGGGAAACTTTTTGGAAAACGCAGTTTAACTTGGGAATTCGCAACGAATCTAAAAATATAGCATCCATCGAGGTAAATTTTTGATGCTGCATAGTGTAATCTTTATAACATATTCCAAGAGTCTCAGACAAAATAAAAAGGCGCAAGCTCAGACAAAATTTCATAAAATTTTCAAGAAAGAAATTAAATACAAAAAAAACCAAAATCTTTGTTCTTTGCGCTAAAGAAAACATTTGAGTGATAGTGAAATAGAAGACTTGTTAAACGAATTCCGAAAACTCAGAAGTGCGGAAGATTTGCAGGAAAATCCAAACAGTTCCAGTATGGCAATGACCAACGAGCAGTTAAAAGCCATTGTAGAAGGCGCAGTTGCAAGCGCACTCGCCCCACAGGAAAGTGTTAAAATACCGAAATATCGCAATGTGACTCTGTATATTATAATCTCATCTCTAGTTTTGCTTATGTCTGGTAACACTGACTCTTTTGTGAATTTCTCCAGCGAATGGACGCTTACAAATAAAACTTCAATTTCAACTTGATTCTGCGTTTGTTTGCCACAACATTTGGAACACAATCTTCATCAGGTTATGGGCCCAGATCACGCGAGTGCGGGCGGATAAGATTAGTGTGTGGTTGACAGACAGGAGTTGAAAGGCACAGGAGTGCAGGAATTTTTCTAGAAAGCACGTGGAGAAAATGAGTTCGTTTTATCAAATAGAAAAGTTGGATACTGGGAATTATGATACCTGGTCCATCCAAATGCGAAGCGTGCTGGTTCATGCGGAGGCATGGAAGGTCGTAAACGAAACGAGACCAGAAGAGGAGCCTCATAACTGGGATGCACTTAACGAGAAGGCCTTGGCCATGATCACTTTGAGCGTGCGACCTACGCAGTTAGGCTATTTGAAGAACTGTACAACAGCAAAGAATGCTTGGACATTGCTGAAGGATGTGCATGAACCAAGCGGACCTGCCAGAAAGGTGTCGCTGTACAAAAAGTTGCTCGGCTTGCGAATGACAGGTGAGAACGGTATGTGCGAGTATGTCAATACATTTTGTTCAACTGTAGACAAGCTGTCGGAGGTGGACATAGATCTAGGGGACGAGCTCGCTGTGATAATCTTGCTCTCCAGTCTACCCAAAGATTATGAGAACTTTGTCATCGCCATGGAAACTCGAGATAAGCTGCCCACCCTGGAGCGACTAAAGATCAAATTGCTAGAAGAAGGAGAACGCAGGGCAAGCGAACCAGGACCTTCCCGAAACGAGCAACTGGCATTCCAGGCCAAGGTGGAGCAGACTCCGGCTGCTGCTTTGCAAAAGAAGAAGGCGAAGGTACAGTGCTACAATTGCGGCCAGTATGGTCATTACAAGAGGGAATGTAAAGTCAAGAATAAGGAAAAAACGGAGAAGCAGAACATCACTAAGTCATTCACGGTTCTGGCGGCGGCGGAAGCAAATGACCTGGAACCTTCCAGATGGTGTATGGATTCAGGTGCAACCGCACATATGTGTTGCGTGCAGAGTATGTTCACAGACTACATTTCTCATGCCGAGGATGTAATTCTGGCGGACAACAGCATCATAAAGGCAGTCGGCCAAGGGAGCGTCATACTCCAGACAGGATTCTGCAAATTAAAGCTGGAGAATGTTCTGCATGTACCAGGGATGAAAGGAAACTTCATTTCAGTCACGAGAGCCATCGAACGAGGATGTACAGTGATGTTCGATCAAGGAAAAGCAACTGTAAGTCAGGATGGCGAGAACATTTTGACGGCATTCAAGAAGAATAGGCTTTTTATGTTTGAGCCTGAACGGAATCTTTGCTTCGGAGCCAGGCAAATCGATGCCAGTGTTTGGCATAATAGGTATGGCCATTTGAATTACGCCAGCCTGATGAATCTTTCGAAACAAGGAATGGTATCAGGATTGGAAAATGTAAATTTCTCAGAAGCGAATGTTTACGTATTTCCTCAAGTCCAAAGATGAAGTTTTCAGCAAATTCGTGGAATTCAAAAATATGGCAGAGCGGCAAACTGGAAAAAGGATGAAGTCCCTGAGAAGCGATAATGGCGGCGAGTTTGTGAACAAGCGTTTTGATGAATACTTGAAGGAACATGGAATCTTACGTCAGCTTACTGTGCCATACACGCCCCAACAAAATGGGGTAGCAGAACGTGCCAACCGTAACCTTGTCGAGATGGCAAGAAGCATGCTGGTACACGCCGATCTAGGAGAGTTTTTGTGGGCAGAAGCTATCCAAACTGCTTGCTACATAAGGAACAGGTCGCCAACATCCGCTTTGATTGGCAAAACACCTTATGAAGCATGGTACGGGAAGAAACCAAGTGTTTTAGGAATGCGAACATTTGGCTCTATAGCGGTCGCCTTAGATAAAACACGGCACAGCAAGTTCCAAGCAAAAGGAAAGGAATATAAGCTGGTAGGATACTCACTGGTTTCAAAGGCGTACAGGCTGTATGAAAAGGAGGCACGCGAAGTCATCGAAAAACGTGATGTTTTATTCGAAGAGAGTACGACTACAAATTTTCCTTTGGATACTGACGAGGCATCCCATTCTACCGGAACCACATCCTTGCTTAAAACAGTCAAAATGCAGCCAGATCACTTCGAAAAGGAAGAAATTTTAAGCGAAGAATTCCAAAGCGCAGAGGAGGCTGAATCCGAGCCGGAGGACATGCCGACAGAGTTCCAGAACGACGATGAGAATCGTGAGGCAGACGAACATCAGATGGAAGACGTGCGAATCGGTCCTGGCAGACCAAAGCTGGTGCGAACTGGCAAGCCCGGACGTCCGAGAAAGCATTATAATGTACTGAACTTTGTGGCTACACAAGAGTTTTTGCTTCCTGGCACATACAAAGAAGTGACAGTTGGCAAGCAGGCTGCTTACTGGAAAGAATCCATGGAAAAGGAATACACTTCACTGGTAAAAAATGGTACTTGGATCCTGACCGATTTACCCAAGGGACAGCAAGCGATTGGCTGTAAGTGGGTGTATACCATCAAGAGGGACAGCAGTGGAAACGTGCAGCGTTATAAATCCCGCTTAGTAGCCAAGGGTTGTTCGCAAAGATATGGAGTCAACTATGAAGAAACGTACTCGCCTGTTTGTCGATACGAGACAATTCGTTTGGTCCTGGCCTTGGCTGCAGAGCTGAATCTTCACTTGCACCAAATGGACGTGTGCACGGCCTACCTGAATAGCGAGCTAAACGATGTTGTCTATATGAAACAGCCTGAGGGATACATTGACGAGGTATCACCACATCAAGTCTTACGATTGAACAAGGCAATATATGGCCTAAAGCAAGCAGGAAGGGAGTGGCATGGAAAGTTAAATGAAGCCCTATGCGATATAGGATTTGCCCCTTGTCAGAACGAGCCATGTTTGTACAAGATGGATGTAGACGGCAGACTTTGCATGATACTTATCTACGTTGATGATTTGCTTCTTGCTTGCCAGAAAAAAGAGGACATAATTGACATCAAGACAAAGATTGCCATAGAGTTCGAGTGCGTAGATAAGGGTCAACTGGAAATGTTCCTAGGAATGCAGATAAAGCGCGAAGGCGAAATTGGAGCTATACAAATGAACCAGCAGCTCTACATTAAGGACATGCTTGAGAGACACAACATGCTTAACTGTCGACCTGTGGCAACTCCGTTGGATCCTGGTTTTCAGATGTCTTGCTGCAAATCGAATTGCGTGCTGGAAGATCCAGTACAGTACCAATCAGTCATCGGAGAATTGATGTGGCTAGCCCTAACATCAAGGCCCGATATATATCATTCTGTAGTGAAACTGGCTCAACGGAACAAGGAACCCCATAACGAGCATGTTGCAGCAGTCAAACATCTATTGAGGTATCTAGGAGCTACGATAGATTACAACCTGAACTACCGGCGCTGTGGACAGGCACTACGAGGGTATGCAGATGCGGATTGGGGCGGAGATGTCGGATCTCGTCGATCCTACACTGGGTTCGTATTCATGTTAGCAGGTGGACCCATATCGTGGAAATCTCAGAGGCAATATGGCATTGACTTCCGCAACAAAGGAGGCTCTTCACTTAAGACGACTGGTGATCGAAATTGGATGCGGTGAGGCGGATTCTGCAATTGTACTGTACGGAGATAATCTAAGTGCACAAGCCTTAGCAAGGAACCCTGTTTTTCATGCACGCTCAAAACATATCGATATCCGTCATCATTTCATCAGGGAAATCGTAAAAAAAGGAGAAGTCGAGCTGAAGTATATTGCAACTGCGGATATGATTGCTGATATCTTCACGAAGAACTTACAGAAACAAAAGCATTGTCATTTTGTTAAGCTTATGAATTTGTATGATCCCAATTAAATATGTAAACAGATACACATTGAGGAAGGGTGTTAAAATACCGAAATATCGCAATGTGACTCTGTATATTATAATCCCATCTCTAGTTTTGCTTATGTCTGGTAACACTGACTCTTTTGTGAATTTCTCCAGCGAATGGACGCTTACAAATAAAACTTCAATTTCAACTTGATTCTGCGTTTGTTTGCCACAACATTTGGAACACAATCTTCATCAGAAAGAAGTTTCGAACAAAAATTACTAGTCGTTCAGAAGCGCTTAGGTGGTGTAAATATCAGCACACCAGAAGTAGAAACTTATAAAGATGCCGAAATCAGAATAAGTGTTTCGTGTAGTGAGACCTTAGATATTATGAAGTCCCTGCCGGACTTTGAGGGTAAAAATGAGACGTACGTTTCATGGAGCAAAGCGGCCCACACAGCATATAAAGTGTACGAAAAATACGACGGCAGTTCCAAACACTACCAAGCACTAGGAAAACTAAGAAATAAAATAAAAGGTTCAGCCGATATGGTTATTTCGTCCTTCGACACACCTCTGAACTTCAAAGCCATTATAAACCGGCTAGACTTTACATACGCAGACAAACGACCGGTATACTTATGAGAACAGGAGATGTCAACGCTTCGCCAGGGAAACATGTCTCTCTTGCAATACTATGACGAAGTAGAGAAAAAGCTGACTCTGCTTATGAACAAGACAATTATGACCTACAACAATACCGTAGCAGCGACAATGAACGAAAAATATAGAGCAGATGCGCTTCACGTATTTATTTCGGGAACAAAAAAATCGCTAAGCGATGTTCTTTTTTCGGCTAGACCATCCGATCTTCCTTCCGCTCTAGCCTTAGCACAAGAAGTAGAGGCTAATCACGAGCGATATATGTTCGCAAGTAGTGTCGCCCGTAACATGAAGGAAAAATTCCATAGATCCGAACAGAGACAACAGGACAGAGAAAGAAATACAATAACAGAATCTAGATCTAACCTGGAGGGTAAAAACCCCCATTTTAATAAAAGACCAAGACAGCCACTCAGACAGGATCCAGTCCAGCCAATGGATGTTGATGGTTCATCTCGTTCTAGACAAGCAACTCAAAATCAACAGAGTAGTCTGTTTCATAAACAAACCCAAAACAATCAGTGGCCAATCAAATTATATCAAACCTATAAAAGAATTAAAAAACGTTATTTTCGTAAATAAGCCATTTTCCGTAAAATCAATCCATGGGTACAACACTATAAACAAAAAATGCATCTTAAATCTATTTAACACAACTACAACACTCTTCTTATTACCAAACTTAACAACGTTTGACGGAATAATTGGACTAGACTTATTAAAAAAAACCGACGTCTTACTTGAACTAAAATATAAAAAGTTAATAACTAACAACAATTCGGAAGAAATTAAATTTTTGAAATGTGCAAACGTTAATTTTACAAAAGTTAAGGACATAGAAGTACCCCACGAAGTTATGAAAAAATTCCAATCAATTTTAGAAAACCGCACGGGTGTATTTGCAGAGCCGAATGAGGCGCTCCCTTGCAACACTAATATCATTGGTACTTTCCGGACGGAGAACGAAGACCCAATATATTCAAAATTGTACCCATACCCGATGGGTGTGTCCGACTTTGTAAATACAGAAACACAGGTCCGACCATCTCGGTCTCCATATAACAACCCGGTTTGGGTTGTAGATAAGAAAGGGACTGAAGTTAGAAAACTTAATTTAAAGACGGTAGACGACAAATATCCTATTCCGAAAGTAGTTTTTATCCTGGCCAATTTAGGCAAGGCAAAGCAGGGACCGAAAATAATGATTATTTTTATTTCTTCAAACAAAAAAATCGGCCACTTATAATAGCCCTAAAAACAAATGATTTTCACCAAAATAATTATCATTGTCCAATCTATGCATTCCCGCCATGATTTTTAAATTTATGATTTTAATCTTTTTGTTCAATAGTAATCATTATTTTAGAGCAATATAATAAAACTTATAGCATAATAATTATTTTTGATCAAAAAAAATATGTCTCAAAAATAATGATTACACTGTGCAGCATTTTTAGTGCTTTTTAAATTTACCTCGATGGATGCTATATTTTTAGATTCGTTACGAATTCCCAAGTAAAACTGAGTTTTCCAAAAAGTTCCCAGACGCAAGGATTCTTAGCAAAAGGACCTCAAAGTTCGAAAAATGCTGAAATTGGCCAACTTTCCAGAGATCTCAGAGGCAAACGGATGCATGGTTTGATTCGATGTTAAAGTTTTTTAAAAGATACACTCTTTATCTTTCAAACCCCATACTTAGAATAATTTTAGGATTTTTTTAAGGCAGAAACAAATTCTTGAAAACATAGTCAAACAAGAGAGAACGCTATAGTCGGGTGCCCCGACTATCAGATACCCGTTACTCAGCTAAGGGAGTGCGAGGGAGATGGATATATAAAATCTTTGACCGGGCATAACTTTTTAACGAATGGTCCGATTTGAAAAATTTCTTCTACATTTCGATAGGTATTGATAGTCACAATAAAACTGCATTTTTAGTTTTCCAAAATCTTTAATGGTGTGGGCGCCAGACACCTTTCAAAAAATGGTGTAGGGCGATTGAGAGCGTTAGAGGGGGCGTGGCACCATTTTGAAATAAACTTGCGCTGTGTACGAACTCCAAGAATATGCATGCAAAATGCCAATCCTCTAGCTTTTATAGTTTCCGAGATCTCAGCGTTCATACGGACGGACAGACGGACAGAAGGACATGGCTAGTTCGACTCGGCTAGTGATCCTGATCAAGAATATATATACTTTCTAGGGTCGGAAAAGCTTCCTTCTCCCTGTTACATACTTTTGCACGAATACAATATACCCTTTTACTCTACGAGTAACGGGTATAAAAACATAAAAGTATACAGCTCCGGTCAAAATAGTAGTAGTGTAGCCGCCCTGTGTATTTAAAAGTTTGTTATTGTAATTGTATATTGTATTGATTATAATGATACTATTAAACTAATTGTATAAAAAAAGTTACAACATCAAACTTTTAAAAACACAGGGCGGCAACACTACTACTATTTTGACCGCAGCTGTATGTTTTCAAGTTTTTAGACTATGTTTTCTGGAATTTTTTTCTGCCTTAAAAAAGATCCTAAAATTATTCTAAGTATGGGGTTTGAAAGATAAAGAGTGTATCTTTTAAAAAACTTTAACATCGAATCAAACCATGCTTCCGGTTGCCCCTGAGATCTCTGGAAAGTTGGCCAATTTCAGCATTTTTCGAGGTCCTTTTGCTAAGAATCCTTGCGTCGGGGAACTTTTTGGAAAACGCAGTTTAACTTGGGAATTCGTAACGAATCCAAAAATATAGCATCCATAGAGGTAAATTTTTGATGCTGCATAGTGTAATCATTATTTTTGAGACATATTTTTTTTGATTAAAAATAATTATTATGCTCTTAGTCATATTATATTACTCCAAAATAAATATTATCATTGAAGAAAAATATAAAAATTTAAATTTAATCATTACCAAGTAATTTTTATTATTTAACTTATAATGATTACGGTCCCTGAGGCAAAGTACTTTACCACTTTGTATTTGAAGTCTGGTTTTCACCAGATACTACTCGCCGAAAAGGACAGGGAAAAAACGGCCTTCTCAGTAGGAAATGCGAAATACGAATTTTGTAGACTTCCCTTTGGTTTGAAGAATGCACCCAGCATTTTTCAGAGAGCCATCGACGATGTGCTCAGAGAACAAATAGGGAAATCATGCAATGTCTACGTCGATGACGTAATTATTTTTTCAGAAAATATGCACGAACATGTGAAACACATAGCATGGGTATTGGACAAACTATATGAGGCCAATATGAGGGTTGCGCGTGAGAAATCTAATTTTTTTAAAGAAAGCGTAGAGTATTTAGGTTTCGTAGTTTCCCGAGGAGGAATAAGAACATGCCCAAACAAAGTAGATGCAATTCGTAACTACGTGCAACCAACCACACTATTAAATGTCAGATCATTCCTTGGATTGGCAAGTTAATATAGGTCTTTTATTAAAGACTTCGCGTCTATTGCAAAACCTATAAGTGACATTCTTAAAGGTGATAACGGCAAAGTGGGTGCTGGACAATCAAAGAAAATACCAGTTAACTTTGATCAAAATCAGCGCCAGGCATTCGAGAAGCTTAAGAATGTTCTCGCGTCCGAAAATGTAATGTTATTATACCCAAATTACAAAAGAGCGTTCGACTTAACGACAGATGCTTCGTCTTTCGGTTTGGGAGCAGTTCTATCACAGGACGGAAAACCTATAACCATGATATCACGAACTTTAAAGTACAGGGAACTAAACTTTGCAACGAATGAAAGAGAGTTGCTAGCAATTGTATGGGCCCTAAAGAGCCTTAGGAACTACCTATACGGAGTCAAAAATTTGAACATTTACACTGACCATCAACCACTTACTTTCGCCGTCTCAGATCGCAATCCAAACGCCAAAATTAAGCGGTGGAAAGTTTTTATGGACGAGCACAACGCCCAAATTTTTTACAAGCCAGGAAAAGAGAATTACGTCACTGACGCGCTGTCCCGACAGCACATCCACTCACTGGAAGAGGATGCACAGTCAGATATTGCCACAATACATAGCGAGCTGTCACTCACCTACACTATCGAAAAACAGACAAGCCGGTCAACTGCTTTCGGAACCAAATAATAATAGAAGAAAGCGGAACTGCCTCAGTTCGGTGATTATGTTCGGTGAAAAGACTCGAAATCTCTTGTTTTTCTTGGATAGAGAAACACTTATACAAAGAGTATGCGATGTGGTCAAGAAAGACGTAGTCAACGCAATTTTATGCGAACTTCCAGTACTGGCATTCATCCAACATAAATTAGTAGAAACATTCCCGACAACCATATTCCGTTACACGAACCGCATGGTGACTGACATCTTTGACAAAAACGAACAAAAAAAAATTACGGTGTCAGAACATAATAGGGCTCATAGAGCCGCCTAGGAAAACGTGAAACAGATTATGCAAGACTATTTTTTTCCCAAAATGACTCATATGGCGAATGAGGTCGTCCCTAATTGTAAAACCTGTCAGAAGGCAAAATATGACCAACATCCTCAAAAGCAGATTCTCGGAGAGACACCGATTCCATCATATACAGGAGAATTATTACATATTGACATATTTTCTACAGATAAAAAATTCTTTCTTACTTGTGTAGACAAGTTATCAAAATTTTCAATTGTCCAACCAATCGCTTCCAGAACCATTGCAGACGTACAAACCGCGATTTTACAGCTTATTATTATCTACCGACGAACAAAAACAATATATTGCGACAATGAGCCGTCAATTAAATCCGAAACAATTAAGACCCTTCTAAGTAACCAATTTAACATACAAATCGTTAATGCACCGCCACATCATACTACGTCAAACGGACAAGTGGAAAGATTCCGCAGTACATTGGCAGAAATTGCGCGGTGCTTAAAAATCGAAAGAGGTATTAAAGACACGGTTGAATTAATACTTCTCGCGACTATAGAGTACAACAAAAGCATTCATTCAGTAAAGAATAAGAGACCCATCGACGTAATACACTCGTCAACCATAGAGCTTAACACATAAATTAGGGATAAAGTTTTAAATGCACAAAATAGTCAACTAGAAAGATTAAATAAAACAAGACAGGATAGAAACTTTCAGGTAGGAGACAGAGTCCTTGTAAAATCTAATAAGCGATTGGGGAATAAACTATCAGATTTTTATTCTGAAGAAATTGTAGAAGCAGACTTGGGGACCACAGTCTTTATAAAAGGGAGGGTGGTCCATAGGGATAATTTGAGGTAAACATTTTGGTAAAAAACGCAAAAACAAAACAAATAAATACAGAAAATTTATATGAAAATGTACTATCAAGAAATAGAATAATTATTTCTGAGCTCTAAGCTTTGATGCTGTCAGTTGCACTTGCGAAAATTGGAATAATAAACCCCGCGATTTTAGACTCAAACGATTTACAAAACTTAGTCAATGAACATTCCACAAATATTACTGTTACTGACCTAATGGAAGTCGCTCAAATTAAGGTTTTATTAGATAATAACTTTTTACACTTTATATTAAAATATCCTAAGCCATACATAGCATGTAAAAAAAATATCTTGCACCCTGTTGAACACAACGGCACTATTTTTTTTTTGCCGATGGCGATATTATAGCTGACTGCGGTAACAAAGTCATGCCGATTGGAAACTGCACCTCTGCCCTCACAACAACATTCTGCAGAGAATTGCCCTACACAACGTGCGCACTGCACTCAGGGGGCAACGCACACTGTTCGACTCGCACGAGCCACCAAGAGCCGCTAACAATCATCGATGATGGCGTTATTATTCTCAACGACGGAACAGCTACGATCAACGGACAACTTGTAACCGGAACATTTCTCGTTACATTCGACGAAGAAGCTAAAGTAAACAACACCATATATCGCAACCTAAAGAGCTACGTAAAGAAATACCCAGCGCCAGCTGCATCAACGCTCATTAACATTACGGGTCATCAAGAATTATTGAGCCTACCATACCTGCAAAAATTAAATATGGAAAACTTGCGCTACATTGGTGAAATGGAAAAGGGACTGGTAAAACGGCCTATAGTATCTGGACTGGCCGCGATCGCTTTTTTGGCCATCTGCTTTACTATCTCCGAGCTCTATCAGAGACGCCAGCGGGTCCGTCGCCAGCATGATCTTCAAGTTATTATCGACGGTTTCAAAAAGTTCAAACTTCCGTACTTGTTCAGAAATTTGAAACTTAAGATTTGGCATTTGCTTACAGAATATGTAGTAAGTTTATCTATTTTCTTTCATGGCCGACTTTAAATAGGGGTTTACTTCTGCTACAAAATGAAAAATACTTTTTGAAAAAAAAACCTAAGCATTTGATCCAAAGAACTGACTATTGATCAAAATTATATTGATCAGAGCAACAGTATAAGATTTTAAAATCCAAAACAAACTTAAATTGCCCCTTTCCCCTCCCCTTTCCACACAGCACTTCCCCCTCATCAGTTTTCTTTGCTGTTGCTCTCTCGGCCGTCGCTCTCTTTGCATCCGCTCTCTGGGTTTCGCTCTCTCGGCAGGCTCCCGCAAAATGCGACGCAATAACTTAGAAAATCTAAAAAAATTCTTTAAAAATACTAAACAAAAATGTTAAAAACTTGAAAAATTAAACTTAAGCATTTGGGCCATAGAATAACTAATGATCCAAAATGTAGCCCCCAAATTATGGGGGATAACGAAATTACTTTTAGATTTCTAATTAGGCCTTTTCAAAACCTAAAATTCGGCAAAATCCAAATTTCCAAATTTTAACCAAATTTAGAAGCTTAGCATTGAATACAAATAATTTTTTGTTCTTAAAATTAGGATGTTGGAGCTGTTTGGGGCCACTGGGGGACATGTCGGATCTTAGTGGGCGGTTAGATCCCCAATGGAACAATGTGCAAAAATTTGGATGCTCTAGCTCTTACGGTTTGGGCTGTAATCGTATACCCTTAAAAATCGATCTTTCATTTTATAATCTTTAGAGATGATAGATGATAAAAAATGTTTAAAATAATTTATTTAATTCATTAATGCAGGCGACTAGTACGCACACATATAGAGGAACATTTAAAACGCTTTCTTCTACATGTTACAAACTTTTTACTCTAAATTAAACCCCGGTTAGGCACAAATTTAACTCTATGCAAATTAAACTAGAAATGTGACTTAGATAGAATAGAATGTATGTGAAACGCATAAACGTGTGAATCTTATTTATTTATTTATTTACACTCAGTTCTTGTTTTGCTTGCGTCCTCACGAAAACGTCCGCATATAAACCTTTTCTTACTTCTCGTAGCACATTGTTGTATAGATGTACTGTACAACTGCACGAAATGCAGTTAACAACTCAGTTTATGTTAGGACTGCAAATATATAAAATCTTCCATTAGAGTATTTATTAATTTGTTTATTCGATTTTTTTCCAGTTTACCGAAACTAAACCCATTTAAATAAAATTAAATTGTCATAAAATTGAATCGTGGCCAAAAGATAAATATTATCTTTTGCAAAGTTATACTAATTGGAGGTTTATCGTTGATGAAGGGACATTTTTCGAACACTTCATTTATATTATTAAGAACTTATTATATATAATACATTTTAGAGCTTAATTTAAATACAGAATTAATTATGATAAAGATACATTGATCAGTTCTTTACTTGCTGAAAAATTTTACAAACGTTATTAACACGAAGGCAAAATGCACAACAAGTTTGCAAATATACCAATATACCAAAAAGAGCGGTAAACCTATTTAGATTCTGATTAATTCGGACTTCATAGAGATAAATAATACTTTGAACGTTTCTGAGAAAAGGTCCACTCTTTTTTTGTTGGGACTTTCAAATCCTAATGAGTGGAGAAAAAAAGAGTAAACAGTATGTTTAAGGCAAACCCTAATTTGCTTCAATTTTTTTTATTTCTTGTTTGGCATGGATTTGTTCAAAAATTGAATATGCCCTTTTCTTAAGTATAACCCCTTAAGAAAAGGGCATATTCCATTTTCAAAAACCAGAAAAAATTTTATTGCGTTATCTTGAAGAACAACTTCTCGAAAACGTTTCCCCACATTTTGATAGAGATTTGAGCAGTGGAAAGAAAGTTCAAGCGCTCCTAGCAGCGCATCTCGTCCCCGCCCCAAACCCGAGCGGTCAACTTTAAACGCGAATATATAAGTAAAATAATAAGGGAAACAGCCACCCCTCACAAACTATTTAACATTTTTCACAAATTTTTGCACAAACATTGTCAGCAAACTGAACTTTTTAGAAAATAGAGTCATCCATGTATAAACAAAATTTCTACATATTTCAATAAAATCCAAATTTTCCTATTTTTTTTTTTCGAAAAAAAGATATATAACCCCTTAATTACGAAGATGTACTTTACCGGTAAACCAAAGTCGTCTTCGTGAGGATTTCGTTTTTTGTTTTGTAAACTGGTGTAATTAGTAGCCCAGCGACAGAATTTAATTGCGCTGGTAAATTTCGGTTAGACGAGAATAATTCCTTAAACCTTTTTTTGCGTTATTAAGACTATTATTAACATTAATTATTCACTTACTAAAGTATGGCAGTATGCTATCACGACTATCGTATATAAGGCTTTTAAATATAGTGCTGCCATACTATATTAAAAATTCCATAAAAACAATACGCACTGAGTCTTTGCGTGTATACTAAAAGAAAAATGTTTAGTATTTCGACAAAAATGTTGTGTATTTTTTCTTCGTAATAATAGCGATAGGGTATTGCTCTTATATTACAAAGCCTGCTTCTTGTCCGTTTCTTTTTATTTTTAACTAAAGAAATTAAGTGTTTGCTGAGAGGCATTTAGTTAATATTTTTCTCCCTTAAAAACAAAATGGAAGGTTTATGTATTTTATAGACCAAACAATTCCTAAGATGTCATGTGTATGTCAGCAATTAGAAGATCCGTCACCATCGAGCGTATTAGCGACCTTTTCTAATTTTTGGGAAAGTTGCATCTTCCTGCAATTTATATCGTTCTCAAGTGCTTCCATAATCTTTAATAATAGAGAAAAATAAATGATTAGAGAAAAAAAGTATTCGTAATTAACGAAAATTTCCAACCTGTTCCTTATATTTGGTTATGTAAATATACAACTCTTTTAATGCAGAAATAGTGTCAAATTCGTCATTTTGCCTTACAGATAGTTGTTGCATAGCTGTACTCATTTCCTGGTCGCTTATTTGTGGAAGCCTTGACACATCGCGGTAAAATTCCTTAACCATAATTCTATAGTTGGGAATATCCTGCATGGAGAAACATATTAAAGGTGTTTATTATTTACACTTTAATTTAAATTTATATTTATAACAAGAAAGGAAACTAACTTCGGTTAGAGAAGTTTACAACCAAGTTAACTTCGACAAACCGATGTTTTAATACCCATGCAAATTATAGCAAATATATTGTATATGTATATATATATTGTATGTATATGGTAGTTATTTGATATAGTCGTCCAATACATAAAACGAGTACGGAAGCTAATATCGACAAGCCGAAGATTTAATATCTTTTCAGATTTCACGAATTAAAAATGTGACTAGTATAAGAAAAAACAATAGAGAACGCTATAGTCGAGTACTTCGACTATCAGATACCCACTCAGCTAAAGGTAGTGCGAGGGAGGTGGAGATATGCAGTCGTCAAAGCTACTGTCTCCATCTAGCGGCCATTTCATTATTTGCTCTTAATTTTTTTAATGGATTGTCCGATAAACACAACAAAATTACATTTAAACTTTTACAAAATCTGTGAAGATGTGGGCGCCAGGCTTTTTTAAAGTCCTTTAAAGCGACTTGGGGCGTACGAGTGGGCGTGGCGCTCGGATGAAACAAACTTGCACTGCGTAGAAAGCCCCAGAATATGTGTGACAATTCCCAACCTTCTAGCTTTTGTAGTTTCCGAAATCTCAGCGTTTATACAGACATACAGTGATAGTGATAGTGATAGTGATAGTGATCCTGATCAAGAATATATATACTTTATAGGGTCGGAAACACTTCCTTCTCCCTGTTACATACTTTTGCACGAATACTATATACCCTTTTAATCCACGAGTAACGGGTATAAATATGAAAGTTCAATAGAGAACGCTATAGTCGAGTACCTCGACTATCAGTTAGCCGTTGCTTAGCTAAAAGTGGAAGAAAAAAATTTTCTTCGACACTCTGCTCAATTTTTGTAATCAGTCTTTTTTATTCTCTACTTTTTGTTAGTTTTTACCATGGGTGCAAGTGAATTGAGTTTCACATAACACTCTCCAATAAACATTTGTTACGCATATCGAAAAAAAATTTTTTTTTGTCATTTCGATAAGTAGGGCAGTGTAGGGTAACGTGACGATCGAATCGTTTTTGAAATGTTTCTTTTCCAAAAATCGATATTTTTTAAATGCCTAAAAGCAGAAAGTTGGTTAAAAGTCAACGGCTCGTCTCTTGCCGCTTGATCTCGTCGTTTCGTCTTTTCGCACTTCTTCTCTACTCTTCGCACTCGTCATTTTCGCAATCCTCTTTAGGTTCTCCCTTTGCTGCTAATATTGTCATTACTTTTTAAATTAAACTATTCGTTAATTTTCAAACGGAACTCGTTGTTACTTCTATGTTATCTCGTAGTTACGTTTTAAGACAAAAAAACTAACAACATATTCCATACCAAGACTTTAAGAAAATCAATTCGCTTGGGACAGAGAGCAAAGAAAGTAAAAAAGTGAACATTTTGAAATTTAAAGCTGTTGGGGCCGGTGGGGATAAATTCTCCTCGCATTGTTTTAGTTGTGTTCCAATTGAAAAAACGCGTCGAGCGAGGGGTCATACGATGATCCGTTCAAAAGTTAAACCCAAAAGAAGATTTTCTTCTTCCCAAAAGAAGATTTTCTTCTTCCCAAAATTAAAATTTAATTCTGTTTGTCAGTCTGTCCCAAAAACTTGTTTTAAAGTCTTGAAAATTTGATATAGAGTTAAACAAATCGATAAGAAACTTTAGTTCTACCACTTTTAGAAAAACTAGCTAGTTTAGCGGGAAAACAGCTATAAATAGCGAAAGCTAGAGACTTGCACTATACCTCGTTTTAAAGGTTTTTGAAAATACTATAAACGCCTTCTGAAAGTAATTTGTCTAAATACAACATTTTAACAAGAGAGAACGCTATAGTCCTGTGCCCCGACTATCAGATACCCGTTACTCAGCTTGAGGGAGTGCGAGGGAGATGGAGATATAAAATTTTGATCGGGCACAACTTTTTAACGAATTACATTTCAATAGGTATAAGTAAACGCAACAAAATTGCATTAATTAAAATTGTTTGTGGGCGATTGTGGGCGTTAGAGGGGGCGTGGCGCTCGGCTAAAATAAACTTGCGCTGTAGGAAGCCCAAGAATATGTGTGGGTAATCCCAACTTTCTAGCTTTTGTAGTTTCCGAGATCTCAGCGTTCATACGGACGGACAGAAGGACATACGGACGGACGGACATGGCTAGATCGACTCGGCTAGTGATCCTGATCAAGAATATATATACTTTATGGGATCGGAAACGCTTCCTTCTCCCTGCTACATACTTTTGCACGAATACAATATACCCTTTTACTCTACGAGTAACAAGTATAAAAATTATGGCAAAACAAAAATTTTTTAAAATTCTTTTTTTTTGTTTTTTTTTTATTTCTCAAAAACGGCTCAAAAACTTAAACTGTATAGCCCTTGAGATTTTCCAAATTTTGGCGTATGGTGCGTTTTTGTAAAGTCTGGTTCAAACGATTTGTGACGAAAAATGATTACGCTCGTCATTAAATACACTTTATAAAATTTTCTCATTAGGCACGCTGCAATTAAAATGTCTGTGAAGAGCGAAGAAGAAAAAGGTTGAAGCAAAGACCAATATAATCTCTAAGATGAGTAACGGCCATACATTCGTTTTGCAATATGTAGCCTGATTTTTGGTGGCGACGAAAATCTCGCTCTCTCCGCTCGCACAAAGTTGAGAGCGAAAAAATCAAAAAATAGTGTGCACATGCTTGTGTGAGTAAACTCAACTCGTAAGCAAGTGCGTATGTGTGCGTACTTAATTGGCGAGACGACTTTCGGCCAGAAATCATTTCTCGGCTTAGAAACTAATTGTGTGTCAAAAGAACTTCTATGATTGAACAGTATGTTTATTAAAATTGAATTCATTTATATATGTGTGGCAATGAAGCTTGATGTAAAACTTTTTTATGCACCTTAAAAATATCTGCATATTAAATATATAGTTTCGTTTTACATATTTAAATTAAAGCTAAAAACATACCTTTTAATAAAAAAATATATAACACTGCTTTATAAAATTTAAAAATATTTTAATAAGTTTAATATGTTTCCCCTTTATGTTTTTGGTTTGCTAAATAATTAAAATAATTTATAATAATATAATTTTATATAATCCATATATTTAAAACACAATAAATACATATACAAATATTCAACCTGTTCAATCGCAATATTTCTGAGGCTCCTAAAAATCGTTTACACGTTGCACGCTGAATACCCTAATGATAATTATTCCAATGTGAAATAAACTATGGATCTTTATATACGTACATATATTTGGTCATTACTAAAAAATAAACTACATTCGAATAATTATCATAAAAGGCATTACAAATAAATGTTTTTAGTAATGTTAGAATTTTAAAATAAAGAGTATATTAAGCCAGCGCGCTGCAGCGAAGAAATGCTTGTGAATACGTGCACACATACAGTCGTCGGCTGTCGCTGTATGCGTACGAGAGAGCGGCTGGCTCTAAAGCGCTCTCTCGCTGGCTTTTGGGCAAGAGAGCGAAAAGCGAAAAAAAAAATCGTATGGCGTTATCCATCTTCATATTCTAATGTCTTTGGTTTAAGAGAATACAATAAAAGCAAAAGAAACTATAATTTATTTCCTATTATTTTCCCATTAATTTTTCGATCGTTCCTATGGCAGCAATAGTCATCCGATTTTTTTTAAATTTAATCCGAAATTTAGATATAAAAAAAAGTATTCCCAAGAGAAGAAAGTAAAATGGCAAAAAACACCGAAGATATAATTTTTAAACACTTTTTTCCGATTATTCCTATGGAAGCTATAAGAAATAGTTGCGCGTCTGACTGTTACCAACTTATAGAAAGAAGACTTTTGGGAAAGTTTTAGCCCGATAGCTTAAAAACTGAGAGACTAGTTTCCGTAGAAACGGACAGACAGCCTCCGACGGACAGACGGACATGGCTAGATCGACTTGTCTAGTGATGCTGATCAAGAATATATGGGACGTTCCATATCTACCCGGCCACCCCCCTTTTTTTTTGTATGTGGACAGTACCACATTGATTGGAAAGCCCTTTGGTTCCAATATTTTACCTCATACCAATTTTGTCAATGTTACCACTCTTTCGACGTATATTCGCGGAAAGGAAAACACAAAATCATTTTATATATAAAATAAATTTAAAACTTTGATTGGGCATAACTTTTCAACGAATGGTCCGATTTGAAAAACAAAATTGCATTTACACTTCTCCGAAATCTTTAAAAATGTGGAAGCCAGGCCCTCGGCTGAAATAAACTTACGCTGCGTAGGAAGACCAAGAATATGTGTGGGGAATCCCAATACTCTAGCTTTTGTAGTTTCCGATATCTCAGCGTTCATCCAGACAGATAGACGGACAGACAGACATAGCCAGATCGACTCGGCTAGTGATCCTGAACAACAATTATATACTTTTATATATAAATATATATATGTCTATGTTTTTTTTTGGCTATGTCTGTCTTAAGAAGACTTAAATTTAACAGATTTTATCCCGCCGGTTTCAAAGTGGGATCTTTATTTCATACAATTTGTGTACTTTGCAAAAGCATTCTTGTTATGATTTTTTGTTGAAGTGTTTTGCCAAAATTTTTCCTGAGCTTGCTGAGGAATAACGTTTTATAAGTAAGGCGCCTTCTCCTGTTGGTGCAAAGGAGTGATTTTTTTGTATTCCTGGAATCGGTTTAGCATTTTGAAATCTTGGTTTTAGTTTACCCTGCATGGAAATGTGGACCAAAGATATAAGGAATTTGAAGTAAGGATATGTTCCTGTAAATCTACAGATTGCAAACTTCTTCGCCTTGCTTCCCTCTTTAAAATTACTCCCACTCCATCCCAAGATGTTTTTCGGAAAAACTTTTTCCATGTGAAGTTGCATGACAGTGTGCTCTGCTTCAATACCAAAATCGTTTTTATGCAGTAAAAGATTTGACATCTAATATGGGCATTTCCAGGAAAAAATCAACCAAACCCCAAAAATTAAAAGTTGGCGTAAAATTTTCTTTTTTGGTTTAAAAATAGCATTGGTATCTATATTTTGTAAATCAATTACATTTCCATCCAAAATAATTTTTTTACACGAAGATATGCAGCTTTCAAACACGAGCAACACATACTGATTATCTCAGCAACATTTTGTTGTGTTTTCGTAATATTGCTATGCTATGGAAGTCTCAAGATCAAGCAACCAATCCTACAAATTAGTTTAAGGCAAATGCTATCAGGAAAAAATTAAGACTTCTTTAATATTAATTGAATATTTGTCTTTATTGAAGTTTATTTATATTATATATTAAAAACCATATTTTTTCTTTTCACTTGTCCAATTCGCGACACATATAAACGACCTATTATGCCTAAAGCAAGGATAGTTGGAGCAAATTAATTATAATTTTTTATTAATATTTTTAAAGAAATATTTAAGTCTGTCGCGTCCGTAATTTAAATTTGTAGTTATTAGAAAACAATTGTTCATAATTTTTTGGTGAAGCTTATTGTTTTTTTTGCAGCTATGAAAAACGTCGAAGGCCTTGCTTTTCCTTGTCATATACTTTATTTATTAATATTTGTATTATTCACAAACAATTTTGCCGTAATTGTCGCGTCCGTATTCTTGCACTATGTTTAGAAAAAAAAAACGGCTGAATGTTTTGCCACCGAACTTTCTTTGTTGTGCTCTGTTACTCAGCAGGTATACTGGAAAAAAAAGCCAAAAAAAATACGCTCTCCAGTTTAAGGTTTTTCTAAAGTTTTCAATATTGCAGTTCTATTTTTGTCGCATCCGTAATTCACTCATTTTATTTCTAAGAACTGGGTGGACAGATAATCTTCATTTTTCACCATAAATACAAGAGCGTCTGAGCTATCGAACAAAAAAAAAAAAGTAAAAAATGTATACTGCGTCACTCTTATTTTTAAAGGTTAAGTGAAAAAAATGTCCCGTCCGTCACCCTGGAAATGCCCATATATGTTTTTATAGTGCTGAGCAGCTCCATCAGCGCAGTATATAATTTAGTTTATGTCACCACAAACCACTTTCATCTCGTTTATTAAGATTCCTTGCATTATATACACAACAGCTGTATATACAGAACTAGCAGGGTCGGTAGCCCGCAGCTTCGCCTGCGGAAACTAAAATTGAAAATTAAGCTACTTATTTTAAATTTAAAAAATGACTAATTTTATACCCTTAAAAATCGATCTTTCATTTTATAATCTTTAGAGATGATAGATGATAAAAAATGTTTAAAATAATTTATTTAATTCATTAATGCAGGCGACTAGTACGCACACATATAGAGGAACATTTAAAACGCTTTCTTCTACATGTTACAAACTTTTTACTCTAAATTAAACCCCGGTTAGGCACAAATTTAACTCTATGCAAATTAAACTAGAAATGTGACTTAGATAGAATAGAATGTATGTGAAACGCATAAACGTGTGAATCTTATTTATTTATTTATTTACACTCAGTTCTTGTTTTGCTTGCGTCCTCACGAAAACGTCCGCATATAAACCTTTTCTTACTTCTCGTAGCACATTGTTGTATAGATGTACTGTACAACTGCACGAAATGCAGTTAACAACTCAGTTTATGTTAGGACTGCAAATATATAAAATCTTCCATTAGAGTATTTATTAATTTGTTTATTCGATTTTTTTCCAGTTTACCGAAACTAAACCCATTTAAATAAAATTAAATTGACATAAAATTGAATCGTGGCCAAAAGATAAATATTATCTTTTGCAAAGTTATACTAATTGGAGGTTTATCGTTGATGAAGGGACATTTTTCGAACACTTCATTTATATTATTAAGAACTTATTATATATAATACATTTTAGAGCTTAATTTAAATACAGAATTAATTATGATAAAGATACATTGATCAGTTCTTTACTTGCTGAAAAATTTTACAAACGTTATTAACACGAAGGCAAAATGCACAACAAGTTTGCAAATATACCAATATACCAAAAAGAGCGGTAAACCTATTTAGATTCTGATTAATTCGGACTTCATAGAGATAAATAATACTTTGAACGTTTCTGAGAAAAGGTCCAGTCTTTTTTTGTTGGGACTTTCAAATCCTAATGAGTGGAGAAAAAAAGAGTAAACAGTATGTTTAAGGCAAACCCTAATTTGCTTCAATTTTTTTTATTTCTTGTTTGGCATGGATTTGTTCAAAAATTGAATATGCCCTTTTCTTAAGGGGTTATATACCTTTTCCATTTTCAAAAACCAGAAAAAATTTTATTGCGTTATCTTGAAGAACAACTTCTCGAAAACGTTTCCCCACATTTTGATAGAGATTTGAGCAGTGGAAAGAAAGTTCAAGCGCTCCTAGCAGCGCATCTCGTCCCCGCCCCAAACCCGAGCGGTCAACTTTAAACGCGAATATATAAGTAAAATAATAAGGGAAACAGCCACCCCTCACAAACTATTTTACATTTTTCACAAATTTTTGCACAAACATTGTCAGCAAACTGAACTTTTTAGAAAATAGAGTCATCCATGTATAAACAAAATTTCTACATATTTCAATAAAATCCAAATTTTCCTATTTTTTTTTTTCGAAAAAAAGATATATAACCCCTTAATTACGAAGATGTACTTTACCGGTAAACCAAAGTCGTCTTCGTGAGGATTTCGTTTTTTGTTTTGTAAACTGGTGTAATTAGTAGCCCAGCGACAGAATTTAATTGCGCTGGTAAATTTCGGTTAGACGAGAATAATTCCTTAAACCTTTTTTTGCGTTATTAAGACTATTATTAACATTAATTATTCACTTACTAAAGTATGGCAGTATGCTATCACGACTATCGTATATAAGGCTTTTAAATATAGTGCTGCCATACTATATTAAAAATTCCATAAAAACAATACGCACTGAGTCTTTGCGTGTATACTAAAAGAAAAATGTTTAGTATTTCGACAAAAATGTTGTGTATTTTTTCTTCGTAATAATAGCGATAGGGTATTGCTCTTATATTACAAAGCCTGCTTCTTGTCCGTTTCTTTTTATTTTTAACTAAAGAAATTAAGTGTTTGCTGAGAGGCATTTAGTTAATATTTTTCTCCCTTAAAAACAAAATGGAAGGTTTATGTATTTTATAGACCAAACAATTCCTAAGATGTCATGTGTATGTCAGCAATTAGAAGATCCGTCACCATCGAGCGTATTAGCGACCTTTTCTAATTTTTGGGAAAGTTGCATCTTCCTGCAATTTATATCGTTCTCAAGTGCTTCCATAATCTTTAATAATAGAGAAAAATAAATGATTAGAGAAAAAAAGTATTCGTAATTAACGAAAATTTCCAACCTGTTCCTTATATTTGGTTATGTAAATATACAACTCTTTTAATGCAGAAATAGTGTCAAATTCGTCATTTTGCCTTACAGATAGTTGTTGCATAGCTGTACTCATTTCCTGGTCGCTTATTTGTGGAAGCCTTGACACATCGCGGTAAAATTCCTTAACCATAATTCTATAGTTGGGAATATCCTGCATGGAGAAACATTAAAGGTGTTTATTATTTACACTTTAATTTAAATTTATATTTATAACAAGAAAGGAAACTAACTTCGGTTAGAGAAGTTTACAACCAAGTTAACTTCGACAAACCGATGTTTTAATACCCATGCAAATTATAGCAAATATATTGTATATGTATATATATATTGTATGTATATGGTAGTTATTTGATATAGTCGTCCAATACATAAAACGAGTACGGAAGCTAATATCGACAAGCCGAAGATTTAATATCTTTTCAGATTTCACGAATTAAAAATGTGACTAGTATAAGAAAAAACAATAGAGAACGCTATAGTCGAGTACTTCGACTATCAGATACCCACTCAGCTAAAGGTAGTGCGAGGGAGGTGGAGATATGCAGTCGTCAAAGCTACTGTCTCCATCTAGCGGCCATTTCATTATTTGCTCTTAATTTTTTTAATGGATTGTCCGATAAACACAACAAAATTACATTTAAACTTTTACAAAATCTGTGAAGATGTGGGCGCCAGGCTTTTTTAAAGTCCTTTAAAGCGACTTGGGGCGTACGAGTGGGCGTGGCGCTCGGATGAAACAAACTTGCACTGCGTAGAAAGCCCCAGAATATGTGTGACAATTCCCAACCTTCTAGCTTTTGTAGTTTCCGAAATCTCAGCGTTTATACAGACATACAGTGATAGTGATAGTGATAGTGATAGTGATCCTGATCAAGAATATATATACTTTATAGGGTCGGAAACACTTCCTTCTCCCTGTTACATACTTTTGCACGAATACTATATACCCTTTTAATCCACGAGTAACGGGTATAAATATGAAAGTTCAATAGAGAACGCTATAGTCGAGTACCTCGACTATCAGTTAGCCGTTGCTTAGCTAAAAGTGGAAGAAAAAAATTTTCTTCGACACTCTGCTCAATTTTTGTAATCAGTCTTTTTTATTCTCTACTTTTTGTTAGTTTTTACCATGGGTGCAAGTGAATTGAGTTTCACATAACACTCTCCAATAAACATTTGTTACGCATATCGAAAAAAAATTTTTTTTTGTCATTTCGATAAGTAGGGCAGTGTAGGGTAACGTGACGATCGAATCGTTTTTGAAATGTTTCTTTTCCAAAAATCGATATTTTTTAAATGCCTAAAAGCAGAAAGTTGGTTAAAAGTCAACGGCTCGTCTCTTGCCGCTTGATCTCGTCGTTTCGTCTTTTCGCACTTCTTCTCTACTCTTCGCACTCGTCATTTTCGCAATCCTCTTTAGGTTCTCCCTTTGCTGCTAATATTGTCATTACTTTTTAAATTAAACTATTCGTTAATTTTCAAACGGAACTCGTTGTTACTTCTATGTTATCTCGTAGTTACGTTTTAAGACAAAAAAACTAACAACATATTCCATACCAAGACTTTAAGAAAATCAATTCGCTTGGGACAGAGAGCAAAGAAAGTAAAAAAGTGAACATTTTGAAATTTAAAGCTGTTGGGGCCGGTGGGGATAAATTCTCCTCGCATTGTTTTAGTTGTGTTCCAATTGAAAAAACGCGTCGAGCGAGGGGTCATACGATGATCCGTTCAAAAGTTAAACCCAAAAGAAGATTTTCTTCTTCCCAAAAGAAGATTTTCTTCTTCCCAAAATTAAAATTTAATTCTGTTTGTCAGTCTGTCCCAAAAACTTGTTTTAAAGTCTTGAAAATTTGATATAGAGTTAAACAAATCGATAAGAAACTTTAGTTCTACCACTTTTAGAAAAAATAGCGAAAGCTAGAGACTTGCACTATACCTCGTTTTAAAGGTTTTTGAAAATACTATAAACGCCTTCTGAAAGTAATTTGTCTAAATACAACATTTTAACAAGAGAGAACGCTATAGTCCTGTGCCCCGACTATCAGATACCCGTTACTCAGCTTGAGGGAGTGCGAGGGAGATGGAGATATAAAATTTTGATCGGGCACAACTTTTTAACGAATTACATTTCAATAGGTATAAGTAAACGCAACAAAATTGCATTAATTAAAATTGTTTGTGGGCGATTGTGGGCGTTAGAGGGGGCGTGGCGCTCGGCTGAAATAAACTTGCGCTGTAGGAAGCCCAAGAATATGTGTGGGTAATCCCAACTTTCTAGCTTTTGTAGTTTCCGAGATCTCAGCGTTCATACGGACGGACAGAAGGACATACGGACGGACGGACATGGCTAGATCGACTCGGCTAGTGATCCTGATCAAGAATATATATACTTTATGGGATCGGAAACGCTTCCTTCTCCCTGCTACATACTTTTGCACGAATACAATATACCCTTTTACTCTACGAGTAACAAGTATAAAAATTATGGCAAAACAAAAATTTTTTAAAATTCTTTTTTTTTGTTTTTTTTTTAATTCTCAAAAACGGCTCAAAAACTTAAACTGTATAGCCCTTGAGATTTTCCAAATTTTGGCGTATGGTGCGTTTTTGTAAAGTCTGGTTCAAAATTTATTAAAAAACAAAAATATACACTTTTTCCAGGTCAGAACAACTTAGGCTTCCTGAGCATTGACGATTTGTGACGAAAAATGATTACGCTCGTCATTAAATACACTTTATAAAATTTTCTCATTAGGCACGCTGCAATTAAAATGTCTGTGAAGAGCGAAGATGAAAAAGGTTGAAGCAAAGACCAATATAATCTCTAAGATGAGTAACGGCCATACATTCGTTTTGCAATATGTAGCCTGATTTTTGGTGGCGACGAAAATCTCGCTCTCTCCGCTCGCACAAAGTTGAGAGCGAAAAAATCAAAAAATAGTGTGCACATGCTTGTGTGAGTAAACTCAACTCGTAAGCAAGTGCGTATGTGTGCGTACTTAATTGGCGAGACGACTTTCGGCCAGAAATTATTTCTCGGCTTAGAAACTAATTGTGTGTCAAAAGAACTTCTATGATTGAACAGTATGTTTATTAAAATTGAATTCATTTATATATGTGTGGCAATGAAGCTTGATGTAAAACTTTTTTATGCACCTTAAAAATATCTGCATATTAAATATATAGTTTCGTTTTACATATTTAAATTAAAGCTAAAAACATACCTTTTAATAAAAAAATATATAACACTGCTTTATAAAATTTAAAAATATTTTAATAAGTTTAATATGTTTCCCCTTTATGTTTTTGGTTTGCTAAATAATTAAAATAATTTATAATAATATAATTTTATATAATCCATATATTTAAAACACAATAAATACATATACAAATATTCAACCTGTTCAATCGCAATATTTCTGAGGCTCCTAAAAATCGTTTACACGTTGCACGCTGAATACCCTAATGATAATTATTCCAATGTGAAATAAACTATGGATCTTTATATACGTACATATATTTGGTCATTACTAAAAAATAAACTACATTCGAATAATTATCATAAAAGGCATTACAAATAAATGTTTTTAGTAATGTTAGAATTTTAAAATAAAGAGTATATTAAGCCAGCGCGCTGCAGCGAAGAAATGCTTGTGAATACGTGCACACATACAGTCGTCGGCTGTCGCTGTATGCGTACGAGAGAGCGGCTGGCTCTAAAGCGCTCTCTCGCTGGCTTTTGGGCAAGAGAGCGAAAAGCGAAAAAAAAAATCGTATGGCGTTATCCATCTTCATATTCTAATGTCTTTGGTTTAAGAGAATACAATAAAAGCAAAAGAAACTATAATTTATTTCCTATTATTTTCCCATTAATTTTTCGATCGTTCCTATGGCAGCAATAGTCATCCGATTTTTTTTAAATTTAATCCGAAATTTAGATATAAAAAAAAGTATTCCCAAGAGAAGAAAGTAAAATGGCAAAAAACACCGAAGATATAATTTTTAAACACTTTTTTCCGATTATTCCTATGGAAGCTATAAGAAATAGTTGCGCGTCTGACTGTTACCAACTTATAGAAAGAAGACTTTTGGGAAAGTTTTAGCCCGATAGCTTAAAAACTGAGAGACTAGTTTCCGTAGAAACGGACAGACAGGCGGAGGGACAGACGGACAGACGGACATGGCTAGATCGACTTGTCTAGTGATGCTGATCAAGAATATATGGGACGTTCCATATCTACCCGGCCACCCCCCTTTTTTTTTGTATGTGGACAGTACCACATTGATTGGAAAGCCCTTTGGTTCCAATATTTTACCTCATACCAATTTTGTCAATGTTACCACTCTTTCGACGTATATTCGCGGAAAGGAAAACACAAAATCATTGTATATATAAAATAAATTTAAAACTTTGATTGGGCATAACTTTTCAACGAATGGTCCGATTTGAAAAACAAAATTGCATTTACACTTCTCCGAAATCTTTAAAAATGTGGAAGCCAGGCCCTCGGCTGAAATAAACTTACGCTGCGTAGGAAGACCAAGAATATGTGTGGGGAATCCCAATACTCTAGCTTTTGTAGTTTCCGATATCTCAGCGTTCATCCAGACAGATAGACGGACAGACAGACATAGCCAGATCGACTCGGCTAGTGATCCTGAACAACAATTATATACTTTTATATATAAATATATATATGTCTATGTTTTTTTTTGGCTATGTCTGTCTTAAGAAGACTTAAATTTAACAGATTTTATCCCGCCGGTTTCAAAGTGGGATCTTTATTTCATACAATTTGTGTACTTTGCAAAAGCATTCTTGTTATGATTTTTTGTTGAAGTGTTTTGCCAAAATTTTTCCTGAGCTTGCTGAGGAATAACGTTTTATAAGTAAGGCGCCTTCTCCTGTTGGTGCAAAGGAGTGATTTTTTTGTATTCCTGGAATCGGTTTAGCATTTTGAAATCATGGTTTTAGTTTACCCTGCATGGAAATGTGGACCAAAGATATAAGGAATTTGATTTTATAAGGAACATATCCTTAGTTCCTGTAAATCTACAGATTGCAAACTTCTTCGCCTTGCTTCCCTCTTTAAAATTACTCCCACTCCATCCCAAGATGTTTTTCGGAAAAACTTTTTCCATGTGAAGTTGCATGACAGTGTGCTCTGCTTCAATACCAAAATCGTTTTTATGCAGTAAAAGATTTGACATCTAATATGGGCATTTCCAGGAAAAAATCAACCAAACCCCAAAAATTAAAAGTTGGCGTAAAATTTTCTTTTTTGGTTTAAAAATAGCATTGGTATCTATATTTTGTAAATCAATTACATTTCCATCCAAAATAATTTTTTTACACGAAGATATGCAGCTTTCAAACACGAGCAACACATACTGATTATCTCAGCAACATTTTGTTGTGTTTTCGTAATATTGCTATGCTATGGAAGTCTCAAGATCAAGCAACCAATCCTACAAATTAGTTTAAGGCAAATGCTATCAGGAAAAAATTAAGACTTCTTTAATATTAATTGAATATTTGTCTTTATTGAAGTTTATTTATATTATATATTAAAAACCATATTTTTTCTTTTCACTTGTCCAATTCGCGACACATATAAACGACCTATTATGCCTAAAGCAAGGATAGTTGGAGCAAATTAATTATAATTTTTTATTAATATTTTTAAAGAAATATTTAAGTCTGTCGCGTCCGTAATTTAAATTTGTAGTTATTAGAAAACAATTGTTCATAATTTTTTGGTGAAGCTTATTGTTTTTTTTGCAGCTATGAAAAACGTCGAAGGCCTTGCTTTTCCTTGTCATATACTTTATTTATTGTATATATTGTATTATTCACAAACAATTTTGCCGTAATTGTCGCGTCCGTATTCTTGCACTATGTTTAGAAAAAAAAACGGCTGAATGTTTTGCCACCGAACTTTCTTTGTTGTGCTCTGTTACTCAGCAGGTATACTGGAAAAAAAAGCCAAAAAAAATACGCTCTCCAGTTTAAGGTTTTTCTAAAGTTTTCAATATTGCAGTTCTATTTTTGTCGCATCCGTAATTCACTCATTTTATTTCTAAGAACTGGGTGGACAGATAATCTTCATTTTTCACCATAAATACAAGAGCGTCTGAGCTATCGAACAAAAAAATAAAAAGTAAAAAATGTATACTGCGTCACTCTTATTTTTAAAGGTTAAGTGAAAAAAATGTCCCGTCCGTCACCCTGGAAATGCCCATATATGTTTTTATAGTGCTGAGCAGCTCCATCAGCGCAGTATATAATTTAGTTTATGTCACCACAAACCACTTTCATCTCGTTTATTAAGATTCCTTGCATTATATACACAACAGCTGTATATACAGAACTAGCAGGGTCGGTAGCCCGCAGCTTCGCCTGCGGAAACTAAAATTGAAAATTAAGCTACTTATTTTAAATTTAAAAAATGACTAATTTTTAGCCTATAAACCGAGAAAAGATTTTATCACAACTTTTTTCCTTAATTTCGGTAAAAATAACAGTATTTTTTCCTATGCAAACAACTTAGGGAAAATATAAAAACTGGAAAAAAACCATTATGTGTTTTTTTTAAATCTTTCTTAAGGAATAAATAAACTTAATTTCTTAAAAAAATGAAAACGAATTGCTTAAAGATATACAAAGCTCTCCAACAACAAATATGATAATTTTGGTTAAGACTTACGAAATTTGAAACGTACAAACCCATCTAAAATGTGATGTGATGTTCATATTTTCGCAGTTGAAAAAATTATTGTCTCCAATTCTAATTTTAATAAATTGAAGCAATACTATTGCTCTTAAGTGGACGGACACTCATATTATAAGTCTAAGAACATTTTTTTAAGGAATGACAATTTTAGGATGGATTTTATTTTATCGGTCCTTCAAAACAAATCCTGTTGATCTTGGCCTTGCTACCTCGTTTTACCTTTTCGCCTTTGTTAATTGTCCCTGTATTTTTTGTTTATCAAAGACGAAATTTCAAAACTATTTAAACCGAGTTACGTTTACTTCTTTTAAAGATGTTACTTCTTGATAATTAATTAATTACCTAAAAATGAAGCCAAGCAAATATTCTTGGCGATTTTGCTATTGTAGACAATTCTTATAAAAGAAACAAATATTTATGCGAAGCAATGTAAAACAAGAGAGAACGCTATATTCGGGTGCCCCGACTATCAGATACCCGTTACTCAGCTAAGGGAGTGCGAGGGAGATGGAAATATTAAAACTTTGATCGGTCATAACTGTTTAACGAATGGTCCGATTTAAAAATTTAAAATTAGGTTTTGATAATCACAATAAAACTGCATTTTTACATTTCCAAAATCTTTAAAGGTGTGGGCGCCAGACACCTTTAAAAAAATGAGGGGGCGGTTAGAGGGGGCGTGGCACCTTTTTGAAATAAACTTGCGCTGCGTGGGAGTAGTTTCCGAGATCTCAGCGTTCATACGGACGGACAGACGGACATGGCTAGTTCGACTCGGCTATTGGTCCTGATCAAGAATATATATACTTTATAGGGTCGGAAAAGCTTCCTTCTCCCTGTTACATACTTTTGCACGAATACAATATACCCTTTTACTCCACGAGTAACGGGTATAAAAATCAATTTCTGTTATCATTCATTTTTCACCTTAATTAGAATTATATTAATAACGACAGGAAGGCAGGTGAAAGGGGATGCCGTGAATCAACAAATGGAAATGTTTAAACAATTTGAGGCACGTGTAAGGAAGAGCAAGAGAATCAATTGATTTGAATATTTAGTGTTCTTTTAATATTTTCAATGCGATTTGAATTTTAAAATACAAAAATCTGTAAGAAAATGTTTTAAATCTGTTGGGGAAATGTAAATGAAATATTCTTTTAGCAAAAGGATATCAGTGTTATCATGAAAAAGAATCGATTTTCGATATAATCGATTTTTTACCCGCGCGTTTTAAATCGGCTGTGACTATGGTATTTTCATTTTTTTTCCCTTGCGCGGTCACTCTTAAATTCCCCTTGCGCGGTTACACTTAAAGTGCGACAGCATGACATACGCACATACATGTACGACTTTATGCAAAGTGCGCCAGCAGAACATACATATGAGTGATTCTTTGTGAAACGTATCGAGATTTTCTTAATGGTCCCAAAACGGTATCTAATTATACCCGTTACTCGTAGAGTAAAAGGGTATATTGTATTCGTGCAAAAGTATGTAACAGGGAGAAGGAAGCTTTTCCGACCCTATAAAGTATATATATTCTTGATCAGGATCACTAGCCGAGTCGAACTAGCCATGTCCGTCTGTCCGTCCGTATGAACGCTGAGATCTCGGAAACTATAAAAGCTAGAGGATTGGCATTTTGCATGCATATTCTTGGAGTTCCTACGCAGCGCAAGTTTATTTCAAAATGGCGCCACGCCCCCTCTAACGCCCTCAATCGCCCTACACCATTTTTTGAAAGGTGTCTGTCGCCTACACCATTAAAGATTTTGGAAAACTAAAAATGCAGTTTTATTGTGACTATCAATACCTATCGAAATGTAGAAGAAATTTTTCAAATCGGACCATTCGTTAAAAAGTTATGCCCGATCAAAGATTTTATATATCTATCTCCCTCGCACTCCCTTAGCTGAGTAACGGGTATCTGATAGTCGGGGCACCCGACTATAGCGTTCTCTCTTGTTTTTATGACAATATCACACCATTTAACAAGAGAGAACGCTATAGTCGGGTGCCCCGACTATCAGATACCCGTTACTCAGCTAAGGGAGTGCGAGGGAGATAGATATATAAAATCTTTGATCAGGCATAACTTTTTAACGAATGGTCCGATTTGAAAAATTTCTTCTACATTTCGATAGGTATTGATAGTCACAATAAAACTGCATTTTTAGTTTTCCAAAATCTTTAATGGTGTGGGCGCCAGACACCTTTCAAAAAATGGTGTAGGGCGATTGAGGGCGTTAGAAGGGGCGTGGCACCATTTTGAAATAAACTTGCGCTGCGTAGGAACTCCAAGAATATGCATGCAAAATGCCAATCCTCTATCTTTTATAGTTTCCGAGATCTCAGCGTTCATACGGACGGACAGACGGACAGACGGACATGGCTAGTTCGACTCGGCTAGTGATCCTGATCAAGAATATATATACTTTATAGGGTCGGAAAAGCTTCCTTCTCCCTGTTACATACTTTTGCACGAATACAATATACCCTTTTACTCTACGAGTAACGGGTATAAAAAGGATTTTTAAAAAAGTTTTAAAAAAAAATCCATTTGACAGAAGCGAAGATATGGCGATGCTATTTTTCTGTTTTATTCTTTTTTAATTTTAAATTACGTGGGGTAAAAAATCAATAAAAAATACCCAAAAATTATTATTTTTGCCAAGCTCTCAGATAAAAATAACACCCATAATGGTTCAAGTGCAAAATATAGTCCAAACTTAAAAAAAAATATTTCATCCGCGGATTTCTGCAAATCGGCATTTTTAATCTTTATAAAAAAATAGTATAATGTTCTATACATAATTCTTGTTGGCTCCTGAAAGTTTCGTCATGGGACCACCATTACTTTCTGCATAATTTAATAAAACAATAAAAAACAAAGCAGTCTTTCGTTGTTATACATTAAATTACATATGTTAGACGAACAGATTTCGTTCTTAATGATTTCCGGGAGAACGACCGTTCCCATTTAGGTAAAACTAATTTGAAAAATCCAGATTAGTATAACAAAGAAATTCCTACCAATTTTAAGTGGGACAATAACAACTTGCTACTTAATTATAAAAATATATTATATTGCATTCTGAAAAATTAGGTTGTTCAAATAAAGAGTATATTAAGCCAGCGCGCTGCAGCGAAGAAATGCTTGTGAATACGTGCACACATACAGTCGTCGGCTGTCGCTGTATGCGTACGAGAGAGCGGCTGGCTCTAAAGCGCTCTCTCGCTGGCTTTTGGGCAAGAGAGCGAAAAGCGAAAAAAAAAATCGTATGGCGTTATCCATCTTCATATTCTAATGTCTTTGGTTTAAGAGAATACAATAAAAGCAAAAGAAACTATAATTTATTTCCTATTATTTTCCCATTAATTTTTCGATCGTTCCTATGGCAGCAATAGTCATCCGATTTTTTTTAAATTTAATCCGAAATTTAGATATAAAAAAAGTATTCCCAAGAGAAGAAAGTAAAATGGCAAAAAACACCGAAGATATAATTTTTAAACACTTTTTTCCGATTATTCCTATGGAAGCTATAAGAAATAGTTGCGCGTCTGACTGTTACCAACTTATAGAAAGAAGACTTTTGGGAAAGTTTTAGCCCGATAGCTTAAAAACTGAGAGACTAGTTTCCGTAGAAACGGACAGACAGGCGGAGGGACAGACGGACAGACGGACATGGCTAGATCGACTTGTCTAGTGATGCTGATCAAGAATATATGGGACGTTCCATATCTACCCGGCCACCCCCCTTTTTTTTTGTATGTGGACAGTACCACATTGATTGGAAAGCCCTTTGGTTCCAATATTTTACCTCATACCAATTTTGTCAATGTTACCACTCTTTCGACGTATATTCGCGGAAAGGAAAACACAAAATCATTTTATATATAAAATAAATTTAAAACTTTGATTGGGCATAACTTTTCAACGAATGGTCCGATTTGAAAAACAAAATTGCATTTACACTTCTCCGAAATCTTTAAAAATGTGGAAGCCAGGCCCTCGGCTGAAATAAACTTACGCTGCGTAGGAAGACCAAGAATATGTGTGGGGAATCCCAATACTCTAGCTTTTGTAGTTTCCGATATCTCAGCGTTCATCCAGACAGATAGACGGACAGACAGACATAGCCAGATCGACTCGGCTAGTGATCCTGAACAACAATTATATACTTTTATATATAAATATATATATGTCCATGTTTTTTTTTGGCTATGTCTGTCTTAAGAAGACTTAAATTTAACAGATTTTATCCCGCCGGTTTCAAAGTGGGATCTTTATTTCATACAATTTGTGTACTTTGCAAAAGCATTCTTGTTATGAATTTTTGTTGAAGTGTTTTGCCAAAATTTTTCCTGAGCTTGCTGAGGAATAACGTTTTATAAGTAAGGCGCCTTCTCCTGTTGGTGCAAAGGAGTGATTTTTTTGTATTCCTGGAATCGGTTTAGCATTTTGAAATCTTGGTTTTAGTTTACCCTGCATGGAAATGTGGACCAAAGATATAAGGAATTTGAAGTAAGGATATGTTCCTGTAAATCTACAGATTGCAAACTTCTTCGCCTTGCTTCCCTCTTTAAAATTACTCCCACTCCATCCCAAGATGTTTTTCGGAAAAACTTTTTCCATGTGAAGTTGCATGACAGTGTGCTCTGCTTCAATACCAAAATCGTTTTTATGCAGTAAAAGATTTGACATCTAATATGGGCATTTCCAGGAAAAAATCAACCAAACCCCAAAAATTAAAAGTTGGCGTAAAATTTTCTTTTTTGGTTTAAAAATAGCATTGGTATCTATATTTTGTAAATCAATTACATTTCCATCCAAAATAATTTTTTTACACGAAGATATGCAGCTTTCAAACACGAGCAACACATACTGATTATCTCAGCAACATTTTGTTGTGTTTTCGTAATATTGCTATGCTATGGAAGTCTCAAGATCAAGCAACCAATCCTACAAATTAGTTTAAGGCAAATGCTATCAGGAAAAAATTAAGACTTCTTTAATATTAATTGAATATTTGTCTTTATTGAAGTTTATTTATATTATATATTAAAAACCATATTTTTTCTTTTCACTTGTCCAATTCGCGACACATATAAACGACCTATTATGCCTAAAGCAAGGATAGTTGGAGCAAATTAATTATAATTTTTTATTAATATTTTTAAAGAAATATTTAAGTCTGTCGCGTCCGTAATTTAAATTTGTAGTTATTAGAAAACAATTGTTCATAATTTTTTGGTGAAGCTTATTGTTTTTTTTGCAGCTATGAAAAACGTCGAAGGCCTTGCTTTTCCTTGTCATATACTTTATTTATTGTATATATTGTATTATTCACAAACAATTTTGCCGTAATTGTCGCGTCCGTATTCTTGCACTATGTTTAGAAAAAAAAAACGGCTGAATGTTTTGCCACCGAACTTTCTTTGTTGTGCTCTGTTACTCAGCAGGTATACTGGAAAAAAAAGCCAAAAAAAATACGCTCTCCAGTTTAAGGTTTTTCTAAAGTTTTCAATATTGCAGTTCTATTTTTGTCGCATCCGTAATTCACTCATTTTATTTCTAAGAACTGGGTGGACAGATAATCTTCATTTTTCACCATAAATACAAGAGCGTCTGAGCTATCGAACAAAAAAATAAAAAGTAAAAAATGTATACTGCGTCACTCTTATTTTTAAAGGTTAAGTGAAAAAAATGTCCCGTCCGTCACCCTGGAAATGCCCATATATGTTTTTATAGTGCTGAGCAGCTCCATCAGCGCAGTATATAATTTAGTTTATGTCACCACAAACCACTTTCATCTCGTTTATTAAGATTCCTTGCATTATATACACAACAGCTGTATATACAGAACTAGCAGGGTCGGTAGCCCGCAGCTTCGCCTGCGGAAACTAAAATTGAAAATTAAGCTACTTATTTTAAATTTAAAAAATGACTAATTTTTAGCCTATAAACCGAGAAAAGATTTTATCACAACTTTTTTCCTTAATTTCGGTAAAAATAACAGTATTTTTTCCTATGCAAACAACTTAGGGAAAATATAAAAACTGGAAAAAAACCATTATGTGTTTTTTTTAAATCTTTCTTAAGGAATAAATAAACTTAATTTCTTAAAAAAATGAAAACGAATTGCTTAAAGATATACAAAGCTCTCCAACAACAAATATGATAATTTTGGTTAAGACTTACGAAATTTGAAACGTACAAACCCATCTAAAATGTGATGTGATGTTCATATTTTCGCAGTTGAAAAAATTATTGTCTCCAATTCTAATTTTAATAAATTGAAGCAATACTATTGCTCTTAAGTGGACGGACACTCATATTATAAGTCTAAGAACATTTTTTTAAGGAATGACAATTTTAGGATGGATTTTATTTTATCGGTCCTTCAAAACAAATCCTGTTGATCTTGGCCTTGCTACCTCGTTTTACCTTTTCGCCTTTGTTAATTGTCCCTGTATTTTTTGTTTATCAAAGACGAAATTTCAAAACTATTTAAACCGAGTTACGTTTACTTCTTTTAAAGATGTTACTTCTTGATAATTAATTAATTACCTAAAAATGAAGCCAAGCAAATATTCTTGGCGATTTTGCTATTGTAGACAATTCTTATAAAAGAAACAAATATTTATGCGAAGCAATGTAAAACAAGAGAGAACGCTATATTCGGGTGCCCCGACTATCAGATACCCGTTACTCAGCTAAGGGAGTGCGAGGGAGATGGAAATATTAAAACTTTGATCGGTCATAACTGTTTAACGAATGGTCCGATTTAAAAATTTAAAATTAGGTTTTGATAATCACAATAAAACTGCATTTTTACATTTCCAAAATCTTTAAAGGTGTGGGCGCCAGACACCTTTAAAAAATATGAGGGGGCGGTTAGAGGGGGCGTGGCACCTTTTTGAAATAAACTTGCGCTGCGTGGGAGTAGTTTCCGAGATCTCAGCGTTCATACGGACGGACAGACGGACATGGCTAGTTCGACTCGGCTATTGGTCCTGATCAAGAATATATATACTTTATAGGGTCGGAAAAGCTTCCTTCTCCCTGTTACATACTTTTGCACGAATACAATATACCCTTTTACTCCACGAGTAACGGGTATAAAAATCAATTTCTGTTATCATTAATTTTTCACCTTAATTAGAATTATATTAATAACGACAGGAAGGCAGGTGAAAGGGGATGCCGTGAATCAACAAATGGAAATGTTTAAACAATTTGAGGCACGTGTAAGGAAGAGCAAGAGAATCAATTGATTTGAATATTTAGTGTTCTTTTAATATTTTCAATGCGATTTGAATTTTAAAATACAAAAATCTGTAAGAAAATGTTTTAAATCTGTTGGGGAAATGTAAATGAAATATTCTTTTAGCAAAAGGATATCAGTGTTATCATGAAAAAGAATCGATTTTCGATATAATCGATTTTTTACCCGCGCGTTTTAAATCGGCTGTGACTATGGTATTTTCATTTTTTTTCCCTTGCGCGGTCACTCTTAAATTCCCCTTGCGCGGTTACACTTAAAGTGCGACAGCATGACATACGCACATACATGTACGACTTTATGCAAAGTGCGCCAGCAGAACATACATATGAGTGATTCTTTGTGAAACGTATCGAGATTTTCTTAATGGTCCCAAAACGGTATCTAATTATACCCGTTACTCGTAGAGTAAAAGGGTATATTGTATTCGTGCAAAAGTATGTAACAGGGAGAAGGAAGCTTTTCCGACCCTATAAAGTATATATATTCTTGATCAGGATCACTAGCCGAGTCGAACTAGCCATGTCCGTCTGTCCGTCTGTCCGTCCGTATGAACGCTGAGATCTCGGAAACTATAAAAGCTAGAGGATTGGCATTTTGCATGCATATTCTTGGAGTTCCTACGCAGCGCAAGTTTATTTCAAAATGGCGCCACGCCCCCTCTAACGCCCTCAATCGCCCTACACCATTTTTTGAAAGGTGTCTGTCGCCTACACCATTAAAGATTTTGGAAAACTAAAAATGCAGTTTTATTGTGACTATCAATACCTATCGAAATGTAGAAGAAATTTTTCAAATCGGACCATTCGTTAAAAAGTTATACTATAGCGTTCTCTCTTGTTTTTATGACAATATCACACCATTTAACAAGAGAGAACGCTATAGTCGGGTGCCCCGACTATCAGATACCCGTTACTCAGCTAAGGGAGTGCGAGGGAGATAGATATATAAAATCTTTGATCAGGCATAACTTTTTAACGAATGGTCCGATTTGAAAAATTTCTTCTACATTTCGATAGGTATTGATAGTCACAATAAAACTGCATTTTTAGTTTTCCAAAATCTTTAATGGTGTGGGCGCCAGACACCTTTCAAAAAATGGTGTAGGGCGATTGAGGGCGTTAGAAGGGGCGTGGCACCATTTTGAAATAAACTTGCGCTGCGTAGGAACTCCAAGAATATGCATGCAAAATGCCAATCCTCTAGCTTTTATAGTTTCCGAGATCTCAGCGTTCATACGGACGGACAGACGGACAGACGGACATGGCTAGTTCGACTCGGCTAGTGATCCTGATCAAGAATATATATACTTTATAGGGTCGGAAAAGCTTCCTTCTCCCTGTTACATACTTTTGCACGAATACAATATACCCTTTTACTCTACGAGTAACGGGTATAAAAAGGATTTTTAAAAAAGTTTTAAAAAAAAATCCATTTGACAGAAGCGACGATATGGCGATGCTATTTTTCTGTTTTATTCTTTTTTAATTTTAAATTACGTGGGGTAAAAAATCAATAAAAAATACCCAAAAATTATTATTTTTGCCAAGCTCTCAGATAAAAATAACACCCATAATGGTTCAAGTGCAAAATATAGTCCAAACTTAAAAAAAAATATTTCATCCGCGGATTTCTGCAAATCGGCATTTTTAAACTTTATAAAAAAATAGTATAATGTTCTATACATAATTCTTGTTGGCTCCTGAAAGTTTCGTCATGGGACCACCATTACTTTCTGCATAATTTAATAAAACAATAAAAAACAAAGCAGTCTTTCGTTGTTATACATTAAATTACATATGTTAGACGAACAGATTTCGTTCTTAATGATTTCCGGGAGAACGACCGTTCCCATTTAGGAAAAACTAATTTGAAAAATCCAGATTAGTATAACAAAGAAATTCCTACCAATTTTAAGTGGGACAATAACAACTTGCTACTTAATTATAAAAATATATTATATTGCATTCTGAAAAATTAGGTTGTTCAATGAATAATTGGATTTGCTAATAATGGATTTATGAAAAAATGAGAAAGTGGGCCACAATTTAAAAGTAAAAGCTTCGGAAATCTATTTAACTGTAAAATCTGATCAAAAGAAAAATGAAAATCAACCTAATTTTTCAGAATGCAATATAATATATTTTTATAATTAAGTAGCAAGTTGTTATTGTCCCACTTAAAATTGGTAGGAATTTCTTTGTTATACTAATCTGGATTTTTCAAATTAGTTTTACCTAAATAGGAACGGTAGTTCTCCCGGAAATCATTAAGAACGAAAACTGTTCGTCTAACATAATTTAATGTGTAACAACGAAAGACTGCTTTGTGTTTTATTGTTTTATTAAATTAAGCAGAAAGTAATGGTGGTCCCATGACGAAACTTTCAGGAGCCAACAAGAATTATGTATAGAACATTATACTATTTTTTTATAAAGATTAAAAATGCCGATTTGCAGAAATCCGCGGATGAAATATTTTTTTTTAAGTTTGGACTATATTTTGCACTTGAACCATTATGGGTGTTATTATACCCGTTACTCGTAGAGTAAAATGGGTATATTGTATTCGTGCAAAAGTATGTAACAGGGAGAAGGAAGCTTTTCCGACCCTATAAAGTATATATATTCTTGATCAGACCACTAGCCGAGTCGAACTAGCCATGTCCGTCTGTCCGTCTGTCTGTCCGTCCGTATGAACGCTGAGATCTCGGAAACTATAAAAGCTAGAGGATTGGCATTTTGCATGCATATTCTTGGAGTTCCTACGCAGCGCAAGTTTATTTCAAAAAGGTGCCACGCCCCCTCTAACCGCCCCCTCATTTTTTGAAAGGTGTCTGGCGCCCACACCTTTTAAGATTTTGGAAATGTAAAAATGCAGTTTTATTGTGATTATCAAAACCTATCGAAATGTAGAAGAAATTTTTTAAATCGGACCATTCGTTAAAAAGTTATGATTGATCAAAGTTTTAATATATCCATCTCCCTCGCACTCCCTTAGCTGAGTATCGGGTATCTGATAGTCGGGGCACCCGACTATAGCGTCTCTTGTTTTTATCTGAAAGCTTGGCAAAAATAATAATTTTTGGGTATTTTTATTGATTTTTAACCCCACGTAATTTAAAATTAAAAAAGAATAAAACAGAAAAATAGCATCGCCATATCTTGGCTTCTGTCAAATGGATTTTTTTTAAAACTTTTTTAAAAATCCTTTTTAAATGGTGTGATATTGTCATAAAATTTAGATACCGTTTTGGGACTATTAGGAAAATTTCGATACGTTTCACAAAGAATCACTCAAATGTGGAGGCCGTGACGTCAGAAGGTACAACAAAATTTGGAAATATTGGGGGCTTGGTAAAGGAGGCTGAATTTCCAAAAAATTTAAATGTAGTTATTTGCGGGTATGTCATAAGAATATTAACATCACATTTTTAAACCATTTTAACAACATTTATAACAGAGATATAGCAAAAGAAAAAATTAAAAAAAAAACAAATCGAATTTTGGGGCCTTTTGGGGTCGTTTTTGGTTCCAATTTATACCTCACACGCGGCTCCTAATTATACCCGTTACTCGTAGAGTAAAAGGGTATATTGTATTCGTGCAAAAGTATGTAACAGGGAGAAGGAAGCTTTTCCGACCCTATAAAGTATATATATTCTTGATCAGGATCACTAGCCGAGTCGAACTAGCCATGTCCGTCTGTCCGTCTGTCTGTCCGTCTGTATGAACGCTGAGATCTTGGAAACTACAAAAGCTAGAGGATTGGCATTTTGCATGCAGATTCTTGGAGTTCCTACGCAGCGCAAGTTTGTTTCAAACAGGTTCCACGCCCCCTCTAACGCCCACAATCGCCCTACACCATTTTTTGAAAGGTGTCTGGCGCCCACAACTTTAAAGATTTCGGAAAAGTAAAAATGGAGTTTTATTCTGTTTATCAATACCTATCGAATTGTATAAGAAATTTTTCAAATCGGACAATCCATTAAAAAGTTATGAGCAAAAAATGAAACAGCCACTAGATGGCGCTAGTAGCTTTGACGCGTGCATATATTAATCTCTCTCCCACTCCCTTTAGCTGAGTAACGGGTATCTAATAGTCGAAGTACTCGCCTATAGCGTTCTCTCTTGTTTTATGTCAATCCGTTCTGGGTGGAATTTGCTACTGGACATTTTTTATGCCTTCCTTTTTATTAATATAGAGATTAGGCTGTCGGACAACCGTACTAAGCTCTTATGCTCTGTCGCGAAAAAATGATGCGATTTTAAATTAATAAGTCGTTCGCATAGTAAGTCAACAAAATTGTCAACTGGTAAAGTCTGGGTTAGTAATCTTTTCCTGTCAACCGCTTCCCAAGTCTTAAACTCTCTAACGTATCAAATTCTCTAACTTCCTTCTTTATGCGGATGATCTTAAAATTTATAGGACTGTCAGTACCGTAAATGATTCGACATTGCTTCAATCAGACCTAGATAGTATCGGTAGTTGGTGTTCCAAGAATAGTTTGCCTTTAAACCTTTACAAATGCCACATCGTTCGTTATCCGAAACGTCCTGTAACCATCCCATCCACTTAACTCATCAATAACCACCCTCTATCTGTTTTGAATGAAATAGTTGATCTGAAATTTGTCATCAAATAATACCCCTATTTGATGACAAATTTCTGTTTAATGAACATCTGAATTTTATATTACCAAAAGCATATGCAATGTTCGGCTTTGTTAAGCGAAACACGGTCTTATTCAAAGATCCGTATTCCAGATTATCTGTATACTCTGCGATTGTCCGTTCCAGGGTCGAATATGCTTCCATTATTTGGAATCCCTCAGGAAGTGTCCAGTTCAATAGGATTGAGAGGTTGCAGAAAAAGTTTTTAAAGTTTGCATTGCAATCCTTGCATTTTACTGAACCCGCTCCGCCCTATGCTAGCCAGTGTTCCCTGCTTCACACTTGTTCCTTGAAGGATCGCCGTGCAATTGCAGACCTTCTTTTCCTTAATGATCTACTGGTAGGTAATATTGATTGTCCTTCCCTGTTAGGATACATTAATTTTAATGCTCCTGCCAGGAATCTTCGTACCTTGTTACCATTTCTGGAATGTGCTATCAGGATCGCAATGACCCATTACTAAGGGCTCTTAGAATGTTTAATTCCTTGCCTACAAGCATTAGATTCAGCTGGGGGGCCAAGAAGGAATTGTTAAGGCAAACCCTTTGGGAATATTTTTTAATTAATTTTAATTAATAGATTTAAGTTAATCAATTGTAGTAAGATGTCGCCAGATAAGGATTTATCCATTGGCGATAGATAAATAAATAAACCCAACCCAATCATTCATATCTTTATGCTGTCAATTTTTTAACCTCGTCGAAAAAATATAAGTAGCACTTGGGATTTCGGTCTGGACACACGAACTGATCAAGGAAATCCTTATCTAAACTTCTTTATAAAAGGCTCCATATACAAAACGGTCAGTAGCAAATTTCACCCAGAACGGATTGACATAAAAATCTAAACAAGTCAGAACTCTATAGTCGTGTGCCCCGACTATCAAATACCCGTTACTCATTTAAAGGGAGTGCGAGGGAGATGGATATATAAAATTTTGATCGAGCACAATTTTTCAACGAATGCTCCGATTTGAAAAATTTATTCTACATTTCGATAGGTGTTGATAAACACAATAAAACTGCATTTTTACTTTTGCAAAATCTTTAATGGTGTGGGCGCCAGACACAGGCACACACACACATAAAATCGTTTAACGCGATTGTGGGCGTTAGAGGGGGCGTGGCGCTCGTCTGAAACAAACTTGCGCTGCGTAGGAAGCCCAAGAATATGTGTGGGTAATCCCAACTCTCTAGCTTTTGTAGTTTCCGAGATCTCAGCGTTCATCCAGACAGACAGACAGACGGACATGGCTAAATCGACTCGGCTAGTGACCCTGATCAAGAATATATATACTGTATAGGGTCGGAAACGCTTCTTACTACCTGTCACATACTTTTGCACAAATACAATATACTCTTTTACTCTACAAGTAACGGGTATAATCATAACAAGCATGCTTTTGCAAAGTACAAAAATCAGGGACCGTAATCATTATAAGTGAAAAAATAAAAAACACCATTTAATGAATATTTGTAATAAAAAAAGATGTATTAACTAGAGCCCTGCATGAGTAGAGTCATAGTTCCCTTTGATTTCATGAGCCATTCGATCTATCTATGTTTTTAAAGTCATGACTCCTATGGCTCATGACTCCTATGAAACATGGCTCATACTATGAGCCATGACCTACTTAATTCATTAGAAATGTAGTGACTCCTATAGCTCATCAGCTGACTCGTATAGCTCACCTAGTAGCTTATAGGGTTCATTGTCAACATAGAAAAGTTACATTTTTTGTTTTAACATCCAAAAAATCATTTTTTGGTGAATTTGCGCGCTCCGTTGGAAATGAAACACAGGACCTGCTTTTCAAGGCCAGTTGCAAAATTTTGAGTGTACCAGCAAGCAGTGCCTCTTCAGAGAGAGCATTCTCCCAAGCAGGAAAAGGGCCGCTATTACCTCAAAAAGCCTTATGGTAAAGCAACTTATGTTTTTACACAATAACATTCGAAATCAATCCAAATTATAAGTGAAAGTTCGTACAAAAACCATGTTACTAAAAAATGGGTGTTGGACAAAAAACACGTCTGTCTAAATATAAAAATCAATAAAAATCAATATTTCTGTGATCTAATCAGATTAAAAGATTAGAGAAATTTCAGACCTGAGTCATGACTCAAAGGGAGTCATGAGTTATGGGGAGTCATGAGCTATAGGAGCCATGAGGTTTTAGATCAGATCAAGTAGATCATGTTAGCCATGCCATGAGCTGAGCCATTCAGATCCAAAAAATTTTTCGACATGAACTCGAACCTTTTTTTAAAATGTGAGTCAAAGGGCCCTATGACTCCACTCATGCAGGGCTCTAGTATTAACCTTAGGACTTTATGTCATTTATATATTTGTAAAACGACTTAACAAGATGTTATGAACTATTCCTCATAGATCCAACCCGACATGTGGGCTCGATTCCCACAGGAAATGTTTTTTTTATACAAAAAGTCAACAAGGACAATTTCACAATAGACAATAAAAAAGGTCAAAATACGAATAGTCAGATACATAAAGTAAAACTAAGTAGTTGCTAAGTAGGACAGTATTATTGATTTACAGATAGGCAGTGAGTCGGTAGTAGATATTAGGTGATATAGTCTATTATAGTCATTGCAAAGTACACTTAAAGGTTCATGCATTGCATAATTATAGATACAATAATTTACTGAAATCAGTGTAAGCCACATATTTTTTTTCGGTTACAAATAATTATTAAGGGCTAGTACTCAACCCAACAAAAAGTCGTCCAAAACAAAAAACTTCATATGAAACAAAATTTCTTGACGTTTTTATATGCATTTTTTTGATTTTGACGACTTTTTGTTGGTGATGGTGATTTTTATTTTTTACTCCAAAAAAATAATCATTATTTTCGGTCCCTGACAAAAATGTTATGAAATAAAATCATAACTAATAAGTCGATAAACATTCCACTTTGAAACCGGTGGGATAAAATCCGTTAAATTTTGGGCTTTTTAATATATTGGTATTTTTTCAGACTGGCCCTTTGGTCGATATCCTACTTTTAGACTTAATAAACGATATCGCTTGGCCTTCTACGGTCTAAAAATATCCATTTTTTCTCATAAAAGGGCCATGGCAAGACAGATTTTTCTGCATTTGAACCATGTAAATTGTGTCTTTCGTTCGCAGGATAAAAATGATTTTGTGTTTTCTTTTCAACGGGAATATACGTCGATAAATTGACAAAATAGGTATGAAGTAAAATATTGGTATGAATGGGGCTTTTCAATCAATGTGGTACTGTCCTCATACAAAAGAAAGGGGGTTGACCGGGTTGATATAGAACGTCCCATATATACTTTATGTGGTCGGAATCGTCTCCTTCACTGCGTAGCAAAGTTCTGACTGAAATCATAATACCCTCTGCAAGGGTATAAAAATGATATACTACTCTCACAGTTTAAATCTGGGTAGAGCCTGGCTTATAACGTTTTTCTTCAAAGATTTTTCACTAAAAGGAAACACAACATTAAAATACCTAAATGTATTTAAGTGGAAAAGTTCTGAGGAAGTCTACCGTCCCAAATTACAAACTGCGCTGCAAAGTTCTGACTGAAATTATTGTACCCTCTGCAATAGTACAAGCTCTATAACCCCTTGACAAACAGTTCAATATTACAATGTAGGAGTAAATAACAATACAAATCAATGTTAACTTTATACTTACTTTCGCAAAAAGCAACTTATTCGATGGAGAATCTTTTCCAAGCCTGTGTTCCGATGTTGAACAAGCATCCATAAAAGTTTGCGCGATGACACTCAAACAGGAATCCACACAAAAAGTTTTGTTGACGTCAAATATGAAATCTGGATTTTTTATAAAATTAACCCAGAATCGAAGGGGCAAACAATTTGATTTCCAAGCGTGCACAATATCAGTATCAGCAATGTCATGACGTCGCGCTGCTTCATCTAGTAAATCAAAAAGCCATTTCACTGCAGGTGGTAACTCCTCATTAACAGTTAAAATAATTGAGAAGAAATCGTCCACAAATTTTTGTATAGTTCCTTTAGTGGCTAAAAGACGTGTTAAATAGACTTCTGGTATCGTTTTGTTGACCCTCTCGTTACAACTGTTTACCAAATGAGATGATTGCATTCCTGGTGACGCTCCAGATAAGACGGAGTTTTTAATGTTCATATAATGATCAGGTATAATGGGCTTGATAAGATGGTAAAGTCGTGGCTGCTGCAACCCTGACTCGATGTCATTATTAATTATAATATGGCTTTGCGAATTATTTAAAAAATAAACTGCAATAAAAGAAAATTATTTATGTTAATTTTACTATTAAGTTGAGTTTAAAACTTACAATTGTGGTAAGGTGCCGGATTTTGGTTTTTCCCATAGGGTATATGGTAGTTATCATTTTGCCTAGCTATTAGTGACATTACAGCAGATTCTTTTACTCCATAATGAGCCAATGTATTAAGGCGCTTCCATCCGTTTATTGTTTTTGTGGTTAGATCTTCATCCTGTAATGTGAGATGACCTCCTCGTCCATGCCTCCATTCCAAGTCTACTTCGTGTACAGATGGTCTCATTGAAAACGGGGTATTTTTAAAAATTGCGTCGAGGATTTTCAACTTGACTTGGGAAATAGTATCCCAATCGTTTACGCGACATTGGACTTTTTCATCAAGATCATCTTGTAAAATGTGCAATATTACAACAGAATGTGTAACTTGTTCGTGCAGAAGACGTTCTTCCGAAAGTGAGTAACGAGCATCGTTGGTTATTGCATCTACCAAACCCTTTTCAATTTGATGTTTAATAGCCTTGAATAGCAAAAATAAATTCGATCCTGCGTATTCTTTTAGGTAATCGTACATACAAATTGCTAAGTAGTTGGTTAACATTTTTTCAACTACGCTTTCAGTGCGTCGTAGCATTAGCTGAGGATGCTTGCTAGCAAGCGATTTATCAATTAACCGCAATAAAAGGGACTTTAAAATTTCCGTTGCATATTCCATTTTGTTCATTAGCACAATCATAAGCAATGAGGCGACGTTAACACGATCGCGAATTGAAAAAGACGATCGTTGAGCCTCTAAAGTTTCTATAAACATTAGCAAAAAATACTTGTTACCAATCAGTTGCTCAAATTGCATCATGGCTGCATCATAGTTAGTGTGTTGGTTACTTCCACGATATTTCGGGGAATTTAGAATAGGATGATCTGATACACCGGGAAAAAACACCTTCATAATATAGTTAACATGATCTAACGTAGGTATACCGGTGCTCTCCAAGTCTGCTGTTAGATCGGTCATGTCCGTTTGAAGCTCAGCAAATGCTTGTTTACACTCAGAACGTACATTGCTTTCCAAGGTAATCATTTGAATCTGAATGCGTTTGTACTCTCGTTCTGCCTGCGTTGATCTCCTTCTGAATATTATTAGTACGATAACCAAAACAATGACAACTACTGCTACTGTCAACATAACGACAAACAAGGCATGGGAAAAAACATATGGTTTATTCAAGTCATATTTTAGGTATCCTATAACAAAACGCAGGTTTCGTCCTACTTTAACCACAACTAGTGGTAAATCCGTCGATTGATCAACACCATTTTCGTCAGTTGGAAGTGGTTGTTGCTCCGGGGGAATGCACAAAAGTTGAGTTAGTGCGAGGCTGGTAATATTGCATTGAATGGTACCAATGGTTACATTAACATCGTATTCATCAGCTGCTAAATTTAGAAGCTCGCCTTCAATTACCAGGCTGTCACCTTTGTAGAGTTTAATGCCGTCGTTTGGAAATGGCAAATATTTGGGATCGGCTAAATAAACAATAGTGCTCCTTATATCATGAAAATATTTATTCAAGTCCCGAACAAGCTGTACATTATCCATTACAAAACTAAGTTGTAAATTTAGTTGAGTTTCATGGACCTTTACAAAAGTTGTGACATCCATATTATTATTGACGAAATAGCTAGACGCAGTTCCTCCTGTTGTATATATATGAAAATTGTCCACAAAATCCGCCCTTCGTTTTTCCCTAACAAATTCATTTTGAAGACCACTTTCATTTATCTGAGAAGAATTTTTAAAGTCAAATTCCGAATTCAACATTTTGTTGGTATTTTTAAAAGTCTGAAATTTATGATTTACTGGAGGAGATGGGCATTCCATTTGATTTGAATTGATTACAATGCAAGACGTTTTGTTTACTCTTTCGTTGTCAAAAAAAACCTCAAGTTCAGGTTTTTGAATTGAATCAAGATATATTCCATGAACAGTCAGGACGCGACCACCGCTTACAAAACTGCGTAGAGGCTTGATTTGCATTATTCGCGGGTCCTGGGTATAATTGAAAATGGAACAGGGCTGCCGTGGTAGAGTACGGAATTGATAAGAAGCAAAATTACTTCGGGTCGGATTTTTACTTGCCGTGCTTGTTGCTGAAATCAGGCATTCTAATGTTCGGTTAGCACCATCAATAACTAGGTGGAGGGACCGAATTGGTTCTGGCTGGGTCGCCTCTGATGTAGTACAACTAACTTGGGTTGACGAAGCTTGTGTAACATTTATATGACACTCATACTCATCTAAAAATGCACGCATAGTTGATCCAATGTTCAAAAACTTTCCTATTAAGGACAACTGTGTTCCCCCCGACCTGGGTCCGATAGTGGGATATAATCCTGTTAACAATACATTTTTAAAATGAAACTGTACACTAGATTCAGTATACCCTGCATCATTTGCAACTTTTATAGGTGCTGACATTTCATACATCACTGCTCCAGTGCGACATTCAATCTTTACGGATATTTGGTAGTTCACTAGTTCACAAGGCACAGATCCGATAAATATTTTTCCACGCACATCTTCTTCGCGAATACCCAAATTACTGCCTTCGATTGTAATTAGAGTACCGCCCTCAATAGGTCCAGATAACGGTTTAATAATATCAATCCTTGGGAGAGGGCACTCGTTATCTATAGTTGTTTTAGATCCTGCGCTGATAGAACGATCATTGTCTGCTAAGCAAGTCTCATTATATACGCATGAGTTGCTGCACCAAGCACATTGATATTTTGGATCACGAGTGACACACAAACTGCAATCAGCATGATCCCTATGTGAGCCCAGTACGTCGCACTTGTATAATGTAACAACTGCAGTATCGACATAGTGCTGGAAATTCCATGTAACTACAACCTTTGCCTTATATTCATGTGTATTTGTTTCGTAGAAATACGGTGTTTTTTCACAAACAACTATCTTGTTCGACTCAATGTGCGCAGGCAATAACATCTGAGCGGCTTCAATATGTATTGTACATAAAAAACCGGCGTGAGCGCTTTTGGGTTTTGGTAAGTTTTCAATCTCTAGCCGAATTTCTTTTGGCACGCGCACCGGTAAAAGAATTGCCGGTCGATTTTTTTTCAAATGTGGGCATTGATTAACCGAACTTACAGCGTTTTCTACATTTCGACATTGCAATGATTTGTGGACACACTTATTGTCAAAAATACACCAGTTGCAGCCCCATGAACTGTGCAGACATTCCTGACAATTTCCATGATGCGAACAGTCAAAAAATGCAAAATATCTCGATACAAAGTCCTTATTTGTCTCTGAGCTTCTTACTGACAAGGGCACCAAAACATGATCAGTATTAGTTGGTATTACTGGTCTTTCATCTAGAGGGGGCGTGGCACATCCAAGTCCATTGTCCAGAATCTCAGCATCAATGGGGGTAGAGTTTCCGAAGACACATCGGTACTTTGCATTAAAGGGTTCAGGCAATGTTCGAATTATTAAATGCAATTGTGCTAGCTCAGTAATTGGTATTTTCTCTGGGATAATAGATTCGAACTCAATGCACTGCTGTCCACTGCCCAATGAAAGCCATCGTGATGCTGATGTATCTCGCTGACAAGTTGACCGTACAGTGCACCGTTTTTCCAAAGAACACCATCCACAAAAGGGATCCCGAGACTCCAAGCAAGATGAACAATTTGTGTACACAGAGCAGTGCTCAATTCTCAGCTTAGTTATTTTACGTTGAGATAGAACGTAAAGGAAATCTTTTTTGGGCGACATCATAGTATTTGGTAGAATACGATTTCCAGCATCCACAACTATTTCTTCGTACTCTCCTGGGCTTTGACCAGATAATAGTACTTTTTTGATCAATCCCATGTCTGTTCCAAGAAAAGCAAGAGAATGCTGTTGATCAGTGGTTGAAGTTGCAGTCACTGACGTAACGGAGACATTATCAAAATGAAAGAGAGCATGTGAAGTTATAGGAGATACTCCGCTTATCTTAAGTCCTACAGAACAGAAGTTGTAAATGTTACCAAGCGAGCCAACTATAGGGCATCTGCCATCATTAATAGTGCCGGATATGTAACCCAAATTCCGATCCTTTATGGTTCCATTAAAGCAAAGATGGATATTTTCAATAAACATGTCTTCAATATCTTTTATGCTATAAATGCACATAGCCGATTTGCTTTCTGGTTGATCGCTTATCTCTTTCGAAGGCGAAAAAACAGTTACTAACACGTGATCATCTTTTTTTATGCCCATTTTCTGAGCTAATTTTTGGCTTGCCGGGGTTACTTTAGCATCGCGTAGTATATTATAGTCAACATGGTTTTCAGTTGCCGTACATTGAACTGTTATTTCAGTATAACTGTCATAATTGGGATCTGTGATACATATACGTGCCAAACGGGTTACATAACCAGCTTCATCAGCTAAATGCGATTTTTTTTGAACAATAATGAAGTACGCATATTCAGAAGAATTAAAGCCATAAACATAATCAACCAAGAAATGATCCCGATATTTGACATCGATATTTATAATCGACTGCTGTATTGAGAACTCTGCGTAGTTTAAATCATCAAGCCGACGGGAAGAAATAGCAGGCACGTCATGGCGATAGTCACCAACGTTAGTAAATGTGGTTCCCACATATAAAATGTCCTCTTCTTTCCATGAATATCTTGCAGGACCTACAAACGCATATGTGGATGCATTTTCATCATTAGCAGCCAACGGAACTGCGAAAAACTGAGGAGTTGATGGAAAGCGTGGCAGGCTATAAATTTCACAGGCTCCTGTAAATTAAATAAATAGAATATAAATTATTATGTTTTCCATACTTGGCGTATTCATCTAGTTAGGATCAGACAAAAACAACAATATCAAGAATAAAAAGATGTCACACTCGCACCTTCACTATACAAAATACATGATAAAACATTTTGGGACAATAATGGATTATAGGGGAGAAGGGGGCACGAATAGTAAGAAAAGTTTGGTTAGACATAGCAGCTATAAATAAAGAGCCATCGGAATGAGACTGGTATCATCGGAAAGGCTGTTCTTTTAGCTATAACTTTTTCCTACATCATTAGAGGAACGTTGTAAAATGTCAACATACTTTTTTAACTAGTCTAGTCCCAGTAACGGGGTAACCACCTATATTTATGCTTTGCTGCTACTGGTACTGAGGGATCGTAATTCTTATAATTTTTAAAATAAAAACTATAAAATTTTTTGATTTTTATTTTAAAAATTTAAAAAAATACTTTTTTAAAAATTGAAAAAAATACCTTTTTTCCAATTTTATTTTAAAAATTGAAAATAAGACTTATTCTCCAATTTTTATCAGGGAACAAAAATAACTGTTATTTTTGATTTTTCAAACAAAAAATAAGCGACAAGGTAGACTTTTAGAAAAAAACTACACCACTGGCATTATTAGGCATTGTACTTTACACAGGGTTCGGAATTTAATGCCCTTTCCTCACCAGAGCTGAATGTAGCATTTTGACATTTTTTGGTATATGTTACATTTTTCCCATATATTTTCAAGTGGTTCTAGAGGTGGGAGAAAAGAGCATTCGTCAATATTCGTCGATATTCTCATGCCTAAAATACAAAATATCAGAGTAGTTTTCGACTATCGACAAAATGCCCATCGCAATATTTAAAAAATATTCAAGGCAAACCGATACTAAAATGTCATCAGGTAAAGCAAAGCACATTTATTTACTAAATGAGAAATGCTAAATGCTAAATGCTGTCCCGTGCGGACAGGAAATAGCATTTTTTTGAATACCGAATCAGTGAGGAAATGGCATTACACACATGTTAAAAACATGTACAATTGTATTTTACAGTGTGAGCAAAGTAGTTGACATGTGTGTCAAAAACAAAAGTGTTAAAAGGTGAAAAATAATTGTTAGCACACACAGCTAACTTGTGTTTTTTACACAATGTGTTATTAAACGACGTGTTTTTTACACAATGTGTTTTTAACACAAATGAAAACTATATTTCACGACATTAACGAGTCATAGGGAAAATGAAAAAACTAATATGGGCAATGATATATTATATGTTAGTTTTAACCATTTTAAAGCATATATGAATTCTTATACTCTAGAAAACCGTGCATTTTTCAGTTTAACATATAATTCTGACACTATAATGTCAAAAACTCATTGTGTTAAAAACACGCTGTGTAAAAAACACGTCGTCTTAATAACAAGTCGTGTAAATAACACAAATGACATGTGTGTGCTATTTATGTTTCTAACATATGTAGGATACAATTTTTTACACACATGTCAATAACTTTTTTTGAACTTAACACTGACATTTAACATGTTAATAACACAAGTTTTTTACAGTGTGTGTTATTTTCTGAACCCTGCTTAGGGTATTCAATTGCGTTGCAAAAGTGTAAAATTTGTAGGTTTGCCAGACGAAAATTGTGAACGGGCTTGTTTTCAAAAGTCGTTGCAATATATTGACGTACAAGAAAAGGTTACCTTCATATTTTTGGTATTGCTTGATGAATTCTGAGAAAAAATGAAATGCAAGGGAGGCTGGCTTTCCCTAAAATAAATTTTACATATGTACATAATATGTACATACCCCCTTATTACTTAATATGAGAAGTCCGCAACATCTTAGGCGTTAAATGGCTGAGGACGGACATTAAAGTTGATTACTGGTATTATAGTCATAATTCCTCCGACATAATTCCTCCCAGTACATTTGGTCCGAGAACTTATGTCGTTTTTTTCTGTAGAAATTATGTCGCTGCTAAACGTCATAAGATCGCGCGAAATTGTGTCGTTTAAAAATTACTCGTGGAGGACTTATGACGTTTAAAAGTGACATAAGTCCTCCGAGGAAAAACCGACTTAATTTCGTATGTATAGTATACATTGTATATATACTAGGGTCGTTCGATTTAGAGGTCATCAAATCGTAGGGGGGGAACGTAATCTATGGACAATTCTAAGCAACATTGGAAAAGAAACTATGCCTTAAAAATCACGTTTGACCCTCCGCATTTGCAAGAGAAAAATACTGGTTTTTTGATGAAAAATATCTGAGTAGCCTTGAATTTGAAACATTTGTATGGACGCGAAAAAATTTACAAATCGTTTGGGAGGAAAACAATCTTTGGGTCATTCTAAGCCATATTGTCTAAGCAACTATATGCCTAAAACCACGTTTGACCCTCCGCATTTACAAAAGAAAACAAGAGAGAACGCTATAGTCGGGTTCGTGTCCCGACTATCTAATACCCGTCACTCAGCTAAAGGGAGTGCAAACGCTGTACTCGGGTTGGTGTCCCGACTAATAATCGTAACTCAGCTAAAGGGAGTGCGAGGGAGATAGATATAGAAATTTTGATTGCGTATAACTTTTTAATGAATGGTCCGATTTGAAAAATATCTTCTACATTTCGATAGGTATAAATATGCACAACAAAATTGCATTTATACTTCTCGGAAATCTTTAAAGGTGTGGGCGCCAGACACATTTTAAAATTGTTAGTGGGCGATTGTGGGCGTTAGAGGGGGCGTGGCACTCGGCTGAAATAAACTTGCGCTGCGTAGGAAGCCCAAGAATATGCGTGGAAAATCTCAACCTTCTAGCTTTTGTAGTTTCCGAGATCTCAGCGTTCATACGGACAGACAGACAGACGGACAGACAGACGGACAGACGGACATGGCTAGATCGACTCGGCTGGTGATCCTGATCAAGAATATATATACTTTATGGGGTCGGAAACGCTTCCTTCTACCTGTTACATACTTTTGCACGAATACAATATACCCTTTTACTCTACGAGTAACGGGTATAAATACTGGTATTTCATTTTATTTTTAAAACAATTAACATAGTAGCCTTTACTGATATTCCAAGTAACAGTATAGAAAAAATGATTTAAAGAGAAGAAAACATTTTTAAAGAAGGGGAGAATTTAAAATTGATAATTCTCTAACGGCTACTATGATATTTTTCTCAAAAGTAAAACAAAATACCAGTATTTTTCTCTTGCAAATGCGGAGGGTCAAACGTGGTTCTAGGCTTGTAGTTTCTTTGACAATATGGATAAGAAATGCCCAGAGATTGTTTTCCTGCCAAACGATTTATAACCTTTTTCGCGTCCATTTCAATGTATAAAATGTAGGGCTACTGTGATATTTTTCATCAAATACTGGGTTTTTTTCTTTTGCTAATGCGGAGGGTCAAACGTGGTTTTCAAGGCATAGTTTCTTTGGCAATGTTGCTTAGAATTGTCCATAGACCACGTTCCCCCCCTACGATTTATCACTTTTTTTTGGCCCATACATACGTATATATATACCTTTATATGTATGGTACACTCATTTTTAAACGACATAATTTCGCGCGATCTTATATCGTTTGGCAGCGACATAATTTCTCGGCTGGAGAATGATTTTTATTTTTTCAATTTTTATGTAAAATATTAGAAATAATTGCACTATGCAGCATCAAAAATTTACCTTGATGGATGCTATATTTTTGGATTCGTTTCGAATTCCCAAGTTAAACTGCGTTTTCCAAAAAGTTCCCCGACGCAAGGATTCTTAGCAAAAGGACCTCAAAGTTCGAAAAATTATGAATTAGGCCAACTTTCCAGAGATCTCAGAGGCAAACGGATGCATGGTTTGATTCGATGTGGGCGGCAAAACTACTACAAAATAGTAGTGTTGCCGCCCTGTGTATTTAAAAGTTTGTTGTAATTGATCTTTTCCTGGTAATATTGTATTGATTATAATTTTACTATTAGACTAATTGAATAAAAAAAGTTACAACATCAAAGTTTTAAAAACACAGGGCGGCAAGACTACTACTATTTTGACCGCAGCTGTATACTTTTATGTTTTTTAACTGTTTTCTAGAATTTGTTTCTGACTTAAAAAAAATCCTAAAATTATTCAAAGTATGGGGTTTAAAAGATAAAGAGGGTATCTTTTAAAAAACTTAAACATCGAATCAAACCATGCATCCGTTTGCCTCTAAGATCTCTGGAAAGTTGGCCTAATTCAGCATTTTCCTAAGAATCCTTGCGTCGGGGAACTTTTTGGAAAACGCAGTTTAACTTGGGAATTCGTAACGAATCCAAAAATATAGCATCCATTGAGGTAAATTTAAAAAGCACTAAAAATGCTGCACAGTGTTGTTATTCTGTGTAAAACTCACAGCATAACGATAATTTCTAGAGTTTTACATAAAACTCAAGACATAATGATTAAAAAGTGATTTTAAAAATATTATTTTTTATTTATTTCTGAACTTCGGATAAAATTTTATAAAAATCGGACCACTATACCATATAGCCGCCATAGGAACAATCGAAAAATTAATGGGAAAATAATAGGAAATAAATTATAGTTTTTTTCGTTTTTATTGTATTCTCTTCTACTCTAGGTCATGTCTTTTTATACCCTTGCAGAGGGTATTATAATTTTGGTCAGAAGTTTGTAACGCAGTGAAGCAGACGTTTCCGACCCCATAAAGTATATATATTCTTGATCAGGATCAATAGGGGAGTCGATATAGCCATGTCCGTCTGTCCGTCTGTTTCAATACCGTTTGCGAGCTCAGTTTAAAAGCTAGCGCATTGAAACTTTCACAGTCGTCCTAAAACATGTGTACGCAGATCAAGTTTGAAAGCCGACCCGATCGGACGTCTATATCCTATAGCTCCCATAGGAACAATCGGATATAGCTTTCACAAAATGAAGATATTTCGCTCAGTGTAAGAGCTATTGACAAGAATTTTTCTAAATCTTATTATTTTACGCATACCTTGATCAGGGTAAAAGCGCGTGCCGATCGGACGTCTATATCTTATAGCTCCCATAGGAACAATAGGGTGAAATCGGTCAAAATTTGTCGTTTTTCAGGATATTTCGCGCAGAATATAAGCTATTCCCATGAAATTTTCCAAATCGTATTTTTTTGTGCGTACCTTGATCAGGGTAAAAGCGCGTGCCGATCGAACGTCTATATCTTATAGCTCCCATAGGAACAATAGGGTGAAATCTGCAAGGTTATTAAAACTTCGGCTTGCCGAAGTTAGCTTCCGTCCTCGTTTTAATACGAATTTCGAATTAAATTAAACAAAAATCAGACGACTGTATTATATAGCTGCCATAGGAAGAATAGAAAAATTAATGTCAAAACAAGAAAGGAAGCAAGCTTCGGCTAGCCGAAGCTTATATACCCTTGCAGATCATTCCTATTAACTTGAAAAACATTAAATTTAGATTTATTTGCAATCTAGGTTTTAGCTGTTTTCGTATTATGACAGCTTTATAACATAGGCTTTAACGTTTTTTTTTATATCCCAGAAAAGAAGAGAATGTAATAAAAATCAACAAAGATATAATTTTTTTTCTATTAATTTCCATATAATTTTCCGACCGTTCCTATGGCAGCTATATGGTATAGTCATCCGATTTTTAAATAATTTATATCGAAATTCCGAAATATTTAAATAATAATATTTCCAAAAGTCGAAGGTAATATTTCAAAAAACACCGAAGCTAGAATTTTTTTTTCGATCTTTCCTATGGGAGCTATATAATATGTTTGTCCGATCCGGCCGGTTCTGACCTATATACTTCCTGCAATAAAAAAAAACTTTTGGGAACGTTTCATCCCGATAGCTCAAAAACTAAGAGACTAGTTTGCGTAGAAACGGACGAAAAGACGGACATGGCTAGATCGACTCGTCTCGTTCACTGCGTTGCAAACTTCTGACTGAAATCATAATACCCTCTGCAAGGATATAAACAGGATTGATCTTCGAGTCAATACCTTTCATATGAGTTATGACACGACCATGTCCATGACATTTTAAGGACTTACAATGGCTTTAGTTTCTTTAGTTAAGTTATGTAAGATCCACATCCAGATCCATTCTCTTGTTTTTAAGAATGCGCGGTTTTTATGAAGAAATCGATTAAATCGACCTTATGTAGAATATATATTGATTCTTCCAACCCGCGCATTCTTAAGAACAGGAGAATATGTTTTTGTGGATCTTACATCAGATCTTCAGATTAATTGGACCGTTCTCTTCTTAGCTAAGACACTATCGGTTCTTTAAAAACCGCGCATTCTTAAGAACAAGAGGATATGTTTTTGTGGATCTTTCATAACTTAACTAAAGAAACCTAAGGATATATTCTATATCGATTTTTCAAAAACCGCGAAGTCCTAAGAACAAGAGGGACAGGTGCATTTCGACTGGGATATTTATTCTTATCATTTAGATTTTCTATTGCTACATGGATTTTTTGACGTCATAATACTTCCACAGAACATTGAAAATACATATATAGAACATTAAAAGCCATTATAAGTCCTTAAAATGTCCTTGGACATGGTCGCGTCATAACTCATATGAAAGGTATTGACTCGAAGATCAATACTGTTTTTATATTTTTGCAATATACCCATTGGTTTAAAAGATATGCGCATTCAATTTTTAAATGAAAAATTGAAGAATAGGACTTATTTTTGATTTTTTAAAATAAAAATTGAAAAAGAATGTTTATCTTTTTTCTCGTTTGCCGAGCCAAACTAAGTAAGTGGAATTTTTCCCATCTTTTTTGGACGCTGTTTTGGCCTTAAATTTTTTTTAAACTCATAACACTTATTTACAGTCCTTGCTGCTACTACAAGATCAACCAACTTTTTACAGGAAAGCAAAGCAAAAGCAAAAAAATAAAATGTCAAAATAATTTAACATTTGCTTTGCTTTGGCTTTTGGAAGCAAAGCAGCATTAGCAGTACTACAGACTACAAAAAACATTGCTATCGTGTTACTGTCAGCAAACTAAAGGCACTTTTAACATTCAAAGAAGAGACAATGCCATAGACAGGTGCCCCGACTATCAGATACCCGTTACTCAGCTAAAGAGAATGCAAGGGAGATGGAGATATAAAACTTTGATCGCGGATAACTTTTTAACGAATGGTCCGATTTGAAAAATTTCTTCTACATTTCCACAAGTATTGATAAACACAATAAAACTGCATTTTACATTACTTTTCCGAAATCTTTAAAGGTGTGGGCGCCAGGCACAGGCTACCCCCATAGGAATAATCGAAAAAAAAATGGGAACAAAAATTATATCTTCGGTGTTTTTTGACATTTAATTTCTTCTCTTGGGAATATTATTTTTTATCAAATAAAAACACCTCTTAACGAGGTAAAAAACTAGTGACGATTGCACCTTCAACATACAAAAGTTCTGATATCAACATTTGTGACGAAAAATTATTACACTCGTCATTAAATACACTTTATAAAATTTTCTTATTCGGCCCGCCCTTGCAAACTATTCGTCTATTTCGTCTTCACTCTTCACACCGAATGAGAAAATTTTACAAATGTTGATATCAGAACTTTTGTATGTTGAAGGTGCGATCGTCACTAGTTTTTTACCTCGTTAAGAGGTGTTTTTATTTGATATCAGAAGTTTTTGTTTGTTTAAATTTGCTCTCACAGGAGCTAATATATTCATTTAAATTTAAATGGTTCAACCATAATTCTTAAACTATTGGATTTAAACGAATTAAGTTTAAAAAGCGTTCAAGTATTTCAAAATAACTTTTAAACGAGGTATAGCACATGTCTGTAGCTTTAGTAGTGTAGAACTTACGATTTAACGAAATTTTATTATTCCCGCTAAAGCAGCGGGTTTTTCCAAAAGTCGTAAAACAAAAGTTTCCTATTTGTAACTCCCTAAAACAATTGAAATGATTCCATGACCCTAAAATACAGTTTGGATACGCACATACAAAATTTAATGCTTGGGCAGCATTAATTGTTATGAGCTGGCAAAAGTGGCTATTTTCGTTTCTTAATAACTTTTAAACTTGACTTTTTACAATAAAGTGTTATATACCAAAATGTAAGGAATCTCAAGGGCTATATAGTTTAAAGTTTTAAAGAAAATCGTTAAAGCCGTTTTTGAAAAAAATAAAAAAAAGCTAGCCTTAAAAAAATGGTTTTGTGCATAACTTTTTAGCTATTGCATATACATAGTGTTGAGAAGGCGTTTATTGTACTTCAAAATACCTTTAATATGAGGTAAAGCACAAGCATAAGTATAACGCAAGTAATGGGCTTACGAAATTTACCCATTTATAGCTGTTTTTCCCCTAAACTAGGGAGTTAATTAGAATTAAATTTTCATTTTGGGAAGAAGAAGAAAATCTTATTTTGGCTCTAACTTTTGAACGGAGCATCCTCATTCGACCTCTCATTCGACGCGTATATAGTATATATATAGTAGTCGCCTTCGCACACTCTCCTTGTGTGCTTCGTCACTACATGGACTGCCGTCCATAGTGATATATTTCTGAATTTCGAATAAAATTCTTAAAAAATAAGATTACTTTATCATATAGCTGCCATAGGAAGGATAGAATAAATAAATTCAAAATAATACGAAATTTGTCGTTTTGGCGATTTGTAAATTAATAGGAATGATTTGCAAGGGTATATAAGCTTCGGCTGGCCGAAGCTAGCTTCCTTTCTTGTTTTTATTAATATGTAAATATTAGGGATTAAAAATAAAAAATTAAAAACCAACATGCATTTTTCGTCTCGACGTGGAATTGAACTCGCACTTGCGGTTTAAAGCTTGAATAACATATTCATGTACGCACGCGTTAGACCCCTAGGCTACCAATAAAGGGAAATTTTTTTCGATAAAAGACGATTTTTTCTTAGTTTTAAAGAAAATGTCTTAAAAAGTGCATAAGAAGGGAAACTTATTAAATAGGGTTAAATTTTTTATTAAAAAAAAATATTTCATAAAAACAGACATTTTTTTGTGAATGTTAGAAAAATCTTCAAACCTTTTTTCTGATTTTTATTATTAAAGAATTTTTCCAATGTTAACGGCGATTTTTATTTTATTTTATAAAAGTTACGTCGTTTTTTCCTAAAATCAATGGCGATTTTAACCTTCAAATAAAAAAAGCAAGACTTTAATCTCCCTAGAGAATTTTTTTTCTAAAGCACAAAAAACATTTTTTTTCTATATTTAAGAAAAATAATATTTTGAGTGTATGTAATAGATAGATAGTCAAAAGATGTGTATTGGAAGGGATATGTTGATTTGGGCATCGTTTCTGTAGATACAAATGGTTAGGAAACTTAAAATTAACGTATTTGCAGTTCTAATGGTAGACGCTATTTATACTCAAGGCTTTATTTCTTATATCAACTATGTGTTCGTAAAAAGTTAATGTTAAAACAAGAAATATTTTGGGGGTCCTTACAAAATGAAATGTTTTGTCCCTTTGTTTGTTTATATGCATCAAATCGTTGTCCTAGGATCCTGTACTCATTTTGACTGTGTTAATCTAGTCATCTAGAATCTAAAATATTATCATTCGGCAAGCTGCAATAGAATATGCTTTAGAAGGCAAAATGCTTAAATATTTTACTGACCGAATGAGAATAATTTATAAAGTAGGTATATTTATTTAGTCGTGTGACAAAGCATTTTTCGTCACAAAATTTGATTCAGAACTTTTGTATGTTGATGGTGCGATCGTCACGACCCTTTACCTCGTTAGGATGTGTTTTTGTTTTATACTTTATAGGGTCGAAATCGCTTCCTTCTACCTGTTACTACTTTTCCGACAAATACAATATAACGTTGTAATCTACGAGAATAAAGACGTTTAACCCAACTACACCGCAAAGTCATATGTTTTTCTTTATGAATTCAAATGCTTCGTAATTTCTTATTATTTTAATTTACTTTTAATTATTTTCCTTATTCTGTTATGATTCCTATTCTTGCAAAACTAAATCCGTATTTCTGAAGTTTGTAGAAAGTAATAAAAATAATACAACAAAGTTCTGGAAAAATTATAATAATAGCTTAAATATTCTAAATATTTTACAAAATTTATTTATTTTTTGTAAATGTAATATAATTTTCCTAAACAAGGCTTGATACATCCTTACCTCGTTTAAGAGGCGTAATTTTTCACTATGTTTATATACAGTCATGTGAAAAATAGTAAAGACACCTGCAAAAATGTTCCAGCTTACGTATCTCCATAAAGAAATAAATTATAAAAAATGTCTCCCTAGATATCTTCAATAAATGTTAAAACATGAAAAAAAATGACTACAGAATAAAAAACGTACATGGTTTTGGAGATTTTGATTATTTTGCGTGACTGCATCAGTTTAACATGTTAACAAGAGAGAACGCTATAGTCGGGTTCGTGTCCCGACTATTTAATACCCGTCACTCAGCTAAAGGGAGTGCAAACGCTGTACTCGGGTTGGTGTCCCGACTAATAATCGTAACTCAGCTAAAGGGAGTGCGAGGGAGATAGATATAGAAATTTTGATTGCGTATAACTTTTTAATGAATGGTCCGATTCGAAAAATATCTTCTACATTTCGATAGGTATAAATATGCACAACAAAATTGCATTTATACTTCTCGGAAATCTTTAAAGGTGTGGGCGCCAGACACATTTTAAAATTGTTAGTGGGCGATTGTGGGCGTTAGAGGGGGCGTGGCACTCGGCTGAAATAAACGCGCTGCGTAGGAAGCCCAAGAATATGCGTGGAAAATCTCAACCTTCTAGCTTTTGTAGTTTCCGAGATCTCAGCGTTCATACGGGCAGACAGACAGACAGACAGACGGACAGACAGACGGACAGACAGACGGACAGACGGACATGGCTAGATCGACTCGGCTGGTGATCCTGATCAAGAATATATATACTTAATGGGGTCGGAAACGCTTCCTTCTACCTGTTACATACTTTTGCACGAATACAATATACCCTTTTACTCTACGAGTAACGGGTATAAAAATAATAGGGACACTTGCCCACAAAACATTACAGCTTTTACAATTAAGTATTTCTTAAGGTGGTCGAAGGAACTCGATGATCCCTATGACACAAAGACCTTGTTTATTTCGTTAGTCCGACCAATACTTGAGTACTGCGCTCCAGTTTGGAGTCCCCAATATGGGGACTCAGTCCTATAGACCGGATTGAGTCTGTGCAAAAAAACTTTTTAATATTTGTCTTACGTGGACTTAACTGGGATACAAGCCTAATACTGCCATCCTACTCTAGTAGACTACTTCTAATTAACTTACCATCATTAGTTAACCGAAAACTATGCTTGGTACTACGATTATTAGGAATTTTATTCATGGTGATGTGGAGAGTCCCGAGTTACTGGGTCGCCTGCATTTTATTGTGCCAAATAAATTCACAAGAAACTATGTTCCTCTAGTTATACCCGTTACTCGTAGAGTAAAAGGGTATATTGTATTCGTGCAAAAGTATGTAACAGGGAGAAGGAAGCTTTTCCGACCCTATAAAGTATATATATTCTTGATCAGGATCACTAGCCGAGTCGAACTAGCCATGTCCGTATGTCCGTCTGTCCGTCCGTATGAACGCTGAGATCTCGGAAACTATAAAAGCTAGAGGATTGGCATTTTGCATGCATATTCTTGGAGTTCCTACGCAGCGCAAGTTTATTTCAAAATGGCGCCACGCCCCCTCTAACGCCCTCAATCGCCCTACACCATTTTTTGAAAGGTGTCTGGCGCCTACACCATTAAAGATTTTGGAAAACTAAAAATGCAGTTTTATTGTGACTATCAATACCTATCGAAATGTAGAAGAAATTTTTCAAATCGGACCATTCGTTAAAAAGTTATGCCCGATCAAAGATTTTATATATCTATCTCCCTCGCACTCCCTTAGCTGAGTACCGGGTATCTGATAGTCGGGGCACCCGACTATAGCGTTCTCTCTTGTTTTAAATCATTTCTAATTATGCAATGCATAAACCTTTTAGAGTTCTTTGCAATGACTATAATAGACTATATCACCTAATATCTACTACCGACTCAGTGCCTATCTTTAAATCAATAATACTATCCTACTTAGCAAATAATTAGTTTTACTTTATGTATCTGACTATTCGTATTTTGGCCTTTTTTATTGTCTATTGTGAAATTGTCCTTTTCTTTGTCCGCGATTACGTTTACTCGCCCAAAACGGTGTAGGGCTCCGCGCGTTAACAAGCATTGATTGGTGTCCTAAGGGCCATTTGATTGTACTGACCATAGTGAATCAACGTTCAAGATTAACTAATTTGTTAATTCAAAAGTAATCACAGAAAGTTCTTTTAACAATTTAAAATCTAAAAACTTGCATTCAATAATTTTTTTTATTCAAAATTAAAAGAAAACTGAATTTAAAATGTACTTAAAAAAAATTTTAAAATAATGGTCTATCCTTTCCTAAAGTGATAAAAAAAATTCAGGAATTTTATCCAAAAGTAATAAAACGTTGTAAAAAGTTATCCGCAGGAGGCACCACATGCACAGTGGTCGGCCCCATAGGCCATAAATAAAAAATTAAAAGCTAAAATTTTCGCTAAAAGTGTGCCAACACTGTCTCCTTATAGCTCAAACTTTTTTAATCAGCTGTTATTTTTGTTTTGATCCAGCTGTCCTCTTTAGGAATAGCAGTTAAACATAGACGAAAAAAATTTATCGGTTTTGCAGTTTTTCGAGTTGCAAGTGACGACTATAATCAAAAAATAAAAACTGTATTTAAAAAAGACTCTGACAACAATGGAACTATTAAATATTGTAAACAAAGGTATTAGCTATTATATTTAATTATATTCATGTACTTAGAATGTTGTGTTTAGTTTTTAATAATTTTTGTATACTTGTCCAATTTTATTAGGAAATAATATGTAAACTAAAATTTCACTTAGACTTTTAGTTGTGAAGTTAATCGAAGTTAACGATCAAACTTATATTGAAATATTAACCAATCTTTACAGATTATTTTGACCAAATTTCAGCTGCTAGTTTTTGCTAGCCGCTGCGTTACCTTAAAAAGAAACACGTGGTCTCGCCGTTTTCAATAGTTTTTTTTCGTTTGTGAAACAGTGCTTTTTGTGGTGTGGTTTGTGATAATTGTTTTTAGCTTCGTCTTCGTCTTTCTCTACGTCTCTGTTCGTTTTGTTGTGATTGTCATTTCAGTTCATGTGTTCATTTTCTTTTTATAAATTATACATATTTATAATTTCATATTATTCTCTGTTTGTTTGTATAGGAGCTTCTTACGAATGCGAACTTAGCCGCATTTATATGTATAATAGGTGGTGTTCCGAGACGGGTAAAAATTCAGTCAAGACTCAAAGTATATATCAATTTTTAAAATTGAAAATAGAGAATGATGGCTACGTAATGAAAGCTGAATACTTGGATGAATTGGAAAAATGCGTTAATTATTGCTGCAAGAGATTTGAAATATATTGGCGAAACTGCTCTCGAAATAAAGCATTCGTTTTGGAAAAGTATTCGGATTGGTTTTCGAAAAATGAATCGTTTTCATTTAATTCCGATGTACACACTACAGATGTAAATAATGTTGAGCGTGGTCGTCCCAAAATTAGTTTTTCTGAGTGTTCAAGCCGAACAAAAAGAAGACGGATTGCTAAGATTGCTGATTTAGATGAATCTGCTGCTGAATATTTACGTTCTGCGGCTGTTGAAGAACAAATCTCGCCTTTGAGTGCTAATGAGGTTATTTCGCTTATCACGGAAGCAAATTTAACAAAGCACCAATATATCCTCATTAGGGAGTTGGTTAATAGTAAACTTACTACAGAGCTATTTTGCAGCTATGATAATATTTTAAAAGAAAAAAAAAAATGTTATCCTGAAAACATAACTATTAGTGAAGCACATGCAGAAGTGGAGCTTCAAAGCTTATTAGACCACACAACAAAGCGCATTATCGAGTTGCAGGATAATGTAATAAATGATGTTGTCGACGATCCTGTTTGCAACCTAAAACTTATAGGGAAGTGGGGTTTCGACGGAAGCTCTGGATACAGCGAGTACAAGCAGAAAGTGGAGAATAATAATTTGGAAGACAGCCACTTGTTTGTCACTTCATATGTTCCGCTTGTCCTAGTAGCAGCTGAAGACACTTCCAAAATTATATGGAAAAACCCACGACCCGCATCCACACGATATTGTCGACCTGTTCGATTTCAATTTTTAAAGGAATCAACTGAACTGAGTATCAAGGAGGAAATATACTTTAAAGACAAAATTAATAATCTTGTTTCGACGAAAATACCTGTGGGTAATAAAACAATATATGTTCACCATATTTTGCAACTCACAATGGTTGATGGCAAAATTTGTAACGCATTATCTAAAACTCCATCTTCAAAATGTTATGTATGCAACGCGAAGCCCACAGAGATGAACGATATTCAGACAAGTTTAGAAAGAGAAGTTCATCAGGATCGATTCCAATTCGGACTGTCACCTCTTCATGCATACATACGATTTTTTGAATATTTTATTCATTTGTAGTACAGACTTGATGTACAAGTCTGGCAAGTTCGTAGCGTTGATGGTAAAGAAAAAGTTCTTCAAAGAAAAAGGAATATTCAAACAGAATTTCGTTTGAAAATGGGATTGATCGTCGATAAGCCGAAGGTTGGTGGTTTTGGTACATCGAATGATGGAAACACTGCCAGACAATTCTTTGGTAATCCTGGGCTATCATCAGAAATTACAGGCCTAGATAAACCTTATTGAAAGATGCGCAACAATATTACAAGCACTGGGTTCAGGATACAAAATTAATGTGGACAAATTTAAGTCCTTTGCTCTCCAGATAGCCTTTGATCTGACAAGGACATATTCATGGTATTACCTTCCGCCTACCGTTCACAAGATTTTAATTCATGGACCATCCATAATTGAACACGCTCTAGTGTCGATTGGGGAATTGTCAGAGGAAGCTGCTGAGTCTAGAAACAAGGACATAAAAAAATTTCGTCTGCAGCACACAAGAAAAATTTCTCGAATAGCCACAAACGAAGACCTACTCAATCGTCTTCTTCTTTCGTCTGATCCTTTTATAACAGGACAACGAAAGTTACCCCCAAAAAAGAATTCAGTTTTCAATAAAAATGTTTTTGATCTTTTGGAATAAAATATACGTGCTAAAACTAGAATCAAAATGGTTCGGTCTTAAAATGTTGATATATGGATATAGAGCAGGGGGTGTAACTTAAGAAGTAGGTTGAATATAAACAATTTTTTGTTTTTGTTTTATTTATTATATTTTTATAGAATTTTGGAAAAAATTTAAAATTTTTATCTTCACTATAAGTATTTTTGGCCGCCCTCCCCATACAAGCCCGACCACTGTGACATGGTGAAAATTGGAGTTCAATATTTAAAAATAACTGTAGTCAGATACAAAACCTATCAAAAATAATGCCATGTGCTAGGAGTCATACGGCCTGTGATGAAAAAGCTCAATGGCCAACGGTCCGATGGCACACAAATACATATGTTTAGCCTTTCTTTCTTAAGTTTTAATTTAACAAGAAAGGAAGCTAGCTTCAGCCAGCCGAACCTTTTATACCCTTGCAGATCATTCCTTTAAACTTTACAACAATCTAAATTTTAGCTGCTTTCGAAGATATGATTTTTTTCCTATTAATGGAATTAATATTAATATGGCAGCTATATTATATAGTCATCCGATTTTTAAAAAATTTTATTCGAAATTCAGAAGAATTTAAAATAGTATTTCCAAAAGTAGAAGGTAATATTTCAAAAAACACCGAAGTTAGAATTTGTTTTTCGATTTTTCCTATGGGAGCTATATGATATAGTTGTCCGATCCGGTCGGTTCCGACATATATACTACCTGCAATAGAAAGAAGACTTTTGGAAAAGTTTGAGCCCGATAGCTTTAAAACTGCGAGACTAGTTTGCATAGAAACGGACGAACAGACTGACATGGATAGATCGACTCGTCATGTGATGCTGATCAAGAATATATATACTTTTTGGTGTCGGAAACGTCTCCTTCACTGCGTTGCAAACTTCTGAATGAAATCATAATACCCTCTGCAAGGGTATAAAAAGACCGATAGTCACCGCCTTAATGTTATAGCTCACAGTTAAAACCATTTTCAACGAAGAATGATCATCTATGGTATGGGACTAAATCTCCTACAACTTTGTGTTGTTCCGTCTATCGTATTGAAGAAACGAATGACAGCAGAGTCTTACTAAAAACATTCATTGAACAATTTTTGTTCCAGATAAAAGGCAATATGCCCCTTAAAGTGGTGTTTGAGTAGGTAAACAATACGAAACACACATTGAAAACATTCACTGATATTCTTTTCCCTTATTTTTTTGGCATTGTTCTTAAGATTTTTTCTTTATATTTAAGTAGTAAGAACAGATAGAAATGTAGATACCAGCGGAATTACTGAAAATAGTTACTTTATAGATATTTTCCTCAGACGTTACAAGGTGTCCCTATTATTTTTATTACCTTGTCGAATGCTACCACACGATATAAGAATGCCGTCCTGAGCGTAGCTAACTACGAGAATTTTATTATAATTGTTGACCAGCGATGTCTCTATGTCCTCCGGGCAGCCTCCTGCATGGCATTGCGGTGAATCATTTACGGGTCCAGTTATAGCCTCAGACAGCACACGAAGGTTTTCGTTAAGTTTAAGTATTTTATTTGTTGCACCCGCAAATAAGACATTATGCATAAAATCAAAGCTCATATGCGTAAAATAGTTCTTAGATTGAGAGTCTCCACCAATTTCAATATTATTTCCTTTTGAGCGATTTCCATAGCTGGGTGCTGTTAATGGAGCCGTTATTGAAGGCAGGTTAAACTGGGCGACGATGTCATTTGACGGAGAAGACATCTGAGCCGGCATTTCTTTAGCGCAGTTTACGGAATGATGTTGCGAACTGAGTATGGTAATAATGCACAGTCCATACATCATTTGTAGATAGTCCGCACAATAAAATTCTTTTCGCAGCATATTTATTATTGTTTTTTGAATAACTTTATGATCATTTTTTAATGCCTTTTGAACATCAATTCTGCACAACATTTTAAAAAATTACATTTTCAGTTCTTTTGTCAGTTTAATTTTTCAAAATAGAACATTCAGGCAAATTAGTCTTTTATTTAACCGATACGTATTTTATTTAGTTTACAATGTAGTAAATTAAAGAAATAATTTATATTGATGTTATTCTTGGTGCCATTTCCGATTTTTGACAGAGCGCTTGCTCGACATAATAAACATTAATTTGTCAGGGTAAGCAAATGTTATTTATAAAAAATTTCCGAAGCGAAGCAACGCTTAGTGTGTACACTATTAGTCCTAGAGCAGGCCAAACAAACATATTTCAGTACTATCGATCTATCGAATAATAATTCATATGCCTTGTAATATCCAATTTTCATAGAGCAACATCCACAATGTATTTTCCGGATGACCCATAATAACATCTTCCCACGGAGCACATCGGTGTGAAACAGTTTGGATTTTGAGCAATGGGAACCAAAGCCATATGGAACATCCGTTGAACGGATGGGTGGTTGGATCTCACTGGAAATAACTATTAGGTTTACCGATATATCCCAATCACTAATACTGATGTTCCTATCCCAAGTTGTTTCACCTAGATTACGAGATTTTCACATCGCTTTATGCAATTACTCTGAATTCAATTTTACAATTATTTTAATTGTATTGAAATTGAAATATATTTATTTCTAATTACCTGCGTTGGTGGTACAAACATTGCTTAGCAAATAAAGTTCTGGCTCGGAGTGTTTTTGCTCAGACCCAAATTTTAAAATGCCCTTATTACTCTGAACTGTTCAAATTGGAACGATGAAATCACAAAACAAATCAAATCGATGGCGGGAAAAAATTAAATAATGTTGTTTATTGTTTTTTAGCTATCGTTGAATTATTTGTAGTTTGTTATGAGCGGAAAAGCATTCGCCAACAGGTTGCTCTGCGTGGGACCGCTGACCTAGCGCCTCGTGCCCGGTGCATTCCCCAACCTCTCAGCGACTCGGGTTTCGGATTTCATTTCCTGTGAAGAAGACCTCGACAATTCAGATGTTATGTTATGTTATGTTTCAGATGTTATAGTCTAAAAATAACCAACTACAATCTTCGTAAAGCACTAGAAGATGAGAAAAATAGAGCTGAACTATTTTTAAGAAGCAACTTTCACCAAATAGCAAGTGATATCCACCATGGAAAGCTAAATCAGGCATATGTCCACCAATAGAAACTGAATCACCCCTATACACGCAAACAGGAACTTGGGCCCACAGCAACGAAGAGAGGGCAAATACATTTGCCCATCATTTAGAAAATGCCTTCAAGGCACTTCCAGCAACGCATACCTTTGTGCTGCCAATCATCACCAATCCTGAATCAAGCCCGCAAATTATATTCCATCCAGAAGAAGTAACAAGAGTCATAAAGTCCCAAGACAAAAAGAAAGCGCCGGGTCACGAGCTCATCACGCCAATAATGATTATAGAACTGCCAAACTGTGCAATACATATTCTAACCAAAATATTTAACAGCATGATGAATTGGGGATATTATCCTTAATAATGGAGGAAGTCTCTCATCACAATGATCCATAAAGCCGGAAAGGACAAATCCCAGCCATCGTCATATAGGCCAATCAGCCTTCTGCCGTGCCTATTAAAGATATTTGAAAACCTACACCTCAATCGCATCAAGCATTACCCTGCAGTTCCCGAATTTAGCCCAAGCGCTGAAATGCACTTAGTCGACTGCGACGCCGGCAGAGCGTCTGCAGAATCGACTCTCTCACCAACCCCCTCACTCTCAATCTCGCTCTCCCAAATTTCTCTCTCTTAGAAAACGAGACAAAATGTCGAACTTCGCCTGTTCGCCCACAAGAGATATTGCGATTGATGTTGTTTTTCTCGCTCAGTATTCTTTTTCTATTTCTCGAGGGCAGGCGCCGTTTTTCCGCGGTTTTTAACTGCGTTTTAACTTTTAAAAGAGTAGCATTGCTATGATTAGTTATTTTCGAGTTTAAACAAAAGTGCTTTAATTAAGAATACATTTTTAGGTTAGTAATTGACAAGTGTATTGTCTTATCTTAATTACAGTAGCTTTTAATTTTTATATTATCTTTTATTTTTAATATTTTTAGGTCAAGCTGATGGTACACAGTTCTTATAAAATATCTTTTCAGATGAAATCATTTTGTCCTACAGCCCAGAAGAATGTTATTCTTGTACTGCTAAGTAAGTTTTTATCATTCTTGCCTCGTTATATAATATAAAAACAAATATTTTCCAAATTCAGATCCAATTGGTCAGGTGGAGCCTACAGAGAGTCCGAAAAGAGTGCGAAAATGCGTGATTAAACTCCAGCTCACCAAGGCTCCGGAAGCTGAGAACCTGCCGAAGACCCCTACAAGTCACCATAGTTTGTAAAAATGTATTAATTTAATGTAATAATAAACCCATTGATAAAAGCAATGAAATTCAACATATTTTCAATAAAAATGGGAGATGAATTTAAGTGATAATTAGGCTCTGAAAAAGCGCGATGGTGATGAATTTGGTGATGAACAGGTGCTAAGTCAGCGCCAGTTTCTGGCAGTGATGAGCCCCTAGGACATGCCCATGTTAAAATCATCGCTGTTTTTCATACAAATTCACTAGTGATTGAGCGCTTAGTGCTCAATTTTTGGCAGTGATTCACTGCTAAAAAGGTGATCAATGGAACTGCAGGGTACCTACAGATCCAAAGACAGCCACTTTTACAACAACCTCAACCTTTGCTGATGATACGGCCTAAGTTGGTCTAAATGTCCTCCCAGAGCAACGCAACACCTAGTAGATCACCTCGTGCTTCTAGAACAATGGCTAGCAGACTGGCGCATAAACGTTAATGAACAAAAATGCAAACATGATACTTTTACCCTAAACAGTCAAACCTGTCTGGACTAGGAGTCCACCTGGATAGACGACTTACTTGGCGTAAACATATCAAAGCTCAGAGAGCAGAGAGCTCAATCAAAGATATTGAGAACTATAACAGGAGCACCGTGGTATATACGGAATGAAAATATTCATAAAGAACTAAACGTAGGCTTAGTTAAAGACGAACTCGACAAAGCGAAAGCAAAGTATAATCTCAAGCTCCAGGCCCATCCTAATGACCTTGAGCGGTCTCTAATCTATACACGACTCCGGCGAAGAGACCTCCCCACCCAGCAACAAAAGTTAGGACCGTTATTCTAAATACTTAATTTGTAATTAATTAAAATATAAAAACTAGATTAAGATTTGCCAACTTGTCGTTAGTCTCTAAGAGAGTAGATTCAATAAATAAGATACCGTTAAAAAAAAAGTTCTTTCAGACTGCTGATTTGAAGAATTTCATCCGGTCTTGCAACACCTTTGCGATCCATGCTACTTGTTCCAAAGTTTCTATAAATTACCAAAAGAGCACACATTTGGTTTTCTTTACAAGTTTACCATATTAATATTGGCTAGACAGTTTTGCCGAGTGGAAATCCCCCTTCGTTAATGTTGAGATGAGCAACTGCTCTTTAAGTCAACTGTTGTGGGATGTGGATGTGGATGGAGCTCTGTGGTTCTCATGGATGGACTCTATGGGAATAGGCTATAATTGCCGTTGGTGGCAGTCATTTCAAACAGATGAAATTTGTATACTTTTGCAGAGGGTATTATAATTTCAGTCAGATGTTTGCAGCGCAGTGAAGAAGAGGTTTTCGACCAGTATTGTTTGCAATAGTTTCCTATTGCCATATGACATATTTTTCAATGGGAATGCATAATCAAATAATAGATTTTTAAACTTATTTATTTTGGAATATTGTATATTAAACAATTTTCTTTCCGATTGCATCAAAACAATTTCACAATAAAACACCCTAAAAAACAAGAAAAACCATAAAATTGCAAATATTCGGCTGTCAATTAATTGTTTGCAACATGCAGTTTTCTCCCGTTTTGAGCGATAAAAGCAGATAAATGTAATGCCTTTTTTGGTTATTCCCTTAATGGAATGTCCAACAAAAAATCGTGCATCATTATTTTATCAGAAATGTTGTGAAGAATCACATTTTGAAGTTAAAGATAGTTTTATGATTTTTGTTTAGATTTAAGTACATATATACGGCAGTAGGTTAAGAGAAATGAATCCTGAATAATATAATTTAAATTAGCCCTAAGCGACCGCCAAAACTATCGAATAAGCTAGGAGAATAGCTAGATTTCCCCGCCGAACCACGATCACGCCACAAAAAAATACTAGAAACGAACCACCACGACGAAATCCCAAAAAAAACAGGTTTTCCAGACAAAAGAGCGACGACCACACTGTGCTCGGGGACTTCAAGCGGGAACGACGCGCGTGAAGAACTGCTGGTGAAAAAAACCCAACGAGTGAATCCAAGAAAAGGAAAACGCAAGTCCACGTGGCAAAGGAGTTCAAAAGCAGAGGCGAAAACACCAGGACACTGGCTTCGGCAACTAGGGTGAGCATAATGAGTGCGACAGGGACAGACAGGGCCTAGGAAAGGAAAACCTTTGAAATAAAACCAGTAACTCAAAATCAAAAACCCGGAAATACTTTGTGTAACCAGGGTTACCTCCGATTATGCCGTCTGCGAGTACTCCGGGCATTTTCGTAGGGGTTTCGCAGCAAGATCAGCCGCGACAGTGCCGTCTGTGAGTATTCCGGGCCTGTTCACCATATTTAGGGCCGCCGAGCAGGGACTAGTTAGGGAAAAGTCGGGAAAATTTCAACCATCGTGGCCTAAAGAACCACTAGATCATTTTGTTTTCCACCATGGAGTGTTGGAAAATTTTGTCAAGGGGTCATTTGGAAGTCGGTAGCCGTTGCCAATCATAGAGTCTTAAGCGGGAAAATTTGTAAGAACTGCAGAGAAATAAATTGAATACACTGAGAGAAATTTTATTGGAAAAAAAAAATGAAATATTTGTAAATTTGTTAACAGTCGTTACGAAGATAGCCCTAACTAACCTCTGAGATCGCACGCTCGTAATATACCCATTGTAAGAAGAGAACCACGTGCGCGGGGCCGACCCGAACAAAGTCGACGAGGGTAACGTGATCGCTCCGCCATCGGGTATATAACAGCGGGACTCATCGTCAGAAGGACAGTCGGTCGTGAGAGCTCAAGCAGTCAACATCGTTGAAGACCAACAAGATTTTATCGTAGTCAAGATATCCCATCGTGAGCATCGGGCAAAGCAAGCAAAGTCGTTCGGCGCCGAGTAACAAAACCGCGAGTAGGGTACAAACCCCGTAAAATTAAATCAAGAACCACGTGCACCGCGCAGATAAATCCCAATTAATTTGACATTCGCTGCGGGGATTTCTGAACGATAATCAGCGTCGTGGCCCGTGAGCATCGGACCAGTTTCAAAAGAATCGGTAGTACCACAGAGAACCTAAGCTAAGAACGTCGCGTAGACCCTTACGAAATGGGAGTCAAGTGGATCTCGTATCGTCGGAAGCAGGAACTCGAGACCTTGACCGCCGCGTTCGGGTTAAATAGCGTTGGAACTGTCGAAGAGTTGCGCCAACGACTCGTCGAGTTTTCGAGGCGGGAGGATCTGTCGCCGGAAACCCAGACACAGTTGGCGAAAATGGAAACGGCGTACGGGAACGCCGTTACTCCCGAACGGAAAAGGACCTGGCGACTGTAGGAGCAACACTCTTCAGTTACCACGGACCAATTCGGCCCCTAATTTAACCATGCTACTACAGACCGACGAACGTCGTGGGGCACAGACGCAACCGGAGACCACTTCCTGCGCCACGTTGGTGGACAAAATGGTCCGATGGGGGCTTACGTTTGATGGATCCGGCGACCCGCTACGATTTATGGAGCATATTGGAGAACGGGCAGCCACGTATCAAGTCGATCTACGGGCGCTACCCCAAGCGAATCCGGTACTACTAGCAGGAAGGGCGGAAAGCTGGTTTCGTACGAGCAGACTGCAGGGCACAACATGGGAACATTTTAAGAAGGAGTTCCTTGAGTTTTTCTTACCGCCACGGTACTTCCAAAGACTGGAAGACCAGATCCGGACACATACCCAGCGACCAGGTGAGCTGTTTAAATTCTATCTGATCGATCTCCGCATACTCATGCAGCGGGCAGGATACACCGTGGAGCAAGAACTTGAACGCGTGTACGAGAATATGTTGCCTGAGTACCAACTGTACACTCGGCGGCAGGATTTTCGAACATTAACTGAATTGACACAGCTCGTAGTAAACGTCGAGGTCATAAGGAACCGAGGAGAGGGAAATCAAACAAGTATTCCGGAGCGCGAGGGATTTACACCCCCCCATCGAGAAATTCAAGGTGTCCCGATGAGTGCGCGAGTGCACTCGAACCGGGAAGGGTCAACAGGGAGAGGTACCGACATACAACATGGGACCATCATGCCGGAGTCGGAGGCCCCGATCAACGTGCATAACGCTTGCAGGAACTGCGGGGAAAACGGCCATTTCCAACGGGAGTGCCGACAGCCCCAAATTTTATTCTGCTGGGACTGTGGCAGACGTGGCCTTCGGACCGTGGAATGCTGCCGGAGGTCGGGAAACGGCTACGGGCCTCGAGCAGGCGGGGACCGCCCGAGGAACCCGAGAGATTCCCTAACCCACTAAGTCAAGTTTTAAAGTTAGAGCAGGGCAGGATCCAGGCACAGGTCCGCATCAAAGGGAAACCGTTTAAGGCCACCCTAGATACGGGAGCCACACGGAGCTTCATTAGCGAGCAACGCGCAGCGGAGATCGGTCGTGCAAGACTGGCGAGAGATTCGCACACGGATCCGATTGGCTGATGGATCCCACCGTGACCTTACGAGGGGCCTGGTAGTAACCATCCACCTGGGTCTCCAACAAGTAAAGCTGTTCCTGCTAGTGATGCCCACTGTACTAGATGATCTCCTGCTAGGAATCGATTTCCTTTGCGGCATCAAGGCCGTCATTAGCTGCGGAGGAGAATTATTACAACTGGACTCGAGGGCTGAACTAACCAGCGATCGGCGAGGCAGCGAGGACACTGAGGAAATTTCAGCGGGGAACAACGCACCGGACGAGGAGTGCGTGGCTGCTCCTCCTGGAATCTTGCGAGGCAGCGAGGACACTGAGGAAATTTCAGCGGGGAACAACGCACCGGACGAGGAGTGCGTGGCTGCTCCTCCTGGAATCTTGCGAGGCAACGAGGACACTGAGGAAATTCCAGCGGGGAACAACGCACCGGACGAGGAGTGCGTGGCTGCTCCTCCTGGAATCTTGCGAGGCAACGGGGACACCGAGGAAATTCCAGCGGGGAACAACGCACCGGACGAGGAGAGCGTGGCTGCTCCTCCTGGAATCTTGCGAGGCAACGAGGACACTGAGGAAATTCCAGCGGGGAACAACGCACCGGACGAGGAGTGCGTGGCTGCTCCTCCTGGAATCTTGCGAGGCAACGGGGACACCGAGGAAATTCCAGCGGGGAACAACGCACCGGACGAGGAGTGCGTGGCTGCTCCTCCTGGAATCTTGCGAGGCAACGGGGACACCGAGGAAATTCCAGCGGGGAACAACGCACCGGACGAGGAGTGCGTGGCTGCTCCTCCTGGAATCTTGCGAGGCAACGGGGACACCGAGGAAATTTCAGCGGGGAACAACGCACCGGACGAGGAGTGCGTGGCTGCTCCCTCTGAAATATCCAGGAGCAACGAGGACACAACGGAGACCCCCACAGTAAATCCTGGCCAACCAAATCGCACTAGACGGACTCGAAACCGCCCCAAGGCCCCGACAGCAAGGGAAGCCCAACCTAGTTGGACTGCGGCCTTGCCCCCAAGGAACCAAGCGGCTCAGCAGCGTAACCCTTTCCGACAAGGTACAAGACCACCACTATCGACCAAAAGAGTTCGATTTCGGGATCCAGTCGTGGAAAGCGTACACGAGCCTAGGCCCGACCAATCGTCGTCGATAGACTTCCGATGCGTGGAAAGTCTGGCCATCATCGACACCAACCCGAGCTTGACAACGGCGACGGAAGCTATGGATCCAAGGGTGAGTACTTTTCTGGAGACCGAGCTAGACAAGTTCGACCATCTGAAGGGCACATCTAATATCGCGGAACATCACATCGTTATGAGAGATGATAAGCCCATCAAACAGCGATATTACCCGAAAAATCCAGCGATGCAAGCAGTTATCAATAAACAGGTGGACGAGCTATTGCGTGATGGACGGATCGAACCATCAAAGAGTCCCCATAGCGCGCCCATAGTGCTGGTCGGCAAGAAGACAGGTGACATCCGTATGTGCGTGGACTATCGGCAGCTGAATGCGCGATCCATACCCGATGCGTATCCACTACCCAGAATCCACCACATTCTGGAACGGTTACGAAACGCTCGGTGTATCTCAACGCTCGATCTTAAGAGTGGATACTGGCAAATCCCAGTCGCACCCGCCAGTCGGGAATACACCGCGTTTACTGTGCCGGGTAGAGGCCTCTTCCATTGGAAGGTGATGCCATTCGGGTTACATTCGGCCCCTGCGACGTTCCAAAGAGCCCTCGATAGCGTCATAGGTCCGGAGTTAGAGCCCTCGGCATTCGCGTACTTAGACGACATTATCGTTATCAGTCCGACCCTTGACGAGCATATCGAAAACCTGCGCGAAGTCTTTAGACGACTTAGGCAAGCCAATCTAAAACTTAACCGGGATAAATGTAACTTTTTCCAGCGGCGTCTGAAATATTTAATACACGTGATAAGCCGCGATTCGCGAACTACAGCCGCCTACGAATGTTCGCGAGCTGCGACGCTGTCTCGGAGTCGCGTCCTGGTATCGCCGTTTCGTTCCGAACTTTGCATCCATCGTTGAACCAATATCAACACTACTCCGAAAAGGCAAACAATGGAGTTGGGACACGGAACAGGAACAAGCTTTCGAAACACTGAAAACCCGACTCACTGAAGCCCCAGTACTTGCGTGCCCTGACTTTGCTCAAAAGTTCTCCCTACAAACCGATGCTAGCGATCACGGGTTAGGAGCAGTCCTGCTTCAGAGCATCGACGGAGTAGAGCGAGTCATAGCCTATGCCAGCCGACGATTAACACGAGCCGAGGAAAACTACTCAGTAATTGAGAAAGAGTGCCTCGCGATCGTATGGGCAATTCGCAAAATGCGTTGCTACCTTGAAGGGTATCGGTTCGAAGTCGTGACGGACCATCTGGCGTTGAAATGGTTGAATTCAATCGACAACCCGACCGGGCGAATCGCACGGTGGGCGCTCGAACTTCAACAATATCAGTTCGACGTTCAATATCGACGGGGAAAATTCAACGTAGTTGCGGACGCTCTCTCACGCCAACCCTTGGACACGGTGCGACAAGCCGATGTGGAGCCATCCCAGTGCAAGTGGATACGTAAGATGACGCTGCAGGTAACTCAAGAACCTGAAAAATTTCTAGATTATCGGATCGCGGGTGGCCATCTGTACCGAATGACGGGAAATACACCCCAGGAGGAAGATCAAGTCCCATGGAAACTTTGTGTCGGCCAGGAGTACCGCCAACGGGTCTTACAGGAGTGCCACGATCACCCAACAGCCGGACACCTGGGGACACGGAAAACCAGCAAACGCGTAACACAAAAGTATTACTGGCCAGGACTCTTCAGGGAAGTTACGAAGTATGTACGACGGTGTTCCACTTGCCAGAAATACAAGGTAAGCCAACTTAAACCCGCCGGCCGGATGTTTACACGCCAAGTCGAGGAACCATTCAGCGTAGTGTGCGCAGACTTCATGGGCCCTTTTCCACGTTCTCGTCACGGAAATACCATACTATTGGTATTTCTGGACGCATTCAGTAAGTGGGTGGAGTTAGTTCCACTTCGAAAAGCCACCACACCCCAGCTAGAGCGATCATTTCGGGATAGAATTTTAAGCCGCTTTGGAGTTCCCCGTACATTCGTATGTGACAACGGGACCCAATTCACAAGTCGGTCTTTTAAATCATTCTGTAAAAGTCTTGGAATGGAACTTCAGCATACTGCTCCTTACACGCCCCAACAAAACCCAACAGAGAGAGCAAACAGGACCATAAAAACCATGCTGGCCCTGTACTTGGATGGAGCCGAGCAAAACACTTGGGATGAGCTGCTCCCTGAACTTTCGTTGGCCATAAACTCGAGCATTTCAGACACAACAGGGTTCAGCCCCGCCTTCATCATGCAAGGGAGAGAACCGAGACTACCCAAAACACTTTTCGACCAAGCCACACCTGACCACACGTCGAACCAACCACCACCCGGCGAAAAGGCAGAGCAGATGCGGGAATTGTTCCGGATCGTCAAGGACAACAGCGAGCGAGCATCAAACGAACAGAGACGACACTACAATCTCAGACGCCGGGAATGGCGACCCGCCGTAGGATCACTAGTACTCCTCCGCCGTCACGTGCTATCCAAGGCCTCAGAGGGATTCACCGCAAAACTGGCGGCCAAATACGACGGGCCATACACTGTGCACAAGTTCCTGTCCCCTAATCTCTTACAATTACAGGTACCTGGGAGTCGGCGGCGACGCACAGCCGGCCTAAGTGATATAAAGAAATATCACCACGACGACACCGACGACGACGAGCCACCTGATGCCATCGAAGAAGCCACCTGAGTAGCGGGGCCACTTGCTGGTAGTCGCGACTACCCAACGTCCCTCCCCGCCAGGGGAACTCAGTGACAGGCCACCAAATAATTCCACGACCGAAGTTTATTATTATTATTGAATACTTAGAAACCCATTGTTAAGATAAGGCATACAAATGAGTTACGTAGGAAGGAGTTAGGTTTAGCTTAGACAATCGCACTCATAGGGACATCGAGTATTTAAGATATACTAAGTTTCTTTCCCCACAGCCCCATGAGTTCCAGGGATCCGAGACGCCCAGTGACGGGCACAATGGCCGACGACGACTACGACGTCATCACCAGTCGGATGGACGAGGCTCTACAGCTTTCCATGAGAGACCTCCTGACTGACCCGTTGTGGGAACCAGACGACTTCATGCAAGAGGCTGAAGCCACCGGTCTTTCCATCGACGACGTGCTCGACCTCTGCGTCCCAATAGTCGAACACCTTGGGAACGCCAGCGACATGGACGTGGAACCCGACGGCCGATTCGGAACTTTCCGCAACCCAACCCCACCGAGGCCCAGCCACGTCGTGATGTCCGTTATTGGCGAATGGTCCCACGATACCGTTCTGGCTACTACTGGCGAGTTGCCCAGCGCCGCAGCGCTGGCTACTACCGGAGAAATGTCTAGCGTCGCCGTATGGCCCACTCCCGCCGAAATGCCCACCCTACCGCCGCGGTATGAGGACATTTCCAGCGCCGACGAACCGGATACCATGGCCGGGTCAGACGCCACGACGAACCGAAGTACGGCGTCCAAAGCGCAAACATCCCTTACCTCTCCAGTCGAAATCATCGAGCTCTCGGACTCCGACGACTACCGCCCACCCCTGTGGAGGGAGACGCAGCCACGACAGATCACCCCACCGCCGTCCTATCAGGATCTGTATGGACCAGGTCCCTACGACAGCCCCCGCACGATGGCTAGGAAGCAGCTGCCGTCATCCGGGATCGTCGTACCAAGGGTCGAAGGAGCCACCACCAACGAACCGCTTTTCGATGGCCCCAGTACTTCCAGCCAAGCAGCCAGGATGCGGGCCGAACTACAACGGCGAAACCCCCATAATCCGGACCCCGACGACAGCCGAACGCCCAGTGAACTCGACGGCAACCCCGGCCTGGCGCAACCGCAAGCGGCCGCTAAGAGGAAACGTCGAAGCAATGGAGCCAGGGCAAGGGTTCAACGACAACGGATGGAAACTGTCCACCAGACATGGGAAGTGGTCGCATGCGGGGCCGTGCGCGAGATCGAGTGCCCAGTGACCGGTCCAAGTTCCAGTCATCGCCGCCGAGCCGAACGATCAAGGAGTCACTCGTCCACAGACAGTTCACCCGAGCCGAGGCCTGGACCGACCAGCCCACCCACCAGGGCGGTCGAGCACCAGGAACCATCCATGGTGGTAGCCCCGGACCAGTGGCGAGTGGAGACAACCAGACGAGAAATCCCGACCATGCTCCGAACCCGGATTGAGCAGGAACTAGCGCAACCCAGGGCGAGGGACATACGACGCTTGGAGAAAGTCGACGGAGCGCAGTACCGAATTCACCTGTCCAAGAACGGGCGCGTCACGGTTCGTCCACACCCCACCCCGAAGTAAAGGGGGGGTGTGAAGAATCACATTTTGAAGTTAAAGATAGTTTTATGATTTTTGTTTAGATTTAAGAACATATATACGGCAGTAGGTTAAGAGAAATGAATCCTGAATAATATAATTTAAATTAGCCCTAAGCGACCGCCAAAACTATCGAATAAGCTAGGAGAATAGCTAGGTTTCCCCGCCGAAGTCAGGACACAAACCACGATCACGCCACAAAAAAATACTAGAAACGAACCACCACGACGAAATCCCAAAAAAAACAGGTTTTCCAGACAAAAGAGCGACGACCACACTGTGCTCGGGGACTTCAAGCGGGAACGACGCGCGTGAAGAACTGCTGGTGAAAAAAACCCAACGAGTGAATCCAAGAAAAGGAAAACGCAAGTCCACGTGGCAAAGGAGTTCAAAAGCAGAGGCGAAAACACCAGGACACTGGCTTCGGCAACTAGGGTGAGCATAATGAGTGCGACAGGGACAGACAGGGCCTAGGAAAGGAAAACCTTTGAAATAAAACCAGTAACTCAAAATCAAAAACCCGGAAATACTTTGTGTAACCAGGGTTACCTCCGATTATGCCGTCTGCGAGTACTCCGGGCATTTTCGTAGGGGTTTCGCAGCAAGATCAGCCGCGACAGTGCCGTCTGTGAGTATTCCGGGCCTGTTCACCATATTTAGGGCCGCCAGTGTTACCTCCGATTATGCCGCCTGCGAGTACTCCGGGCATTTTCGTAGAGGTTTTCTTAGCAGGATCAGCCGCGACAGTGCCGTCTGTGAGTATTCCGGGCCTGTTCACAATATTTAGGGCCACCAGTGTTACCTCCGATTATGCCGTCTGCGAGTACTCCGGGCATTTTCGTAGGGGTTTTCTTAGCAGGATTAGCCGCGACAGTGCCGTCTGTGAGTATTCCGGGCCTGTTCACCATATTTAGGGCCGCCAGTGTTACCTCCGATTATGCCGTCTGCGAGTACTCCGGGCATTTTCGTAGAGGTTTCGCAGCAAGATCAGCCGCGACAGTGCCGTCTGTGAGTATTCCGGGCCTGTTCACCATATTTAGGGCCGCCAGTGTTACCTCCGATTATGCCGCCTGCGAGTACTCCGGGCATTTTCGTAGAGGTTTTCTTAGCAGGATCAGCCGCGACAGTGCCGTCTGCGAGTATTCCGGGCCTGTTCGCCATAGTTCGTACCACTAGTGTTAGCTTCATAGGGTTTTCACTGTAGTGTCAACCGCTTTGTGGCCGCCGGTGCGTGTCCAGGCCATCCACCGCGTTTGTACACGACTCGGTGACCCGAGTAAGAATTTCCCAAAGAAAACATCTTGATACCCGTCCCTCAACTATCTCAAAGATAATAAATTTATCTGATGAGGATCCTGGGCGGACTGAGACGCCGACCCCAGCAAAAAGCATCCTTACAATGTATAACAATAGCCGAGTCCATCTAGCCATGTCCGTCTGTCCGTTTCTATGCAAACTAGTCTATCAGTTTTATCTATCGCGATGAAACAGAATAGCATAAATATAGGTGCTTTTGCTTCCAATTTATTGAATCCCTCAACTTATTTCAAAGGAGGCCATGGAATCTTTGAAAGACTTTACTAATACCAGTACGAATTTTTATACCCGTTACTCGTAGAGTAAAAGGGTTTATTGTATTCGTGCAAAAGTATGTATCAGGGAGAAGGAAGCGTTTCCGACCCTATAAAGTATATATATTCTTGATCAGGATAACAAGCCGAGTCGATAGAGCCTTGTCCGTCTGTCCGTCTGTCTGTCTGTCTATCTGTATGAACGCTGAGATCTCGGAAACTACAAAAGCTAGAGAGTTGGGATTACCCACACATATTCTAGAGCTTCCTACGCAGCGCAAGTTTATTTTAGCCGAGGGCCACGCCCCCTCTAACACCCACAATCGCCCTAAAGGACTTAAAAAAAGCCTGGCGCCGACATCTTTATAGATTTTGTAAAAGTGTAAATCCAACTTTGTTGTGTTTATTAATACCTATCGAATTGTCGAAGAAAATCGGACAATCCATTAAAAAGTTATGAGCAAAAAATGAAACAGCCACTAGGTGGCGCTAGTAGCTTTGACGCGTGCATTTATTACTCTCTCTCTCCCACTCCCTTTAGCTGAGTGTCGGGTATCTAATAGTCGAAGTACTCGACTATAGCGTTCTCTCTTGTTTAAATTTAAATCAAAATAGAAAGTTCTTTTTATATTATTTATAATTAGTTAGGTTAAGTCATGTTAAATTTGACAAAAAATTTTAGCTGTTTGAAAATTCAACAGGATTCATTCAATTTTCTGTTGAATATTCAACAATAAAGCAATTTAACATAATATATTTTATTTTACTTGTCAGAATAGTCCTTAATAATATTTTGGAACCACTTTTAATATATAAATATAAAAAGGTAGTGATGTTTATTGTGTGATTTAAATTGGAAGTAATGTTTCTCAGAATCCTATTCGGACCGCTGTACTTTTCAATCGTGTTAATAGACGGCGATTTTTTATAAGGAAAGTCAACCTCTTCAATTTTGGTTTCAAATTCCAATGTATTTCCATACCAGCTTCATCTTCTTCTGAAGAATTTTTCCCATGAGTTAGCTAAAGGGAAGATTGAACACAAGAGATAACGCTATAGTCGACTGCCACTACTAACAACAGCTAACTTGGGCCACCTTAGTGCAAATATATTTCCTTCACTTCCCGAAACGCCAAGAACATAAATCACTAAGGGCCGGTTTCTCGAGTGCCGGCTAACATTTATCGAACAAAAAAAGTGCCTGCTAAGCGATTTTGGCTTTCTCGAGCCAAAATGTGAGAGCTAACTTTGAATTATACCCAAACAGCTGTTCAAATAATCAAAGCAAGCCATTTTTTGCGCTTTACAGCACAATTCTGTGCGTTAACAGCACTCTGTAATTGCTTCTCGATCAGATAAATTAAAGGCGTCGAGAAAACCGATTTGCTTTTACGTTAAGTTTATCTGGTGATTATCTTTTTCGAACAGATAGCTATCAGGGACCTTATCCGGCACTCGAGCAACCGGCCCTAATACCCTTTTCCCATAGAATCACGCGAGGTTTTGCGTTTCGCGATATCGCATATCGTATATCGTAAACTAAAGTTTTAATTAATTAATCTTTAAACACTATCAATAAGCAAATGAATAAGAACGTGGATCAGCGCACTCAACGCCAAAAACAACAAGACGAAGCCCGTGAAAAAATTTAGAGAGAGCAAGACAAACGTCGTCTTTCTTTGTCCCGTAACAATGCTTATTTCTCTTTCACGAGTAATACTCTAGAACCGAAAGTGCAAGTTACTGACCGCCGAAAACCAGAGAGCTAGTTCTTGCTTCCCGCCCGCTTCTCACCGCTCAAACGCTATGGAGGGAGCAATGCAAAACTCCAATCGAGCTTCTGCCACCTAGTGCAACAATAACAGCAACTACTACGTCAACTACAACGGCCTCTTTCGCTAACAATGCAATAACGACTTTACTCTCTTCTTCTGCAGATGGTAAAGCAACAATACAACCAAGTGCAAACATTGGGTTAAACGGCAAAAACAACGCTACGGTAGAAGAAATGACTTATGAAAGGAAATATAAGCGAAACTAAACTGCAAATCAAAACTGAAGACGATTTCCGAGCAGTGTCAAAGTACTTAAACGATGCCAAAATGAATTACTACACGTACCAGCGTAAAGCTGCAAAGGCTTGCAAGTTGTGCTTAAGGGAATAGAACCCGATGTGACTGCCTCTGAAATCACAGAGGCTTTAAAAGAAAACAGTTTTTGTGCAAAAAATGTTATAAACATTATGAACAAAAACAAGAAGCCGCAACCACTATTCAAGGTCGAGCTGGAGCCTAACAGAACTTTGAAAAAAAACGCAGTGCACCCGATCTACAAGTTGCAGTACCTGCTGCATCGTAGGATCACAGTAGAAGAACCGCACAAACGAAACGGGCCAATGCAATGCACGAATTGCCAGGAATACGGACACACCAGGGCTTACTGCACCCTCAGGTCAGTATGTGTAGCTTGTGGAAACTGCCACGGCTCCGTACCCTGCCCTGCCAACAAGGAAGACTCTCTCACTAAAAAGTGTGTAAACTGCCAAGGAACCCACACAGCAAACTACAGAGGCTGTCCAGTCTACAAGGAGATGAAAAGTCGGATGCAACGAACACAACAGAACACACAGAACATTTACATGAGATCACAAACGAAACAGGAAGTTTTCTTCGCAAAAGCAGCCAGGTCATTATTTGGCCCTTCAATTACCACCAACGGCATTTCCTACGCCAGTGCTCTAAGATCAGGCACAGGTCACATAGAGCCGAAAATGGACAACATCCCGCAGGCCATGGGACAGCCACAAAGTAACATGGAAATATGATGATCACTTTGCAACAAAATATGATGGAATTTATGTCCTTCATGGAAACCACCATGAAAACCCTTGTGCAAAACCAAAACATCTTGTTAAAATTGCTTGCAGCTCAGAAGTCCAAAAAAACTATGCCTAGTCTTCGAATAACTCTGTGGAACGCTAACGGTATTTCACGGCATAAACCTGAAATAACTAAATTTCTGAACGAAAACCACATTGACGTTATGTTACTGGTAGAAACGCATCTCACCAGCAAATATAATTTTCAAATACGGAGATACACGTTCTACAGCACCGATCATCCAGATGGTTAAGCACATGGCGGAACCGGCATCTTTATAAGAGACCGCATCAAACACCACTTTCACCAAAGGTTTGCAAAAAATTATTTGCAAGCTACATCGATAAAATTACATTTGGGCAACTGCAACAACCCCCTTTTTCAGTCTCCGAAGACCAATTCATGGACTTCTACAATTCACTTGGAGAGCGATTCATAGCAGCACATAGAACGCCAAGCACATACACTGGGGATCCCGCCTGTGACCCCCAAAGGAAGGCAACTATATAATGCACTTATCAAAACATGCAACAAACTGGACTACGTTTCGGCAGGTAGCCCTACATACTAGCCTACAGATCCTAGAAAACTACCTGATTTAATTGATTTTGCTTTGACAAAAAATATTTCTCGCAATCTAATATCTGCAAATTCGCTTTTGGATCTATCATCGAACCACTCACCAGTGCTAATAACTCTACTTTAAAGCCCGGAATTAATCGACCACCCTTGCACGCTGACGTCGCATCTAACCAACTGGCTGAAGTTCAAAAAGTACGTAAGTTCCCACATTGAACTAACTCCACAGCTCAACATCAAGGAAGACATCGACTGCTATATCGATGCACTGGTGTCTGTACTCGTCGCAGCAGCCAAAGTCTCTACACCGCAAGGGAGGAATGGGCGCACACACCAACACAAAACTAACCTTGAAATCGTACAGCTTGTTTTGGAGAAAAGACGATTGAGGCGTGCTTGGCAAGCCAACAGATCGCCATCCTCAAAACAAAGTCTTAAGGAAGCTGGTCGCAGACTTACCAGGGCCCTTGGGCACGAAGAAGTAAAAGCACAACGCCAGTACATTGAGAAACTTTCACCCACCAGCACCAAGCATCCCTTGTGCAGGCAGCTGTGCCAGAAGCGACAAAGACAGAGCTTATACATTTGCTTTACACCTTCGAAATGTCTTTCAGCCAAACCGTGCAACAAATTCATTCGCACTACCGTCGCCGTCAATTCAACCAATCAGCGAGAAATTTAAACCAAAAAAGGCCCCAGGCGGTGATTTAATAACACCCAAAATGCTAATTAAACTCCCAAACTGCTGTTGAGGTCATTTGTAAACTCTTTAACGGGATTACACGACTTGGCTACTTCCCAAAAAAAAATGGAAAAAATCGGTAATCATAATAATCCCAAAGCCAGGAAAAGATCACACAATACCAGCTTCATACAGACCGATAAGTTTACTCTCGTGCTTATCAAAACTAATCGCAGAATGCCTTTTGACGCGCATAGTCCCATATCTGAAAGAGCACAACGTTATTCCTGCACATCAATTTGGCTTTTCAGAAAGCCATCGCACAACGGAAATACGGTCTGCATTCGAGTATCGGGAATACTGCAGTGCGGTATTCCTTGACGTTGCACAGGCTTTCGATCGAGTTTGGCTTAATGGCCTTATGCACAAAATTAGAACTATTCTGCCGGAAAAAACTCACAGGATACTTGAATCGTACCTTTACAACAGAGAATTCGCCGTGAGATGCAACACAACAACATCCTACGATTACACTATAGAGGTTGGAGGTAGCGCCCTTGGTCCAACTCTATTTCTCCTTTACACCGCAGATATTCCCACGAACGACCGGCTAACTGCGATGTAACAAACCTTGTCGTTTACCTAGACAGGAGACTTACATGGCGGAAACATATCGAAGCTAAGAATATTCTCTTAAACTAAAATCCAATAGCCTTCATTGGCTCTTAAACGCTCCTTCCCCCCTCTGCCTGGACTTCAAGGTCCTGCTCTACAATTCAACGCTTAAGCCAGTCTGGACTTACGGCTCCCAGTTGTGGGGAAACGCGAGCAGCAACATCGACATTATCCAGCGAGCACAATCAAAAATCCTGAGAACTATCACTGGGGCACCTTGGTATTTTCGGAACGACAACATCCACAGAGAAAAAAAAGTCCGCCATCCAATTTTGACGGACTTTGACGGGCTCTTTTATGCGATAGTTAGGCGATGTTTTTGCGGTGCAACTCTGAATTCTTCCTCTTGACTGTCAAAAATGGAACGTCTCAGAATATGTTCTGCACTTGGTAAATAATAACTAATATTAATTAAAAGAGTACTATGTACTACTATAAAGTTCCGAAATTGCTATAAATTACCAAAACAGCACCAATTTGGTTTTGTTTACAATTTTTTCATATAAATATTGGCTAGACAGAGGCGTAGTAAGAGCCCGTCAAAGTCCGTCAAAATTGGATGGCGGACTAACTGGGAAATTTTCGGAACGGCAAAACTATACGGACCATCCGTTCAACGGATGGTAGATGGTGGATGGAGCTCTGTGGGAAGATCCTATAAAAGTTTAAATCCCACAGATTTTTAGAAAACCGTCTAACAGTAAACCAACCTCGGATATTCCTCATACAAAAAATTCATTTGTCCACGGCGCCACTCGTAGAGATTGTGCTAGCATGCACGGTGCACGGGCAGATTGGGGATTGTCTTAAGAACTTATTGTAAAAAGGGCATAGCTGAACAAGCCTGGGAAAACTGCCCCAGACGATATTGCAAAATTTTAGATGAGGATTGGTAGATAGGAACCTAATGGTTGAGAATTCCAATTTTCAAATATTTTGATCCGCGGGTTTACGAGTAATCTGCTGCAACTTAAGAACATATCACTTCATATATCTTCCCTTCGGTGGTTTTTAAGAAAAATTTTTTGATGCCAAACATTTTTAAGTTACCCTTTAATAATGTCAGCCAATCTTTGGATTTTTACCATTCTTATAAGATAACTAAAATCGCGATTAAAATTTTCAAAAAATTGGTTCAAGACTTTCCAAGTCTGACAACACCGCCAATTTTTTACAGTTTGTGTGTCCTATTACCATCTACTTCATATAAAATATTCATAATTTTTCGAAAGGTGCAACAGTGTTAAACAAACCAAAAACTGAAAAAATCTTTCAGGATGGGTAGGAATAAAGTCAAAAAAATATACTTGGCTTGTAAATAGTTAGTTTTAAGATCAGAATTATTATCAAAAAATAAAGTTTTTAATATTATGGGTAAAAAGTGGTCCGAATTAAAAAATATTTGGCATGTATTTGCATGTAATTGTTTTAATAGGGGCCCAGACCCCACAGCTGCGAATTTCATATCCTCCATGGACAGAGATTGCATAAGAATTCCTTTGACCATGGATGACCAACAATATTATAATTATGTGATTCTAAAGAAATCGCGGTCCAACGAAGATGACTTATTTGGGGATCCTTATGGTACTGTTGTTATTGCGCGAATTTTAACAATCCGCGATTTCTTTAGAATCACATAATTATAATATTGTTGGTCATCCATGGTCAAAGGAATTCTTATGCAATCTCTGTCCATGGAGGATATGAAATTCGCAGCTGTGGGGTCTGGGCCCCTATTAAAACAATTACATGCAAATACATGCCAAATATTTTTTAATTTGGACCACTTTTTACCCATAATATTAAAAACTTTATTTTTTGATAATAGTTCTGATCTTAAAACTAAATATTTACAAGCCAAGTATATTTTTTTGACTTTATTCCTACCCATCCTGAAAGATTTTTTCAGTTTTTGGTTTGTTTAACACTGTTGCACCACTCGAAAAATTATGAATATTTTATATGAAGTAGATGGTTATAGGACACACAAACTGTAAAAAATTGGCGGTGTTGTCAGACTTGGAAAGTCTTGAACCAATTTTTTGAAAATTTCAATCGCGATTTTAGTTATCTTATAAGAATGGTAAAAATCCAAAGATTGGCTGACATTATTAAAGGGTAACTTAAAAATTTGCAGCAGATTACTCGTAAACCCGCGGATCAAAATATTTTAAAATTGGAATTCTCAACCATTAGGTTCCTATCGACCAATCCTCATCTAAAATTTTGCAATATCGCCTGGGGCAGTTTTCTCAAGCTTGTTCAGCTATGCCCTTTCTGAAACTTAAAAAAATGACTTATTATTTTGGAATTGGCGGTAACACACACTGTGAGGGCAGCAGTTAACCAAATAGTGGATACTAGAATTTTCAAATACATTTTTAAAACACTTGTAGACCTCGAATTTGGCCTAACCCATCTAGATCGAGAATAAAAATGTATTATTTTAAACCAATTTGCATTAAACATTTTTCTATTCGGCCACAAATATTATACCCTCTGCAAGGGTATAACAAGTGTTAACTGGCTCAAAACCCGATTGTACATTAAAAAAAGGGTAATAGTCTAGAAGAGGGGCCTGTGCCCCAAAAATAGCGAAAAAAATACCCTCGATGGACCGCGATTTCTTAGGAATTTACATGCAGAAGATTATCGGCGGAAATGCTTGGTTCTCTTGTAATTGCATTTCAAAATTGCGTGTTTTGCTACAAAAACAAAGTAGCATTTTCAAAGATTTTAAGGGTTTTGCGATTTTTTTTTAAATTTTTACCTTTGGCGCTCTTTTTGCCTTTCCCATCTTTTTTTAAGTACTAACTGTCTTACATTTCAGGAATCCACCGATACGGACAACGAAAAGGAATAGGCTAAATCTGTACCACTGAAATTGGATTGCAATGTGGAGTATGCTTTAATTAGAGAAACCACAATAAAAAAGCATATACCCATTTACTCTCCGAGTGATGGGTTTACTAAAAAAGGAAAGAAGCGATTTCTTCAAATTCATTTTAAAAATGTATTTGTTGGTCATCCATGGTCGCTCAAGCTCTTAAGAAACCACGGTCCATCGAGGATATTTAATTCGCGGTTGTGGGGTCCGGCTTGCTATAAAAACAATTTCTCATTTTTGTCGAATTTTTTCGAACGCCTATTATTTTGACAACAAACGGAAAGCCCATATGTTTTTTATAGCAATGTCACAAAACACCTCAAAATCCTAGAAAATGTTACTTTGTTTTTATAGCAAAACACGCAACTTTGAAATGCAATTACAAGAGAACCATGCATTTCCGGTGATAATCTTCTGCACGTAAATTTCTAAGAAATCGCGGTCCATCGATTGTAATTTTTTCGCGACTATTACCGAAACTTTTTTGCCCAAGAGTACACGAAAGTATACACTAACACAACCAAGGAATCTAACACGGACAATAAAAACTAAAAAGATCGAAAATCCACACCCAAGATTTTGCAGTTCATTCCATGGTTTGCGCGTTACACATCTTAGAGTCTATATTATCTTTGGTCTTATCGTATAATATTAATTTGATTAAAGATGGTCTACTTTTTGATAAACCTGACTGGCTTTAACTGTTATTTATAGTATGTGAAATCGTCTCTGAATTTTATTTTTAAATAATTTTAATTTAAATTGCCACACACGCTACAATACATTAAAAAAGGTTTTTTGAGTAAAACACATATTTTATCTATATTTAATTGCTTAGAAGCGTTAGGATTTTTTTTTTATTATTGATAGTTCGGAAGACATATTTATTGCGCATATTTCAATCGGAGGTGACACAGATATATCCTCGTGTTATCTCAGGAAATTTCGTTCGCCCGAATTTCGCACGTTTTGTGTCACGACCTCTATTTAATATAAACATTTAATCGAGGTTTTAGAGATTGTTATATTTGCAGATGCTAACATATAAACGCTAGTTGGTTTTTATCTATATATGAAAATAGCGACGTTATTTACGATTTTTTTTATAAAAATAAAACTAACATCGTGACTGACTTTAGTTTATAGATGGATTTCGTTTGTTGAATTTTCTACTGCATCATTTGAAGGTATCTATTTTCTTCCAACAAAGAAGTCAGGGATGTTGTCATATCATTGATAACCATATTTGTCCCAGGATATGGATGTGTAGAACTGCTAACATCAGGCCACAATGTATTATTTGATTGCACTACTGACAATCCTTGATTTTGATCGACAGGTGTATTGTTTGTCTCCAACCAGTTCTGACAACTTTGTACATATTCTAATGTCCGCTGGTATGTATCAGACTGCATTGAACTAACATTATTCGCATGATTTTCATAAACTGTTTTTGGAGTGTTAGGCTGACAAGGAAATTTTGAAAATGATAAGGCTTGTATTTTTAAGGTGGAAATTTGGCCATCGTTATTAATGTTTATAGAAGGAGACATTTGAGACTGGCTTATAATGTCGCATTGGATCTCATTATCATGGTCTCTATTTACTTTGGAAACATTGTATGAGTTAATTCGTGGAAAATCTGGATTTAAATTTAGCTCTGGCAAACTGGTCATTGATGAGTCAATGATTTCATTCTGATTTGAATTTGTTATTTGTCGTTGATAGGCTAATAGGGATGGCTGTTGTTTAATACCATTATCCATATTGATAATTTTTTCAGTCTCTTGGAGGAAGCTAATGCATTTCGTTTGCTCATGCTGATGTGGAACAGTTACGACATTCGATTCTCTCTGGCTAAATAAACTCCCGATCGTTGTCATGGTAAGTTCTCCTTGCGTTGACAACTTTGATGGATTTGGTTGTGCATCTATAGAGACTTCAAAGTTAGAGTTCCGTGGTGGAAATTGTTTTTTTGATAGATTTAAATTTGACTGTGAAAGTACTCTGTTGTCGTTTGATGTTATGGTTTCACTAACATGTTCTTGTTCTTTTTCCGTATAATTTTGATCGTCTTTTACCAAGTTTAAGTACTGAAGCATTTCATCGGGAAGTATAAGCTCTTCCACTTCATCCAGATTTATTCTTTCATTTGGATGTTGCTCACTGGTCATAGTCATTTCAACCTTCATTGGAACATGGCATTGTACCTTTTTTAAATTAGTCTCATTACTCGAAGATGTTGTATTTATGTTTCTAGCCTTTCCAACAGGAATTTGGAAATTTTGAAGTGGGCCACTTAAACGAGGAACATTTGTTACTGGATCAAAACATGTGTTTGCCACTGGTTCAGATTGACGTCGTAATATATTGTTGTTCGGCATTCCTTTATCAAATTCAAACTCCCCGACCTGTCTGTAGTTGCTTAAATGTAAAGATTGCATAAAACTGGGAATTGAAAATCGACCCCCAGTTGAGTTCTGATAGCAACTCAGAGAATCTGTCCCCTGCAAGTGCTTCAAATTGGTGGCGATTAAATGAGACGATGGAGGTGGAGGAAGACTGCTATTGTAAAGCCCAAAACACTGAACACCAAGACTCTGCTTATTAATAGAAGCACTTGGGCTGCTGTTTGGATTCGATTCCTTGTTTATTGGTGTCAATCCTGATGTTGAATTAGGTGTGTTACAGTTGGCAGCATTTGACATTTGGCTGGAGCGTCGCGAGCATCCTGGGGAAATTGGATCATAGAAGGAAGCTGTTGTTGTGTTGTACGAAGGGCCTGGTCGCATTGTAGATATAGATGACACATGTGATGATTGACTACTACGACGACTTTGCATACTACCATAATATGTGCTTGCAGTGGAGTTCTGACTATCGCGACGAAAATGACCTTGCAGAGGACCGGGAGCGGTGGGAAAGCTATGCTTATTTAATGTTGTAGTTGATTGATTTTGCGATAGGTCTTCTGGAAATCCTCCTATGCCCGTATTTAGGGGTATTGGAACTGTAATATCACCAGTGGTACCAGGTTCCATCTTAAGTTCTGTTATTCGCTGGTTAAGTTCACTAATACCAATTGTGCGATTGCTTTCGGGAATGTTGCAGAGCATAACTGTACTAGAGTTTATACCTTTAGTTTGCAGACGACTTCTAAAACGCTGCCTAGCAACAACACCACCTCCAATAGTGGCGGCCGACGAATTTCCGCTGCCAATATTTACCATAGCACGCAGGACAATTGGTAGGTCGGCCACGTCTACGTCATCGTCACAATTCCAGCCGTCATCCAAAGTTAAATGCTCGACGGCACCATCTGGTGAATATGTCAATAAATGGTCTGAAGTTCGAACTCCATTTGCCAACTGATAATGTGGCGAACTTCCATCAGATTCTGATTTAATGCTGGGACTAGACATGCCTCTAATTTTTCCCATATGCAAGTCTTCGCTGCAAGGGCTTGAGTCAATATTGGGCTCTTGAAGGTTAGGACGACCTTGGCCACCGTCTCTTTGCAACCGAGAATTGGCATCATTTAGGGGCAAGCCCTTATGTTTTTTATTTGCATAAAACTCAGCTCCGTGAACTGTCTTAACATGTTTTCGCAAAGAACTTGGGTCGGTGTAACGTTTCGTGCAGCCAGGAGCTTTACAAATGTAGGGTTTCTAAAAAAATGTATTTTTAAAATATGATTATTGGAATAGGGATGTATCCTTACCTCATTACTGTGAGTACGATTTTGGTGCTTCGCACGATCGCTAGCATTACTAAACGCTTTACTACATCCAGGATATTCGCAGGTGTATGGTTTTTCGCCAGTATGTGACCGTAAATGTGTTTTCAGGTTTTCCAAGCGTGAGTATGCCTTAAAACAACCTTCAAACTATAATATGTATAAACACATAAAATTAGGTAAACAAAATGTAATTTAATAAATTAAAAAATTGTATCTTACTGTGCATTTGTGAGGCTTTTCTCCGGTATGACGTCGCATATGCACAACTAGCATATACTGAGCTTTGAATGGTTTTTCACCACGAGTACAATCTTCCCATCGACAGACAAATGCTTTCTTATTGGTTTGGATGTGGTCATTATTTATATGTTTAACAAGTTCATCTTGTGTAATAAACTCAATACAACAGCTTCGCCAATGGCAATTCGTTTCTATGAAATCTCCGGGTTCGTCCTTGATATCCGTCGTATCAGCGTTGGCACAATCATATTCATTTAATGGAGTTGATGCTAATCCACAATTAACAAACTCTTCACAGCGACTGATTATTTTTATATCGCCAGCAATACTTTCGGTATTCTTTCCTATATTGTTATAACAGCGATCAGACAAATGTGATGAGGCACTGTCCGCTTCTACTTGAGCCACGCTACCAGATGTTGACGAGGGCTGCTCAGTGACAATATTTTTATGCTGTCGATTTCTGTGTTTGCCGTCATCGAAGTTCTTTTGCTAGAAAATAAATTAAAACAATTAAAAATAAATAAAATGTTTAATTTTAAATTCCATTTAAAGTTACCGAAAGTGCTGCAACCTGTTTATGTTCGTCATTAACTAGCCTTGCATTCGAAGATGGTGTTATTTGGCTAGGTAAATCGTTTAGATTACCATGAACATCATTTAGGCTTATGGCGGAAGCGCCTACAGCATGGCTTATAGAAAACCCGGCAGCAGCTGCTTGTTGTGAAGTCATCGGATTTAAAAGTCCTGCACTTGCGCGCAACAAATGAGCTTGTATCTGTTGTAGACGTGGTGCCAGTGTTGAATGTGCATGAGACATAGGATTTATGGCACTAGCTGAAATGTGACCATAAGAACCACTAGCCGCGCTGCTTCCTCGAGAACCATTCATAATTGTGGCTAAGGAGTTTGGTGAAAATCTAATCATCGAATTAATGTCAAACGAATCAGAATAGGGCGATGAGGAAAGGGCTCTTTTGCGGCTGATGCTTGCACGACTACTTCCGCCTGGCGGTCGAGGACTACTTAATCGCCGGTTGCCATCAATACTGAAGTGAAAATCAGTACTTGCAAGAGATCCTGCCGCAGCTGCAGCTACAGCCGCATGATGGAGGTCACCTAGGGAGCCCATACCTCTGGTACCCAAAAAATCTCCTGATCCTAGTCCTAGTCCTGCAAGATGGAAAGCCGACGCACAATTGACATAGGGATCTAGAAGATTACAAATTTTATGGTTTATTAAGGTTACTATGCAGAGATATTAGCTAAGCAATACCATGAAAAGATGCAGTTGAACTATTTCGTTGAAGAGAATACAATTGTTCCATATATCCGGGGATTCTATAGGCTGGGTGAAAGTCATGTGCATGAGGCTGTCCAGTAACATTTATACTATGAACATGTTGATGCTGATGATTTTGATGGTGACCAGAAGAATTAGCAAGAAGACTGTTTCCATTACTTATTGGTGGTTGAATTGATGGTGACGTTTTAAGTGAATCTGATGCTTCAACCGTTGGAATCATAGATGGAACTGTAACCGAGCTTGAAACATCTGTTGTGTGTAAATGGTTAATGCACGGGGATACTGGTAAAACTGTTGCCGCGGCAGCTGCGGCTGCTGCACGCCTGGAAGCTAGAAACTGTAATTCAGAATACCTACAGAGAAAAAAAATTATAATTTTTAATTAATTATCTCGATTAGAAAATATTGGTGGTTGGTGAATTCATGGCGGGTTCCCCGACTATCAGATACCCGTTACTCAGCTAGAGGGAGTGCGAGGGAGATGGAGATATACAACTTTGAACTGGCATAACTTTTTAACGAATGGTCCGATTTGAAAAATTTCTTCTACATTTCGATAGATATAAATAAACGCAACATTTATACTTCTCTGAAATCTTTAAAAGTGTGGGCGCTAGACACATTTTAAAATCGTTTGTGGGCGATTGTGGGCGTTAGAGGGGGCGCTCGGCTGAAATAAACTTGAGCTGCATAGGAAGCTAAAGAATTTACTTTATAGGGTCGGAAATGCTTCCTTCTCCCTGTTACATACTTTTGCACAGAGCATGTAAAAAACCGCCATTTTAGCTGTCTCAAAATAACTCTGTTTTTGCTGAGCATTTCAAAGTTTGGTTCCGTTTGGACGAACCGGTCCCAAAAAACTGTTTTTGAAGGACTGAAAAAATTTATTCTCCGTTCGCTCAGACCGAAACCAAATTTTTAAGTTTTTTTCGGTTTCGTTCAGACCGAGACAGCACACGAAAACATGATCAACTGTTTTTATACCCTTGCAGAGGGTATTATGATTTCAGTCAGAAGTTTGCAACGCAGTGAAGGAGACGTTTCCGACCCCATAAAGTATATATATTCTTGATCAGCATGACAAGACGAGTCGATCTAGCCATGTCCGTCTGTCCGTCTGTCCGTCTGTCCGTCTGTCCGTCCGTCTGTCCGTCTGTTTCTATGCAAACTTGTCTCTCAGTTTTAAAGCTATCGGGCTCAAACTTTCTCAAAAGTCTTCTTTCTATTGCAGGAAGTATATAAGTCGGAACCGACCGGATCGGAGAACTATATCTTATAGCTCCCATATGAAGGATCGAAAAAAAAAAACGTAAAAAAAATCTAGCTTTGGTGTTTTTTGAAATATTACCTTCTACTTTTGGGAATATTATTTTTTTAATATTTCTGAATTTCGAATAAAATTTTTTAAAAATCGGATAACTATATCATATAGCTGCCATAGGAACGGTCGGAAAATTAAATGGAAATTAATAGGAAACAAATTATATCTTTGTTGACTTTTATTACATTCTCTTCTTCTCTGGGATATGGCTTTTCTTCATTATTTAAAAATTTCGTATAAAACTTAACAAAATTCGGACGGCTATATCATATAGCTGCCATAAGAAGGATCAAAAAATGTATGCCAAAGTTATACGAAAGCAGCTAAAATTTGGATAGTTGTAACATATACGCAAATTAATTAAAATTTAATGTTTTTTTAATTGAATGAAAATGATCTGCAAGGGTATATAAGCTTCGGCTGGCCGAAGCTAGCTTCCTTTCTTGTTTTACATGCTCTGCTTTTGCACGAATACAATATACCCCTTTACTCTACGAGTAACGGGTATAAAAATGGTTTACTTATCCTCATGCTAGCACATGTAGCTACAAATTTTGTCGGGGTACTTCATTCACCCTTTCAAATTTGTGCGAGTGGACTTGTGCGGACATTTGCAAACGTTGCCAGACATTCGAGCGTTGAAAACAGCTGATTCAATTTACAGTTAATTCTAAAAATTAATTCCTGAGCGAATTATCTTCAATCTCTGTGGGATATCGTCGAATTTTCCGAACTGCGAAGCTATCGTCGCAGATATCAAGGACAAAAAAAAGTCTTCAAATATTGCTGCTTGTTTTGCAAACAATTATTTTGCGACTTAATTCTAAAGTAAAGAAAGTAACTGTATTCATTTGGTTTAACTAATTCCATATAATCAAAAACCATTATTACAGGGAAACGACCATGGGTTAAGCATCTAATAGCACTTAGATTCTATGCAAGCGGAAGTTTTCTTATAACTGTAGGCGATTTTTGTGGTGTTAGCGTGGCCACAGCCAGTCGAGTTGTTAGGGAAGTTTCTTTTGCTATAGCGTCTTTATCAAAAAAACTTATGAAGTTCCCGCTTATGGAAGATCTTCAAGAAAATGTTGTTGATTTTTATAAAATAGCCAAGTTTCCGAAAGCCAAGAGGCGATTCCGGAGACATCAGTTCTACAAGAATTGTCTCCTGTTCATCGATATAATTCTACCGCGAAACTTTTTTCTGCCGACATTGTTGTTTTTATTAGTTTAAAATTTTGTTTATATCATCAGCTGTTAGTATGACTGTTTTATGGTTTTTTTCAAAAGTTTTTCGACTAATTTTTGACAAAGGCGTTAGCTACCAATTTGCTTCTCGCTTACTCCTATGCTTAGCTAGAAGTTTTCGTCGTACTGAGTACTAGGTTTTACATAATATAATAAAACAGCTGACTGCATAGGCAGTCTTATGGGAAAAGGCCAAACTTCGCCTCAAATTTTTAGCCAAAGGGCGGATTAAATTTTGGCCCTCTATTGATTTGTATCTATCTCCATTAGCAATGTATACATTTAATGCATTTAATGCTTAAACAGGCAATAGCTGGTCCTTAAATAAATTGCAATATTATTGTGTATTTTAGACAGCTGTTTTATGCCATTTCCGTACAATTTTGGCATCTAGCACTACACAATACTAATAAAAATGGCTGCCGAGGTCGCTAAAATTTAATTAGGCATTAAATTAAATAGTATTTTAAACCAAAACATGTTTTCAGGTAGATCAGATGAATAACACTATGCAGCATTAAAAATTTACCTCGATGGATGCTCTATTTTTGGATTCGTTACGAATTCCCAAGTTAACCTGCGTTTTCCAAAAAGTTCTCCGACGCAAGGTTAGCAAAAGGACCTCAAAGTTCGAAAAATGCTGAAATTGGCCAACTTTCCAGAGATCTCAGAGGCAAACGGATGCATGGTTTGATTAGATGTTAAAGTTTTTTAAAAGATACATCTTATCTTTCAAACCCCATACTTAGAATAATTTTATGATTTTTTTTAAGGCAGAAACAAATTCTAGAAAACATAGTCAAAAAACATAAACATAATAAAATGTAAATCCGATAATTTTTGTAGGAGATACAGTGAACACCGAAAATAGTGTTTTAATAGTGTTCAAGCAATCGCTTTGCCACCAATATATAAGCCGATAGTATCGGCTATAAAATGTTATTTAAATGACACCTAATAATATACAAAAGGTTTGAATTAAATCTATCGAAACAGTTCTTATAGAAAAATCGCAAAGTTAGTTGAATTTTTGATGCCAAAGACCCGACCCTCCCCTTGAAAATTAAAAAACCCCGTCGGCTGGATAACTCTATTTTTAATTTTTTATTTTTAAGAATTTTTTTTTGATTTTTCAAAGTCAAAAATGTGTTTTTCAGCTAAAAAAGTTCGACTTAAAAAATAAAAACAACTCTTCCTAGGGGGAGAAAAACTCTATTAAACATGTTATAGCAAAAAATTGGCGGATTTTCATTCTACTTTTAAATTTCGGTTAAGAATAGAAAAAACCCGGCCCCTAGGAAGTTTTTATTTTTATTTATTAACTTTAAATATTTTTTTAACCCTACAAAATTAAAAATTATTTCACTTTGCTGGAAAATTTGACTATTACAAATTTTAGTCTAACTTCTAAAAAAAAACATTTTTCCCCCAAGACCCTAATCCCTTCTTTAAACAAGTAATTTGTAAAATGGCGGATTTAAATGCTGACGGAAAGTTTCCATGTAAATTTTTCGGAAGTTAACAAAATTAAAATTAAAGTTAACAACAGAAGGAAATTCGAATCCGTGCAGTTCTTTCGGAAGTGAATCTTGGAACCGGTCTTGGAAATTCGATTACGTGTGAATCTTTCGGAAGTGAAAACGAGAACGGGACCAATAGTTAAAATAATCTATTTGAGCTCGATGCTCTTTTAGTGCTAGCAGCTTTTTTCCAGCACCAGCAGCATTTCTGCCTTGCATTGCTGTTTTGCGGTTTGTGTGTGATATTCCAAAATGTTATAATATATGTATGTATTGTATTAGTTTCTGGCTCAGATGTGTAAAGCAATATGGGAAAATTAACAATTCTAACGATAACAATTCAATTCCAGGATAAAAATGTTGCTCCCTTACCGAACGTAACATTAACTTCAACTATTTACAACTGTTATTTTGAGACTTTTTCATGTGTTTCCCATCTAGTTAGGTGGTGACACCTAACACAAATAAAACAAAACAAAGTGTCTTTGCTCACACAGATACAGAGCTCGAAAAATGTTTTCCTGTTCTGATCGGAGCATGACAGGCTACATGAAAATGATTGAGCATTTATTTACGAGCTCTGCAATATACCCTTTTACTCTACGAGTAAAATCTATAATTTCGGCCAGCCGAAGCTTAAATACTCTTGCAGATCATTCCTATTCATTCACAAAAACATTAAATTTAGATTAACTTGCGTATATGTTAGAACAATCCAAATTTTAGCTGCTTTCGTATTATTTTAGCATTAATTTTTTGATTCTTTCTATGGCAGCTATATAATATAGCCGTCCGAATTTTGATAAATGTAATTCGAAAATTTGAAATGTGAAGCTATATCCCAGAGAAGAACAGAATGTAATAAAATTTAACAAAGATATCATTTTGTTCCTATTAATTTCCATTTGATTTTTCGACCGTTCCTATGGCAGCTATATTATATATAGATCCGATTTTTTAAAGATTTAATTCGAAATACAAAAATTCCTAAGTGTAGAAAGTAATATTTCAAAAAACACCAAACCTGGAATTTTTTTCACTTTTTTCCGATTCTTCCTATTGGAGCTATAAGATATAGTTAACAGATCAGGTCGGTTCCGACATATATACTACCTGCAATAGAAAAAAAGACTTTTGGGAAAGTTTGAGACCGATAGCTTTAAAACTGAGAGACTAGTTTGCGTAGAAACAGATGGACGGACAGACGGACATGGCTAGATCGACTCGTCTAGTCATTCTGATCAAGAATATATATACTTTATAGGGTCGGAAACGTCTCATTCACTGCGTTGCAAACTTCTGACTGAAATCATAATACCCTCTGCAAGGGTATAAAAATGTTAAAACTTTAAAAATAAAACTTATGCATTTGGGTCAAAGATTTAACTATTGATCCAAAAATCATCTTGCTCGGAGCAGCGGTTTACATTTTTTAAATCCAAAAGTTAATTTTAAATGTAGCCCCCAAATTATGGGGGATATCAAAATTATCATTTTGATTTCTAATTAGGCATTTTCAAAACGTAAATTCCAGTAAAATACAAATTTCGAAATTCCAACCACTTTAGTAGTTAAGCATTTAAACAAATCTATTTTTATACCCGTTACTCGTAGAGTAAAAGGGAGTAACAGGGAGAAGGAAGCGTTTCCGACCCTATATATATAGCCATGTCCGTCTGTCCGTCCGTATGAACGCTGAGATCTCAGAAACTATAAAAGCTAGAATGTTGGGATTACCCACACATATTCTTTGGCTTCCTACGCTGCGCAAGTTTGTTTCAGCCGAGGGCCACGCCCACTCTAACGCCCACAATGGCCTTAAACGATAAAATGCAGTTTTATTGTGTTTATCAATATCTATCGAAATGTAGAAAAAAATTTTCAAATTGGAACATTCGTTCTCTCTTGTTTTTTTTTTTTTATATTGATGTTCGAGCTGTTTGGGGCCACTGGGGGGACATGTCGGAGCTTAGTGGGCTGCCATGCCCCCAAATGGAATACTGTGCAAAAATTTGGCTGCTCTAGCTCATACGGTTTGGGCTGTGGTTGTATCCCCTTAAAAGTCGGTCTTTTATCTTTAGAGAAGAGAAGAGATTCTTGATCAGCACCAATAGCCGAGTCTACCTAGCATTGTCTGTCTGACCGTCTGTCAGTTTCTATGCGAACTAGTCTCTCAGTTTTAAAACTACACTCAAAAATTTTTTTTCCTAAATTATAGAAAATTGCCATAAAATTAAATATTTTCTTCATTTTAGAAAATTTTCTGAATTTCAGAAAATGCTTCCTTGAATTTAGGAAAAACAAGAGAGAACGCTATAGTCGGGTCCCCGACTATCAGATACCCGTTACTCAGCTTAAGGGAGTGCGAGGGAGATGGAGATATAAAACTTTGATCGGGCATAACTTTTTAAGGAATGGTCCGATTTGAAAAATTTCTTCTACATTTCGATAGGTATAACTAAACACAACAAAATTGCATTTATGCTTTTCCGAAATTAAAATATGGGCGCCAGACACATTTTGATATTGTTTGTGGGCATTTATGGGCGATTGTGGGCGTTAGAGGGGGCGTGGCGCTCAGCTGAAATAAACTTGCGCTGCGTAGGAAGCCCAATTATATGTGTGGGTAATCCCAACTTTCTAGCTTTTGTAGTTTCCGAGATCTCAGCGTTTATACAGACAGACAGACGGACAGACAGATATAGCTATATCGACTCGGCTAGTGACCCTGATCAAGAATATATATACTTTATTTCCTTCTCCCTGTTACATACTTTTGCACGAATACAATATACCCTTTTACTCTACGAGTAACGGGTATAAAGACCATGGGAACAGATATTTATGATTAACTTTTCTTAAAATTAGATTTGTATCCTAAAATAATGGTGAATGTTCCTAGTTAGCTTACAAAAATGTTTATTAAAGAAAAAAGATAAATCGAGAATTTTCTTGAGCGTTGCTGTTACTTTTATTGCGTTTTTATACCCCGTTACTCGTAGAGTAACAGGGTATTTTGTATTCGTACAAAAGTATGTAACAGGTAGAAGTAAGCGTTTCCGACCCTATAAAGTATATATATTCTTGATCAGGGTCACTAGCCGAGTCGATCTAGCCAAGAAAGGAAGTTATCTTCGGCCTTGCAGTTATAATAAGTACCCAAAGTTTAGTCCTCACTCGATCGGTGCTGTTCCTATTAAAAATGCTTATATTAAATTGTAAAAAATTAAAACGCCTACTTCCTACAAAGTTACAATGTATGAGATTATTCCTATGGGAGCAATAAGATATAGTGGTCCGATCCGGCACGTTCCGACATATACTACCTGCAATAGAAAAAAGACTTTTGGGAAAGTTTCATCGCGATAGCTTTAAAACTGAGAGACTAGTTCGCTTAGAAACGGACAGACGGACAGACGGACGGACGGACGGACGGACGGACGGACGGACGGACGGACGGACAGACAGACGGACATGGCTAGATGGACTCGGCTATTGATGCTGATCAAGAATATATATTCTTTATGTGGTCGGAAACGTCTCCTTCACTGCGTTGCAAACATCTGACTGAAAGTATAATACCCCTGCAATGGTATAATAAGAACATTTAAAAAAGTGTATTTAATCACGTGCACACAATAAAATTTGATTGGTAAAATTGACCAATGAAGATTGTAACGTAACTATAATAAATAGTTTTGTGAATTTTGTTTTGCTTTGGGTTTGTGTCTTTGCTATTCGTGTGTATTTGTTGTTGTGAAAGTAACTATTTATTTGGTAAAATTGACAATTTTTGTGGTTGGGGACTGTTTGACAATTATAACAGTTGATTTTACCAAGTTTTTTTTTTGTGTGTGTGTAATAATTTTTCGCCACAAATGTTGATATATAAACTTTTGTATGTTGAATGTGCGATCGTCAATAGTTTTTTAGCTCGTAAGAGTGTTTTTTTTTAATTATAAACAAGAAAGGAAGCTAGCTTTGGCCAGCCGAAGCTTATATACCCTTGCAGATAAAGTAAATACCTGTAGTTTAATGCTCACTCTATCAGCGCAGTTCCAGGGATTTCAGATTATTATTATTATTATTTATTGTTTTGGCTTCCTAACGCTACAAGTTGCATAACTTATAAATTACTGCGCTAGTCACAACGGATAATCAATTTTATATTCGAACAATATTGGTTCTTAAATCTAATGACATACATTTTACATTAATTATTGAAAGTACGGAATGACAAATATAGTTAAGTCGAATTAAAAAGAACAAAGGAAGAAGTTTTGGGGATAAGTCGCTATGTTAAGATTCTGCGCGCCTATTTAACATTTTGTTTTTAAGTTGTCAAACATCAAAACGCCTACTTCCTACAAAGTTACAATGAATTTTCTTATATTTGTTTGATTATTCCTATTGGAGCCTTAAGATATAGTAGTCCGATCCGGCTCGCTCCGACATATGTACTACTTGCAATAGAAAGAAGACTTTTGGAAAAGATTCATCGCGATAGCTTTAAAACTGAGAGACTAGTTTGCATAGAAACGGACAGACGGACATGGCTAGATGGACTCGGCTATTGGTACTGATCAAGAATATATATACTTTATGTGGTCGGAAACGCCTCCTTCACTGCGTTACAAACTTCTGACTTAAATTATAATAACCTCTGCAAGGGTATAAAAAGAATTTGTAATTAATTACACTAGGCTAAAATAGGCCTAGCTTTATGGCTTTTCAAGATGCTAAATTATATGTATTTATACTTTATAACTTTTAAGTTATAATATCCAAGAATCCGGAAATCCAAAATATATATTGAAAAACTAAATATTGAAATTTTTCAATTGACAACTACATACATATGTATATATCCGGCTGCTTACGAATTATACATATACCAACGGTAAAAGCAAAAGTAGAAAAATTGAGATCTTTTTATGATCCAATAGATCAAGATTAATATTTGGAAAAAATAAAATAAAGGCTTACGCAAGTGGAAAATATGTTGGTAGAGCATAGGCGTCCATTTTATTAGAGTTGGTCACCAAATATTAAATGAGTCACTGAAATCCTTTTACTTTGTATTCACCGTCGGAGAATCGAACATTTTTAGAGGCACGTTTGATAGCACTGTCACATGTATTCTTTATATTAAAAATGAGTTTCCACTTTTTATGTAAATTTGAGCCACTACTTTTAAAACTCAGGATATAGTATCTGAATTTTTAATATTTAAGTTTAGTTTCTGGGTTTAACTGTGTAAACTTATTACTGTTACTGTTAGACTTTCTCAATCCCAAATTATATCATTAAATTTCACAGTAGTCATAAGATTGAATGCCGCGAATTTATTTATTTATCACTAAATTTCAAGTAGCGAATAATAAAAATAAATGATGTATGACAAAGTCAATAACGTGTGTATGCTGCGTCTTAATGCTGTGTTTCTTACGAGTGGACTGAGCGATATTAACACTAGCTCTTGCAATGCTTCGTTAGTTCAGATGGAGCAGTTCGGATCTCCTCTCCTCTCACAAATATCTTTGTCCGAGCACAAATACTGGTTCAGATGCTAACATAGATACGCAGTGAAGACAAACACAATCATAACAACAATACAGTAACAAGTGCAATCCAATGTCTGTGTGTACCTACAGATCACGAACAGTCGACGAAGGCGGGCAGATCGAAGATGGCTACACAGCACATACACATGGGGAAAGATACATTTTGGTTATAGTGTTGACAATTTAGCTATTTTTTAGCTTATGTATACTAAAGACCATTTCTCTTCCGCTTTTAAAACTAAAACTACGTTTTATACAATAAATTTCCAAAAGTTTTCTAGATTTAAAGCCTACTAAAGCTACTCTTTTACAAGTTTGTGTCTCTTAAGAGACAGGTACATTTTTGGCCTTGATGTCACCACACGAAAATTGTTTGTTATGCAAAAAGCGTTCAAGTTATTAGCCGCGCCTACATATGTACATTGGAACAACGAACCACACTTACGCTCACAGTCGCTTACAGTCCTTTTCTCTCACTACATTTTAGCTCTCACTTTTCTCACTCTGCTCTGCCATTGTTTACATATATGTATACATATATATACACTCAGGTATATACATGTATTTGTATAGAGCTCGTCGGATTTCTTAATTATACCCTCGCAGAGGGTATTCTTGATCACCATCGATAAAAACATCTCTGTTATTCATTTTTTGCGAAAGCTACATGCATAGTGTCGCAGTTTTAACTGGTTGAACCTTTCGCATTTCTTTTAGAATTTTTTTGAAGTGAGAAATTATGACTATTGCAAGGATACACAATCTTCGTCATGCCTTCCTTTTTTCAATAATTCAAATCATTCGAAAAAGATAACCATTATATATAAATACAAAGATCGAAAAACGTTTCAATGGAATTGGATGATAAAAATGACTTAAAAAGTTAATGAACTAATAACTAAACAAATTAATTAAACATTTGTGATATTACTGAACTATGTGTATATGTCCCTTATTTACTATAAAATTATTTGAAGATAAACTATCAAAATTTAATCGACTTTGTTCCGTTAGGTATTACTATATTCAATCCTTTAGATAAGTATGTACGCCCACAATTAAACGATTTAAAAAATTGTCTGGCGCCCACACCTTTAAAGATTTCGGAAAAGTAAAAATGCAGTTTTATTGTGTTTATCAATACCTATTGAAATGTTGAAATTTTTTAAATCCATTCGTTAAAAAGTTATGCCCGATCAAAGTTTTCTATCTCCATCTCCCTCCCACTACCTTTAGCTGAGTAACGGGTATCTGATAGTCGGGGCACCCGATTATAGCGTTCTCTCTTGTTCAAGTAATTTTCAATCATTGACTATTTTATGATATAGTCTTTATATTTTTTTCCTATTCAAAAGTCTTTCTCTATTGCAGGTAGTAAATTAACGGTACCAGCTGGATCGGACCTCTATATCTTAAAGCTCCAATACAAAGGATTGGAAAAATAATACAAAAATTATATCTTCGGTGTTGCTGACATATTTGAATTTCGAATTTTGGGTTTTAATTTTGTAATAGGGCTGTCGAATTTTTAAAAAATATCGTATCGATAATATTTGGTTTGTGAAAAAAATCATTAATGAAATTTTAAAATATCTATTTAAAATATCGATATATCGATGATATTTTATATTTTTTCAAAATATTTAAGTTTTAATGGGAGAGGACATCACACCGAGCACAGTACCGTTAATATGTTGCTTTAACATACCATTTATAAAAAAATTCAATAAATCGAAAAATTTTATCAAATCAATTTCACATTTTTTATTAAATACAAGAATTATAAAATGAAAGCTTAGGTTCTTTATTTATTTTGATGCAATAATTACAAATTTGGCCAGGACAACGGTCTTTAAGAGAAGAATTTAAACAAATTTCCTTTTGAGAATCTAAAAATTGTCTTATCGTCTTTTTCTTGAATTTATAGGTGTTTTAAAAAAACCCAAAATCACAATTTTTCGACACTCAAGGAGAAATTTTCAAAATCCTTCCCTTGGAGGCCGTTTTCTTGGCCATATTCGTTATTATGGCAACAAAATATATATATATCGACTCTCAAGGAGAAATTTTCGAAATCCTTCCCTTGCAGACCGTTTTCCTGGCCATATTCGTGATTATGGCAACAAAATATATATATATATATATATTTTAAAATGTTCGGACACATCACCATTTTTATACCCTTGCAGAGGGTATTATGATTTCAGTCAGAAGTTTGCAACGCAGTGAAGGAGACATTTCCGACCCCATAAAGTATATATATTCTTGATCAGCATGACAAGACGAGTCGATCTAGCCATGTCCGTCTGTCCGTCCGTCTGTCCGTCTGTCTCTAGTCTACTCAGTTTTAAAGCTATCGCGCTCAAACTTTCCCAAAAGTCTTCTTTCTATTGCAGGTAGTATATATGTCGGAACCGACCGGATCGGACGACTATATCTTATAGCTCCCATATGAAGGATCAAAAAAAAAATCGTAAAAAACGTAAAAAAATTCTAGCTTTGGTGTTTTTTGAAATATTATCTTCTACTTTTGGGAATAATATTTTTTAAATATTTCTGAATTTCGAAAAAAATTTTTAAAAAATCGGATGACTATATCATATAGCTGCCATAGGAACGGTCGGAAAATTATATGGAAATTAATAGGAAAAAAATTATATCTTTGTTGATGTTTATTACATTGTCTTTTCCTCTAGGATATGGCTTTTCTTTAACATTTCAAAATTTCGAATAAAATTTAACAAAATTCGGACGGCTATATTATATAGCTGCCATAGGAAGGATCAAAAAATTAATGCCAAAGTAATACGAAATCAGCTAAAATTTGGATTATTGTAACATATACGCAAGTTAATTTAAATGTAATGTTTTTGTAAATGAATAGGAATGATCTGCAAGGGTATATAAGCTTCGGCTGGCCGAAGCTAGCTTTCTTTCTTGTTTTGAAATGCTTTCACACCAAAACAAACCAAGAATCCGTTTGCAAAGCATTTTTTCTACTTTGAGGTCCTTGTTCTCAGAATCCTTGCGTTGGGGAACTTTTCGGTGAACGCAGTTTCGGTCAACAAACGTTTTTTTATTGACACCCTGTTTTACCCTGATCAAGGTAAGAGTTACCCTGCGTAAAATATCTTAAATTCTGATACCCTTGCAGAGGGTATAAAGATTTTACTCAATAGTTTGCAACGCAGTGAAGAACATCAGCATCACTAGACGAGTCGATCTAGCCATGTCCGTCTGTCTGTTTCTACGCAAAATAGTTTCTCAGTCTTAAAGCTATCGGATTAAAACTTTCCCAAACGTTTCGGTTAAATAATAAAATAATAAAATCGGTTAAATAAAACAAAAATTTAGGTTAGGTGTTTTTTGACATTATACCTTCTTCTCCTAAAAATGTTATTTTTTATATATTTCTAAATTTCGGATTACAATTATTATTAAAAAAATCGGACGACTAGATCATAAAGCTGTCATAGGAACGATCGGAAATTAATTGGAAAATAATAGGAAATAAATTATAGCTTCTTTGGATTTTATTGTTTTTTCTTCTACTCTAGGATATGACTTTTTTTTTAATATTTCCGAATTCTGAATTGAATTTAACCAAAATCGGACGAATCTATTATATAGCTGCCATAGGAAGTATAAAAAAATAATGTCAAAATTAATAGGAATGATTTGAAACGGTATAAAAGCTACGGCTAGACGAAACTAGATTCCTTTCTTGTTACAAGTTATACCGATCGTTCCTATGGGAGCTATAGGATATAGGCGTCCGATCGATGCGCTTTTGAAACTTGATCTGCGTATATGTACATATTTTCGAACGACTGTGAACGCTTTTAAGCTGAGCTCGCAGACGGTACAAAACAAACCGACAGTCGGAAATGGTTATATCGATCCTTATCCTAGTGATTCTGATAAAAAATATTTAAAATACTCTGGTACTTTCTGACCAAGTGGTAAGGTTTTTATCCCAATCCCTTGACAGGATACTGTCAACAGCATATTTAAAGCTTGCGTCCTGGGGGCTCAACATTAAAATTTTTGTAAATAACACTATGAAGCATCAAAAATTTACCTCGATGGATGCTATATTTTTGGATTCGTTACGAATTCCCAAGTTAAACTGCGTTTTCCAAAAAGTTCCCCGACGCAAGGATTCTTAGCAAAAGGACCTCAAAGTTCGAAAAATGCTGAAATTGGCCAACTTTCCAGAGATCTCAGAGGCAAACGTATGCATGGTTTGATTCGATGTTAAAGTTTTTTAAAAGATACACTCTTTATCTTTCAAACCATATACTTAGAATAATTTTAGGATTTTTTTTAAGGCAGAAACAAATTCTAGAAAACATAGTCAAAAAACATAAAAGTATACAGCTGCGGTCAAAATAGTAGTAGTGTTGCCGCCCTGTGTTTTTAAAAGTTTGATGTTGTACATACATATGTACATATACATTTTAGGGCGTTTTAATTATTTTGATAACTTGTTTTGTTTAATTTTTATGGGCTGTTAAAGTTTTTGGTGGAGACTGGATGAAATAAGCTGTGAACCACTGTATGTAAATACATACATATGTATAGTTTTATTTGCAATATTGTTTAGAATAAATTACGTTCCCCCTACTATCTATTACTTTTTTTTGCGTCCATACAAATCGAAGCATACATATACATATGTACATGCTTTTTCTTTAAAATTTGTCAAAATAGGGACAGTCATGATGTGTATAATACAACACAACCTTTTCGTAACCTGCAGCTATGCAATTCTAAAAGTCACAAACATCTACATATACATACATAAATGTTCCAAGCGGGCTCAAAACAAGCAAACTACCTTTTTTGTCTGCAGTGCACAGCAGGATTGGATCTGGGATCTTAAAATTCTCTTGCTGTGCGCTTCTGCGTTCACAATATGTATGTATGTATGTGCCCTTTGTAATTTAACGTCTTACTCAAGTCCTCTCTCTATGAAAGGAGCGAGCACACGCTGTGCGGCTGCAGTTTATGCTTACATACATACATACATATGTATGTCGGTATGTTGTTGATCGTGCATTGGTGTGAATACATTCAGACCTTTATATGTATAATGTCCAAACTTACATACTTCTACAAAAATACAAACGTACATACATACATACATATGTATGTGCCTGTACGCACATGGCTATGCCCATTCCTTTTTATGAGAAACGTTTTGTCGGTTCTCGGAAACAACAAAACCAGATATTTTATAATACCTATACAAATGTATACATACAAATATTTACGGGCACATAAGTATGTATGTTTATATATATGTATGTATGTATACATAGTGCTCAAGTGTACATGCGTATTTCTTTCCATAAATACAGTATATATGTACATATGTATGTACCTTTGTATGCTATTTTCAAACAATTTTGCATCTGCATTATCGGCACATAAACATGTACAAAAATATGTACATATGTACATGTGTACATCCATAAATGACTAAGGAGGGCTTGGATCAATAATACTGTTTGCATGGGCATACATATGTACATACATATACATATTCATATACATATGAATGTACATATATGTTTGTGTATAATATTAATTTCTAAATTGCATTCCTTATATGTATGTACATAATTTGGTTTCTAAAAGATTATTTATATTGATTTATTACTTTTTTCCAATCCATGCGATTATTATGTATATGTACATACATATGTACATACTTACATGTGTATGTATCTATGTACATATTAATACATACATACATGCATACGTTGAATTGGGAGCCTTTTGGAAAACATATTTTTTCAGACTTGGGATTTACATAACTAGCTCTTTGCACGAAATCCTACTTTAGGGCTGTCCATATATTACGTAATCACGTTTCTGGTGATTTTTGACCCCCTTCCCCCTGGTTATCAAAAGTAATCTTTCAATGAACACCCCCCCACAATGATTAAGTAATCCCAAGAAAAAAAATATACGAATTTGTTGTTTTAATCTGTGAATTCAAACAGAGATGAAAGCCAATCTATAATATTGTTTATGATTAGAGATTGTCATGACACATTCGGTTCGTCTACGCTGAAACTATCTTCAACATACTCTTCGTCAAGGCATTCCTGGTCTTCGCATCCTTCGTGTGATTGAACCACTGTGAATTTATAGGTGTTTACAAAAACCCTAAACCACAATTTTTCGACTTTCAAGGAGAAATTTTCGAAATCCTTCCCTTGGAGACGGTTTTCCTGACCAATATATATATATTTTTTCAAATTTTCTGATACATCACCATTTTATAAGTAGACATATAATATAAATTACAAATAAATATATATAAATATTAGAGGTGGAGAAAACATCGATGTGAAAATCGATAGATCGATGTTTAATGATATTTAACTTTTTTATTTTATTTTTTTTTAAGTTAAAATCAATTTTTGACCGAGCTGAACTGGTCAAAGTTATTTGAAAAACAAGAGAGAACGCTATAGTCGTGTTCGTGTCCCGACTATCTAATACCCGTCACTCAGCGCCAGACACATTTTAAAATCGTTAGTGGGCGGTTGTGGGCGGTTGTGGGCGTTAGAGGGCACTCGGCTGAAATAAACTTGCGCTGCGTAGGAAGCCCAAGAATATGCGTGGAAAATCTCAACCTTCTAGCTTTTGTAGTTTCCGAGATCTCAGCGTTCATACGGACAGACAGACAGACAGACAGACGGACAGACAGACGGACAGACAGACGGACAGACGGACATGGCTAGATCGACTCGGCTGGTGATTCTGATCAAGAATATATATACTTTATGGGGTCGGAAACGCTTCCTTCTACCTGTTACATACTTTTGCACTTTTGCACGTTACTCTACGAGTAACGGGTATAATAAAAAAAATAAAAGCAAAGATATGGACAAACAGCTAAAGCATTAGTTAAAAAATGCTTATGTTTTAATGTTCTTTCGTTGAATCTTAAACATTTTATTTTTCCATCTAAATGACCCAGTTAGTATAAATGTATTTTGATTTAAAAACATCGATGTTTTTGGTTCCGGTCTGTCTCCTGCTCTTGGTACCCATCTTTTAGCTAAAAGTAAAATACCCTCTGAAAAGGTATATTTATGTTCATGTTTATATGTGTAAAAACAAATGCAAATACATGGCAAGCCAATAGAAATGTTCATTTATATGCAAAAACATCGAGAAACATCGATGGTTTTTGACATAAACATCGAAAACATCGATGTTCCCAAAAATCGATATTTCTCCACCTCTAATAAATATATATCCAAATTTTGTCCAAATTTTAGTTAATTAAATTCTACATTTTAAAATGTTCAAGAAAATTTATATCCCAGAGAAAAAGAGAATGTAATAAGAATCAACAAAGATATAATTTTTGTCCTATTAATTTCCATTTCAATTTCTTACCGTTCCTATGGCAGCTTTATGATATAGTAATACGATTTTTTTAAAATTTTATTCGGAATTCCGAAATATTTAAAAAATTATATTTCCAAGAGTAAAGATAATATTTCAAACAAGAAAGGAAGCTAGCTTCGGCCAGCCGAAGCTTATATGCCCTTGCAGATCATTCCTATTCATTTACAAAAACATTAATTTAAATTAGCTTGCGTATATGTTACAACAATCCAAATTTTAACTGCTTTCGTATTACTTTGGCATTAATTTTTTGATCCTTCCTATAGCAGCTATATAATATAGCCGTCCGAATTTTGTTAAATTTTATTCAAAATTTTGAAATGTTAAAGAAAAGCCATATCCCAGAGAAGAAAAGAATGTAATAAAAATCAGTTAAGATATAATTTTTTTCCTATTAATTTCCATTTAATTTTTCGACCGTTCTTATGGCAGCTATATGATAGAATGATCCGATTTTTAAAAAATTTTATTCAAAATTCAGAAATATTAAAAAATAGTATTCCTAAAAGTAGAAGGTAATATTTCAAAAAACACCAAAGCTAGAATTTTTTCATGTCTTTTTTTTTGGTTCCTTCCTATGGGAGCTATAAGATATTGTTGTCCGATCCGGTCAGTTCCGACATAGATATATTCTACATGCAATAGAAAGAAGACTTTGGGAAAGTTTGACCCCGATAGCGTTAAAACTGAGAGACTAGTTTACGTAGACAGACAGACAGACGAACGGACAGACGGACATGGCTAGATCGACTCGTCTAGTCATGCTGATAAAGAATGTATATACTTTATGGGGTCGAAAACGTCTCATTCACTGCGTTGCAAACTTCTGACTAAATTCATAACACCCTCTGCAAATGCGGAGGGTCAATCGTGATTTCCAAAGTATAGTTTCTTTGGCAATATTGTTTAGAATTGCCCATAGAATACATTCCCCCTCTACGATTTGATGACCTCCAAATCGATCCACCCTGATGTACATACATACATATATATGATATACCTGGAACGACACCGATCGAAGGAGCACTAAAATCTCGGTCACGAGAGAGAGTTGTACAGAGGATTAAAATATTAATTTGAACTGCAAGAGTATATAAACTTCGGTGTTACGAACCTAACTTCCATTTTTTTTTTAATTAAATTAAAAAAATACTCAAAATATAAAAATAAGCCATTCTTTAGAGTAGAAAATAATGCATTGGTCGGATTTTTGTTGGAAAAAATGTAAAAAAAAGGTTTAAAACATAAAAATTAAATGCCACAGGCAAACGGCAGCCTTTCCAACCTAAGGTATGTAAATATGTTTATATTTAAATATATATATTAATATATATATGCATATGTACATACATATGTACGTACACATATTAAATTAAATTATTTGTCAATAATATTTTTCGTATTCATTTTATTTTTAATACTATCACCAGTTTCCTATCACATCTCTTTAGTGATGCGAAGCCCAATGACTTTATTTTCTTCCCCTGTTTCTCGGTCCAGTAGAAATTTTAAAGGCTTAATTAGTCAGCGGATCGAAACCCAAAAGGAAAAAAATTTCGTCTTTAGCGGTGTCCACGCATACATAAAGAATCACGTTTATGTCCATATATATGTGCATACGTACGTACACACATGCTTATTTTTCAAATCCAGTTTTTTCTCCATTAAGCGACAGAGCAGGCACAGATTGAAGCATCATCATTATCAAGAAATTGAGCCGAGTTGGCCTTTGGAATTATGTTGTCCGTCGAAACAGAAAATAAAAAGGGAAAAGCAGACAAACAGCCTTAATAACAAAATTAAGGGAACTTTTTTTGGTCTTTTACATATGTACACACATTCATATGTATGTAAGTATGTATGTAAAAATTGGTTTGTACATACATACATATGTATACATACATGGAATTACCCTGCACTTCGACAAAACATCACTACGATCACTCCTTAAAAATAATGTTGGTGAAAATACTGTGATTTACTGATGAAAGTGGTGATGGAAGATGGTTTTTTCACTGATGAATTTCTAGGGCATGTTAATGATGATGATAAGGCAAATGTGATGAATTATTTTACCGACAAATAGGCAATGAACGGAACTGTATACATATGTATGTATGTATACTTAAGTACATAAGTCATCGATAATTACAAACTATGATCATACAAATTTTCAGAGCGTTAGCATGTTCTTGGAACTTGCAATGCCAAAATGATCACCAAATCGACGACATTTCATCACCATTATAGGTACACATTTAAGTTGAGAAAGGAAGAGTCAGCAAGAGCGTCATGTCTGAAGGGGTACAGTCGACTATGTGATGACTTTGAGCAGTGATGAATTTAATAGTGCGGTGTTATTCTAAAATTTTGGCCATTATTAAAACTACGAAGATATTTATGTACATTGTACATACATACATATGTACATATCGACTTTAATTGTTCTCTTGTACATACTTAAATATATATGTATGTACATAAGACATTATTTTCCACTAAATTAGGGTATAAGGCTTTAAGGCAAAAGGGTTTAAAGTGGAAGTTTCGTACATACCAATGTATTTACATAAGCACAATATTTAATACACACATATGTAAATATATATACATACATATGTACGTGTATAAGCATTATTTCCCAGCGAGGCGAACATATGTATGTTCATAAATACATACAAACGTATGTAGTCACTTTAGGGCGGACTTAAGTTGTATTGAATAGCATGCACAAAGTCCATTATAAAGCTCGATTTCCACTAGAAAAACCCATGTTATAAATTTGGTAGCTTAGATTTAAACTGTTCGCGAGATATATGGAAAAGACTTTTATTTTATTTTTTGAAAAGGTAAAGCCTTTCAAAGACTTATTTACAGAGTGTCAGAATAAAAGTTTTTGGGAGACTTTTATTTTAGATTTTTATTTATAAAAATCAGTGATTACAGTTATTGTATGACTAAAAAATAAAAGCTTTATGTTGAAACGCAGTATTAACCGTTAATTGGAATTTATAATTAATAAAACAATAAATAAACGTTATTGTCAGGAGCCATAAAAAGAGTGCTTAGAATATGTGGGTGAAAGTGGGCGCATTTTTAAAATAAATGTTATTTGTGATTTATTGATTTCAGTTTTTCAAAATTACAGTTTTTTTTGGGCCCTGGATATAACATTTTTCCTAAATTGCTGCAAATACTAATAAAATGTTTGTTTTGCTGAACCATTAACTCATACTTGTTTATCAAAAAATGGAACAAAAAACGATACAAACAAAGAAAACAAATAAAACAAGAGAGATCGCTATAGTCGAGAACTTAGACTATCAGATACCCGTTACTCAGCTGAAAGGAGTTCGAGGGAGATATGCAATATCAATTTTTGCTCATAACTTTTTAATAAATGGTCCGATTTAAAAAATGTCTACTACATTTTGATAGGTATCTTTAAACACAACCAAATTGCATTTATCTTTATCTTTAAAGATGTGAGCGCCAGAAAGTCCTTCAAGGCGATTGTGGCGCTCGGCTGAAACAAACTTGCGCTCCGTAGGAAGTCCAAGAATATGTGTGGTTAATCCCAACTTTCTAGCTTCTGTAGTTTCCGAGATCTCAGCGTTCATACGGACAGAGAGACAAACGGACATGGCTAGATCTACTAGGCTAGTGATCCTGATCAAGAATATATATACTTTAGGATCGGAAAAGCTACCTTCTACCTATTATTACTTTTGCACGAATACAATATTCCCTTTTACTCTACGAGTAACGGTTATAAAAAAAAGGTACAGTCAATTTCTTAAAACATGACTACTCTACAATCAGTAAGCCTATTTTGCAAAGGAAAACTGTTGTCAGGGGATTGAACAACAATAAACTGTAGCAATACCAAGGAAGTTAACTTCGGCAAGCCGAACTTAATATACCCTTGCATTTAAAATAAATACTTATGTTTATTGATCGCTCGATCGGTGCTGCTCCAGGGACTCCAGATTTATTATTGCCTATTCAAAATGTTGTTATTCAATTTTCAAAATCAAAACTCCATATTCCTACAAAGTTATTTTTTTTTCATTTATTAGACGTTTTCGACCCCTTAAAGTATATATTTTCTTGATCAGCATCACTAGACGAGTCGATCTAGCCATGCCCGTCTGTCCGTCCGTCCGTTTCTACGCAAACTAGTCTCTCAGTTTTTAAGCTATCGGAATGAAACTTTCCCAAAAGTCTTTTTTCTATCTAGTAAATAAGTTGGGTCCGTCCGGATCGGACACCTATATCTTATAGCTCACATAGGAAGGATCAAAAAAAAAATGTAAGGCGTAACGTGTTTTTGAAATATTACCTTCCACTCTTGGGACTGACTTTCGAATTTAATTTTTTAAAATCGGATCTCTATATCATATAGCTGCTAAAGGAATGGTCGGAAAATTAAATGGAAATTAATAGGAAAAAAATTATATTTTTGTTGATTTCTATTACATTCTCTTCTTCTCTGGAAAATAGCTTTTCTTCAACATTTCAAAATTTCCAAAATAAATTTTACAAAATTTGCAGGGTTGTATTATATAGCTGCCATAGGAAGGAACAATAAATTAATGCCAAAATAATACGAAAGCAGCTAAAATTTACATTGTTGTAACATACACGCAAGTAAATCTAAATTTAATGTTTTTGTAAGTTAAAAGGAAGCATCTGCAAGGGTACATAAACTTCGTTTGGCCGAAACTAGCTTCCTTTCCTGATCGTATTTTTATACCCGTTTTTCGTAGAGTAAAAGGGTATATTGTATTCGTGCAAGTGTATGTAAGAGGCAGAAGGAAGCGTTTCCGACCCTATAAAGTATATATATTCTTGATCAGGATCACAAGCCGAGTCGATATAGCCATGTCCGTCTGTCTGTCTGTCCGTTCGTATGCACGCTGAGATCTCGGAAACTATAAAAGGTAGAAATTTGGGATTAACAACACAAATTCTTGGGCTTCCTACGCAGCGCAAGTTTATTTCAGACGAGCGCCACGCCCCCTCTAACGCCCACAATCGCCCTAAACGATTTTATATGTGTGTGTGTCTGTGTCTGGCGCGCACACCTTTAAAGATTTTGGTAAACTAAAAATGCAGTTTTATTGTGCTTATCAATACCCATCGAAATGGAGAAGAAATTTTTCAAATCGGACCAATCGTTAAAAAGTTATGACAAATCCAAGTTTTATATATCCATCTCCCTCGCACTTCCTTTAGCTGAGTAACGGGTATCTGATAGTCGGGGCACCCGACTATAGCCTTCTCTCTTGTTATAATTATAATGTTTAATTATTAGCTTGAATCTATTGGTGGTGTAGGCGCGACGCTGCTTAAGCTCTAAACGTTGGATAAATACAAATTCCATTAGGATTTTTTAATTATATTTTATAAATAATTTGGAAAACATCGATGTTTTATTCGAGGTTTTTTAAAAAACATCTGCACCTCTAATGTGTACATTTATTGGACTTAGCGTTTCTTTCCTTTGTGAAAACATTGACATCGATGTGTCGTTGTTCCAAAAAACATCGTTGCTTTCGAAAGTGACATCGATGTTTTTGCATCTTTATTCTGAATTTTTGTCCCTCCCGATCTCAAGAAACGAATGCATATTTATATATACATATATGGAACGAAAAGATCTTTGGCCATAATTAGATATAATTGAGGCGTTCTCTGAAAAACCGGCCACACAAAACTGAATTTTTATGCCCAGTTTTTCGTAAATTTTTACTTAATGGTGCTCGTAAAGCCAAACACAAAAAGTGATATTTGTGGTTGCCGATTGTAGGGATGCCACACCATAAATTGGCAATGTTTTTGTTAGAAAGTCTATTTAATCGCGTGTGTTATCATTTTTAGTTAAAATTTTGTACACAACGTGTTATTAATTAAACGCGTTGTAAATTTGCCATCAATTGCTGGAGAGCATTTTGGCTGTAAACTAGTGTTACCAAAACGGCACACATTTAATGTTATTTACAATTTTGGCATATTAATATTGGCTAGACAGAGGCGTATCAAGAGAGTGTTAGGTTAGGCTCTCCCCCGTAAGCCATTTGTATGCAGACTTGTTCTTTGATATGTTATGAAAGTTAAGATATGTTTTAAACTATTTTCGTAATTGTTTGTTGTATTATTCTACAATAAGATAAGAAGAACAAAATTTTACGAAAATGTTTTTGAGTTGAAATCCCCTTTCGTTTACTCAGCTATCTTAAAATAAGCCTAGTACTCACATCGACGAAAACTGCGAGCTTACCAGAGGAGTAAGCGATAGGCAGAGAGGTAGCGAGATATAAGAAGAAACTCGAAAAAAGTCTGAAATTTAACATTTAAAATATAGGGTTTTGTTCTGCTCACCCTCTGCCCACACGTATACTATAAAACTGCGGTCTGCACACGCACACTGTTGAGCTGCCCCGTGCAATTTACTCACACAAATATAAAACAAAATGTCATTGTATGTGTGTGACGACCGCTGTTTTAATCGATTGTGGGCGTTAGAGGGGGTTTGGCCCTCGGCTGAAACAAGCTTGCGCTGCGTAGTAACTTCAAGAATATGCAGTCTTGTACAATCACCAAGTGGATGGCTGGTTGCAAGGCAATTCGAGCACAACTGTTTATCGCGGACGTAGGCTGAACGATCATTTACCGTAATTTTTAGGAAGCGTGGAGGACATATACGCACGGGGTGTTTCTTTTTTAAACACAGATCGCAGCCTTTGGGTATCAAAACTACCCTTGTATTAAAGGAATTTATTTTTGGAAGTTGTGCCAATACATTTGTGGCTTTGGACTGGACTTAGAGTAAATTAGAGGGCCAGATGCTATCGACGGCCTCTAAAGTTCTTATGGCGTTTTGTTAAAAAGGAATTAAGCTCGAGCCAAGTTGGAATTTCGGCTTTATTTTGGATGGAGAGCGTGAGCTTTGGTAGCTTTGTAGAGCAAATGAAGACTAGAATAAGGTCCCAATTCTCAATTTGAATGCCGGATAGTTCTAAGGCAGTTAAACATCCTTGAATGGTGTGTTGAAGTTCCTTTAAGTCGGCTTCAGACTCTTGTGCTATGGATTGCACATTGAAAAAAGTTTTAAGGTGGCTTTTCACCTGCAATCGCTTATTTTCGAAACGCTCAGTTATATTTGTCCAAGCTGAGCGGAGGCCATGATTGGTGAGCTGGGATTTGACTGGAACTGACGTGCTCCCTACGGATTTTGCAGGCGGATAAGGATGGTATGGATGCACCGGGAACATTTATGAATGTCTCAGAGTGTCAGCTGTAGAAATAAATTGATTGAAAGCGGAATTAGCTAAGGATGCCATTACGAACAGGAATTTTAAATTTATTGCAAATCGTTTACACTGAAATAATTGTGAAGCTCAGGGTTAATAACCTTAAATCCGGAAAATTTCTTGAAATTTCGGAACCAATTGAAAGTCCGTATGGATATACGGTCACACTGGATTGTGTTGAAATAATTGTGCGGAAACTTATTTTGATTTTCGAAATAATTTCGAAAATAAATATTAAAGTGTATGCACAACAAAAAGAGTTATTAAATTATGCAACGGGAAAATATGGTCACACTAGTGCACGGATAGGGAAAAATATTAATTGTTTAACACAACTAAAATTCAAATTTGTGGGTTTTTTTTTATTATTGTCATTGTGCGCTGCAGAATACTTGGAGAGTACGTACCCTGCAGTTCCATTCATCATCTTTTTAGCAGTGAATCACTGCCAAAAATTGAGCACTAAGCGCTCAATCACTAGTGAATTTGTATGAAAAATAGCTATGATTTTAACATGGGCTTGTCCTACACCCAAAAAAAAAACCAAAAGTTTACATTTAATGAGCGTTGTATTAAAAATATACTACAGCTAGTATTAAGCTGCCAGTATTAATTCAATACAAAATAATATAAGGAGCAGACTCAATAGTGTTAAGTTAAGACTAAATAGTGTTAAGTTTATGACCTGAGTTTAATTTCTATACCGCAGTTTCGATTTTCGTTCCTGGTGTGAAGCCAGAATGCTCTGGTGTGGAACCTGGACATTTCGAACAGAAAAAGTGTTACCGCGTTTTAATGTTATTCAATGCGTTAATATTTTAAGGGTTTGACATTAGTGTATTTTGTAAACGACGCTGCGGTCTGTTTAAGGTAATATTCTTAAGAAAATTTTAATATTTGCTTTTGGGATTATTTGAAAAGTAAGGACATTTAAATTGTGTCTTAGTGCTTTACTAATGAGTAAATTCTTCCCTTTTACCGACACCAACTTCAAATCCGCTCCAGATGCCGGGAAACTAAGGATCTTGCAATTGGTTTGACTTTTTTCTGACCGTGTTCAGCGTCCTTCAATATCAGCGTCCTCGACCAAGCTTCGGTATTCATTTGGACGGCGTCCACTCTGGAGATAATCAGCGACATAAGCGGTAAAACGGCTGGCTGCATCGGCACAAATATGCATACATACATACTTATTGTGTACAAGTAGTGTATTGTATGTTTGTTAAATTAAAAATTACCTTCAGTAATTTATAAAAATGTAAATAATATTTTTAATAATAAATAAAAAGTAAAAAAACAACATTAGTGAATTTTGGCTTTTTAATACGGGGTATAATATATATACTGGCATTGCTAAATTAGTATGGAATGTATACTAACATTTCCACAAAATAGCTTAACATGTATACTAACATTGCTATACTCTGTATACAAAATAGTATAAAACTAAAACCACATAGCATAGCGTTTATACTGAATAGTATAAAAAATAAACTACCAGCCTAAATTTCAGTAGACTCGTTAGTTTGAACTAGACAACTTCGAAAGTTTCATTTGAATACTTTCGAAGTTATTAGGTTAATACTCAGAGTATCGAGAAATTTTTGACACTCAATAGTTTAGTTTTAATGTACAAATAGTTTAGTTTCTATGTTCATTTTTTTTTGGGTGTAGGGGCTCATCACTGCCAGAAACTGGCCCTGATTTAGCACCTGTTCATCACCATTTTTCATCACCAAATTCATAACCTTTTCAGCGCCTAATTATCACTTAAATTCATCTCCCATTTTCATTGAAAATATGTTGAATTTCATTGCTTTTATCAATGGGTTTATTATTACATTAAATTAATACATTTTTACAAACTACGGTGACTTGTAGGGGTCTTCGGCAGGTTCTCAGCTTCCGGAGTCTTGGTGAGCTGGAGATTATTCACGCATTTTCGCACTCTCTTCGGACTCTTTGTAGGCTCCACCTGACCAATTGGATCTGAATTTGGAAAATATTTTTTTTTATATTATATAACGAGGCAAGAATGATAAAAACTTACTTAGCAGTACAAGAATAACATTCTTCTGGGCTGTAGGACAAAATCATTTCATCTGAAAAGATATTTTATAAGAACTGTGTACCATCAGCTTGACCTAAAAATATTAAAAATAAAAGATAATATAAAAATTAAAAGCTACTGTAATTAAGATAAGACAATACACTTGAAAATTACCTACCTAAAAATGTATTCTTAATTAAAGCACTTTTGTTTAAACTCTAAAATAATGCTACTCCTTTAACAGTTAAAACGCAGTTGAAAACCGCGGAAAAACGGTGCCTGCCTTCGAGAAATAGAAAAAGAATACTGAGCGAGAAATACAACATCAATCGCAATCTCTTGCTGTCTTCCCTATGCCACGATCGCGCTTGCCCAGCTTGCAGAGCGAGACAGGCGAAGTTCGACATTTTGACTCGTTTTCTAAGACAGAGAAATTTGGGAGAGCGTGATTGAGAGAGCGGGGGTTGGTGAGAGAGTCGATTCTGCAGACGCTCTGCCAGCGTTTTTTTTTTTTTTTTTTTTTTTATTTTAGCGCTCGGGCTGAATTCGGGAACTGCAGGGAAGCTGTATGTATGTATGTGTGTAGCTAAGAGCTGTATATTGGTAGGCATCGATTGCGGGAGTTCTGGAGACTTATTACGAATAGCAAAATAGCATTTTGGAATATCTATGTAAAAATATATGCACGGAGCAGGAAAGAACAGTAAAAACACAAAAGCCAATTTCGGGGAATCACTTTGATTTGTACACACCGAAAAATTTAGTTTATAGACCACGAATATATTTATACTCTTGCAGAGGGTATTATGATTTCAGTCAGAAGTTTGCAACGCAGTGAAGGAGACGTTTCCGACCCCATAAAGTATATATATTCTTGATCAGCATCACTAGACGATCTTGCCATGTCCGTCTTTTCGTTTCTACGCAAACTAGTCTCTCAGTTTTAACTAAACTTTGCCAAAAGTCTTCTTCCTATTGCAGTAGTATATATGTCGGAACCGACCGGATCGGACAACTATATATGTCCGTCTGTCCGTCTGTTCGTCTGTCCGTCTGTCCGTCTGTCCGTCTGTCCGTCTGTCCGTCCGTATAAATGCTAAGATCTCGGAAAATATTAAAGATAGAAATTTGGGATTAACAACACAAATTCTTTTGCTTCCTACGCAGCGCAAGTTTATTTCAGACGAGCGCCACGCCCCCTCTAACGCCCACAATCGGCTTAAACGGTTTTATGTGTGTGTGTGACTGTGTCTGGCGCGCACACCTTTAACGATTTTGGAAAAGTAAGTAAGCAGTTTTATTGTGTTTATCAATACCTATCGAAATGTAGAAGAAATTTTTCAAATCGGACCAATCGTTAAAAAGTTATGCCCGATCCAAGTTTTATATATCTATCTCCCTCGCACTTCATTTAGCTGAGTAACGGGTATCTGATAGTCGGGGCACCCGACTATAGCACTCTCTCTCTTAAAATAAAAAATATGATAATAGGCATGATAATAATCTTAGCTTAGAAGCTCCATAGCAGAGCGGAGACTTGAGGGAGAGTTGGAGAGGGAGAGCGAAGGGTAGTGCAAGCGAGCAAGATGTGGACATCTGGAGAGAACTGCCGCTCAACACTGCCTCCTGAAATGAAACGCCCTTTTGGCGTGAGCAGGGTCGGAAACGCTTCCTCCTCCCTGTTACATACTTTTGCACTAATACATCCTTTTATTCTACGAGTAACGGGTATAAAAATCTTTAAGAAAAACAAGAAAGGAAGTTATCTTCGGCCAGCCGAAGCTAATATACCCTTGCAGGTATGTCTATTTAAAATGTTGATTATAATTCTCAAAAATCAAAACGCCTACTGCCTATAAAGTTTTTCTTCTATTTTTTTTTATAATTCCTATGGGAGCCATAAGACATAGTGGTCCGATCCGGCTCGTTCCGACATATGTACTACCTGCAATAGAAAGAAGACTTCAGAAAGTTTCATCGCGATAGCTTTAAAACTGAGAGACTAGTTCGCATAGAAACGGACAGACGGACATGGCTAGATAGACTCGTCTAGTGATGCTAATCAAGAATATATATACTTTATGTGGTCGGAAACGTCTGCTTCACTGCGTTGCAAACTTTTGACAGAAATTATAATAACCTCTGCAAAGGTATAATAAACTGTGTCATCGAAAAAAACGATATTGGTATTTCCGTGATCTAGGGCTCCACCACTAAAAGAATTTGCCATCAATTGCTGGGAAGAACATCAAGAATGCTATTTTGTAAACTAATGTAATTTATACCAACTTTATATGAGTACATAGTGCACTTTAAAATATAATTAGTTATTATTTACAAATTGCGCAACATATTCTTAGTCTTCGCTGCAAACATTGATGTATTCGTTCGCATAACAGTTTAACTTTTTGTCCAAACATAGCAACCTGTTTGCGAATGGTTTTCCGCTAACAACAAACTACAAATAATTTAACAAAACCCAAAAATCAATTAACTTAAACATTATTTAATATTTTTCCACCATCGATTTGATTTGTGATTTTTTATGCGAGTTGGGCGATGTTTTGTCGGTGCAACTCTGAATTTCTCCTCTTGCCTGTGAAAATTAGAACGTCCACTGCCCGGACGAAGAAGCCATTTCATTTTCCCCGCATTTTGCCTTACTGAAGCACAGGTTGCCACAATGTGCTTCTTCCAGGTAAGCCGCCTGTCCAGAGTAAGCCCAAGGAACTTAACCGTGTCCGAGTGCTTTATTCATGCTTTATTTATTTGTTCAGCCTGTTTAATGAAAAGGTTGCATGCTGAGATTTGGCAGGATTCAATGCGGTGTTCCACCTCGACGCCCAGGCCTCAAACTCATTTAGCATGTCCTGCACCATATCTGTCGCCTCTCTTCGCAGAGCACTTGTCGCCAGAAATGCTGTGTCATCTGCATAGGTAGCTGTTAAAACATTCCTGCCTCTGGGCGACGGACAGGTATACAAGACTTGTATACAAGACAGGACCCAGCACACTTCCTTGAGGGACTCCAGCAAGAATAGGCCTTGAGGCAGACTTGGATCCTCGAACATCCATGTGGAAGGTTCTACCAATTAGAAATGAGCGAAGGATATCAAAGTATGTCGGGGGAAGAATGGGTTTCAGCTTATAGAGCAAGCCACAGTGCCAGACTCGATCAAAGGCTTGCTTGACATCTAGAAATACTGTGCAACAATACTTTTTCGCCTCGAATGCTTTAAGGATATGATTGACCACCCCATGCATTTGCTCAGCAGCGCAATGCAGACTCCTGAAACCAAACTGATGATTTGGAATTGCATCCTGGAACATATGAACACTAAAAAGCCTTTTTAGTCAGATTTGCTCAAAAATCTTAGAGAAGGTTGGCAATAGGCTTATAGGCCGAAAAGAATCTGCACAGCGGGGAGAGACGCCTTTCTTGGGGATCATAACAACATTCGCATGCTTCCACTGCTCCAGATAATATGAAAGAACAATCATAGCATTAAAGATACGCGTAAGGAACGAAATAGCTGCTACTGGCAAAGCTTTAGCTACTTTTCCGTCAATGCTGTCATGGCCAGGGGCTTTGTTCGTCTTAAGACGCTTTATTTGGTCTTTAACTTCTTCTGCATCAATAGGTGAAATTTAAGAAGCTGGACCAGAGGGAAGATCATCAAAGTTTTCTGTAATAGCAGTCTCTTCATCTGTGACCAAATCAAAAGGCTTAAATCTTTCTTCCAAAGAATCAGCGAATTCCTTAGCTATTTCATCATCTTTATTTGCCCAGGTACCGTCCGATCGAAGCAAGGGAAACTTCTGGAGAGGCTGCCGTTTAAGCCCGCGAGTGCATTTCCACAGTTCGAAGCCTCGATCAGCATCCGGATCGATAGCACTAAGCTTCCGGACGAAAAATTCGGACTTAGCATCATAAAGTACTTTTCTTAATAGAGTATCAGCTCTTTTAAATATTGCTAAGTCTTGTGGATGACGCGTTTGCATCCAGCGTCGCCGGAGTGATCTCTTCTGCCTAACCAGCGTCGTTACTCTGGTGTTTAAAAGGGCATTATTTGGCTGTGGAACAGCAGAGCGATTACCGATAGCAGTGGATGCGGCAGCGGCAGATTGAATCTTTAGAGTCAGGTCACTAACAGCTGTATCAATATCCAGAGGACAGTTCAGATCAGCAGATTCATCATTCTCAATAAGGATTGTAAGGCAATCCTTAAAACGTCCAATGTTAGCCCGACGAGACACCAGCCTTGGTGTTGTAAGTCTGGGTGAAGTAGAAGCGCAAAAAAGTATTTCAAGCGGAATGTGATCAAAACTAAGTTCATGAGATTCATGTACAGTCAGAAAGTTGGACGAGATACCCTTATAAATAGCAAAATCGATTTCCGTTGGATTTCGCCTTGCATCAGAAGGAAAGTGAGTTGGTCCTCCTGTAGCTAAGACTTGCAGACTTGAAGACGTAATAAGATCTAAAAGCTGAACCGTTCTTGGTGAAGAGCGGATACAACCCCAAAATTGTGAGCATTTCAGTCGCCAGCTATGATAAAACGGTTTGAAAATTCGCTAAAAAGTTGTCTAAAATCTTGAGCAGTCCATAAAAAGGAGGAGGGGGGGGGGGGGGGCAGTAAATAGAAGCAATCACGATGTCTCCCAAATCCGTGCTTAAGTAATTGCAGCAGTTTGACATTTTACAGTAGAGTTTGTACTGTAAGGGGAGTACTGTAAGTGAGGGCGAATTAAAATAGCAGCACCTCCTCGAAGACGGTCAGAGGGATGATTAGCCGTCAATAAATCATATCCAACAAGAAAGGAAGCTAGCTTCGGCCAGCCGAAGCTTATATACCCTTGCAGATCATTCCTATTTATTTACAAAAACATTAAATTTAAATTAATTTGCGTATATGTTACAACAATCCAAATTTTAGCTGCTTTCGTATTCCTTTGGCATTAATTTTTTGATCCTTCCTATGGCAGCTATATAATATAGCCGTCCGAATTTTTTATAAATTTAATACGATATTTTGAAATGTTAAAGAAGAGCCATATCCCAGAGGAGAAGAGAATGTAATAAAAGACAACAAAGATATATTTTTTTCCTATTAATTTCCATTTAATTTTCCGACCTATCCTATGGCAGCTACATGATATAGTCATCCGATTTTTTAGAAATTTTATTCGAAATTCAGAAATATTTAAAAAATAGTATTCCAAAAATTAGAAGGTAATATTTCAAATAAACCAAATCTAGAATTTTTTTACGTTTTTTTTTTTCGATCCTTCATATGGGAGCTATAAGATATAGCTGTCCGATCCGGTCGGTTCCGAAATATATACTACCTGCAATAGAAAGAAGACTTTTGGGAAAGTTTGAGCGCGATAGCTTTAAAACTGAGAGACTAGTTTGCGTAGAAACAGACGGACAGATGGACGGACAGACGGACAGACGGACGGACAGACGGACATGGCTAGATCGACTCGTCTTGTCATGCTGATCAAGAATATATATACTTTATGCAAACTTCTGACTGAAATCATAATACCCTCTGCAAGGGTATAAAAATTATGAAATGTGAGCGGCTGTTGAAATGCGTTTCGTTAATTACATCAATTGAATTAGCCGTAAGATAGTGCTCTAACTCGAGATTTTTGCCACTGACACCACTGTTAAAATGCGTTTCGTTAATTAGCATCACATATATTTGCTTTCGTATTTACCTTTAGACGGTTTAAATTAAAACTTTTAATATTCGGTACCTAATTTGATTTATCGTATTACTTCATTCACTCAATGAGTTTAGTGAATTTATTTTATTTTGTGCACAAACCCATTAAAACAATTTCCAATTTTAAAATTGTGTTTTCTGTTTTTAGTTTTTGTGATTTCTTTTGCCTTTTCTTTGTGCGTTGTCCGTATAAGCTACAGTGCATTAACTGCATTACGGTCCCGCACTCTTGCATTCTCTGTCTACTTTTCCCTCTTTCAAAAGTTTTAGCGTGCGGAGTTGCTGCTCTTGCGGAACTTTTAAGTGCTCGCTTGCAAATTTCGGTCCCTACATTTCTGTTTGGTACAGTAGTCAAAATATATACAATTATGGATACGAAATATGGATGTCATTAATTAATCAGAGCTGATCAGTCAAAACTGACCTGTTGGCTGTTTAAAAAAATGGCTCATACCAAGTGTGCCGGCTATACTGGCCAAACCAGTGATGACCTTGCTAAGGGTCAGAATTTATTGTTGTGATCCTTGTCTTCTAGTTGCGCAAGAAATGAGATCTTTTATGCGCCAAACTAAAGGCGGCTTTATAAGTCTAATCAACAGTTTTGATGTTGCTAGAGATTGTTTTCGCCGAGCGGATGATTTACTCTCAGCGCTGAACTCTCAATTTAATAGCCTTCAGCTAATTGATGAGTCTCCAAATCGCAAAAAGACCACTGGTGGTAGGCAGTCTACGGAAAACAAACCGCAACCCCCTGAAAGTGATCAACAGAGCTCCACCGCAACAAATCCTCAAATGTTGCTACGATCAGCAGCTAGAAAAAAATTGGGTCAATTGGAATCCGGATAGTCCGTAGTGGACTTACCAGTTGTTCCGCCCATTTCTAATAACTTGTCACCTCCAGAGAATATTGAGTCCGGTCTACCGGTTCAAGTTGGCTCTGCAGAAACTCAATCTGCAGTGCAAAAACCCCTGTCAGTTCAACCTTAAAAACAAATATTTATTTCTCGTCTTTCGCATGACCAAACGGCATCCGAGGTGTTGGACTATATATAGCACAAAACAAATGCAAAAAACATTAAAGTGGAAAAATTAAATTGTACTAATGCGAAGGACTCCTCATCTTTCAAGATCTTTGTTCCGAACGATCACTTTTTAACCATTTACTCTGAAGATTTCTGGACAGATCTTTTGGTGGTAAAGGAATCTAGGAAAACCAATAAAGGAAAAAGACCTTATCCTATTTTCTTCGTCAAAAAACTAAAAACTAGCTCAATTCTTTCCTCTTAGAATACTAGAGGCTTGCGAAGTAAGGTATCCAAATTGTATTCGGATAGTCTTTCTTTTGCATCCCATATTATTGTAGTGTAATGTTCCCGCCCCGCTTAAGAAGAAGATAGGTTCATAGTGTTTTCTGTTCTTGTTCTTTATTTAAATTTATCATTTATTTTATATTTGGTGTTGTACAAATTTATTGATTGTTTCGGAGCAGCCATTGTTGCCGTTCCGAGCTTGAAGAAGATTCTTATGAGCCCCTTTTTACTTAGGAGCTAAAGAGGTCTAAGTCTCGTAGCGGCGCTGCCAATAGCGGCAGCGGAGAGACGTCCTATATATTCTTATATTCTAAAGTATATAAGCTATGCTCACTTAGTCTGGAGCGCGGAGATATATGCACATACATGAGGTCCGCTCGTGTTGCAATTATGCTGACACTTGCACTTACAGCGTGCGGGCCAAGGCACAGCGAGCGGTTCGCATTTCGGGCATTTATGTTGATGACCGAGACCTTGAATTGTATAAACACTGTACTCTTGGTACAGTGGGTGCTCGATATATATATTTAATATGTGTGCATACTACATCTCCCTCCTTTTGAAAAATAACGTCATATAATGGAGTTATTTTTTAGTATTAATTTTACAAACTTTGAAGAAAAACAAGAGAGAACGCTTTAGTCGGGTGCCCCGACTATCAGATACCCGTTACTCAGCTAAGGGAGTGCGAGGGAGATAGATATATAAAATCTTTGATCAGGCATAACTTTTTAACGAATGGTCCGATTTGAAAAATTTCTTCTACATTTCGATAGGTATTGATATTCACAATAAAACTGCATTTTTACTTTTCCAAAATTGAGCGATTTTCCAAAATTTGGCGATTGAGGGCGTTAAAGGGGGCGTGGCACCATTTTGAAATAAACTTGCGCTGCGTAGGAACTCCAAGAATATGCATGCAAAATGCCAATCCTCTAGCTTTTATAGTTTCCGAGATCTCAGCGTTCATACGGACGGACAGACGGACTTGGCTAGTTCGACTCGGCTAGTGATCCTGATCATGAATATATATACTTTATAGGGTCGGAAAAGCTTCCTTCTCCCTGTTACATACTTTTGCACTATACCTTTTTACTCTACGAGTAACGGGTATAATTATATTGTTTATAGGCAAAATTTTTTTTTGTTATTAATTTATTTTTCTATTTTTTTTTTTTTTATTGTTTTATTATTAAATTTTTTTTTTATTAGTGTGTATTCTTATTTTAGATTTGGTTATCTTATTTGCTCTTATATTATGTATGGCCATACGTGATATATTTATGAAGTAAAAATTGATTATGAAATAAAGAGTTTTAATCTATCTTTATGTACTATTTGCTTTTTATTTTTATTATTTATTATGGTTATGTTATCTCTGTCTACTATTTGTTCTACTTTATAAGGACCTGTATATTTGAAATCTAACTTATGCCCTGTTTCATTTTTCAATAAAACCTGATCTCCTATTTTTAAATCGAAATCGTTACTTGTTTTGTCGTAATTAATTTTCTGTTTTAGTTTATGAGATTTTAGCATTAGTCTAGCTCTTTTAAATGCCTGTTCTAATCTAAATTTGGATTCCTTTGCATAATCTTCTATATTATAAAGGGGTTTTATTTTATTTATGCTATTAAAATGTTTTGGTAGAATTGAAATTTTACCAAAAACTATAATAATTGAATTTTTATATTCTGTTCCCATGTCCGTAATGAACGTCTTCATTGGACCGTACTTTAGAATAAAATCTTCAAATATAGCTTTTGCTACTGTATTTGCACTTTTATTTGGTATAGGTATAGCTACTAGGTATTTAGTTAAATTGCAGATGAGTGTTACTGCGTATTCGTTTCCATTATTAGATTTTGGAAGTGGACCAATAGTATCAACAATTACTATATCGAAAGGTCTTTGTGGGGTTTCGGTTATAGTTAGTGGGGTCTTAGTATGTTTAGTCGTTTTTGACTTTTGGCATTAAGGAAATTTTTTTATGTACTCTTTTATGTCTTTGGACATATTTTTCCAGTAATAGTATCTCTGGACCTTGGCCAAGGTTTTTGTAATGCCTGTATGACCACCTTGTATTGGATCATCATGGAATGTAGACAATATAGCTTCTTTTTCTTTATAATTTTTTATTACGGTCACCGGGTTGACGCTACTCTCAATGATTTCAATATATTATTGCCCATAATTTTAAAATGATCAATTGAAACATGTTCAAAGATATTTTCCCACGGTGCCACTTTGAGTTGGCTGATTTTGTGAATACCGGCCTGCTTTTCAAGCCTTTGAAAGAATTGATCTAAGTCAATGGTTCCATTAGTATACAAATCGCTAACATCATATCTTGCTGTAATTTTCTTTCCGTGCTTAAATAAACACATCTTATTATTTATATAAGAATATACACAATTTATATGTGTGTGTGTGATTTCCTGGAAGCGTCACACTATTTCGTCAGAATCCACATTCCACGTGTTGCCTCTTGTATTTGTCCTGTGGTCTTCTTATAGCGTGTAATATGTGCTCGGCGCAATATTATATCTCCCACCAATTTACAAACCAAGTTAAATACACTTTATGTATAGTTTAAGATATATATTTTAAGTTCCTTAAAACACGTCTTTTTTTTTTTTTTTTTTGACTTAACGACAGTAGGGGCAGTGTCGATTTGTTTGGCCGATATTGATGCGGCCAGGTACAGTGGACGGTCACATGACGTGACATAGAGACATTAATGTAGAGTGTATGATGTAGAATGTCATAGCAGCGTTCCCAGTGGTGAGAATTTGACCAGAATAGTCAGGGAAAAAGGGTTTTTAGGGCCAGGACAGGGTCAGTGGAAAGGGACAAGGGACAAGGGCGGGGAACGCGCTGGTTATGTGAAGCCTCTAGGGCTTATAATTATTAATGAAAAAGAAAACTTGTAGAGAATTAAAGCTCTAGGTTGATCTGCTTGATGAAGGCTGCTACCTCTCTGAAAAATAGCAATTCTTTAGTTAGAAGTAATTCTTTTAGATTGGCAAAGCGATTAAAGATTTTGAATCTTCTTCTTTGGGTGGTATATTTTAGGCATTCAATTATAGCATGATTTGAGTCATCAATTTTGTTGCATGTTTGACAATTATAGGTAGGATTGACACCAATGGTAAAGAGGTATACGTTGTCATAGGTGTGATTTGTTAGCAATCTGTTGATTAGCTTGATGGTATAGGCATCCCATTTTAAATGTGAATGCCATGGAGTCTCTTCTACATTCGGAAAAATGTCAGCAAAAAAAGATCCTTTAGACCGAGATAGCTCCTTGTAGTGGTCATTCCAGCTAGAAAATACTCTTTTTTTGATCTCTCTGAGCGCTTCAACTGTGTTGTAGTTTATTACTATAGTTTGACCGTCTGTAGTGGCTTGTTTTGCCACCCTGTCAGCTTCCTCATTTACCTTAACACCTGCATGGCCTGGTGTCCAGATAATTTTGGCTAGTTTAAGCTCTTGCCAGGAGAGCAGACCATGAATTTCGCTACATAGATAGCATTTTGAACTTTTCCTTCTGAGGGAATTTATAGAGCCTAAACTATCGGTGTATATTACTAGATACTCAGTCTTTTTATCACAGGCATATTGTATGGCAAGTTTTATTGCAGTAAGTTCTGCAAAAAGCGACGACGTCTTCTTGTCCGATTTGTACTTTAAGTTAACTTTGTTAGTTATATCACAGATAGCCATGCCTGCCGTCTCATCCGAGATAGAGGCATCCGTGGCAAGAATCAGGAAGTTAAGATTAACATGCAGATTGAGTGATGCAAGGTGATCATTGCGCATATGTTCTAACGTCATGTCTTTTTTACTTTGGATAAAAGATTTCCCAATTAGTTCTAGTTTGTTAGAAGACTGATATGTTGATGCTGGTCTTGTATCATCAAAAATGTCTTGAAAAAACATGTAACATCGATTATAACTAGAGTCCTTAACTAGTAACGTTGCTAAACTGTACGTATCAGGATTTATTGACATGACCTTAAGCATTTCTTTGGCTGTTAGAATTTGCGATCTGAAAATCGGAGGTAATTCCCCTGCTAAGGCATAAATAAGATGAGTTGGGGTACTTGGAGTGACACCTACACATCTTCTCAGAACTGAGAGCTGAGCTGTACTCATTAGTTTGTTTGAGGTCTCATTAAAGTTGGAAAAGGATGAAATGCTGTGCTCCTGCTTTGAACGTATAAAGTTTTTGTATATGTTTACTGCCACTTTGGGACGAAGACCGGCTTTAATGGTGGTAGCCATTTGCATCAGACGATTTCCACTTTCTGTATTTGATTTGACTTTTCTGACATGATCAGTGTTTGACATGTTAGAGTTAATAATCCTGCCAAGAAATTTTATGGAGTACACTTGCTCAATTCTGATGTTATTAAGAGACAGATTAATTTTTTCCTGCTCTCATCAGCATAGCTGCTGACTTAGCTGGATTGAAGTTGAGATTTATATCCTGACACAGGAGATGAAAATTGAGAATCTTTTCATTCATAATGTCAATGGCTTGACTTTCAACTTTATGACTAACCATTATTACAAAGTCATCTGCAAACTGAAAAATCCTAGTGTTGTTATCATTAATTTGATGTAGTCTTTTTGAGTATATATTAAACAAAAGAGGAGATAGACAGCTACCCTGAGGTATACCACCACAAACCTCTTCTCTGCAGTTTCCTAAGACAAGAACTCGTTTTGATAAGAAGTTAATGATCCAGTCAGTGTAAATATGAGGAATTGATTCAAGTCCGAGTAGGAGATCTAGAGTTTTCAGACACACAGCATTATACGCATCCATAATATCAAGAAATACCAACAAAACTGTGTTTCCTTTTTGTTTTTGAAAGGTGACATTTGAAATTATGTCATTTAGACACATTCCAGCAGATCTATCTTTCCTATACGCATATGATCTTGTAGGGAGACTGTCATTTTGCTCTATTAGCGATGTGATTCTGTTCTTGATGATACCATTTATAGTCTTCGCTAGGACAGAGATAAGTGAGATTGGTCTAAAGTTGCGTAGATTATCCAAGTCTCTTCCTTTCTTAGGGATTGGAACGACTTTAATTAATCTCCATTCCTGTGGTAGTTCGCCATTTGAAACATGTTCATAAAAGATATTAAGCAGTTCTTTTTTAGCATTATCAGACAAAGCATTCACCATTTCATAGGTTATGCCATCTAGACCACCCGCTGAACCCTTTTTCTTCAAAAGAACATCCTGCAGTTCACCTATGGAGAATCTTTCAAGGATATTCTGAGAATTAGATTCTCTTGGACTGAAAACGTATGTGCTAGCTACTTGATTTTTAAGAATTTTCAGATATTCTTGATGATTGCTCTCGCTGAGCACACTATGATCTGAAGATTGATTACCTTTTAGGCTTGACAGAAAGCGCCACGCTTTTTTTGATGAGGGCTGAGTGTTGATTTCCTCAATCTTTTTCATGTAACTGGATTTCTTTGCCTTTCTGACTGTATCTTTCCACCTGATTGTGAGAAGAGAAGCCCTGTTACATTTCTCTGGGGTAGAGTCCCGAATAGCTTCCTTTTGGGCAGCCACCGTTATCCTAAATTCTCTAGCTAATTCCTGAGTCCACCAATACTTTGGATGCTGATTTTTGGCTAATATGAACGTAGCTGAAATAATTTTTTCCTTCAACTTGACAGATAGCTCTTGGATTGAAGAGGGTTCATTGATTTTACCAAGCATAGATTTGAGTCTATTTTTAGCTAGAAATTTCCTTTTTTTCAGGACAGTATTTAGCTCAAAAGTGATTGGAAAATGGTGGCTACCACCAATCCATACAGGGTTGATGCTCCAGATAAACTGGGCGCTTGAATTGGTAAACGTAAGATCAAGAACAGAACTTGAGGGTCTGTCAGCATATGCTTTAAAAGTAGGCTTTCCATTGTTTAGACAAACAAACCCAGCCGCAGCCATTTCTTGTTCAAGAAACCTGCCTTTTGCGTTGGTAATCGAATCTCCAAATGTCACATTTCTCGCATTCATGTCACCTGCTATTATTACGTTTTGAATGTTTTCTAATCTGGCCATCAGTCTGCGCCATACATCTTTAAAAGAAGCATTCGGCATTGAAGGCTGTAGGTATACTGAAACCAGGGTAAAATTTGTAACTAGATTCTTAGTTTGAACTATCAGTATGTCTGCCTCACAAGCAAAGGCCAGTTGTTGGAAAGTTATACCATTTTTTAATACAAGGGCGACTCCCCCATATCCATCTTGTCTGGTTTTCTCAATAGTTTTGAAATTTAGTATTTTTCTGCGATTTTGTGGACCATCATGAGAGAAAACCTCAGAGAGAAAGGAAATATCATAGTTTTCATGATTTAAAAGAAATTCTAGGTTATTTTTATTAGCAATCAGTGATTGGACATTATATTGAAGAAATTTAATTGTCATTTAAATTTTTAATCGAAGGTTTGTTGTTTCTTGAGGTGTTCTTAAAAGGATTCTTTGAGTTTTTAATGCTGTAAAATTTATTTTGCAAAGAAGCAACTGCCTCTTTAATTTCAGAATTATCATTCGAGAAGAGTGAAACAATTTTAAATAGGTCATTACAAATTGATAATACTTCATCTGTTTTTTCTGGAAATTTCGGTTTCCAGTCACTGTTATCATGCGTATACGGTTCCAGCGTGTAATGGACTTTTTGAGTTGGTACTACTGGTCTTTTAACAATCGAGGTGTACCTTCTAGGTGTCATCACAGCATTTGCAGCGATGTCATTGTTGACTGTATTTGGAACTGTTTTGTCCAACCTGGGAAAGTTTTTGTCCTGATCCTTTAGAAGGTCAAAAGAATTCTTTGGAAAAAATTGTTCAAGAACTTCATTACGAGCTAATTTTTTAATTGTCATGAGCTTTAAAATATCACTTTCTTTTTTCCACACCTGGCATTGACCCACATTCCAAGCACGATGACCAGATTCCCTGCATAAAATGCACTCTACACCTTTGCAACCCACCTGACAACCACCTGGTTTACCACAAGCTAGACATTTTTTGACAGTTGCTCTACAGCGATTCAGCGTGTGTCCCAAACGACCACATTTGAAACACTGCCTTACCTTAGGTATGAAATGTGACACAAGTAGAGAGCATACCCCAAAGAGTCTAATTGACGAGGGAATTTCATCGTTGGAAAAACCTATTTTAACAGAGAGAGTAGGAACTAGTTCCACTTTCCCATCAGCATTTCTTGACTTTTCTTTCGACTTCATGAGCAACCTCTCTACCGACTTAATCCCAACTTCCGACTCTATATTATGAAGCAGTTCCTCCTCAGAATATGACAGAGGAATGCCCTTAATAACTCCATATGATTCGGTGTAGCTTTTTGGAATAAAAGCCTCAAAATTAATACCTTCAAGCTTTTTGTTTAATACAAGTAAATTGGCATCCCTTGCCGAGCACATATAAATTTTAAACATCGAAATGCCTACAGCTTTGATGCTTTGAATACCTTTCAGATTTAGATTTTTAATTTTTTCGTATAAGTAGAGGCCATTTTTAATCTTCGTGTTCTCAAATTCCTTGCATTTGCTTGTATTAACAAAAACACAGGCCGGACCATTGTGTCCCTCTTCATATAAGTTTATGTCATCCCTGGTAAACGCGCCGGTAGCCGGAGTTGTTTTGAGGTTAAAATCAGCATTCTCCTGCGAGGTAGCAGATGTATTGTTAATAGGTACTGCAACAACTGAATTAATAGAATCCGTTGAACTGGATTTAGATGTTATAGACTCGTTCTCCACAACCATCGTATTGTTTTTTGGAGTTACACCTAAAATTTCGTTTATAACCTCATTCATGATGCCACCATTTTTAATCTTGTCGAAGACTTTAGATTTGTTTTTATTGGTCTTTAATCTTTTTGTTGGTTTCCTTCCAACTGTTACAAAGTTATCATCACCCAACACCTCTTCACCAGAAATGTCAGCATCCTCCTCTGGGCCAGCCGCCGACATATCGGCATCGGCCATTTTTTTTCTCTTTTCTTTGCTCACTTTTCTTTATTCACTATATTTTCCAGCTTAAAACTTACCCAGTTTGGAGATTAAATCGCCCCTAATTAGGGTTAGCAGAGAAATTGCAGGCACTTCAGAAAGACTCCCAGCACTCAAGGTTCAAAACTATACAGTCAAAGAGTGAAATATGCACAGATTCTTTACTCTATAGAAAAACACAACCAGCACGTTCAGGAGTTGATTCCATTGTGTAAAACACGTCTTGTCACTTCAAATTATACGGAATAAGAGAGAGCTGAACCACCTCATCGGAACCAAAGCGATATTAGTGTTACCAGTAACAGTAGTGAGCAGAATACTTTTGCATATACGATATTTTTATCGATATGAAGTAATGTCATATTCCAACACACCTCCTCAAAAGTCTGATGCTCATGATTTATAAATTTAAAGTTTAAGAAAGAATTTGAAATTTGAATTGGCAAGACAAGTTATCTCTGGGAGTGCACATTGACCCAACATTTGTTGCTTGAATTGGGGAAACCCAGTAAAACCCAATTAGGTCAATCTTAAAATTAATACAAAGAAAAATGAATATTTAAAATGACAAAATAATGTGATGCAAAATTAACATACAAAACAATTAAAGGAAATTTCAGGAAGTAATTTTACTAATTTGAAAATTATAAAGTAATTAAGAAAATCTTCTGTTTCCAAACTTAAATACTAGAAAATATAACAGTTTTTAAAATCAATAACATAGTTTCAAAAAATTATTCTTTAAATAATAAATTAAATTAAGTCTTCAACTTTTATGTAAGAAAAAAAATCGTCGTCTGCATCCATCAATCGGTAAAGCCAAGACGCTGTCTTAATTGTGCGAAGCGTGGAGCTGGAAGTGGTTTTGTCAATATATCCGCCAGTTGATGATCTGTAGAAATATACTCAAGTTTTATTAGTTTATTTTCAACTTGTTCACGTGAAAAATGATATTTGATGTCTATATGTTTTGAACGTTTGTGGCAAGAGGGGTTGTTGGCGATACTAATACAGCCCTGATTATCTCCAAAAATTGTAATAGGTTGCTTTACATTTATGTTCAAACTTTCTAGTAAAGATTTTAACCATAGGGCTTCCCTTACAGCCTCAAACAATGCCATATATTCGGCTTCTGTTGATGATGCTGCCACTGAATTCTGTTTTCTAGTACTCCAACAAATCAGGTTTGTTTTAAACATCTTAAAAAGATATCCTGTTGTACTTCTCCTATCCAATTGACTTCCACCCCAATCTGAATCTACAAATCCAACAAAGAAGTCGTCATTGTTCTCATTTTTGGTGAATGTGAATGTTAGCTTAAAGTCGATAGTACCTTTCAGATACCTTAACACCCTTTTTAAGCATAGCCAAAGCTCTTTGTTATTTTTCTGACTATACCGACTCAAAAGATTTACAGATATACTGAAATCTGGCCTTGTACATAGCATTACATACATAAGGCATCCAATCAAACTTTGACAAGGAGAATCGTCTCTTTCATCAGAGTCTAATAAATCAAAGTTCAGTTTACTTGGAAGTGGTGAATTTACAGAATTACATTGCTCCATGTTAAATTTTAATAAAATATTTTTAATATAAGCTGATTGGATTAATTCCACTTTACTTTCTTTTCTGTCTATTTTAATACCAATAAAATACTTAATTTCCATTAAATCTGTCATTTGAAACTTGCTCATTAAATATGATTTAAATTTATTCATTGTTAAAATGTTTTCTGTACAAATAACCAGGTCATCTACGTATAACAAAACATATATATTTTTTAAAATAGTCCCTTTATCCAAAATATATATACATCTATCTACAGGTGAATTTTTAAAACCAATATCTTTTAAAGCCTTTTCAAACACTTTAAACCAACATGCTTAAGACCATAAATTGCTTTATTCAATTTACAAACATGACTGCTATAACAAGACAGTCCTTGAGGAACTCTCATATATATTTCCTCTTTTAAATCTCCATTTAAAAAGGCAGTTTTTACATCCATATGATGTACTTTAAGGCTATACTGGTTTGAAAAAGACATTATAAGTCTGAAACTTGCAATTCTAGCCACAGGGGCAAAAGTTTCGTCGTAATCGATTAAATATTCCTGTGCAAATCCCCGTGCTACAAGTCTGGCTTTATATTTTACTGGTCTACCAAACTCGTTCTGTTTTATTGTAAATATCCATTTACAATCGACTATGTTTTTGTTTTCAGGTCTTTCTACCAGTGACCATGTTTTGTTAATTTCATGAGAACTAAGCTCATCTTCAATAGCTGCTCTCCACTGTTCTTTATCACTCCTATTATTAATTTCATCAAAAGATATTGGAGCACTACCTGTTAAAGTTTGCGCATGCATAACACAATTTTTAATCATATCTCTATATGACAATTTGGGCTTTTCTTTTAGTCTATTGCTTTTTCGAATTTGAGTATCAGAGTCACCAGATATATCTGGATCGGCCTTTTCCACTTCATTTTCCATTTCACTAGGCTGCACATCTGATACTACCATATCAATGTTTTTCTGAACCGTTTCACTCTCAATAAGACTAGAGTCTTGAAAAGCAGGTTCAATATTTTCTTCAAGATTGGGAAAATCCATGTTGTTATCAACATCCACAGCTCTAGACATTATCCTGTTTGATTCATCAAACACTACATCTCTTGCAATCCCATACTTAATATCCATTTGGTTCATACCCGACAAGTATACCCTTCCATGATTTGTCATCAAATTTTCTTTTTCTCGTTTTATTGAGAACGTATACTGTCGAACCAAAAACTCTTAAGTACTTCAGGCACGGCTTTTTGCTGTGCCACATTTCAAAAGGTGTCTTTCTGCATTCACTAGTTGGGCTTCTATTAATAAGGTAAGTGGCTGTTAGCTCTGCTTCACCCCAGAAAGTTTTCTGAACCTTGCCCCCTATAACTAAAGCTCGAGCTTTCTCCGTTATAGATCTAATCATCCTTTCGGATACACCATTTTGTTGTGGAGTATGTGGAACTGTCAAGTGGTAACTAATTCCTTTTTGAACACAGAACTCTCTCATTTCATTCGATAAATACTCCCTACCATTATCAATATAAAGGTTAACCATATTTAAATTAAACAAAGCATGCGTTTTAGCTACATAGTCTTGAAGTACACTAAAAACTTCTGACTTATAACTCAACAGGTAAGTTACACAATAATGTGTATACTCATCAATAAAAACTACATAATAATTCTTATGATCAACAGTAGATGGGGTTATTGGACCACACACATCAGAATGTACAACAAATAATGGTCGATTTATGTGGTCCTTATTTTTAAATTTATTAAAACTTAATCTCGCCTGCTTTCCCTTGACACAAGCTTCACATAATTCATTTTCTGGTTTTATGTTATTCAGCAAATCTGTATCGTCAAACATATTTTTGGTTTTAATTTCTAAAAACTTTCCCTTTTCTCCTCTAGTTCCTCAAACTAAAAGGAGATGCTTTCGTAAATGTGACTATAATAAACTAAACTACATGATTTCGCAATATAATTGGACTGATTTGTACAATTGCATGGATATTGACAGTGCAATTGAACTTTTCTATAGCGTTTTAAACACTTTTTTGACGAATGCGTTCCTGACAGTCTTCCTCCGAAGCTAAACAGGCCTCCTTGGTTTAATAATGCGCTTCAAAGACTTAAAAATCTTAAATCCAACACTTATAAAAAGTATAAAAAAACGGGTAAGCCATCTGATTTTGCGAAATATGTTGTGGCTCGTTCAGATTTCAATGTTCTCAACACTCATTGCTATTCCATGTATTTAATTCGATGTAAATTCGAGTTTTCAAATGATCCGAACCAGTTTTATAACTTCGTTAATGCCAAGCGTAAGTCTTCGGCATTGCCTTCATCGGTACGTTTAAACTCAAAAGAGGCATCGTCGGATTCTGAAATTGCGGATTTATTTGCCGAGTTTTTCCAAACTACTTATAGTTCGGCTGCTTGGTCAAACCCTATCTACCCTAACCCCTTAAATAGGGCTAATTGTATTTTTACCCCTGTAATTACCGAAAGTTCTCTTTTAAAGGATTTGGCAACAACAACGCCAACGTATTCTCCCGGTCCTGATGGACTCCCTGGGAGTGTGCTTAAGTTTTGTGCTTCAACCATTTGTAAACCGATTCTTAAACTTTTTCATTTGTCTATTTCATCATCAGTTTTTCCAACTATCTGGAAGGACTCTTTCATTATTCCACTCCACAAAAAGGGTGCGAAGGCGGATGCCCAGAATTATAAAGGCATTTCTAAATTGTCGGCAATTCCTAAAGCATTTGAATGTATTATTACTTCTCATTTGCAGCATTTATGTTCCTCGCTAATATCACCGTGTCAGCATGGTTTTGTTAAGCGAAGATCGACCACCACCAACCTTCTTGAATTGTCATCTATTGTAATAAATGGATATAAGAATAACATGCAGACTGACGTTATATATACAGATTTTAGTAAGGCCTTTGACTCTGTTAACCACTCTCTCCTTTTATTCAAATTAGATCAGCTTGGGTTTCCATGTAATCTATTAACTTGGATTTCAAGTTACTTGAATGGTAGGACTCAGAGGGTTATATTTAAGAGCGCTGTTTCTAAAATGATCAACGTGACATCTGGAGTTCCTCAAGGTAGTCATTTAGGCCCTTTGCTGTTTACTTTGTTTATTAACGATCTTCCCTCTATCGTAGCTCATTCTCGTGTACTAATGTACGCTGACGATGTTAAGCTTTGTTTAGCATATAAAGATGTAGGGTCCGGTTTCAACTTACAGTCAGATATTGATTGTTTTCAGGGATGGTGTGAGTACAATCTTTTAAATCTGAACTGCCTTAAATGCAACGTTATGACTTTTTATAGGGGTACTCCTACGTTTATTAGTTATTCTCTTCAAAATACACCACTCGGCCGTATATATTCAATTAACGATTTAGCTGTTCTTCTCGACCCAAAACTTAAATTTGATTGCCACATAATGGCCACTGTCAATAAAGCTATGAGTGTTTTTGGGTTTATATAGCGTTGGTCAAAGGAATTTGATGACCCTTATACAACCAGATTATTATGTACCTCCCTTGTCCGTCCTATTTTGGAATATTGTTCTTCAGTTTGGAGTCCGCAATATCAAGTGCACATCGACCGTATATAGTCGGTGCAAAAAAAATTTTTTTTTTTGACCTTCGTAGTTTGAACTGGGATCAAAACGTAAGGCTACCTTCCTACCAGAGTAGATTACTATTGCTTAATTTACCTACACTTGAAAACCGTAGAATAATGCTTGGTACTATTTTTATGCAAAATCTTATAAAAGGTGATATTGACTCCGTAGAACTGGTAAACCGTTTAACTTTTAATGTTCCCGTTAGACTAACACGAAATTATTACCCTCTTAATTTGCCTCGATGTACATCAAATTTTACTCTGCATGAGCCCTTTCGTGTTCTATGTAAAAATTATAACAATCTTTATCATTTAATTTGCACTTCAACATCTATCCCCGTATTAAAAACTAAAATTTTATCTCATTTGCTTCAACCTTAGTTGTAGTATTTGTTTCATATATTTTCCTCGCGAACTCGCATTTTTGCCCTAATTGATAAAGGGTCCCGCGCGTAACAAGCACGTGCTTGGTATCGTTGGGCCACTTGTTTGTACTGCTCGTAGTGCATCAACGTCCATCATATTAAATGACCTAGCTTCTCATGCCACAAACTATAATTATTATTTTTAGCTGCATTTGCAATACAAGCTAGTTTATTAGAAAATAAATTAATCAATGGAACATTTCCAAATATACTTCCATTCATTACAATTATTTTACCTTTTCTAACAGTTACACCTCCTGGGTGAAATACAATGGTAAGGCCTGCCTCCTGCATTTTTATACCCGTTACTCGTAGAGTCTGTTCGTCTGTCCGTCTGTCCGTATGAACGCTGAGATCTCGGAACATATAAAAGCTAGAGGATTGGCATTTTGCATGCATATTCTTGGAGTTCATACGCAGCGCAAGTTTATTTCAAAAAGGTGCCACGCCCCTCTAACCGCCCCCTCATTTTTTGAAAGGTGTCTGGCGCCCACACCTTTAAAGATTTTGGAAATGTAAAAATGCAGTTTTATTGTGATTATTAAAACCTTATCAAAAAAGGTAGAAGAAATTTTTTAAATCGGACCATTCGTTAAAAAGTTATGACCGATCAAATTTTTAATATATCCATCTCCCTCGCACTCCCTTAGCTGAGTAACGGGTATCTGATAGTCGGGGCACCCGACTATAGCGTTCTCTCTTGTTTTACCTGAGATCAAGTTTTCCGGGATATCAGGACAGTATAAGACATCTTTAAGCTCAATCTTCTCATTTGAATCTGTGTACAGCTTCACTGTTCCTTTCTTAACTGCATAAATGAATACATCGTTCTTGGCAACAGAAATTTTAATAGGTTCATCTAATTCAGTGATAGTTGTAAACAAACTCTCATTGTTGGCCAAATGGTCTGATGCGACAGAATCCAATAAGAACCCAATGTTTGGTTGGCTATTTGCGCGTCTCATCATAAATGCGATCCCATTATGATTTCCTTGGCTTTGTGTTGATGTCTTCTGCACCTGTTTGCCATTTCCATGTTTCTCCTTTTCTCTTTTTAGAGCAAAGCAATCCTTTTTAAAGTGACCACTCTTGCTGCAATGAAAACATTTTTTTTGGAATTTTGAAACTCTATTTGTTGCAAATTTGCTATTTTTCTTATAAGAAAATTGAGGCTTACTGTCCTTTTTTACAGCCTGCATAACCTTTAGACTGGTATCTTTGCTACAATTTCTTAGCTTGATCTCGTGATCCAACAGACGATTTTTTACAAAGGCCAAGGTTAAATTATTTTCTGCTAAAGTTTCTATTGCCGTTATAACTCCGTCATACGAAGATGGCAGTGTTAGCAGTAAATGCGAAACCTTGTCCATTTCTTCAACTTTAGCACCTGATGCTAGCAATTCGGCAATGAGTTCGTCAAACAAATTAAAATGGCTTAATAACTGAGAATCGCTCTTAAGTTTTAAAGATAGCAGTTGCTTGCGTGTAGACAACTGTGAGGCTAAACTCTTCCTCTCATAGATTGAATCTAAATTTTGGAAAACCTGCTTTGCAGTATCTTCACTTTTAGCAAAACCCAAAAACGAGTCACTTAAATATTCAATGATCACGCTTTTTGCGCATTTCTCCTTTCTCTGCCATTCAACCAAATTTTCTTCTTCTTCTTCTTCTTCTTGGTCTATAACCTTCAACACATCTATTTCGTTTAATAATGCCCTTATACAAAATTTCCAGATGGAATATTTTTCTCCATCAAATGGCCTTATATTTCGTTTATTGGTTTTCTCCATATTGTACTTAATATATATGATAAAATGATACTTTTACTTAGCTGCAGTTATGGCGTGGTCTGGGCCCATAACCTATAAGAATATACACAATTTATATGTGTGTGTGATTTCCTGGAAGCGTCACACTATTTCGTCAGAATCCACATTCCACGTGTTGCCTCTTGTATTTGTCCTGTGGTCTTCTTATAGCGTGTAATATGTGCTCGGCGCAATATTATATCTCCCACCAATTTACAAACCAAGTTAAATACACTTTATGTATAGTTTAAGATATATATTTTAAGTTCCTTAAAACACGTCTTGTCACTTCAAATTATACAAAATAAGAGAGAGCTGAACCAGCTCATCGGAACCAAAGCGATATTAGTGTTACCAGTAACAGTAGTGAGCAGAATACTTTTGCATATACGATATTCTTATCGATATGAAGTAATGTCATATTCCAACAATTTACATGCAAGGTCACTACTTTACGTACTTCATCATTATTATTAATATATATTGCTTATGCAATATATAGATTGCTTATGCAGTTCTATTTATTCTTTTCCTACGCAGGATTTTTGTCTACTTTGGTTTCTGGTAGTGACTTTCAGAATTGTATTGTTTGTTTGTATATTTTTCAAGTCTGTGATGGTTATTCTAGAGAGCGCATCGGCTACATAGTCTACATACTCTACCGTAAAATTTTATTCCTCCAATTCAAGTCTTATTCGTGTTAGTTTGGAGCTGGGATTTACCATTGAAAATAAGTAGGTAATTGCTCTATGGTCTGTTTTGACGGTGAAGTGTCTACCATAAATATATGGCCTGAAGTGTGTTATTGCCCAATGAATAGCTGCTAATTCTTGTTCTGTAGTGCTCTTGTTGCTTTCACCTTTCGTAAAGGATCTTGATGCGTATGCAACTGGAAGCTGTAGTCCATTTTTGTTTTGAGTTAAGACTGCTCCACAAGCGTATTTGCTATCATCTGTGATTATGCAAAATTCTTTGCTAAAATCTGGGTATTGCAACAGAGTAGGGTTTATTAATGCTGATTTAAGCTGTTCGAAGGCCTTTTGACATTCTGTTGTCCATTCGAATTTTACATCTTTCTTACATAATCTTGTTATGTAACGGGAGTATTCAGCAAAATTCTTTACAAAGCGTCTGTAATTATTGCAAAATGCAATGAATCTTCAAGCGCTGTCCGCATCATGTGGGACTGGATATTTTTCAATGACGTCGTATTTTTTGTCGTCGGGCAAGATTCCTTTAGCTGTGCATTTATGTCCTAAGAAAGTGACTTTAGCATGAAAAATGAACATTTTTCAGGATGTAACTTTAGGTTGTGTTGCCTACATTTCTCGAAAACATCAGTCAAGTTCTTGAGCATATGTTTTTCGGAACAACCTATGACTATTAAGTCATCCATATACAGAAATGCTTGCGAAGGTTCTAATCCAGAGAAAGCTATAGTCATCATTCTCTGAAAAGAGTTTGGCGCTATTTTTAAACCGAATGGTAATCGCGTGAAGCGGTACGAACCATTGTTTGTTGAAAAACAAACCGTGAACCCGTGAACTTTTTTCAGTTCAATTTGATGAAAACCTGACATTAAGTCAAGGCATGAAAAATATTTTGCTCTACCTAGTTGATCTAAAATATTATCGATTCTAGGGAGCGGAAATTTATCAGACAAGAGTTTTTTATTAATTTGACGATAGTCAATTACTAATCGCCATTTTTATTTTGCGTATTTGGAAGTGATTTTTTTGGTACTAACAAAAGTGGGCTATTATAAGGTGATACAGAGGGTTCCCCTATTTTATCATTGATGAGTTTTTGGACTTGTTTTTGAATTTCGTCTTGTTGACTATGAGGATTTCTATAATTTTGTATATATACGGGTTCATCATCAGTTAATCTCAGCTTTTGTTTATAAAAATTATTGGTAGTGATCGATTCGGTTTCTAGTCCGAATACATCACTATACTGTGTACATAATGCTGTAAGCTGTTCATTGAATTGAGGTGCGAAGTTTTTTGCAAGTTGGGATAATACAATTTTTTGTCTGGTTTCTAAGTCCGTTTTTACTACTTCGTAGTTTGAAAGTGGTTCATGATGAATATTTTTGATATAAACTACTTGATCTGTGTTTGTGGTATTTAGTAATCTTATATATGCATTTTGAACTGCTGCTATGGTATTCGCGATAAAGATACCATGCTGAATTTCTTGATTCGGAATTAATACGCTGTCTTCTTCTGAATTTATTTCGATTTTTCGGACGACTTGGGATCTTGCTGGCAGAATTAGGGAGTTGTTGCCAGAACTGTATGCTATTGGAACATAAATCGGATATTTGAGGTTATTTGGTCTTAATATAAGCCAGTCTTCAGACGGCCTAAAGTCTAATTGACAGTTGTATCTTTTGATAAAATCGTTTCCTAGTATTCCATCACATGGAATAGCGAATTGCATATTTACGATATGGAAATCATGTGGAATTATGTACTTAGAAGTTTGAATTTCAATAGAAGTTAAGCCTTTTGATTTGGTAACTTCCTTACTTATACCCTGTATATTTATGATGTGATTATCTTGAATGTTTTGAAAAATATCGGAATTTTCCTTCATTATGGATATTTTTGCGCCTGTATCTAGTAGAAAAACTAATTCTTTTCCTGTTGCTACGTTCATGAAGGTGACAAATGTATTTTGACTGAGATTTAAAGTGTGAGTTTTGATGTTGTTTACTGTCGTGTATCTAAGGGTGTTTGGGAGTTTCCCGAATTTGTTTGGGCTACCCTAATGTTGTTATTGTGGTTGTTGTTGTTACCACCATTACCGTTGTTGTTTTCCCCACGGCTGCTTCCGCCGCGGTTGTTTCCACCACGGTTGTTGTTTCTGTAGTAATTGTTATTTTGGTTATTGTTATTGTTATTTCTATTATAACCATTGTTTTGATTATATCCGTTATTTTGATAATATCTGGTATTGTTATAATTACCTCGATTATTACCTCTACCGCGATAATGGTTTTTATAATTATTATCGCGATAATTATTTCCACGTTGGGTGTACAATATGGAATTGGCATTGCCTGTCATTTCAGTATTACATTGTATGTACTCGGCGACGGCTTCATTCATGGTTGCAAAATTGCCTGCTTCCAATATTGTTGTGAGGCGGCCATGCTCACAATTTTTGACCATTGTTGTGATGGCTTCCTTAGTGCTGAATTTGTCAGCGTGTTCGGCCGATAGCTTTCGTAGGTTGTCAATTTCTGTGGTGAATTTTTCTGCAGTTTTACCTTTTTGGCTTGTTTTTGCCATTTTGGCTTTAACTACGTGGGATGTTTCTCCGACTATAGTATCTTGCAGTTTTTTAATTATAGCTTCTATTGCTGTTTCGTTTTGGACTCTGTATAATGTTGATCCAATTAGTTTGGATTTGATGACTTCTACAGCCAAAATCTCAAATGTACCTTTCGTAAGGTTAACCAACTTCAAAGCTGTCATTTATCTCCTCAGACATTGTGGTTGTTTTTATTTCAACAATGCTGTCGCTAGAATCCGAGTCGGTCAAGTCCTGGTCTGATAATTCGATTGAATAAGGACTGCCGGAATAGTAAGGTTGTTTATATCTTTTTCTTCTATATCGGGATCTGTAGAGATAGGGTCGTCAGTCTCAGCTTGTACTGGTGGATCTGATGATTCTGACTCTTCTCTAGTTTCTAACTTTAACGGTGTGTTTAGGATATTGGTACCGAAATTGTTAAGTCGTAGCTTTGCTTTATAGCTATTAGGTAATCCCGTAATTTTTTAAAATATTTTGATAGCTGAGACCAATGGGCTTTGTTTAGCCTGTCTATCTGATCGTGTATTATTATACGCGCTGTATTGAAGCGGTTTACTAATATTTCGGCATGCTTGTTTACAGTGTTTTGCTGTGCTGGCCGGGGTCTTGATAATGCCTTATAAGATCTGTCAAAATCAATTTTTAAACTATTTAGTTCTTTATATAATTCTTCCCATTCCATTATTTAATGGAATATTTTCTAGATTCTTGAAACCATCAATGAAAGATGTCTTCCAAGTATCTTGTTATTGTTAATAGCTGATTTAATTTTTAGGGTCGGTATGGTGCTCAATACTATCGCCTTCTGTGTACTTGAGCAATGTATCAATGGGGAAAAGCCTAAGTTGTACCTATTCATGTACTCATATTCTAATTCATTTATTAGTAGAGCCTCAGTTCCTTTTTCGATAATTGATAATACCCTATTCTGAAAGTTTGGTTCCTTATCAAGAGTGATTCTAATGCACTCAGTAGTATTCATTTTTGTATATATATGTGTTTTTTTTTTTTATTTATTTATTTTTGATGTACATTAGATAAGATTATTTTATAAAATAGCATCTTTATTCAATGTATCAATATATGGACATACATATTTATATATGATTGTTTCTAGTTTTCTATTAGATTTTTTTTTTATTTAGAACATCTTTTTATAATTATTGTTGGCGCTTTATATATTTTATATTTTGTCCAGATCTCTAGCCTGGCTTTTATGTATGGCTCTTTTTGAAATACATTCATTCATGAAATACATCCCTTGTACAAAATAAATGCGCTCAGAATAAAGACAATAATTGATAATAAAATGTTCGCTAAATCTGTATTTATTGTTTTGGACTCGATTTTATTTATGACATTTGCTGTGGAGTCCACTTCTTTTACGTCTACTAAACCCATTTTGGGTGTATATATTTTTGGATTATAATTATAATTATCTGTTTCTGTGGAAAATTTACTTATTGCATTACTTTGCATCTATTTTTACAAGTTTACTGCCTATTTTTTTGTATGGTTTTCAGGCCACACTCTAATCGGGCAACTGTTATGTCGCTCAATTTTAAACATTTGTTTTAAATAATAAATTAAACAAGAGAGAACGCTATAGTCGAGTACTTCGACTATTAGATACCCGTTACTCAGCTAAAGGGAGTGGGAGAGAGATTAATATATGCACGCGTCAAAGCTACTAGCGCCATCTAGTGGCTGTTTCATTTTTTTCTCATACCTTTTTAATGGATTGTCCGATTTGAAAAATTTCTATTACAATTCGATAGATATTGATAATCACAATCAAACTGCATTTTTACTTTTCCAAATATTTAAAGGTGTGGGCGCCAGACACCTTTTTAAAAATGGCTTAGGGCGATTGAGGGCGTTAGAGGGGGCGTGGCACCTTTTTGAAATAAACTTGCGCTGCGTAGGAACTCCACGAATATTCATGCAAAATGCCAATCCTCTAGCTTTTATAGTTTCCGAGATCTCAGCGTTCATACGGACGGACAGACGGACAGACGGACATGGGTAGTTCGACTCGGCTAGTGATCCTGATCAAGAATATATATACTTTATAGGGTCGGAAAAGCTTACTTCTCCCTGTTACATACTTTTGCACGAATACAATATACCCTTTTACTCTACGAGTAACGGGTATAAAAATATGCATCGCAGTGCAATTAAAAAAAATTTCGCAACGCAGTGCAGATAAAAAAAATTATGCGCTGTCGGTTCACTTTTCCTTGGTCTGGCTTGGTGCGCCCGACGGTGCCGGTGCTGGCTGCACAGGCTGTACTTCTTTGGTGGGGTGCCGGTGCTGGCTGCACAGGTGTATTCGCAGTGGGGTGCGCACAGAGGTCCCTTGCAGTCATCCGGGCATGTCATCTTCAGCTTCGGAATGGCAATTTTTTCTGGTGGAGACAATGTTTTTGTAGTTTTGGCGATATTTGGAATTTCAGAGTAGGTGGTTGTGTGTGTGGCTGTGATTTGATTTTTACGTACTGTTAGCAAATTTTTTATGTGTTCAACTTCGGCATGTAGTTTTACCGAGTTGTTCCAACTTATTGCATTGCCGCTGTTCAGCAGCTTCAGTAGCTCAGCCTTCCTGGCTTTTAATCTTTTCACCACGCCACTACGTTTGGCACACATCACACTCTACTCACTGCGTTTCTTTATTTTGTTTCTTGTAAGCTGCCGTTGCTGTTGTTGCCCTTGCTGCTGTTGTTTATTGTTGTTGTTCGAGGTCCAGATCCAGGTCCAGATCATTTTATACCAAAGTCACGGTCGCCATGTAGAAAGAGTCGCCAGTAGAAAGGGTGTAATTTTCCCCGCCATCAATAATAATATAGAAGTTATATTTATAAGTATAAACATGACCAATGTAGTTTTAAGTTATTTATATTATATTGTGTATGTAGCCCTGGATAGGGAATAGGTGTGCTATCCCTGGTTTACAAAACTATCGGTTGTATCTTGCATCCCTGGAATGGGGGAAGAGAGAAGAAGGAGAACATTCGAAAAAGCGTGGCCGGTGCGATCGGAACGAAAAAACTAAAATAAAGAAACTAATAAACACTACACTATAATTCAGAAGTGGTAACTGAACCTAACCAAGTTATATTGGAATAGAAAAATTTCTGTTAAAATGGCTTCACGCGTTAATCTCGGCGAACTCAAGTTAGTGGAAATCAAAAGTTTCTGTGAAAAATTTGGCTTAGCCACAAAAGGAAACAAAGCCGCACTAATTGCGCAGTTAAATGCTGTACTACCGTCTGAAATTGCTCCGGAGTTGTACTACGAAAAGGTAGAGTCTACAGGCGAAATTGGCGCTGGGATGACTGACGCCAATGCAGCCAACAACAACAACGATCGAGATGGCGAGATGACTGACGCCAATGCAACCAACAACAACAACGATCGAGATGGCGAGATGACTGACGCCAATGCAACCAACAACAACAACGATCGAGATAGCGAGATGACTGTCGCCAATGCAGCCAGCAACAACAACGAAGGACAAAGCGAAGAAGAAGATGAAGACGTTTTCGGCAACGAACCTAAACTTGTCGAGACAGTTGATCGTGATGGCGTTCAACTTAAAGGTAACGACGTTCTACCAGGTGCTTCAACCTTTGGCGTTCAACTTGAAGGAAACGGCGTTCAAACAAGTGCTTCAACCTTTGGCGTTCAACGTAATCCAGGTGGCAACGCTGCGGGAATGGAACAGGCGATGCAAAATTTACGTTTTGAGAATGTTGACCGCTTTTCCAAGCCACAGATGAACTTAAACACCGTCAAAGAGCTTCTCCCAGAATACAACGGCGATGGCAACATAAACGAATGGTTGATGGTGGTTAAAAATGTTCGTGATGTGTTCAAAGTTAGTGATGACGTCATGCGTCCATTAATTTGCTCACGCTTGAAGGGCAAGGCTAATTTTTGGCTGTTATCTCGCCCATCGCTGTTGTCTGGCAGTATTGACTTGATTCTGGCACAACTTAAAATTTTTTTCGGAACCAAGGATAACGTCTTGGAAATGCGACGAAAGTTTGAAAACCGCAAGTGGCAATTCGGCGAGAAGTTTGCTATCTACTATTTTGACAAACTTACTCTGGCACAAAACATCGCTATGAGTGTTCACGAACTAGTGCAGTACTTGATAGATGGCATACAAAATGTACAACGCGATTTTTTAAATTTAAGTAATTTTAAGCTTGTAGAAGTAATTGACGGTGGTAACCATTTATCTGTTAAGCCAGTGGGTATACATTTAGTGGAAAAGTGCGAAAGTGATTTACCTAACAAAGTAGAGGTCAATGTAAAGAAACAGGTAGATGTAGAGAGCGATCTTGGAAACAATAACAAAGTAGAGGTCAATGTAAAGAAACAGGTAGATGTAGAGTCAACAGTAGAGAGCGATCTTGGAAACAATAACAAAGTAGAAGTCGATGTAGAGAAGCAGATAGATGTAGAGAAAAGGGTAGATAACTATGAAGCTACAAATGACAATGTTGACACGAGATTAGACAAAATTGTTGCGAATGAAGAAAGTTACAATGTGGATTCGTTTGATAGAGATATGTTAAATATAAATGTTATTTGCGATAGTAAAGCGACTTATAAGATAGGAAGTGAGGTGAGTCAAGAAACTAGAAATAAGCTTGAATGTTTGTTTAAGACATTTTATGAAGACGCTGATCGTCCGAAGGAACCTAAGATAAAATGTACTATGAAGATCACAATTGAAAGCGATAAACCATTTCGGTGCCCCCCTCGAAGATTGTCCTATGCAGAAAAGTCCGAAGTTCAAAAAATATTAGACGAGAATTTAGCCAGTGGGTATATACGCCCAAGTGAATCCGAATATGTGTCCCCAATTGTTCTTGTAAAGAAAAAGACAGGAGAACTTAGAATGTGTGTCGATTATCGTCGTCTTAATAAGGCTACTCTTAAAGATAATTATCCGATTCCGTTAATTGACGACTTGCTAGAAAGGTTAGGAAATAAAAAATTCTTTTCGAAACTTGATCTAAAAAACGGATTTCATCATGTGTTCATGGATGATAATTCTGTTAAGTATACGTCTTTTACTACTCCACTAGGGCAGTTTGAATTTCTAAGAATGCCGTTTGGTTTGACGAATGCACCACCCACATTCCAAAGATTTATTAACAAGATATTTGTTGATATGGTACGACTAGGAAAAGTTGTGATTTATCTTGACGACATTATGATAGCGACTGAGAGTTTGTGTGAGCATTTTGACATTTTAAAGGAAGTCCTTAAACGTATAATTGAAAACAAATTAAAGCTTAGACTTGATAAATGTGAATTCTTACAACTGTCCATTGATTACTTGGGATACACAGTCAATGGAGATGGGATAAAAGCGAACGAAACGGGCTTAGAAGCAATTAGGTCTTTTCCAGTACCCTCGAAAGTCAGCGAGGTCTCAAGCTTTATAGGATTATGCTCTTATTTTAGAAGATTTATTAAAGATTTCTCTATTATTGCAAAGCCACTTTACGATTTAACCAGAAAAGACAAGAAGTTTGTTTTCGATAAAGAACAAGTAGACGCGTTCAGTATACTTAAGGAAAAGTTAATAGAAGCTCCAATTTTAGCAATATATGATCCAAGAGATGAGACAGAGTTGCACTGTGATGCAAGCTCGTTAGGTTATGGCGCAATATTATTACAAAGAAAAAGGGATAATAAGTTTCACCCTGTCTTTTATTTTTCGAAAAGAACAACCGACGTAGAGTCATGATACCACTGTTTCGAGTTGGAAACTTTAGCAATAATAAACGCATTAAAAAGATTTAGAGTTTATGTGCAAGGAATTAGATTCAAAATTGTGACTGATTGCAATTCATTAACTTTAACTTTAAATAAAAAAGAAATAAATCCCCGTATAGCAAGGTGGGCTTTAGAGCTTCAAAACTATGACTACGAGCTTGAGCACAGATCGGGAAAAAGAATGCAGCATGTGGACGCACTTAGTCGAAGTAATAGCATTCTTGTAATTGAAACAAATACTTTCGAAGAAAATCTAATTATATGTCAGGGAAGAGATGAAAATATAAATAGAGTTAAAGAAATGTTGTTAAGTCAAGAAGATGAGCACTATGAATTACGAAATGGTGCGGTGTATAGGAAAAGTAACGATAGGCTACTGTTTTGTGTTCCACTGTCAATGGAAGAAAATGTTCTGTACAAGTACCATGATGAGATGGGGCATGTGGGAATTGACAAAGTAACGGACCTCATAAGTAAGAGTTATTGGTTTCCAAGTATAAGAAAGAAAGTTGAAAATCACATAAACAACTGTCTAAAGTGTATAGCATTTTCTAATAAAACAGGTAAAACTGAGGGGTTTTTACATCCCATTCCGAAAGGAACAAGTCCGTTTGAAGTCATTCATATTGATCACTATGGTCCGATAAATAGCAAGGAAACAACTATAAAGCATATACTAGTAATAATTGACGCATGTACAAAATTCACCAGATTATATCCAACCAAAACAACTAGTACCAAGGAAGCCATCGAAGCTTTAGAAAACTATTTCAGATCGTACAGTAGACCTAAGAACATAATATCTGATCGAGGCAGTTGTTTTACGTCAAAGGAGTTTGAAGAGTTTGTTGTACAAAACAATGTAAGGCATGTTAAAGTAGCAACAGCTTCGCCACAAGCAAACAGACAGGTAGAGAGAGTCAATAGAGATTTAGGTCCGATGATAGCAAAGTTAACAGACGTAGAGAATAATCAACCATGGCACAAAGTTTTAGACAAAGTAGAGTTCACAATGAATAACACAAAGAATCGTAGTTTAAATCAATACCCAAGTGTAATGTTGTTTGGGGTAAGGCAGAAGGGTTGTTATATTGATAGTTTAAAAGAAAATTGTATTGATGAATGTCAAGAAGTTATCCACAAAGACCTAAACGAAATAAGACTACAAGCTGATATATGTCAGAAAAAAGCGCAAGGATATAACAAAGACTATGTTGATTCAAAACGGCAAAAACCGAGTCTATTTTCTGAAGGAGATTATGTTGTCGTACGAAATTTCAATTCGCAGCAAGGTGTGTCCAGTAAGTTAATTCCCAAATTCAAAGGGCCGTATGTTGTGTCAAAGGTGTTAGATAATGATAGGTACTTTATTGAAGATGTAGAAAACTTTCAGCAGTCCCAAATCCCATATTCGGGTATATGGGCGGTGCATAATATGAAACCCTGGCTTAATGGAATAGAACAAATTAATGTTAATAAAAATCCAGATATAGAAGATAAGGAAACAGATCCTGCGAAGGAAATTGACAGTACAAATAAAATTATCGTGAATAAAAGCAAAACTAGCATTACTGAAAATAATAATAAAAACATAGACGTAAACAAAACTTGTAAAATAAAAAAATATGGCCAAAGTAGCATAGTTACTAGAAGTAAGTCAACGAGTATCGGGAACTCCTCATAGTCAGGACGGCCGAATTGTAGTAATAAGAACTATATAACCACTCTTAGTATAAACATGACCAATGTAGTTTTAAGTTATTTATATTATATTGTGTATGTAGCCCTGGATAGGGAATAGGTGTGCTATCCCTGGTTTACAAAACTATCGGTTGTATCTTGCATCCCTGGAATGGGGGAAGAGAGAAGAAGGAGAACATTCGAAAAAGCGTGGCCGGTGCGATCGGAACGAAAAAACTAAAATAAAGAAACTAATAAGCACTACACTATAATATATATATTTAAAATGTGTGCATACTACACTGGAAACACTGAAACATGCATGTACAGTGAAGCCTATTCGCTCCTTTTGTGTGTTGGCATAATGCCGACGTCTTGGACTTCTTGAAGTCTATGACCGGCATGACCTGGAGTTTGCTAAAAACTTCTCTATAACAAAAAAAAAAAGAAAAGGTCGTATTAAAAGCTAATCTTGACAGTATTTTTGAAATTAGCAACATTTAATGCTTTGATTTAATATGTGCTCAATTTTATTGAAATCTATGCCAACTATTGCTTAGACCCTTCTGCAGAAATGCATTTAGGGTTTCATCATAATTTAAGTCAATCAAACCTTATGGGCCATTTAGGTAGCTTGTTCATCTCTATTCACAACCAATTTGATGCGGTGAAGAGGCTTAAAAAATACAAGGAAAACAAGAAAGGAAGCTAGCTTCGGCCAGCCGAAGCTTATATACCCTTGCATATAAAGTAAATACCTATAGTTTAATGCGCACTCTATCGGTGCAGTTCCAGGGATTCCAGGTTCTGCGTGCCTATTAAACATTTTGTTTTTAAGTTGTCAAAAATCAAAACGTCTACTTCCTACAAAGTTACAATGAATTTTCTTATATATGTTTGATTATTCATATGAGAGCCTTAAGATATCCGGCTCGCTCCCTGCAATAGAAAGAAGACTTTACGAGTTTAAAAATTACTTGTGGCGAACTTATGTTGTTTTTAAATGACATAAGTCCGCCGAGGAAAAAACGACGTAATTTCGCCAGCCGAGAAATTATTTCGCTGCTAAACGACATAAGCTCGCGCGAAATAATAATATAATATAATAATAATAAATATAATACATGCATATATATACACAGAGATAATACTGACGTTCTCATCTGAGTTGAAAATGTTATTAAAAATAGAACGGCCTTTTTCAATATAATTCCCAACCAGTTATAGCGCGGCTTGCATGGTGACCCACATCGTTGGCGACTACATGAAACATGCATGTACAGTGAAGCCTCTTTGTGTGTTGGCATAATGCCGACGTCTTGGACTTCTTGAAGTCTAAGCCGGCATAACCTCGGGTTAGCTATAAACTTCTGTATAAATAAAAAATATATTTTTAAATTGATACTTGAAAAGGTGGGCAGCTAATACGCGGAGCTTAATAGCTGCTGCCTTGGCTATTTACATGAGCTTTTGAGTGTTTACAGAATTATAGGCTATTTACATGAGATTTTGAGTGTTTACAGAATTATAGGCTATTTACATCAGAGTTTTATTACAAGGGTTGGCGTGCGCTAACATGCCGCCCCACTGCCGGATGGCGGTTTTAAGCTTGGTTAGGCTTTTGATGGCTTCCTGCAGCTGGGGAAGCGTCTGAGATGGTGAGATACTGCGTCTCGGAGGGCGGCGTTCGGAAGTGTTCCTTGTTTTGGAACGACTCGCTCGAACGGGTCGGTTGATGCTTGGTGGAGAGCTGTCCTTTCGTGGGCTGCGCGGTTGACGTCCTTCCTTCTTTGATGCTTCTGGAGCTTCTTTGGAATCGCATTGATGCACGCGATGTGTGGTGGCCAGGCAATTTGAGCAGTAGCCCATTCTTTGTGCGGCGCGACGGCGTTCCAGGATGCTCAGCTTGATGAATTTAGCGCATACGCGCAATGGATGACCTTTGTGGCACATGCGGCTTTTGTACATCTAAGAAATTAATTACGGAATTAGTTTGTGTGTATAAATGAGACGAACTTTAAGAGAGAGAGAGAATGTTCAATGTTGTTCAACCGAGGACGTGGTGACTTTGATTGGGAGAGGCACGAGTTTTACAATGGGTCGCGTGAGTGGTCCAGTTCGGGTTTGGAGGTCCACTGTGCGCGTACTTTGGTCTTTGCTTGGATGTAAGCGTATGACTCTTCCAAGACGCCAATGCGTGGGTGGGCAGGCATCGCCTTTGATAATTACGATGTCATTAACTGAAAAATTGGCCTTTGGTTGCTTCCATTTATACCTTCGGTGGAGATCATGAAAATACTCATGTCGCCGTCGGGTGCTGAATTCTTGATGAAGAAATTTTAGCTTCTGCCAACGTTTTATTATGGTGAGAGATTCGTTGAGATTTTCAGGAAGCGCCGTTAAAAGTGCTCCTCTCAGGAAATGACCCGGAGTTAGTGGCAGTAAGTCTTCAACATTGGATCTGGGTATGCATAGCAGACGAGGCAAACTCCTCGAATGTGAATATTCTGGTACCTGCGGTTCGAGTGAAATGCTTTTTGAAGCTCTTAACGGCAGCTTCCCAGAGTCCACCCATATGGGGAGCGTGGGGGGGTATGAATTGCCACTCTAGTTCACGACTGCTGTAAAGGCTGGAAACATGATCAATTGCAGATTTCATGAACTCTGCGAAGTTTTTTGTCAGTTCTCTACTGGCGCCAAGGAAATTTCGGCCATTGTCTGACACAACCTTTTTTGGGATGCCTCTACGGCTGACAAAACGTTCGAATGCTTGCAAGAATGCCTTTGAACTAAGTTCTGAGACGGCTTCCAAGTGGACCGCTTTGGTGGAGAAACATACGAACACGGAAACGTAGCCTTTGAGAACTACCATGGTTCGTATATTGGAGGCTTTTAAATTAAATGGACCTGCGAAGTCAACTCCGGTTATAGTGAACGCGGGAGAAAATTGTGTTCTTTCGGGGGAAGTGCGGCCATAATTTGATTTTTTGTGACTTGTTTAAAACGCTTACATGTTATACATTTGCGAATAGATGCCTTAACAAGATTGGCTAGTTTGGGGACAAAGAATTCTTGCCGAATCGCTCTTAGCATCAGCTGGTTTTGAGCATGAAGAAGAGTGCTGTGGATGAAGTCGATAAACAGGGTGGTAAGTTTCGATTTGGGTGGTAATAGTATGGGAAATCGTTCCTTGTAGGGTATGTTTGCGTTGGCTAATCTACTTTTGATTCTAATTTGCCCAACGGAATCAATGATTGGGCATAAAGTAGTTAACTTGCTTTTGTTGGAGATAGGATGTTGGTTGAGTAACTGATCATGTTCTTTGGGATAGAAAAGGCGTTGTGCTGCTATAATAAGCCTAGTTTGGAGAGCACTGTCCTTGGGATTTGCGGGATTTGCTTGATACCAACGCATAATTCGTGCTGTTGCTCGTAGTGCTCGCGAGTAAGTCGTGAATTGTTCACATATATCAAAGTTTTCAGATTCCGTGAAAACTGCTGAACCTTCTTCTGTTCTGGAGGAGTGATAGCAAGAGTTTGGCTGCAAGGCCAATTTTCCTCTGGGATTGATAGCCATTTTGGCCCGTGCCACCATAATAGCGAGTCTTTGAGTTCGGTGGGGGTACAGCCGCGGGTGCCTAGATCTGCCGGGTTATCGTGGGATTTTACGTGGCTCCATTTGGCATTGCGAGTTTTTTCTTGCATGGCGGCCGTACGATTTGCGACAAACGTTTTCCATGTCCCTGGTGGTTTTTCCAGCCATGCTATGATGATGGTGGAATCCGACCACAAGAAGGTTTTTAGCTCAGGAAGTTGAGTTGTCTTCAATGTATGTTGCACTAGCCTTGCCAATAGATGTGCGCCGCATAATTCTAAGCGCGGGAAGCTTACTGCTTTGAGTTGCGCGACCTTGGTTTTAGCAACTTATAAATGGGAATGGGCGGGAGATCCAGCGTAACTAGATCGAATGTATATTGCGGCACAATATGCTTTTTCTGATGCGTCCAAAAATCCATGCAATTGGATGTCTTGCGTCGGCTCGTATCCACCCATCTGGGTATGCTGACGGTCTTTATATTTGGTAAAACTTCGAGATATTTGTTCCAAGTGGTCAATGTAGTTGGCTTGACACACTCGTCCCAGTCTTGACCTTCTTTCCAAAGGGATTGGATCAGCATTTTCGCGTAAATTACGATAGGCGTAAGCCATCCTGCCGGGTCGAACAAAATGGATGCGTGGGATAGCGTTGCTCTTTTGGTGATGGTTTTACATGGAGTGGGTGCTTTTATATTGTATTGGAACACGTCATCCTGTGAGTCCCATTTTATTCCTAGCGTCTTGGTCGTACTTGCTTCGGACACCTCCGGCATCTAACCGGTCTGCAACAGCTATATTTTCCAACAGCTTGATGTGATTTGCAGTGTTCTTTTTGAGGAGAAAACCTGCGGATTTTAGCGACGGAATAAGTTGGCTTTGGGCATTTTTTGCGTCCTCGAGAGTGTGAGCACCGGCAAGTATGTCGTCGACATAAGTTTCCTGGCGAAGGATTTGGCTTGCCCTAGGGTATTTTTCTTTGCAGTCCGTAGCTAGCTGTTGTAGCGTGCGAATTGCTAGGAATGGAGCACAGTTGACTCCGAATGTGACCGTATTTAGCTGGAAATCTTTCATGATTGCTGACTGTTTGGGACGAAATATTAGACGCTGGAATTCAATGTCGCCGTTAAACACGAAATTGTACAGTCTCCAATTGAGTAAGATGTCTAAAAGGTCCCCTTGGAGAACGGGGCCTTAATGGAGAACATCGTTTAATGAAAATTGAGAATGAGTTTTACGCGATGCGTTCAATACCACGCGTAATTTGGTGGATTTACTTTCGGGCCTGACGACCGCATGGTGAGAAAGTTAAAACGACAGATATTGATTTTTCTGAATGATTTCAATGGGTGGATCTTCTGTCATGTGATGAAATTTCTGGAAGAACCTAGGGCATGCGTTTGGGGAATTCACTTTTGAACGGGAGGCGCACCATATATCTACCATCCGGTAATCTTTCAGTAGTGCTGGTGCTGGTGCTCGGTTACGGTTTTGTCTACAGATATTTCTTCGAGTTCCCAAAATTGTTGTAGCTGTTTTCCTATGTCTGCTGTGTCTTCTTCCACTAGAGTTGAAAAAGCATAGGCTGTGGAGGTGTTGGGGAGTGGACCACTAATTAACCACCCGAACACAGTGAGCTGGGCGAGTATATTGTTGTCTAGGGGAGTTGTTATGCCTTCTAGAAATATCTGGGGAGTGATGTCGCTTCCCAGTACTATGTCAATTTCTGCAGCAGTTGAAAAGTTGGGATCTGCCAGATTTAATTGACCTAGACTTGGGGATTTTGGTTTCGTAACGGAAACAGACGGGAGAAGATTGGTTAATCGTTTGAGTACGATAGCCTTAACTGGTATAGAGCAAGGATCTTCCCCGTTGGTGAGTTTAAATTTTCATATTTTGGACGATGAGCTGACGTAATGACCTCCTATCCCTAAAATATTTGAGTGGCATTTTATGGTCGGTAAATTAACGCGTTTTTGAGCCTTTTCAGTGATAAATGTCCTTTGGGAGCCTGGGTCGATCAAAGCTCGCATGCGAATAAGTTTACCTTTATAGGAAATCCGCCTCGAAGGACCATGAAAAGGTGGGCAGCTAATACGCTAATAGCTGCTGCCTTGATGATGGATGATGGACTTGCGGTGATGATGTTGAGGATAGGGTTGATGCTGATGCGGATGGTGAGGATGTCGATGATGACTTCGATGCTGATGCAGATGGTGAGGATGTCGATGATGACGATCAGTTCAAGTGCTACAGAGTCGGTCGATGTAACGAGAAACTAAAAATGCGGAGCTTTTTTCTTCTCTGGTCAACGTTTTTATTCGAAGTGACCGGAAACTCTCGTTAAGGTCGAGTCCCCAGATTTGGTTTTTACTTATTTACGAATGGTGAGATAGGAACACTTGGTTTAAACAATGATTGTATGATTATAGGCTATTTACATGAGCTTTTGAGTGTTTACAGAATTATAGGCTATTTACATGAGAGTTTTATTACAAGGGTTAGCGACACTTATCTTTAGCTAAAATCAAACTTAAAATGTTATAGTATTGAGAGCAAAATGTTCTGGATAACAGAACAAAAGAACTAATTTTTGTAACCATTTCATTAAAAAATGTTCTTATATTAAGGACAAAATCAACTTAAAAATAGAACGGAATGAACTTAATATCGGATTTTTAGCTAACACCATTTCGTTCTGATGTAGAGAACATTCAACTCGAAATGAGAACATTTGTGCTTACCCGGTTTTTAAGAACGAATGTTCTTAATTTGAGTGCAATGTTCTTGGTTTTTTTTCTCTGTGTACAAATACTCTACAATACAGTTTAATTTTCATCACTGGTGACGAAAGGTGATATATGAATTAGAGGCCTGCATGAATGTATTTATTTCAAAACTTACAGTACTGTACAGCTGTACACGGTAGTGTACTCATACAATATTGTAGAGAGTACCCACTCTACCGATGGTAACTGAGTACACTATTTTAGAGTTGCAACACTTTTTTAATACTATGTGTATGCTTCTTAATCTGAACAATACTATGAGTGTCGTCTCAATTACTATTGTACAGTACTGTACTCTGAGTAAAAAAAAAAAGTGCAGTAGTGTGAAAGTTGTCGGAAGCTAAATCGGAAAATGGATTTGCCTAATAATGAGAATATCGAGTGCGATATTATTTCTTCGCGAAAATGTAAGTTTTTGTAATGGTACATTGAGTATACGCACGTTGAAGATTGATTTGTTTTAGAAGATAAATTAATACCTTTGGCTTACTTTTTTGTGTTTGTCCCAGCTTCAGTACATATGTATGTATGTATTGGTAAATAAATTAGTCAAGGCAAATGTGTCTACTCGCAAAAATATGTGTTTGTATGTATTACGTGTTTAAAATCATTTTAAGAAAATAGTAATGTTAATATATTGCTTTGCAATCAGACTTCAGCATCTCCTCCTCAGTACGACATTGCCACTACTAAGGCAAAGCTTCTAAGTGGCGAATTTCAATATTCGACTAAGCGTGGCAGAAGCAAAGTATGGGACACTTTTGCAAAAATTTTGGGTGGGAATGGCCATGAAATTAATAGTTTCGTTGCCTGTAAAGTGTGCTCAAATATTTATAAATATGACAAAAGCACATCGAATATGGTAAAACATAAATGTTACATTATGGCCAATGCTCAAAAGCCTCTTAAACCAGATGTCGAAGTTGATTCTACAACAAAAAAAACTTGCACTCGAATCATAACCGAATGGACTGTGAAGAATGGCCGTTCTTTCAGCATAATTGAAGTCTCTGGTCTAAAAAAATTTTCTCAATTTTTGCTAAAAGTTGGAGCCACCTATGGCCAGAATGTCAATCTTGACACATTACTTCCACACCCGACCACCATTTCTCGTAATATTGGAAAGCTATACGATTTTCATTTCAATGAGATTAAAAATAAAATTTTGAAACATAAAATGTTTGGTTATGGTATAACCTCGGATATTTGGACTGACGATTTTTATAAGATGTCCTATTTATGCCTCACTATTCACTACATCAAGAACGGAGTTCTTATAAACAGGTTTCTTGCAGTTAAATCAATGGATGGAGTTTCCTGTACTGGTAAGGAATTCGAAGTCAATGCAGCAAAATAGTCAAATATTTTAAGAAATCGGGCCAAAATTCCAACCTAAAATCTTCCCTTAAAAGCTTTTGTCCAACGCGTTGGAATACGGTATTCTATCTTTTCAAGTCAATTGAAACTAGTTGGCTTGAAATAACCAACATATTAATTGAAAAGAATGAAACGTCTAGGATTGCAGATTTAAATTTAAGTGATTTAACGGCACTTACTAATCTTCTTGCTCCATTTGAAACATGTTCAAAAAAATTGGAGGGTAATACCTATCCCACCTTGAACCTTTCTATACCCTACATTAAGAATTTACAAAAGTTATCCAATACTAATGTAAATGATGTAGAAGTGGTGAAGAAGTGCAAAAATGCGATACAAAATTTTATGCAATTTGTGGTTGAACCAAATTTAACAAAGTTTCATAACATTGCATTATTTTTATTTCCGCCAACTAATAAATTATCGCAGTTCAATGAATCAGAAAAACAACAAACCATTAATGACTTCCAAAATTGCTTCGACTGAAGACATGGTCAACAAAATAATGTTTTTAAACTCCAACATAGACAGCATTAATGAAAATGTCTGGTAATACTATACATTAGCGGGCTCACCCCCGAAATTCGCGAAAAAATTATCCTCGATGGACCGCGATTTCTTAAGAATTTACGTGCAAAAAGAACTTGGCGGTCGGCCATGGTTCTCTTGTAATTGAATTTCAAAGTTCCTGGGTTTGCTATAAAAAACAAGGGTGCTTTTCTCATACTTGCTATAAAAATCGAGTTGTCTTTCAAGTTTCCCTAGTATTCAAATTTTTATCAAAAATTGTTGTTTATTGATTCATATTGTTCAACATGACGTGCCAGTCTTGCTCTGTAACGTTTGGAGAGTTTCTCGGTATGGATGAGAAAGCTCATTTCCGCTTTTTACAAGACCACGGAGTAGTTTTGGACAAGCGCGACTGTCCAACCTGCCTTAGCCCATGCAAAGTGGTCGAAGACGGTGGAACAAAAATGTTTGTATCTTTATATTTATTTAAATAGTTTCAATGAACACTTTTCCGCACCACCATTGGGTAAAGTTCCAGGCGCGTTTTTTTTATGGTGGTGTCCCCGTTAGGCCTAGTCCACGCTTTAGATCCGAATATAACAAAGAGTTGAACCAAATTTAACAAAGTTTCATAACATTGCATTATTTTTATTTCCGCCAACTAATAAATTATCGCAGTTCAATGAATCAGAAAAACAACAAACCATTAATGACTTCCAAAATTGCTTCGACTGAAGACATGGTCAACAAAATAATGTTTTTAAACTCCAACATAGACAGCATTAATGAAAATGTCTGGTAATACTATACATTAGCGGGCTCACCCCCGAAATTCGCGAAAAAATTATCCTCGATGGACCGCGATTTCTTAAGAATTTACGTGCAAAAAGAACTTGGCGGTCGGCCATGGTTCTCTTGTAATTGAATTTCAAAGTTCCTGGGTTTGCTATAAAAAACAAGGGTGCTTTTCTCATACTTGCTATAAAAATCGAGTTGTCTTTCAAGTTTCCCTAGTATTCAAATTTTTATCAAAAATTGTTGTTTATTGATTCATATTGTTCAACATGACGTGCCAGTCTTGCTCTGTAACGTTTGGAGAGTTTCTCGGTATGGATGAGAAAGCTCATTTCCGCTTTTTACAAGACCACGGAGTAGTTTTGGACAAGCGCGACTGTCCAACCTGCCTTAGCCCATGCAAAGTGGTCGAAGACGGTGGAACAAAAATGTTTGTATCTTTATATTTATTTAAATAGTTTCAATGAACACTTTTCCGCACCACCATTGGGTAAAGTTCCAGGCGCGTTTTTTTATGGTGGTGTCCCCGTTAGGCCTAGTCCACGCTTTAGATCCGAATATAACAAAGAGTCTCCTAATTAACAGCTGAGTTGTTATCGAAGGTGTCCTATATGTTAAATTTGAAATTAAAACATCGTGTAAGTACAAATTAAAAAAAAAAATGGAACGAGTCACAAGTAAAATTTGGCATGAAATTAAAAAAAATCGCGGCGACTCAGCTGTTAATAAGGATACTCTTTGTTATATTCGGATCTGAAGCGTGGACTAGGCCTAACGGGGACACCACTATAAAAAAACGCGCCTGGAACTTTACCTCTATGGTGGTGCGGAAAAGTGTTCATTGAAACTATTTAAAAAAATATAAAGATACAAATTGTTTGAGTTTTATTTAATGCATTAAAATGGTGGGGGACCTTGGATGGCTATGATCGTTCCTGGCCGTCACTAAAATCTCAATCATGTCCTTTATAGACCACGCTCCACTCATAACATGATTATTTGCATAAGTTTTTTCATTAGACAAAAAATACAATTAAACAAGAGAGAACGCCCCGACTATCAGATACCCGTTACTCAGCTAAGGGAGTGCGAGGGAGATGGATATATTAAAACTTTGATCGGTCATAACTTTTTAACGAATGGTCCGATTAAAAAAATTTCTTCTACATTTCGATAGGTTTTGATAATCACAATAAAACTGCATTTTTACATTTCCAAAATCTTTAAAGGTGTGGGCGCCAGACACCTTTCAAAAAATGAGGGGGCGGTTAGAGGGGGCGTGGCACCTTTTTGAAATAAACTTGCGCTGCGTAGGAACTCCAAGAATATGCATGCAAAATGCCAATCCTCTAGCTTTTATAGTTTCCGAGATCTCAGCGTTCATACGGACGGACAGACAGACGGACAGACGGACATGGCTAGTTCGACTCGGCTAGTGGTCCTGATCAAGAATATATATACTTTATAGGGTCGGAAAAGCTTCCTTCTCCCTGTTACATACTTTTGCACGAATACAATATACCCTTTTACTCTACGAGTAACGGGTATAAAAAATGTGACAAAAGTCTACACTTTTTTTTATAGGAACTCATTTAAGCAATTAAATAATTTTATAGGAACTCATTTAAACAATTAATTAATTTTATAGGAACTCATTTAAACGTAATTACTTTGATTGAAAATATGAGAAAAGCACCCTTGTTTTTTACAGCAAACCCGGGAACTTTGAAATTCAATTACAAGAGAACCATTGCCGACCGCCAAGTTCTTTTTGCACGTAAATTCTTAAGAAATCGCGGTCCATCGAGGATAATTTTTTCGCGAATTTCGGGGGTGAGCCCGCTAATGTATAGTATTACCTTAGGTTTTAAGTTATTCTGCTAGTGGATAGATTACAATATTACAAAGAAATAAGCAAGCTTTAACATTTTATAAATTCAGTAGGCCTTGTAATTTTGGGAAAACTTTATTCACTGTACAATGAGTTATTGTACACCAAAAACACTGTATTCACAATATACTGTACTGTGTCTGGAAAAGTGAGTACAGTATTTGGCAATACAGTCACAAGTACTGCATTCACTCATATTTAAAGTAATGAATACAGAAAAACTTATACAAGTTTTAAGAATGAGTGATTCATTTGTCAGTTTGAATACCCTTCAGTACAGTTCATTTTTCATCACAGGTGATAAAAAGGTGTTGATTTTTACTAGAACTTGTAGGAATTCATAAGTACAGAGATTGAATGGATAGGATCTATCGTCGCCCAGTGGCACCTTGGGCCAAAAAGTGCAATAAATCACATATGGCTTATTCCACGTGAAACGTGACAGGCCCATTTGGGTCAAATCTCAGAATCAATCGAAACTTTTTTTTTCGATAGAGGATTGAAAAATAAGGATCGGTTTTTTTTTTTGTTTTTAACTCTTACATCAAAAAAATCAGCTACTTATAATATTGTTCTCACATGTATATTTATTTGTTATTATTTTTAAAAAACGTAAAAAAGATATTAATTGTTGTTATCTAATAAATGAAATTCAATAATAATTATTGTAACCATAATAATTATTGATGATTTTCATTTATTTTATAAGATTGTGTGCCAATTTGATTTCAAATCCATGTTACGCGACCCCAAAGCTACAAACTGGATTTCGTAAAATATTCATAAATATTCAAGAAATAATACAAATAATAATAATTATGATAATAAATTAAAAGAAATTGTAGACTAAAGCCACTGTCAGACGATCAAATTTATAAAGGATTGCCATTAACTTACATAGAAATCAATTATTGATTTTTAATATTTTTAAAATTGTTTATGAAATAAAATAATTTGATCGTCATATCGTGGCCTACGTCATTTTCTAAGTGTTGTTAAATATTAAAACTTCGTCTGGTAGTATTGATAACCAGAGCTCGTAAAAAAAGGTCTCACTTGTGCTTGTTGTCAGGAAAAAACCGCTCACATACTGACCCCATACGAACCTGTCAGAGAGAGACCCCAAAATTTCGTTTGCCCCTGGGTTGCTCCTGCTCAACCGATGAGCGATTTGGTTTGCTCGATCGGGTCTGTGTTCACCCGAGACCCTTTTCATCGAAAACACTCGGCAAAAGGTCTTTTGAGCATGCATGTGTGCTTCTCGTATAGCTCAGTAAAAATTTTTACACAGCTTGCTTTGTTGCAAAAATAAAGACCTTTTGTAGGAACCCTTTTGTTGTTTTGCTCACCTACTGACTGTCAATATATGAGCGACGAACGATTTTGTTCGTATCGAGCGGTCAGTTGGGGACCGACCCGAGTGTTCCGGTCAATCAAAAACCCTAGACCGATAGCACGAACGAAACGAAAAACGGGTTGTTGTTCAGACCCTGAGCTAGACATTCTCAATTTTGGAGTCTTTCAACTGAGCAGCCCGACTATAAAAATTCGGTTGACCGTATTTTACGAGCTCTGTTGATAACACTTGAATTGACGAAAAATACCTAATATACCTGTTGCGCGGCTAATCAGAATGCTTACCCGCGCGCTAACTGTCCAATTTCAAAAGTTAATTTATTTGAATTCGAAATCTGTTAGTTTAAAATCACTGTAAAGTTGTTTAACACTGCTAGGTCGAGAACACTGTTAAGTTGTTCAACACTGTTAGTTAGTGTCATCTCTAGATTGTTAGTATTGGAAAACTTTGTAATGTAAGTGACGCTATTGGAAGTCAAAGAGCGGCAAACCCCAAGTGTAAGCTAAATGTTATTAATTTGATTAATTCTGAACTGATTTGAATTTGAATAAAGATTTCAGCTATCTGTATGCTGTGAGCCAGAGCTCGAAATAAGTGGAAACTCTCTGGGACCGTGAGTGTCCCAACATTCTGAAATACTTTGCCATCTGGAAAACTCGGTGCCAAGGGTGCACGTGCTTTCGAGAAAGCATTCTTTTACCAAGGGTGTAAAAGAGTGAGGACAGAGTATACACGATAGTGATAATAGAGAGCCAGATTCGTATCTTTCGACGACTTTGGCTGGTAAAACGCACATGAGTTGCGTAGTAATACTTGTGCAGAGAGTGACGTCACAAGTGCGAAATGGATGATGCAATCGGACGCGGAGCTGGTGAACAGTATTCACACACCGCGGGATATGGAGCAGGTTCAGTTGGAAACGCAGAATGCAGTTTATCTGGGCCATTCAGAGGTTTTGAGGGCGAAAATGCATCTAGACAAACTGTGGTTCTCTCGAACCAGTTTGTGTCGCTTCAGAATGCGAGCACACCGATCATGTCTAATCATGCCGGTTACTACGCTCCGAAGAATTGGACAGGGCCGCAGTTCATACAGCAAGTGAACACGTGCAACATGAATGAGCAGAGGGCCACGCCTCCTTATGCGGATAGGAGGGCGGTGCCAAAATTTATACTGAACGCATTTTCCTATGCTAATCTTCAGAGAAACAACGCAGGACAGTTCATACCGACAAATACCGCAGAGCAATGCGCAATGCCATGTAATACCGCCGGATTCATGCCACCAAACAATGCGCCAATGTTTGTACATCAAAATGGTGCCGCAGGGTTCGTTCCGCCTGCCAATGGGCTGGGTTTTGTACCACAGTATAACGCCGCTTACAATGCTGGAGCAGGAGCAGGAGGTCATAGGCCGCAGTTTGCCGGCACACAGATCCCACACGTAGGATCATCGGGACCCACATTGACGCCAGCTCAAGTTGCATCGCGTCAGGTCATATCACGAGACCCTCCTGTTTTTACCGGAAAGCCCGAAGAGTGGCTTTTATTTATAAGCAATTATGAACAAACAACCGAGAGATGTGGATTCACCAACGAAGAGAATTTGATCAGGCTCCAGAAGTGCCTGAATGGATCTGCGCTAGAAGCCGTCCGGGGAAAGCTCATTATCCCAGCCATGGTACCTTACGCTATTGGAACGCTAAGGATGTTGTATGGGCGTTCAGAAATAGTGCATGCTAGCTTGCAACGTAAGCTAAAAGAAGAGCCGTCCATTAAACCCAACAACTTGGAATCCGTGATTCGTCTGGCACTGGCAGTCCAAAATTATTGTGCTACAATGATATCAGTTGGACTACAGGAATACCTTAATGATTCTTCTCTGTTAAACAATCTGGTTGAAAAGCTGCCGAGTGACCTCAAGCTGGATTGGGGAAGACATCACCTAGCAGCTGGTGCCGCCAATTTGACCACGTTTGACAAGTGGCTTTTTGGTATAGCGATGTGCGCAACTATGAATGCACCCTATGAGTGTCACTCAACAGAGAAAGATAAAGGTGGAAGGTATTCAAAGGAACACCTGCTAGTGCACGACATGGTAGGAAACAATGACGCCGGCGAGACGAAGGCACACGTCAGAGAAGAACATTCTTGTCCAAAATGTGGCTGCGACGAAATTGCAAAGGATTTTTATCTATGTCCACCAAGTCGAGAGTGGAATTTATTAAATCCAAACGACTTTGCTTTTGTTGTTTCGGAAAGCATATTGTCCGTAATTGCAGAGTAAAGAAACTTTGCAATATCGATGGATGTAAGTTACCGCACAACGTGCTGTTGCACTACCTGAATCCTGAGATTAAGAGCGAGATTCGTAATGACAAGGAGGACAGTCCTGGAAAAAAATGTGAGTCAGACCAGCGAGTCTACGGTTTTCTTTCATGAGAAATCAACAACAAAGGCTCTGTTCCGTTACATACCAGTAACATTACATAATAATTCCCGTAGCATAGACGTTTATGCTCTAATCGACGAGAGTGCATCCTTCACGCTAATAGAACGATCGTTAGCCGATGAACTAGGGCTTAACGGTCCTGAGGAGCAGCTTTGCCTAAAGTGGACTGGTGACGTGACACAAAGCGAGGCAAAATCGAAGATCGTCAGCGCCAGTGTTTCCGCTGAGGGTCGTCCGCAAGTAAGATACGTTCTTAAGGGAGTGCGCACTGTAAGCAACTTGGATCTTCCACTGCAAAGCATCGATGATCAGACACTCAAGGAACGTCAGCACTTGAGTACGGTTCCGATCTCAACATACAAAGATGCTAAGGCGCAAATTATCATCGTCCTGGACAACATTAAGATCAGTGTGCCGCTGGAGGTACGTCAAGCTGAAGATGATGATATTAATGCTGTTCGATGTAAATTAGGATGGGCTGTGTATGGCCGTCAAGGACCAGAAAATGGCACGCCGCCTCGTGTATTGCATATCTGCCACTGCACTACAGTTTGCGGTACACGCAAACTTGATGAAGCCATGAAGGCGTTCTTCTCGTAAGGAAGACGAACAGGCGCTAAAGATAATGTACAAAGTACATTCCCAATATGCCCGATTCGTACACCATGGCCCTTAAAAGGCTCAAGTGCCTTGAAGCAAAAATGTTGAAAGATCCAAAGCAATACGAGGAGAAGAGATACATTCGGAAACTGGAAAAATGGGAGTTGTCAAACAGTTCACGTTCTTGGTATCTTCCTATATTTACGGTAACAAACCCCAACAAGAAGAAGACACGCTTGGTTTGGGACGCGGCTGCGCAAGTTGACGGCATATCACTAAACGACACGCTTTTAAAAGGACCAGATATGTTGGTGTCCTTAATGGGAGTGCTGCTGCGCTTCAGAGAAGCTTCAGAGAAGCTTCAACTCGTTCGTTGACGAGTGGTTGGAGTCGGTCGATACAGAGGAGCAAATGGTTCAACTAGCGAGCATTATTAAGGATATTCACGCAAAGGGTGGATTCGAAATGAGAAATTGGTTATCAAACTCAAAGCGCGTCGTACGCTCTTTGAATGACGTTTATGAAGCACCGGCTAAGTATCTTGGCACACAGGACGAACTGCAGGAGAAAGTGTTGGGAATGTGGTGGCTGCCCGAGTCTGACATGTTAACGTTTGTCATCAGGTCTGAGTTGCTGCAGAGGTCGTCCGCTGGCACTTATACAAAGCGCCGAGTTTGAGTATCGTTATGTCCATTTTCGATCAATTCGGGCTTTTTGGATTTTTTAACGTGCGTGCCAAAATTATTCTACAAAATATTGGGAGGGGTGGTGTGAGCTTGGACGACGCAATCAAGGAACCGGATGAGATTGACTGGATGAAATGGCAAGCCTTGCTGCCAAAACTGAGCGATTTGCGTATCCCTCGCTACACGTCATGCTTGAGTAATGTTAAGAGCCTGCAACTACATATGCTCGTCGATGCTAGCTTGCAGTTGCATACTTTCGAGTCGATCTTTGAGACGAAATCCGATGCTCCCTACTAGCATCGAAGACCAGAGTATCACCTTTGAAACCCATATCAGTACCACGAATGGAATTAATGGCAGCGCTTTTGGGATCGCGCTTGGCCAAGTGTTTGGAGTCTGAGCTATCAACCGGAATTGAAAAACGCGTCTTCTGGACTGATGCTCAAGATGTTCTGTTCTGGATAAGATCCGACACCCGCAAGTACCCGCAATTTGTAGCTTTGCGTGTCGGAGAAATTCTTGAAGGTTCCGAAGTTGGTGTATGGCGCTGGGTACCCTCGAAACTAAACGTAGCGGACGATGGCACTAAATGGACAAAAGGTGTTGAAGTAAATAGTTCAATACGATGGTTTTCCGGACCGAATTATTTGTTGCAGGATGAGTCGGAGTGGCCAAAAGAAATATCTAAAACCAGAGAGACTCAAGTATTGCACCACCATCAGGAAAAGAAGAAAGAAACCTCGCATCTGGCATCTGTTAAGCCGAATCCACTACGTTTCAGCAAACTGGAGAAGTCAGTGTGAAGTGTCCTGTTATACTTTCGCGTCACCATAGGATTACATATCTTATAGTAGAGTATCATCACCGGAAATACCATCATCTGCATGCGGAAATAGTTGTCAACGAAATACGTCAAAACTATTGGATACCCGGCCTGAGAGCACTTGTGAAAGAAATCATCAAAAACTGTCCCGCGTGTTGCATCAGACGAGCATATCCCATTCCACCGATAATGGGAAGTTCGCCAAAGGAACGTCTATCGCCGCATACACTGCCATTTACGTTTACTGGAGTAGACTACTTTGGACCGATTGAAGTTACTGTAGGAAGGCGTCGCGAAAGAAGATGGGGTGTTTTATTTATTAGAACTCGTGTCTTCTCTATCAACGGACTCATTTTTGTTGGCTCTGAAACTATTTACTGCTCGCAGAGGTGTGCCTCTTAAGTTGCTATCGGATAACGGAACGAATTTTAGGGGAGCCAGCAGAGTACTCGCGCAAGAGATCGAACGTATATCAACGTCAGCAGTGGAAAGCAAGTATTCGGAGATGTCGTTTACCTTCATTCCTCCGGGATCGCCTCACATGGAGCGTATGGTGCATTCTACGAAGTCAATCCTGACGGAAATTCTGTCGAACGTCGGACTGCGCGAGGAAGTTTTGCGCGATGCGTTAGCCGATGTTGAATGTACCCTAAACTCTAGGCCGTTGACATATATACCACTGGAATCGGAAAGTTCGGAATCCCTAACACCAAACCACTTCTTGGTTGGTAACTCCAGTGGTCTGCGGGAACGCGGTTCGATGGATTCCAACGGATTAGGCTTGGCCAAACATTTCCGCATCGCTGGTCAACTGGCAGATCGTTTCTGGAAAAGATGGATTCGAGAGTATCTACCCACCCTGACGAGACGTACAAAATGGTTTCAGCCGAACCCAGCTCCCATTTCTGTAAACGACGTGAAACCACCAAGCGAAACTCCTGGCCTAAAGGCATCGTCGTGAATTTTCATCTGGCGAAGGATGGACAAGTTCGTAGCGCTGTTGTCCGTACACCGAGTGGACTTGTTACTCGCCCGGCAGTTAAACTGGCTAAATTGGACATCATAAAGATTGGTAATACTCAGCGTAGTCACGCAGAAGAATCACGAGGTGGGGAATGTTGCGTGGCTAATCAGAATGCTTACCCGCGCGCTAACTGTCCAATTTCAAAAGTTGATTTATTTGAATTCGAAATCTGTTAGTTTAAAATCACTGTAAAGTGGTTTAACACTGCTAGGTCGAGAACACTGTTAAGTTGTTCAACACTGTTAGTTAGTGTCATCTCTAGATTGTTAGTATTGGAAAACTTTGTAATGTAAGTGACGCTATTGGAAGTGAAAGAGCGGCAAACCACAAGTGTAAGCAAAAATGTTAATAATTTGATTAATTGTGAACTGATTTGAATTTGAATAAAGATTTCAGCTATCTGTATGCTGTGAACCAGAGCTCGAAATAAGTGGAGACTCTCTGGGACCGTGAGTATCCCAACAATACCTTTAATGTACGTAACCTTTTATTATTACGGTCCCTGAAAAATATTATTTAAACGAAATATTTATTCGCAGGCAAAGTTTGACCTCAAGATGAAACGAAATTATGACCAACTATTATCTTTCCTCGGAATGTTGGTATTACTAAATACATGATGACCGGTCACATCAGTAAAAAATTCGTGAAAAAAGTGAAAATAGTTCATTTTAATGTAAAAAACCAGAAAATGGTGAGTGATAAAATAAATGTTGTCGTTTAATAATCGTTATTTCAGCGTTACAGATGTTAGTACCAAAGATAGTTAGTAAATAAATTCACCTCCAGATGCTATTGTTGTAGATACCCGACATAAAACAGCTGATCAGAGGGTAAATGATCGGCCATGGCATAATTTCTGGAGAGATCCCTTAATTTTGAACGGAGATGTAATAATGGTAATTACTCTTATTATTATTCCTAGTCTTACGTTCATATCTTAATTATTTTTGATATTTTCAGAAGACAGCCTTACAAGAAATGGATACCTAAGACCTCCATTCGGCCAACCGAAAACCGAGAATACTTCAGACATTAACAATTTTTAATTCAAATGCTTCTACTGCAAATATTATTAATAAATACACCTACAAATATTACATGAAAATATGTATTTTTATTGTGGGAAATCAGATACTGCAAAGCAGTGGAAAACCAAAACTGGGAGCGTGTGGAAAACCAAATATTTCAGGTAGAGAAAAACCAAAACTGAGTACATGTGGAAAACCTAATTTTCGGGAAGGAGAAAAACCAATGGTTTTTGCCCTGCATTCTACTGCCAGAGATCCACATAGAAACCTCATTTACCCCTTACTTTTTTGTGTCACCCCCGTGTATTTTAAAACGAGAGATGGAAGAAATGTAAGGGGTGAAGGAGGTTTTGTCCCTTCCGCTTGTATGGAGAAACCTAATGAAAATTACATATTTTCCAGTGGAATTTTCCCGCTGGGACGCGCCGCTTGATTTGTATGTACATTTCTATGTATGTATGAAAGAAAACCATTATATTTTAGGTACCCGGTTAATCTTATACTTGGAGCAATTTCCAGATGCTTAATTAGTACAAACTGTAAAGGCTATATTGGAAATATGGTTAAATTAAAGTAACAAATAAATACATACATAAATAGGTAAGCACATAACATATCGGTACCCGAACATTTATTTAGCGCGCTAAAAAATCGTGTTAGATTTAGCTAGATGTCTGCATTTTTTCAGAAGTACATGTACATTAGGGTGGACTTTTTTAAGGTCTATTGAGCTCAGCATCTGAAATGGTAGGTTTCTGTGCCAAAAAAATGTATGTGTAAACAGAAAAATTTTATTTCAACGTTTAGGCGGTGCGCAATGGCTCTAAAGTTTCAGTAAAATAACTTGTACGAATAATAATATATTTCTTCCTTTCTAAACTTGTCAACTATTTTATTCCGTTCGAATAAAAGAGTCAAGTAGAAGTTTATTTCATGTCTATAAACAGTTGGACGTAGCCTAGCCTGTAGAGCTTCTGTCTCCGAACAAAAAGGACCGAGTTCGATCCCCGACCCACCATGTTTTTTTTTTTGTGTGACTCACACTAAAATAGAGATTGTGTATTATAATTTTGAAAATTAACTGTAACTTTTGCGTTCGTCAATAAAAGTTATGATAAAAGAAATGCTGACTATTATTTTTAAGTTGTTTAAGTTAAGTCTCCCAGGAACTTGAATTTTATCAACGACTTATCTCGAGAAAGTGATTAAGATACTTTTTAAAACACTGTCATAAATAAAAAAAAATAAAATCAAGTTTACGGCATCTAGATGAATCTTAAATATACGTAATAAATTTTAAACCCGTTGCGCACCGCCTGAAACTAATTACACTGTGCAGCGTTTTTAGTGCTTTTTAAATTTACCTCGATGGATGCTATATTTTTGGATTCGTTACGAATTCCCAAGTAAAACTGAGTTTTCCAAAAAGTTCCCAGACGCAAGGATTCTTAGCAAAAGGACCTCAAAGTTCGAAAAATGCTGAAATTGGCCAACTTTCCAGAGATCTCAGAGGCAAACGGATGCATGGTTTGATTCGATGTTAAAGTTTTTTAAAAGATACACTCTTTATTTTTCAAACCCCATACTTAGAATAATTTTAGGATTTTTTTAAGGCAGAAACAAATTCCAGAAAACTTAGTCTAAAAACTTGAAAACATACAGCTGCGGTCAAAATAGTAGTAGTGTTGCCGCCCTGTGTTTTAAAAAGTTTGATGTTGTAACTATTTTTATCCAATTAGTCTAATAGTAACATTATAATCAATACAATATTATCAGGAAAAGATCAATTACAACAACAAACTTTTAAATACACGGGCGGCAACACTACTACTATTTTGACCGCAGCTGTATACTTTTATGTTTTTTGACTATGTTTTCTAGAATTTGTTTCTGCCTTAAAAAAAATCCTAAAATTATTCTAAGTATGGGGTTTGAAAGATAAAGAGTGTATCTTTTAAAAAACTTTAACATCGAATCAAACCATGCATCCGTTTGCCTCTGAGATCTCAAGAAAGTTGGCCAATTTCAGCATTTTTTGAACTTTGAGGTCCTTTTGCTAAGAATACTTGCGTCGGGGAACTTTTTGGAAAACGCAGTTTAACTTGGGAATTCGTAACGAATCCAAAAATATAGCATCCAGCGAGGTAAATTTTTGATGCTGCATAGTGTTATTTTTTACTTTTTCTTTCTTTTATGGATTAAGGATACAAAAAGGCAATTTATAAGAGGGTGAGAGTATACCTTAGAAATTTCATACAAAATAAGTCCACACTAATGTACATACATAGTACAATTGTACAATGTACAATGTACATATGTTAAACTTATGCGATATTTGGCATCAAAAAGTCAACTAACTTTGCGGTTTTTTCTATAAAAACTGGTTGAATGAATTTAATTCAAACCTTTTGTATATTACTAAGTATCACTTAAATAACATCTACTAATTTTGCGGTGTTCACTGTATCTCCGCCAAAAATTGACGGATTTCCATTCTGCCTTTACATTTTGTTTACGAATAGAAAAAACCCGTCCCTATGTTTTTTTTTGATTTTTTTAAATTGAAATATTTTTTTTAGCCGTTCAAAATCAAAAATTATTTTTAAATAAAAATATATAAATACAAAAATAATTTTTTTTTTTTTTTTTTATTATTATTATTTTAAATTCAGACAAAGGGAACGTCACAGTAGCCATGAAGAAGGAAGATTACCGAATGAAAATGAAAAATATATTGGATGACCTAGCCACATACAGGATACTACGGAAGGACCCCACATCGAGGCTTCAGACGAAAAACAATTTGTTGGTAGAAAAATTATTTAATATGGAGCTGATTTCAAGGAACGAAAGAAACAGACTCAAGACGAACACAGCGCTACCACCGAGAATCTACGGTCTCCCCAAAATTCACAAAGAGGACACCCCACTGAGACCAATATGTTCAATGATCAATTCACCTTCGTACCACCTTTGCAAATATGTATGTGATATATTAAAAAACTTGACCACAGATTCTAAATTTAACATAAAAAGTACAATAGAATTTAAAAATAAGGTTAATGACGCATATATAACAGATGACGAAAAAATGGTGTCCTTCGATGTAGTTTCGTTGTTTCCCAGCATACCGACTGGCTTAGCACTAACAGTAATACAGTCCAAATGGAAAGCCATACAAGAACACACAAAAATCCCAAAAACACTATTCATGGACATTTTAAGCTTCTGCATTACAGAAAACAGATATTTTAAGTGGGAAAATTATATATACACACAATTGAAAGGACTTCCCATGGGATCTCCTGCAACACCAATAATAGCAGACATTATTATGGAGGAAATTCTAAAACCAATAGAACAAACAAAATTCCTTACCAAATACGTTGATGATCTCTTCGCAATTGTTAAGGAAACAGAAATACATTATACATTAAAAATATTAAACACATATCATAAAGACGTACAATTTACGATTGAAATAGAAAATGACAACAAACTTCCCTTCCTAGACGCATGTGCACACCGGATCAACAACCAAATAAAATTAAACTGGTACAAAAATAATTAGCTACTACTCAAAACAGTTACGAAATGTTATAATAAACACAGCACAGAATCTAGCCAACCGTATTATTAATACAAGTGACAAAAGTTTCCACGAAGACAATAAAATAGTTATAAAAAACATTTTAAGAACATTTTCCACTGAAGGTTATTCATCAAATAATTAAAAATATTAACCAGAAACCCAAACATCCAGAAGTACAAGAAAACAAAACATACAAATCCTTTATATACATTCCTAGATTCTCAGAACGCCTTACCTTATCAAACATTTACGACCGTGACAAAATTCAATTAGCTTATAAACCTACAAAAACAATGGCGTCAATATTTAGCAATATGAAAAGCAAAATTGAAATATTCGATAAACACAATATTATTTATAAAATTCCGTGTGCTGGTAACGGCTCACAAAACTGCAATAAAATATATATTGGAACAACTAAAGTCAAACTAAAAACAAGAATAGCGGGCCACAAATCCGACATAAAAAACACCAATAATTTAAATATGCCAAAAACAGTACTTGCAGCTCACTGTGCGAGCGAACGAAACTGGCCCAATTTCGATGAAGCGGGTGTGGTACAACAAGAACAACATTACAAGAAACGGTTCACACTAGAAATGCTGCACATCATCAACACACCGACAAACATTCGACTGAATTTCAAGACAGACACAGAAAACGTTGCACATATATACAGACACTTATTGGACAAAAAAAAATACGTAGGTTAGTTACTCTCTTGACTCCGCGGCAGACGCTCGATTTTTCGTTTTTTTGTCGCGTAACAAAAATTGTATGTATTTTTGTAACATTAGTTTTATACGTTGTTTATAATTTGTGTGTTGTTGCTAGCCCCTGAAGACGGACTCCGATGCGGGACCGAAATATATTGGGAAAAAATTGGAAACAAAACTGTGTTTTATTACATGGATCCATGACCTTGAGCCAGCCAGACAAAACATAAAAATAAATAAATATAATATATATATTTATATATATGAGTGATTCTTTGTGAAACGTATCGAGATTTTCTTCATGGTCTCAAAACGATATCAAATTTTTATGTATATATACAAACATATATAACTATATGTATGCCGGCGAAATTAAATCGTTTTTCTGCCGCGAACTTATGTCACATTAAAGCGTCATAAGTTCGCCATTACTAATTTTAAAACGACATTATTTCGCTCGAGCTTATGTCGTTTAGCAGCGACATAGTTTCTCGGCTGGCGAAATTATGTCGTTTTTTTTTGCGGCGGACTTATGGCGTTCTCAAACGTCATAAGATCGCACGAAATTATGTCGTAATCTGTAGTAATCCGATTGACTTCGTATCTTTTGAATTTATTCTTCTTAAACCTCTTCTTTTGAAAAAAAATAAATAATTGTAATTTTGTAATAGATTAAAAAGGACTTTTTGCTTTTTGTCATTCGGAAATTGTCAAAAGAAAGGAAAGGGATAGTAAACGATGAGAAAACATGAATTCCATAAGGATCTGATAAGAGTGAGAGAGTAGCCCTACTTGCTGCACCTTGTTTTCAAAATAAAAAACAGAGGCCTTGTTAAAAGAAATTTGATATTTTAAAAACTAAAAATGACTCTACCTTTTTAACAAAAACCGATTGTAACTAACAATATAGCGCATATGTTAAATAAAAAATAAAAAAAATTTTAGTGGGGATAATGTTAACATTTTGTTTTAAAATCTTAATTAGTTTTTATTTTTATGAAATTTGTAATTTGTAATTTATTTATTTAGTATCCCAGCGCTACAAGTGTACACTTATAATTATGGCGCTAGTCACATTGATTTGATATTTTTAACTTATTATTATTTTTAAATATTTAAACAATTTGCCTAACTTACTTACTTAATTGCTTAATTACTAACATCAAGTATTTTGTAGTTTTCAAATTACTATTATATTATTTTAATTTTTTTTTTTTTTTTTTTTTTTTTTAGTTTTATAGTTTTATAGTTTTTTTAAAATATTTTTATTATTATTATTTTTTATATATTTATATTTTTTGTAGATTTTTATTGTATTTTATTGTAATTTTTAATTAAACTTGCGATTTTAAATTATCTTTAACTTTATTGTAAAATTGAGTTGCGCTCCTGATTGTTTTGAATTGGTGCGGTAGACTGTTCCATAGCCGAATACCATTTATGAAAAATTGCCTTCTCGAACACAGTGTTTGTACTCGAGGGCATATGTAATTTTTGGTTCTTAGGGATGTTGCTGGGGTAAGCTTATTAAAAAGATAATTTGGTTCTCCACTCGTTACTATTTTATGGAAGAATGTTAAAGTTCTAAGATCGATCCATGAGGTCAAATTAAGGTCAAGTAATTTAAATGTCATTTGTGATACATGGTCAAAACGTCTTAAGTTAAACACATAACGGACAATTGAATTAAAAGCTATAGTTAATATGCGCATATCCCGCGCATCACAATGACCAAAAATTTCGATGCCATAAAAGAGAGTGGGCATGAGGATAACTTTGGCGATTAATAATCGAACTTCCTCAGATAGAAACGATTTGGTAAATGAAAGTTTTCTTAACAGAGCATATGTACGTCCTGTCGCTTTGATTATGTGGTTGCTCCAAGATAAAGTATTGTTAAATGTTATCCCCAGATTAACTGCACTCACTTCATAGTTTATCGGCGTATGGTTTATATATAATTTTTGAAGTGAAAGTGTTGAAATTGGCTTTTTACCAATTACCAAGCACTTCGATTTCTTCGGATTTATACCCAGGCCATTTTCCTTTGCCCATATTTCAATGAGTGACAACATTTTATTACTTATACAGACACAGGCATGTATTTCCGATACGGGTCTACTAACATATATTTGGACATCGTCAGCATATAAATGTACTTCACACTCAGACAGGATACTAGGAAGATCATTGACATATATAGAAAACAATAAAGGGCCTAGCACAGATCCCTGTGGCACTCCCCTGGTTAAGTTTCGGAGGGACGAAACTTGCGTCCGAGAGACGACCGCTTGATATCTATTCGTTAAGTACGACCTAATAAGCTTTGTCGCATTAGTCGAGAAATGAAACATGTTTCTAAGCTTGGTAATGAGAATATTATGATTCACAGAATCAAAAGCCTTACTATGGTCAAGGAGCGTTAGAAACGTTACGCAGTTCCCATCCAGTTTTTTTCTTATATCCTCAACAATATTAGTGATTGCAGTTATACAACTCCTTTTCTTACGGAATCCAGATTGTTTTTCATTTAGTAAGGAATTATTAGCTAAGTAAAGTTGAATCTGAGAGGACATAAGATTTTCAAAGACTTTTGATAGGAAAGGTAATATTAAAATAGGCCTATAGTCATTGTTTAGCTTGGGAATTGGGAATATTTTGGCGTTTTTCCATATTGTCGGAAATGAAGACGTAGTAATAGCGGTGTTAAAAATATATGTAATATGGGGCAACATTAAGGGGAGCAAAAGCTTTACAAATTTTGGACACATATTGTCGAGGCCTACAGCATTGGACTTGACATGCAGAATACTATCTAGGACATCACTTTGATTTATACATGTAAAGCTAAAACTAGTATCACAGAGGGGTTGAGTATTCAGGTACGGATTGCATGTTGCTTCAGGTACATCTATTTCCAAAAACTTTTTGTTTATTAATTCAACGTCCACCTCAGACTCTGTCTGCTGTTTACATTTTCCAATACCTAACTGTTTTAGCTTGGTCCATCTATTCTTTGAGTTAACACAGTTATTAAATTGTATATTATAGTACTCTCTCTTTGCTGATTTTATCTTTTTGTTTACTTTTACCCTAGCCTCTTTGTATTGCTTGCGATATTCATCGGTTTTGTATCGTTTCCACCGGAGGTAAGCTACATCTCGCTGACGGATTAGGTTTTTAATTTCGCTGCTGAACCACGGATTTTGCATTGGCTTAATCACCTTGGTCCTTAGGGGCACAAACTTGTTGAACAAATACTGGATATTGTTGGTTAAAACATCTAATTGACAGTCTACATGACAAAGATTGTAAATACATGACCAATCACAACGGAAAAATTCAGTCTTTAATTCATCACAGTTTATATTTTTGTAGTCTCTATACGTAAAAGAATTAATTGTGTAGTCAAAGTTCAAGTCATATGTTAAAAATATTAGGTCATGTCTGGAGAAGGCTGGTACTGAAACCTGGTCATAATGTATGATTTTGCTGGGGTCATTGATAAGAAATAGGTCAAGTAATGTATCACAGTGGTTGCTATAGTGCGTGGGAATCGTTTCGTTAACTGAGTACAGACCAAGGGATTTAAAGTTATCCACGAGATGGCTTTCTGAGAATAGGTTACTGTTGAAATCGCCTGCCAATATGATATCAGTGTACTCCAGCGAAATATCTGAAATTACATTTAGTAATGAACCGTAGTCAATTGTCCGATTCGGTCTATATATACAACCCAGAAGGGTTCTTCCATGGGATTTATTGGGAATTTCTAATAAAATGTATTCAATAATACTGTCACTTGGCTGTTTAAGTACCACTTTACATTTCAGCTTCACATTCACATATATAGCCACGCCTCCTGCATGACCAATACGATCGGATCGATAAACATTATAGCCTTCACAGACAATAGACGAATCACACAGATCAGGTACAAACCACGTTTCAGACACACATATCACATCGACATTAGACTGGGTGAAAAGGAATCTAAACTCATCAATCTTCTTTAACAGACTTTGTGCATTTAAATGAACGATTTTGAGACCATTTTTATAGTTACTAATAGTTTTTAACATGGCACTAGCTATGAAACAAACTTCCTCATCCTGCATTGTTGTTATCAATGGTTATTAGGGGCGCAATCTCAATATTCAAAGTATAAGTTCTTAATTTATCAAAGTAAACTATTTTTAGACCTATCTTAATTAGGAGGATACAATTTTTACGGTTAAGAACGAAAGCTATCAGCTTCGGTTCCAGCCGAAGCGTTAGTGAGAGATGTAGAAAGTGGATCAGGCGAATGATTAACGGACGTGAGCGACGAAAGTTCCTCCATACTCTTGATGCAAAGGACGCCCTCTCTTCGAGCGCAGCGCACGTGCACAAGTCCGCGTCGTGTAAAGACGGCCGTAAGAACTTTATGCTTTTTCATACGCATAGCTTCTTTGAAAATGAGATAATGTTCTTTTAACAATTGCTCATTAACATAAATTATCGCTTCCGAATTGAAACCCAGAAACTGCAAGCTAAGTTGTTTCTTGTGCTCGCGCCTGTACATTCCGATTTGACCAAGCAGCCTGATCTTTTCGCGTGGGTTTAACATTTTTATTATTATTACTGGATCCACATGAGTTTGTTGTGATTTCCTTGCTCGGAAGATTTCGGAAACTTTTGGTGGTGGAGTCAGCTGGAGATTAAAGCATAGCTTGTGATAGAGCGCTTTGAGATCTTCACCTTCGACATAGGGAACGCCATGAACCCTCAGGTCACATGAGCTAGTCTCCCTGCATTGCGTTGCCAGCCTGGACTCCAGTGCACCCAACCTCTCGCCTGCTGCTTGTAGATTTGCCACCTCCCTGTTCAGCGTCTCAACACGCTCACCCATTCGGTCCTTGATGGAGCGAAGATCGGCAACCTCACGCTCCAACGTCAGGACTCGAGCATCCATTTGCTTTACTTCCCCGGCGATAATGTCCAAGCGATCCATAAGGCGGCTGAGCATTCGCTGTTCCGCTTCCCGAACGGCCGACTCAATTTTTTCGGTTTGTTCCTCAAAACGAGTCTTTAGGAGCTCCAGCAGCTGTGGCGAATTTACATCGGAGTTGCGTTCGCTGGCTGTTCCGGCGTTGTTGCGGGTACGTTTAGTGGGCGGAGCAGTAGAACCCATGATATTTATTTTTATTTGTTTATTGTTTGATTTAATATAAATTTAGGTGTATTTGTCGGTTGTGTTTGAATTGTATCTTTCAGATTGTATCTTTTTAAGTTGTATGCTAGCTAAGCTAGCAACCACTCACTGCTTTGCCGACAAACTGCCTTATCGACAATAGCGTATAACTGCCTTATCGGCGGTAGCTTGACTGATGGGGCAACCTTTAACTCTCTTGCACTCCGAAGATGCTGCCGCACCGATTATCTCTCACAGAAGGTGCACGCACAACCGCACTTGTTTTTCAACAAGAATTTATTTTCTGATTTACAGAGTAAACTTTGTTTATTAGCACTGTGTTGCAATGTCCGCGTATAGAGCTGGTAGTATATTTGGCGGTTATCGACTTTCTTGAATTTTATAGATGTAGTTTTCGGTAGAATATCGTTTATTTTATAGAGCGATCAATAAAGCGACTGCACACGAGAGAGATTGTTGATTAAATTAAAAAACGTATTTTTTGCTACTTTTAAACGGAGCGTCGGATTCTCTGATATGACCACTCATATTGAGCGCATTTTTAGTAAGAATACAACGACCGTAGTGCGAAGAGCCAATTATCCCTACTGGTGCCAACAGCTTCAATTTTCTAAGTTTTCATTGGTGTATCACTCATTATGATCGGACCATCACAGCAGATTTTCAATTTTGTGGCTATATATAGTAGTCGCCTTCGCACACTCTCCTTGTGCGCTTTGTCACTACATGGACTGCCGCCCATAGTGATAGCCGTCCGAATTTTGAAAAATTTATTCGCAAAAGTTTAAATGTTAAATATAAGTTATATCCTAGAGAAGAAGAGAATGTAATACAAATCAACAAAGATATAATTTTTCATATTAATTTCCATTTAATTTTTCGACCGTTCCTATGGCAGCTATTTGATATAACGATCCGATTTTTAAAAATTTAATTCGAAATTCGAAAATATTTAAAAAATAATATTGCCAAAGTAATACTTCAAAAAACACCAAATTTAGAATTTTTCACGATTTCTTCCGTTCCTTCCTATGGGAGCTATAAAATATAGTTATCCGATCCGGTTGGTTCCGACATATATACTACCTGCAATAGAAAAAAGACTTTTGGGAAAGTTTGAGCACTGTAGCTTTAAAACTGAGAAACTAGTTTGCGTAGAAACAGACGGACATGGCTAAAAATTTGCCAAATCTAGTCATGCTGATCAAGAATATATACTTTATGGAGTCGGAAACGTCTCCTTCACTGTGTTGCAAACTTCTGACTGAAATCATAATACCCTCTGCAACGGTATAAAAATAATTTTTTTTCAGCCAAATCCTGATACACGTGTTTACTTATTTTCCGAATAAAAAAAAAAATAAAAAAAGTTTTAGGCAAATCAAGGTATGTAAAAGAACTGCCCATATGTACCTTGTGCTCAACTTTTAATCGTTTTTTTCTCGAAACCATGTTTCCCAAATCGGTAACCACGATAACTCGAAAACCACTGTACCAATTAACTTGAATTTTTTTGTGTCTATTATAACATAATTATCTACTTTTTGTCGTAGGGGTTTTTTAGAAGCCTAGATTCTGTTTTATCGACAAAATAAGAACGATTTTTGGTCTAACAAGAGATACGCTATAGTCGGGTGCCCCGACTATCAGATACCCGTTACTCAGCGTGAGGGAGTGCGAGGGAGATGGAGAAATAAAACTTTGATCGGGCATAACTTTTTAACGAATGGTCCGATTTGAAAAATTTCTTCTACATTTTGATAGGTATAAATAAACGCAACAAACGCATTTATACTTTTCCCGAAATCTTTAAAAATGTGGGCGCTAGACACATTTTAAAAATGTTTGTGGGCGATTGTGGGCGTTAGAGCTGCGTAGGAAGCCCAAGAATATGTGTGGGTAATCCCAACGATCTAGCTTTTGTAGTTTCCGAGATCTCAGCGTTCATACGGACGGACAGACGGACATGGCTAGATCGACTCGGCTAGTGATCCTGATCAAGAATATATATACTTTATGGGGTCGGAAACGCTTCCTTCTCCCTGTTACATACTTTTGCACGAATACAATATACCCTTTTACTCTACATTATAAAAATTGCTACTCTAAGTTTAAAAGTCGCCAATTTGCCAAACAAATTATTTCGAAAAACCCTTTTTATTTTTGTCATTCTGATGATTACCGTCACCGCGAACAACTTCACTTTTGCGACAGCTGTACTCAACTAATAATGTAAATAAAATTCTGTAAATAATTAGACGTGTTCAGAAAAGTAAGCGTTTTCATTTAGAAAAAATCTATCCAACAATGCGAATTGGTTAATTACAAAAAATTCATGAAAATAGCTTTTTTTCCCCTTAATGTTAGCTTAACATTCACTATCGAGAGTTTATCGGGCGTAAGGTAACCATTTACTCAGCCTACTACACTTTGTACTTCCTTTAGCTAAGTAACGGGTTTCTGATAGTCAAGGTACTCGACTATAGCGATCTCTTTTGTTATACCCTTGCAGAGGGTATTATAATTTCAGTCAGATGTTTGCAACGCTGTGAAGGAGACGTTTCCGACCACATAAAGTATATAAATTCTTGATCAGCATCAATAGCCGAGTCCATCTAAACATGTCCGTTTCTATGCGAACTAGTCTCCCAGTTTTAAAGCTATCGCGATGAAACTTTCCCAAAAGTCTTCTTTCTGTTGCAGGTAGTATATACCTATAAGCTTCGGCTGGCCGAAGCTAGCTTCCTTTCTTGCTTTTTAAAGATTTTTATACCCGTTACTCGTAGAGTAAAAGGATATATTGTATTCGTGCAAAAGTATGTAACAGGGAGAAGGAAGCGTTTCCGACCCTATAAAGTATATATATTCTTGATCAGGATCACTAGCCGAGTCGATCTAGCCATGTCCGTCTGTCCGTCCGTATGAACGCTGAGATCTCGGAAACTATAAAAGCTAGAAAGTTGGTATTTCCCACACATATTCTTTGGCTTCCTACGCAGCGCAAGTTTATTTCAGCCGAGGGCCACGCCCCCTCTAAAGCCTAAAGCGATTTTAAAAGATGTCTGATGCCCACACCTTTCAAAATTTCGGAAAAGTAAAAATGTAGAAGACATTTTTTAAATCGGACCATTCGTTAAAAAGTTATGCGCGATCATAGTTTTATATATCCATCTCCCTCGCACTCCTTTGAGTAACGGGTATCTGATAGTCGGGGCACCCGACTATAGCGTTCTCTCTTGTTTAAAGTTCAAAATGTTAAATTCCGGACTTTTTCGAATTTCTTCTTTCTCGGAACATATCCACACACGCTGAATAGGATTATTTTATGGAACTTGCTGCAAACTTTGGGTTCTTGACATTGGGACACCCCACTTTCTCAAAACTTTTCCAACAGCAAAATTTTTTTTAATTGTTTTTAGAGTCTTTTTAGTAACAAAACTTTTGGTTAAAACATTAAAAGCCAGGCTCAAGCCAGATTTATGATGTGACACTTGTGTACCATTTTTCACCAACAAAGTTTATTTTAACTATTTTCCAAATTGTATACAAAATTAATAAGTGGCTTATTAAATTGGTAAAAGGTTTAAAATATATGTAATTAAACTGTTAACAAATTAAAAAAAGAATCCGAATATTTTGACAGTCAGAAAAAAGTTATTAATTTCTTTCCAAAACTACCAATTTTGTGTAAGTTGGGACACTTTGAGCGTGTAAGTTGAGACACCCGTTTTGCATACAAAGGGGCCTCAGCCCGACAGAGGTCGATTTCTACCCAGTACATTTCTTTAAAATACGGGGAAATGTAATCGGTCAAATAGCCTTTTGGTATAAATTGTTATTTGGTCTACGTTTTAAAAAAATTTACGGGAAATAAGTTAAACTGATTAATATAACATAAATAAATATTTTCTGAAAGTTTGGAGTACTTTTGGTGCAAGGTTTATTAACTCTTAGAAGTGTCCAAACTTACAGACCAATTTATAAAAATGTTTTTTTGACACATTTAAAAAAATTTTTTTTTTAGTTTTCTTTGGTTTATTTTGAAGCTGAAACCGTAACCTTTTGATCGGTACCTAACGCGTTAAGTTTCATAAGAGTAATATCTGCAAGGGTTTATAAATCCAAATTAAAAAAAAAAGTTTTATCTTTTTATGTTGATATCAGAACTTTTGTATGTTGAAGGTGCGATCGTCACTAGTTTTTTCCTTATTAAGAGGTGTTTTTATTTGATTTGAAATAGCCGGAAGACCTGTGCGCCCACCGACAAATTGAAATTGCGAAAATCCTTTGTCCGATCCCAATTTTTTTTATCCTATTCATAATGAAACATCTTTTAATTTAAAATGGATTTGAACTCTGTAGCTGGTGAAGAACACTAAAAAAAATACTAATTCCATATACACACACACAATTTTTTCAGGGAAACAACCACAAGCGACAGTTTACTATTAACTTTATCCGTCCGTCTGTCCGTCCGTCAAGTTAATCGGACTATTCATTTAAAAGTTATGAGACAAGTGTTCTAACTTATCTTATCCAAACCGTCCAATAGTAAATTTGTAATCCATAAAATATAACCAGGAGAAGATAAATTAAAACAAGAGAGAACGCTATAGTCGAGAACTTCGACTATCAGATACCCGTCATCTAAAGGGAGTGCAGCTATAGCGTTCTCTCTAGCTAAAAATCATTTTGTACTTTTTTAAATAAATTTTTTTTTAAATTAAACCTAAAAAATTACAAAGTATAAATAAATTATATTTCTTTTTCAAAAATTAGACGCCATAAGCGGAAAGTGTTGGACGGGTGGAACACGCTGGTCACGCTCGACATTTGGAATGCCTTCAACACGGCGACCTGGACCATGGCCATCCCGGCCCTGAGGTGGCAATAAATACCGGAGTATCTTATCTAGATCGTCGACAGCTACCTTGACGATAGGGTCAGTAAGACGGTCCCCAAACACAGAATTGTAAATGGTTACTCTCACAGTGTTTTTTCGTAAAGCATGAATTTCAATAGAAACGTAGGTTTTTATTGAAATAAGATAGTTTTCATATCAAATTTTCCGATTTGTATAAACGATACCTCGTTTATCGGCTGTCTTTTGCACTTTCAGACAAAAAAAAAAAAATATATATATATTTTAGTCCAAAAAATCGTCAATTACTTCGGAATGATTCCGTGCATTAAATTTGGTATTGTCCTTCCCCGGCTTTATTGGCAAATCCTAATTCACTTCAGAACTTTTTAATAATGTCGTGGGCAATAGACTTGCCTATTCCGACCAATTAGAGTTTTTCCTTCCACAGAAAATTGCATTCCATTAACACATTTTAACATTCTGCATTACAAATAATTAACAATGCTAGAAACTCAAATTCTGCAACAAGTTCCATTAAAAAACTATTTTCAGCGTTTGTCCGACTACACTGTGCAGCATTTTTAGTGCTTTTTAAATTTACCTCGATGGATGCTATATTTTTGGATTCGTTACGAATTCCCAAGTTAAATTGCGTTTTCCGAAAAGTTCCCCGACGCAAGGATTCTTAGCAAAAGGACCTCAAAGTTCGAAAATGCTGAAATTGGCAAACTTTCCAGAGATCTTAGAGGCAAACGGATGCATGGTTTGATTCGATGTTAAAGTTTTTTAAAAGATACACTCTTTATCTTTCAAACCCCATACTTAGAATAATTTTAGGATTTTTTTTAAGGCAGAAACAAATTCTAGAAAACATAGTCAAAAAACATAAAAGTATACAGCTGCGGTCAAAATAGTAGTAGTGTTGCCGCCCTGTGTATTTAAAAGTTTGTTGTTGTAATTGATCTTTTCCTGGTAATATTGTATTGATTATAATGTTACTATTAGACTAATTGGATAAAAATAGTTACAACATCAAACTTTTTAAAACACAGGGCGGCAACACTACTACTATTTTGACCGCAGCTGTATGTTTTCAAGTTTTTAGACTAAGTTTTCTGGAATTTGTTTCTGCCTTAAAAAAATCCTAAAATTATTCTAAGTATGGGGTTTGAAAAATAAAGAGTGTATCTTTTAAAAATCTTTAACATCGAATCAAACCATGCATCCGTTTGCCTCTGAGATCTCTGGAAAGTTGGCCAATGTCAGCATTTTTCGAACTTTGAGGTCCTTTTGCTAAGAATCCTTGCGTCGGGGAACTTTTTGGAAAACGCAGTTTTACTTGGGAGTTCGTAACGAATCCAAAAATATAGCATCCATCGAGGTAAATTTTTGATGCTGCATAGTGTTATTCATCGAGCTCCAAAGTTCGATACCAATTTGTTCATGCTAAAAAAAATTATGAATTCCTAGCTATAATTTTTTTATTGTTTATGATAGTTTAGACATGAAATTAAAGTTAATCTTAGGCAAGTGCCTGTCCGATAAGGCGATTGAGCTAATGTAGCCCCTTCAAAATAATCGTACTAGGAAATACTGGAGAAATTTTACTGTCCCAAAATTTCAACCCGTCCAACGCTACAGAGCTCACCCCTAAAAATGTATAGTTTTATAAATACAAGATCCACTCCAATTTCACCCAAAAAGATTTCTGTGTCAACTACGAAAATCAGACAAACAAAGCATTACATAATCGTCTCAATTAGTTTGGATTGTTTAATTTATTGCTTACATTATAGGGGTTTACATCCCGGTTCGTTACCCTTTTTTTCTTGTGTATCAATCGACAAACCTGCAAAAGAAAGAAGAAATATACCATTGGTAAAAAATGTATTTATCTATTTATAATCCCTCGATAACTGAAAAAAATTTCTTCAGTATTTCAGTTATCATCATATAATTACAGAGACGAAAAATAATATATCATCATATTAATTTGGCGAAAATAATATATGCAAAACGTCATCTAATGTGTGAAAAACCTATACAGGTTTTTAAAAAATGCAGATGAATTCGTAAGTCATTTTATAAAGCATGCATATTAAACAGATAAACTTTGTGAATATTATCAAAATCTGATTATTTTTATATAGATTTATTAAATAAATGTATTTACTAATTATTTTAACAACGTTTTCTTTATTTCTGATTTCCAAAACTAGTATTTTCCTTTTTTATTCCGAACCTTTTTTAATGCTAGTAATATTACTTTTTAATGAATTTCTAATTTTGGCATTCGGTCACAAATTTAAAAATTAAGAACTGCGCTCTCGCATTGGTCGTAGAAAATATAATGAAAGTTGTTCTCTATTGCATATTTTACTTTCACGGGCAAGTTTTTTAAATATTTAATATTTAACATACCTTTTATCTCACACTCCTTTGATTTTAACTCGACCCAGTTGCAGAAAGTCCTAAATATAGTAAGAAAATAAGTGGAGGTTTAAACTAGTAATTTGGATTTACATACATACCACGCAATTGGGAAACTGTGGACACGCGCTAGATACCTAAAATAGGTAAGGCTTCCCCAAGGCCCACAAGTTAAGACAAAACCCTCGAAAACAGTTTATGCAATTTGTAGAGTAATGTATTTTATCTTCGAATGCAATACATTATAAAATATGCATGTCATATACTCTTATACGGCTTCCTGCACTGGAGGCTCATAACCTTCGGGGCGGTCAATTACGGCTCCCTCGGTGGAAACGACGGCTTCGACAGACTTGCCGCCACCATCACCATGCAACTCCAAGAGCTTTGAGACGTCGAAACGCGGCTTCTTCAATACCTTGACTTTACGAATGTAAACATCATGCAATGGATATATACGCTGGCAGCTTTTTTCAATATCTTTAGCAATTGAGTCCAAAGCTAGTTTGTTAACAAGCTGCTTAAGATCTGCGCCACTGACTTCGTTAGTAATAATGTCGGTCATGCGAGCGCGAATCTTGCGGACTTGCGACTGTTGAGCATAGCATGTCTTGCGCTGAGACTGCTGATCCTTGGCAGTAAATCCGATGCAAAACACTCGCAAAAGGTACCCATCGACAGTCTTGGCTTCAACAATAGCTTCAATAAGTGTTTGCCACTTCTTTACCATTGACCTACGCAAAAGTTGAATTTTATAGTAATGGACACAGTTTGTGAATGAATAACATTTACCAACCTATACTTGTCTGTAGTAAGGTCCATACCATGGAAGTTGCAAAGCACGTTTCGATCTTGAACGTCTTCGGCAATAAGACGGAACTTGCGGAATGAACGTTCCGGGTCAATATCCTTTTGCAAATCAGCCAGAGACACTTCGAAAACGCGACCCTTTAAATAGTCCGACGCTATTCTTTGGCCCTGCGTGCGGTTCACAAGTGTTTTACCGATTTGACGGGTTTGGAACATATTCGGGGCTTTCACATCGTACCAGTCCTTGCGGGAAAACGGGTCCACCACCTTCTTTTTACCACCCTTCTTGCCACCCTTGGAAAGACCTTTATTTTTGCCGACTGCCATGTTCAACGAATAAACCGGAAAAGGTCGAATCACGTTGACTGCATATGTCAAAAGAAGGAAATTAGTGTTGAACAAGGCCAGCACTGTCATTTCATTACTAAGACCCTTATGCACTATTATAATATATTCATATTATACCGTGTTCAGACCGACGGTGCTTCAGCAACAGCAACAAAGGCAGCCAACAGCGACTTTTTCATAGCCTTTTCATAAAAAAATCAATTGTTTTAAATTTTTTTTTACTGTTTAATGTGTCTGCAGTCTAGACTCCACTGTGAAAATTTCAAATCGGTCAGACTAATACTTTATAAAATATGAGCTTTGTAAGTTGCGCTGTTTAGGTAATTTACTCTAAGGCACCGCAGATACTTTTTCTCGCAGAAACTTTTTCTCGAATGCAAGTTTTGAAAGTTCGTATTCAGCGGCATTTCAAAACACGCCCCGCGGGATAAGTTTTTTTATTGTTCAGCCTAAAATACTTTTTTTATATTAGCCGATAGTATCGGCTATACAAATTAGTTGATGTGATTCAAATGACACTTATAGAGTCTTCCGACAGGAATCCATCCACCATCCGTTAAACGGATGGTCCGAAAGGTGCAACTCTGAATTCTTCCTCTTGACTGTGAAAAATGGAATGATGACTGCGAGAACAAATCAAATCAATGGCGGGAAAAAATTAAAAAATTCTTAAGCTCATTGTTTTTTGGCTATTCTTGAATTATTTGTAGTTTGTTATGAGCGGAAAAGCGTTCGCGAAAATGTTTCTATGAGTTGGGCAAAATGTAAGACGTTCTGCGTACGAAAACATCAATGTTTTCAGCAAAGTCTCAGAATATTTTCTGTACTTCGTAAATAATAACTAACATTAATTAAAAGTGTACTTTGTCGAGTTGATCTCCCCCTTCGTTAATGTTGAGTTGAGCAAACTCTCTTCATGTCAGCTGTTATCGGATGGTGGATGTGCTCTGTGGGAACACGAGTTTCACATATGTCAAAAATCATAATCGTTTCACAAGGATGGACACTATGGGAAGAGGCTATTAATCATATATAATATGTTTCATTAAAGACATCTAACGAGTTTTTATAGCAAAAAATCGCAAAGTAAGTTGATTTTTATACCCGTTACTCGTAGAGTAAAAGGGTATATTGTATTCGTGCAAAAGTATGTAACAGGGAGAAGGAAGCGTTTCCGACCCTATAAAGTATATATATTCTTGATCAGGATCACTAGCCGAGTCGAACTAGCCATGTCCGTCTGTCCGTCTGTCCGTCCGTATGAACGCTGAGATCTCGGAAACTATAAAAGCTAGAGGATTGGCATTTTGCATGCATATTCTTGGAGTTCCTACGCAGCGCAAGTTTATTTCAAAATGGTGCCACGCCCCCTCTAACGCCCTCAATCGCCCTACACCATTTTTTGAAAGGTGTCTGGCGCCCACACCATTAAAGATTTTGGAAAACTAAAAATGCAGGTTTATTGTGACTATCAATATCTATCGAAATGTAGAAGAAATTTTTCAAATCGGACCATTCGTTAAAAACTTATGCCCGATCAAAGATTTTATATATCTATCTCCCTCGCACTCCCTTAGCTGAGTAACGGGTATCTGATAGTCGGGGCACCCGACTATAGCGTTCTCTCTTGTTTTATGCTAAAGACACACAGACAGTAATTCAACATATCGTTTTTTTTCATTTATAGCAAAATCGAATTTAATATTTGATTTAATAATATTTTATATTAATATTAATTATTAGAGATATGTATTTTTTCGTTTCAAAAACAGCTTATATTTTGTCGCTTACAAAACAACCTGTTTTCGACTATTTTTTCGCAAATAACAAAGAAAAATGTATTTAATAATTCTCACAAATCAAAAAGATTCAATACGTTTTAATTTTTTTCTGGCATTGGTTTGTTTACCAAATTTCGGAGTAATTTTTGACTATCGACAACATGCACATCGCCAAATCTTCAAAATAATCAAGGCCCACTACTGTTGATTTGTCTGTATAGAAAAATGGGGTGTAATTGCAGTCAACAATAGCTGACCAATGTTATTCCCATTAGTTTTGTCACAGGAAGAAGGAGACAACGAGCCACCATATCAATTATTGCACCGGCGAAGAATTGGAAAAAAATGTGTATGCAAATGATGTAAACAAAAACTTAATAAAGAATTTATATCTTTATTATCCGTGGATAATACATTTGATTCTTTAAATCTTCTGCTTGCGGATAGCATTGTTTCCGAAATAAGGCCCATTAATCCAGGTTTAAAAAATGTGTTTCCCATGGAAAGCTATCTTTGCTTTCCTTAATGTTATGCATGTGCTGTTTTTGTTGGGTTTGAATATTTTGAATTTAAAAACAGCGGTCGGCTGTTAATACTCTAATAAGATTTAATACTCAAAATTTTTTTTTCATCACAGATATTGTGAAAATTTTGGGAGTTTCAACTTTGGCGTCGAATTCCAAAGACATGGGCAATGGTTCACGATGCGGACTATTTATTTGTAGTGCCGTGATGTATTGAGAGTAGGTCCTACCGAAAATAATAAAGGTAAGTCTAATTATATAGGCCACGTAATTCAAAATGTCGGCAAACATCGGTTTTTTGTATTCTTAGCTATACCGCGGAACCTGTAGGTGATGGAAAATAATTTTGTATGGGACTTTTACTCAGGAGCACCCAAATATCATGGAAAAGTTGAAATGGTTCGTGGAAATTTTTGGCTGTGTACCTGTGTAGTCGGGGCACCTGACTATAGTGTTCTCTCTTGTTTTAGTCTTTATTTACTGAAACCATGAAAAATCTTTAAAAATCATTCGAGAAGATGGTTTTATAGATTTTACATTAATCTTGTAAGAGGGTTTTCCTTCTTTGTTGTTCTGAACTGACGGAACCTTCCTTTTATCCCGTCTACTGCGCACGCACGCGTGCGATTTTAATCCACCAGGTACGTGAGTGACTCGTGTGCGAATTCCTTTCAAATTGGCTCAAATTGACACGGCTCTCAAACTGGCGAGGTACGATAACATATGTCCTATAAAGAATCCAGAAAAAGGAAATCCGAGCAACAGATATATCATTTACAAGGCAGTACTCGCAGCAGGCGAAATTAGCCGCAATTTGTTCGACTCTACCCGAATGAAGTTCTTTAATCGCAGCTAAATAGTTTGGTTTAGTTTAATAGTTTAGTCGTCTGTCCGCCAGCGAAAAATTGTTGGGTAACTGTATCGAGAAATCGTTGCGGAAATTGGTGGAATCATCGGGAGGCGATCATCAGGCGTTAAGTGTCATGCTAAAAGTTTGCATCAGTGATCAGGTAGCGTAAAAATAGTACGCTACCTTTTCTTGATATATGATACATTTCTTTGGTATGTATCGATAGTTTAATTATCGAAACTTATTAACATAATAATTTGAAAAACCCATGAATTCGATGGAATTCGTTATAATGGAGTGGGGCCCGAAAAATATTACTTTTTTTACTTGTACGTCAATGAAATGTATCATAAGCGTTTAGCAGAACGAAATTGATCACTGATTACTGATCCATCAGTGATCAGTGATCATGTTGTTCTGCTGAACGCGACCATTCACAGAGTGGAGCAGTTTGTGGCTTACCATTTATAAAGCGTAGAGAGCTTGCTAAGAAGCCCCCGAACATTCTGATAGTGAATTATTAAATTTAGTTTTTTGAATGTAAAGCAGAGCTTGGCGTCAACGAGGAAGTCGTTGAAAGGCAGTTTTTTTTATATCCTTAGTCCAAAAATTGGAGTCAAGAAGTTTGGAGAACAGCTAAAGGGTAATGCTAATGGGGCTCTTAGAAATACTTAATAACAACAATCACAACGGCTGTCAATTCGTTTTCTTCTGAATTAGTCAAGTTTTTATTTTAGATTGCGTTTAATAACATCTATAGATTAAAATATTTTGAGTAAATATTTTTAAAAACCATATTGGAAGCTACAATGACTGGCACTTATTATATTGTTATTAATTATAGTGATAATACGATCCAACAACATAATATTGAACTTCAATGGGCCACATTCCTTGCCAGTGCAATTCATCTTTAAAGATTATATCACCCACAACTTGCCAGTGGTTTTCCATTATCAACAAGTCAAAGTCAACAGAGAATCCCGTTTCGTAATAATTAATGTCCTCGGATTGAATCTCGCGATTCAGAGAAAAATATTTACTTGAAGATAATAACATTGTAATTTTAAATTTTAACACCAAAATATATAAAACACTTAAGATGGAGAACTAGAAAATGTATACTTCATTGCCGACAAGAACAAAATCTCTTAAGAAAGAATAATATGTTACTATATTGAGAAAGATAGTGGATTCAAAAATCCCGCCACCGTCAAGCCTTCTTAAAATCGGTTGGCAGCGCGCTACTGGTGTAAAAAATCGGTAGGCAGCGCTTAAATATTCTATAACAATATCGATATACGATATCGGGTGAACAGTGACCATCGATAGTTAACGTATTTTTGAGCGTGACAGCTAAAAATATTTTTGGTATATTTAAAAATATGAAAACGGTCTGTCTTTTTAAAAATTTGCTCTTTAAAAAATTTTGATCAACGCGGACGTGGGTACGGCTCTCTGGATCGTTAAAATTTGGAAAATATTATTTAAGCGGGAAGGATATTTAATAGACGCCTGTTCGTGTAATAAATTGTAATGCGCCTGATACTCAGTACAAAATGTGTAAATAAGTAATGTTGCCATCTTGGTTGCGACAAATTGTGCTTTGATGAATAAATATTGCTGTATTAGTATAAGTGTATGTAAATCACAAAAAAATATATGAGTGTTTATCGGTATCCGTGTGCTGGCAGGCATACATGCATAAGTGCGATCAAAGCTGCGTCGGTACTCGCTGACTGGCCAAAGAATGAAAACTCGTGCAAGTGTGTTGATAAAAAAAAATGTACATACAAAAAAATTGTATGACTGATTAATTAAAGCGTGTATGCCTTTAATTGTGAAACATCTTTCAATGGGTATTTTTCTATCATTTAACAGTTTGCTTAAAAATAACAAAACATTATGCGAAAATGTGGTGGAATTTAACGATGCCGTCGGAATGTTAATTATTGCTTAGTAAAATTAGGACCCAAAACGGATTAATTTTACTCTTGTTTTGAATGTTAAACCAAAATGTCATAGTAAGTACAAGTATTACTTAATACTTAGTTATTAGAATTCACTGCCATCGGTACCAGTTATACAAGAAACCAATATATTTCCGCAATTTTTCGATTTTGTATTTAAGATTTATACCTCGCAAAATTATTCTGTTCAACTTAAAATGTTCACTAATTTGGAAATTGAGTTAAAAAAGTGGAAACCATTGGCGTGTTAAACTATACATAAATATGTATGCATATGTATGGACGTGTATGTTCATACACATACATACCCCACTCATATGTAAGCAAGAGATCGGATCCTCTGTTTCGAATCCAGAGAGCCGACAGTACTCACACAATAACACTATAACACGCACACCGTGATGATTGTTTATTTATTTGCTGAAAATACAGTTTTCTGTATTCTGTTTTACGCATATATTTTTTGTTTAGACTCTGTCGTTTTTGTCTCTACCTGTTGATATACCACAATCTTGTCTCTAAATAGAAACTCGTTGTGTCATTAGTCTTGAACCGATGCGTATTCTGTTTTTGTTTTTGGTACTGCCACTGGCGTTGTCGGTGAAGTTTTTACCTTAAACTAGTATGTAGTTAGCTATTTCCGTCTGCGAGTAATACCTACCTAGTTACACATTTTGGGCGACGGTACAGCCGATCAGTCAGGTAGCAGATAATTCCCGCATGTGGATAAAGCCGAAATTTAACAATAACACTACATATGTATGTATGTATGTATGTGGCTTTCCTTTTTTGCTTATCATAATAATTCTCAGAAAAGTAATAGTAAGGGTGAACTTGTCCTTGCAGGTCACTAAAATAATCGTTTCTGTGGAATCGAATGGTCACAGGTAATACCAGTCGTTTGAGGAATAAAGAATACAAATATATAATTAAATTAATAAAAGTTCAACAAAAACAAAACTATGAAAACAACGTTTTCGTTACAAATTTAAATGAAATTTAAGATTAGTTTTTTAATCATACCCCTTCTTACCTATACAGGTACATACATATGTAAGTGTATTGTATTTCTGCGTGCCGAATCAGAAACATTTGGTCGATACTCCCACTTAGTACATATGTAGTTCTGCGATATACGATAAAAAAATATAGTTTAATGCTCAGTCGATCGGCGCTGTTTCAGGAATTCCACATATATTATTGCCTATTTAAAATGTTGTTTTTAAATTGTCAAAAATCAAAACGCCTACTTCCTACAAAGTTACAATGCTTTTTCTATTATTTGTTGGATTATTTCTATTGAAGCCATAAGATATAGTGGTCCGATCCGGCATGTGTACTACCTGCAATAGATAGAAGACTTTTGAGAGCCTAGTTCGCATTAAACGGACAGACGGGCATAGCTAGACGGACTCGGCTATCGGTGCTGATCAAGAGTATACATCCATATATACATTATGTGGTCGGAAACGTCTCCTTTTTATGCGTTGCAAACATCTGACTGAAATTATAATACCCCTGCAAGGGTATAAACAGTGATCGCTAAGTCGAGTACCTCGACTATCAGATACCCGTTACTCAGCCACTTGTAGCGCGAGGGAGATATGAAAGCTTGCACTGCTTTCATCTCATTATTTGCACATAACTTTTTAATGAATGGTCCGTAACTATAATTATAAAATTATAATTAAACACATCCAAATGGCATTTAACTTTAATAGAATCTGTAAAAACGTGGGCCGAGCGTGGCGCGCGGCTGAAACAAAATTGCTCTACGTAGAAACTCCTAAAATTTGTATGAAACCAAACTTTCTAGCTTCCCGGATCTTTCGGCTAGTGATCCGAATCAAGAATATATATACTTGATAGGGTCGTAAACTTTCCCAAAGCTTTTCTTTCTATTGCAGGTAGTATATAAGTCGGAACCAGTCGGATCGGACAACTATATCTTATAGCTCCCTTAGGAAGGAACGGAAAAAAATTATGGCTTCGGTGTTTTTTGAAATATTACCTTCTACTCTTGGGAATAACATTATTTGAACATTTCTGAATTTCAAATTTATATTTATAAAAATCGGAATACTATATATTATAGCTGCCATAGGAACGATAGAAAAATTAATTGGAAACAAATTATAGCTGTGTTGGTTTTTATTGTATTCTCTTCTACTCTGGGATATGAATATTTTTTAAATTTCAGAATTTTGTTTTAAATTTGACAATAATTGGACGACATTGTTTTATAGCCGCCATAGGAAGAAAAGAAAAAGCAATGTCAAAATAATACGATATTTAACGTTTTGAAATTTGAAATTTAATAGGAATAATCTGCAAGGGTATATAAGTTTATATTTTGAAAACGGGGTTATTTATGTGCATAAAGTTAGCAATGCAACTTTTGAAAATGCAAATTTTTTTCTATCGACAATTTGCCGTTATTTATCCGTAAATTATTCGTGAAAGAAAAAAATTTGCCGCTCAATTATTTTTAAAATTATGAGATGTTCTGCTAAGTTGATATCAACTTAGCAGAACACCCACACTAAAGTTCAAAATTTCCGAAATCTTTTTTAATGGGAATTTGCCGTTATTTTGCCGTAAATTATTCGTGAAAGAAAATATTTAGTTGCTCTTGTTTTAACATTTTTTTTTAAATAACATAGTTGTTCTGCTAAGTTGATATCAACTTAGCAAAACACCCACACTAAAGTTCAAAATTTCCGAAATCTTTTTTAATGGGAATTTGCCGTTATTTTGCCGTAAATTATTCGTGAAAGAAAATATTTAGTTGCTCTTGTTTTAACATTTTTTTTTTTAAAAAAACAAAGTTGTTCTGCTAAGTTGTTATCAACTTAGCAGAACACCCACACTAAAGTTCAAAATTTCCAAAATCATTTGTAATGGGAATTTGCCGTTAATTATCCGTAAATTATTCGTGAAAGAAAATATTTAGTTGCTCTTGTTTTAACATTTTTTTTTTTAAAAAACATAGTTGTTCTGCTATGTCTAACAACTAGGTGGCAACGCCTATGATGTTTGCGGGTCAATGGCTTGCAGCTCCTATATTGTTGATGTGTTTGTGTGCATGTCAGCTGATCACAGGGTTGCATCGTAGCGCTTAAATTTAAATTTAATTTATTATTTTGGTAAAAATGTACTTTAAAATTAATTTTGGGTCAAAAAGATTGTAGGAATTACAAAAGTTATGGCTTTGTGGCACATCGAGCACATATTGCCCGAATATTCTGTACATTTGACTGCAGATTTAGATTTGATTGTTGACGTCGGCCGCGGCGCTGCAAGCCATTGACCAGCACACACACCCATTCACAAACATCATAGGCGTTGCCACCTAGTTGTTAGACATAGCAGAACAACTATGTTTTTAAAAAAAAAAATGTTAAAACAAGAGCAACTAAATATTTTCTTTCACGAATAATTTACGGCAAAATAACGGCAAATTCCCATTAAAAAAGATTTCGGAAATTTTGAACTTTAGTGTGGGTGTTCTGCTAAGTTGATATCAACTTAGCAGAACATCTCATAATTTTAAAAATAATTGAGCGGCAAATTTTTTTCTTTCACGAATAATTTACGGATAAATAACGGCAAATTGTCGATAGAAAAAAATTTGCATTTTCAAAAGTTGCATTGCTAACTTTATGCACATGGGTTATTTACGTTAGGTTACCTAAGGTAACGTTTAAAAATACATTTCCGACGAAATATAGCACGTGCCTCTTTAGAATCAATCAAAGAAATTCACCTCTTAACAAGGTAAAAAAGAAGTGACTACTAAATAAATATACTTTCTAAAATATTCACATTCGGCCCGCATCATCCAAATATATATGCTTTTCGATTGATGTATTACACTAGTTTACAGCAAAAATAGATAAACATTGAGACCAATTTTTTTTGATTAGTTTTGAGTTGCTGATCACGCGGAACAAATTAAAAAAAATTCCCAAAGAACCGTTCTGAAGATATTCGCAAAAATCCAGATTTTCGGCACTTCTTTTATAAAACCTAACAGATCTTAAAAACAATTAGACCAATAAACTTGTAACTTACACTATTTAAAAGGCAATAGATGCACCTTTCCGAAAAGCTATTACTCGTTGTGATCGGGTCGCAATTAATGGAGGTACAACCTGTGAAAGTTCAAAAAAAGTTTAATTTCTGGCGTTTTTTTATAGCTAGTTTTTATTTAATTAAAAAAAATACAAATAAAAATGTAATAATTATATTGAGCTTTCAGATCTAAAGGCCCTTTTGTTGTTAACAAGTTAAGGCCATATTTTTGCAAATGGAGTGCAAATTCTAGGAGATATGCATTTTTTAGTGAAACAACCCATTTCCAAAAAATGCTTTTAAAGGCAAGTGGCCTGCTTTTGGTAGTTGGCTTTTTGACATATGAACAAAATAGGAGTATTTATTGTACATTGAGATCTGTTAGGTTTTATAAAAGAAGTGCCGAAAATCTGGATTTTTGCGAATATCTTCAGAAAGGTTCTTTGGGAATTTTTTTTAATTTGTTCAGCGTGATCAGCAACTCAAAACTAATCAAAACAAATTTGTCTCAGCGTTTATCTCGAAATAAAATGTAAAGTTGTAAACTAGTGTTATTTGTTATGATCGGACCATCACAGCAGATTTTAAATATTGCGGCCCTGTTTGGTAGTCGCCTTTCCACACTCTCGCGCACATTTGATATCTAGCGTTTTTAGAAGTTTTATTTTGTTAAATTGACCGGACACACAGAAAAATCAACACACTCACATTTAGGTTTAAATCTGAAAATTACTCACTTTGTACACAAAATTATATCTTTTGAGTTGATGATCCAATTGCGTTAAGTTTGGTGCCGTTCAAGGCGTATTTTAATAAAGAAAAAAATGGAAATGCTTTTGGCCGGAGTCTCCCTTTTTCTAATTTTCCAAACTATATGTTCTCACTTTCACTTTAATTTTCTCTAAACCGTTCGAGATTTTAATAAGTTAGTATAAACATTATGAGAGGATATGAATACCTTTCGATCGGTTAATGTTTTGTTTCAATGGGACTATCGTAGCAAATTATTTAAATCAATATCCTCCCGCGCACTTGCGATGCAATTTTTTTTGTTTGTTTTTGTTTTATTTGTAATTTTGAATTTTTCATTTGTGATTTTATTCATATAGATAATAACACGTTTAATATAAGTATATATGAGTGATTCTTTGTGAAACGTATCGAGATTTGCTTCATGGTCTCAAAACTATATCTTATTTTTATGACAATATCACACCATTTAAAAAAGATTTTTAAAAAAGTTAAAAAAAATCCATTTGACAGAAGCGAAGATATGGCGATGCTATTTTGTTGTTAAATTCTTTTATAATTTTAAATTACGTGGGTTAAAAAATAAATAAAAATACCCAAAAATTATTATTTTTGCCAAGCTTTCAGATAAAAATAACACCCGTAATGGTTCCAGTGCAAAATATAGTCAAAACTTTAAAATAAATATTTCATTCGCGGTTTTCTGCAAATCGGCATTTTTAATCTTTATAAAAAAATAGTATAATGTTCCATACATAATTCTTGTTGGCTCCTGAAAGTTTGGTCATGGGACCACCATTACTTTCTGCATAATTTAATAAAACAATAAAAAACAAAGCAGTCTTTCGTTGTTATACATTAAATTATGATAGACGAACAGTTTTCGTTCTTTATGATTTCCGGGAGAACTACCGTTCCTATTAAGGTCAAACTAATAGGAAAAATGCAGTTCGGTATTACAAAGAAAACCCTACCAATTTCAACGTGGGACAATAACTTTTTGCTACTTATTTAGTTCTAAAGAAGAACACTCGAAGGTAGCGGAATATTTAGCAACAAATAACGCACCTTATTCGGTTCGTGTCGCTCCTTGATTCCTTCTGCGGCGGCGCTCCGCTGTTGCTTTAAGCCTCCTTACAATGATTTGAGTTTCGGGAAAATTTGAAAGTCTTTAGCTTTTTAAAATGAGTTCGCTATTAGGTGTTGGAGCAATATGATGGTATTTTTGAGAACGTGGAATTGACTAAGCGTGGATGTAACGTGTTGCTAAATATTCCGCTACCTTCGAGTGTAATTTATAATTTATAACAACAAAAGACTGCTTTGTTTTTTATTGTTTTATTAAATTATGCAGAAAGTACTGGTGGTCCCATGACCAAACTTTCAGGAGCCAACGAGAATTATGTATTGAACATTATACTATTTTTTTTATAAATATTAAAAATGCCGATTTGCAGAAAACCGCGAATGAAATATTTTTTTTAAGTTTGGACTATATTTTGTACTGGAACTATTATTTGTGTTATTTTAATCTGAAAGCTTGGCAAAAATAATAATTTTTGGGTATTTTTATTGATTTTTTACCCCACGCAATTTCAAATTATAAAAGAATTTAACAACAAAATAGCATCACCATCACCAGCGCTTCTGTCAAGTGGATTTTTTTTTTAACTTTTTTAAAAAATCTTTTTAAATGGTGTGATATTGTCATACAAATAAGATATCGTTTTGAGACCATGAAGAAAATCTCGATACGTTTCACAAAGAATCACTCATATACAAGGCGTGACGAACGTCACAAACAAAATTTTGTGACGAAAAATTATTAAATATTCGACTAAAGAAATGCAACATTTTTCAAAATATTCCTTTGCTGTAGACATTTAGGGTATATATAAGCTTGTTCGCGCGAAAATTATATTTATACCCGTTACCATAGAGTATAAGTGTATATTGTATTCGTGCAAAAGTATGTAACAGGGAGAAGGAAGCGTTTCCGACCCTATAAAGTATATATATTCTTGATCAGGATCACTAGCCGAGTCGAACTAGCCATGTCCGTCTGTCCGTCTGTCTGTCTGTATGAACGCTGAGATCTCGGAAACTACAAAAGCTAGAAAGTTTGGATTACCCACACATATTATTGGGCTTCCTACGCAGCGCAAGTTTGTTTCAGACGGTGGCCATGCCCCCTCTAACGCCCACAATCGCCCTAAACCATTTTTTGGAAGGTGTCTGGCGCCCACACCTTTAAATATTTTGGAAAAGTAAAAATGCAGTTTTATTGTGATTATCAATATCTATCGAATTGAATTTTTCAAATCGGACGATCCATTAAAAAGTTATGAGCAAAAAATGAAACAGCCACTAGATGGCGCTAGTAGCTTTGACGCGTGCATATATTAATCTCTCTCCCACTCCCTTTAGCTGAGTAACGGGTATCTAATAGTCGAAGTACTCGACTATAGCGTTCTCTCTTGTTTTTGTATTTTAAAATACCTTTAATATGAGGTAAAGTACTAGTCTGTAGCTTACGTATTTTGCAAGTTATGGGCCGCTAAACTAGCAAATTTTGCCAAAAATGGTAAAACTAATGTTTATTATATCGAGCTGTTTAACACCAACAAACTGACAAGTTGACAAACATAATTAAATTTTCATTTTATATATTTATACCCTTGCAGGGGTATTATAATTTCAGTCAGATGTTTGCTACGCAGTGAAGGAGACGTTTCCGACCACATAAAGTATATATATTCTTGATCAGCACCAATAGCCGAGTCCATCTAGGCATGTCTGTCTGTCCGTCTGTCCGTTTTTATGCCAACTAGTCTCTTAGTTCTAAAGCAGCGGTCGGCAGCGTCCTATTAAGTGAGCATAGGGTTTTGTTTTGCTCACCCTTTGCCCTCACGTATACTGTATAACTGCAGTCTGCACACGCACACTGTTGAGTGCCCCGTGCAATTTACGCACACAAATATAAAACAAAATGTCATTGTATGTGTGTGCCGACCGCTGTTCTAAAGCTATCGCGATGAAACTTTCCTAAAAGTCTTCTTTCAATTGCAGGTACTGCATATGTCGGAACAAGCTGGATCGGACCACTATATCTTATCTTATCTTGTTTTTGAATAGTTCTTTAAATCATATATTGGGTATAACTTATGAACGGAGCGTTGGATTTGATCATATGACCCCTCATTCAACGCGTACTTTTAAGAGGAACTATAATAATACGAGGGGCATTTATCCCCATCAGCCCCAACAGCTCAAAATTTTGAAATTTTCACTTTTACACTTTAAGTCTTGGTATGCAAGCCTTTAAGTTTTTGCGATACCTTTCGATTGGTGTATTAATTTTCGGACCATCGCAGCAGATTTGTATTTCTTCGTGTATAAAGTCGCCTTCGCACGCTCTCCTGGTGCGCTTCGTTACTACGTGGACTGCCGTCCACAGTGATTATATATTTTATATCAAACATTGAGAAATCACAAGAGCTATACAGATTCAAAATTAAAAGAAAATCGGAAAAACAAATTTCCTAAATTCTTGGTATGCAATTCTTTTAGGATTGCAATACGAAATGACTATCACATCATATTTTCCTTTCTTCATGTAGACGTCGCCTTCACACACTCTCCGCTTAATATTTAAGCTTTTTGCCTACACAGACATTTTCTATTGCAGCCTGCAGAATGAGAAAATTTTAGAAAGTGTATTTATTTAGTCGTTTGTATAATCTTTTTTTGACACAAAATTTTATATCTGAAGCCTAGTACTAGGCTTTTTGATTAAAGTGATTACTAAGCTTTAAGTATAAATTTATAATCTGCGATGCTATACACTTTTATTGTAATCCTATGTGTACCTTTTTTTAATGTGTACCATTAAAAATATGTGTACGTTTTGATTGGCATGTAAAAAAATATCTAATAAGAATTTTTCTCATCAAATTGGGGTTCCATAGTTACACATACAGTTACGACCATGAAAATAGTAGTGCACTTACGTTACTTCCTAAAAGTTTTACTGTGGCTATATTTCTATTCCGATTGAAACCGTTTCGGATTCTTTTGTTAGATAAGACTATATAGAGTAGAATTCATCCAAAACCCGATCCAACTTTTGCTCATTTTATACAAATTTTTTGTAAAATTATGTCACAGTTCGTCCGCTCATGAAAATAGTAGTGCCAGCGTAAATGATTAAAAAAAAAAATTAAAACGCAAAGTTTTAAAATGTGGTGCTTAAAATGCAAAAACAGCTACATTTTAAAACCATTTTGTACCTTTTCGATTAATTTAACACTATTAAGAAAATAAACTTATCATAAAAGCTACAATTAACCGACTAGAACGTTTATAAACCAATAATTAAGGATCAGAGGTGTGCGCTTATTTGGGTAGTCCTATCGCATTTTATGTTATAAAATTAAAAAATCGATATAAATGTGTGTATTATTGGATTAAATATTTCATTAACAACTGATTTAATAATGACGTGCAGTAAAGAGTAAAGTTATACCGCCAACAAGAGAAAAGAAGCCGTGAAGTTATTTAGCTCAAAATTAAAAAAATAACGCGTCGCGATCCTGTTTATAATTAAACAACTATAGCTTCCTGTTGAAAAACTTAAAAGAAAGTTATAACAAGAGAGAACGATATAGTCGGGTGCCCCGACTATCAGATACCCGTTACTCAGCTAAGGGAGTGCGAGGGAGATAGATATATAAAATCTTTGATCGGGCATAACTTTTTAACGAATGGTCCGATTTGAAAAATTTCTTCTACATTTCGATAGGTATTGATAGTCACAATAAAACTGCATTTTTAGTTTTCCAAAATCTTTAATGGTGTGGGCGCCAGACACCTTTCAAAAAATGGTGTAGGGCGATTGAGGGCGTTAGAGGGGGCGTGGCACCATTTTGAAATAAACTTGCGCTGCGTAGGAACTCCAAGAATATGCATGCAAAATGCCAATCTTCTAGCTTTTATAGTTTCCGAGATCTCAGCGTTCATACGGACGGACAGACGGACAGACGGACATGGCTAGTTCGACTCGGCTAGTGATCCTGATCAAGAATATATATACTTTATAGGGTCGGAAAAGCTTCCTTCTCCCTGTTACATACTTTTGCACGAATACAATATACCCTTCTACTCTACGAGTAACGGGTATAAAAATGAATGCACCGAGAAATTTGCTGAAAATCGTATGATATTTGACCAATTAGGTTACGAAAATGCTCGAAGACCTTATTGACAATATAGTATGCCAATAAAAAGTTTGAGTGTATGAAAATAAATTTTAATTGCTTTAGTTTAAGCAAAGACAATATTTGGAATAGGAATTAAAAAAATTAACTTAAGTTTCAAATTTTTTTGTACATTAATTTAACTCACTACTATTTTCATGAGCGGCCGAACTGTGACATAATTTTAAAAAATTGGTATAAAATGGGTAAAAACCAAAATTTGGATCGGGTTTTGGCTAAATTCTACTCTATATAGTTTTATCTAACAAAAGAATTCGAAACGGTTTCAATCGGTATAGAAATATAGCCACAGTAATACTTTTAAGAATTAACGTAAGTACACGACTATTTTCATGGTCGCAGCTGTATGTAAGAATGAAATTGGTATGATGGTAAGCTCAAACGGGTTGCACTTTTTGTCGGTCAATTACATCCAAACGGTAACTTTTATGACAAAAAGTGTTATATATCAAATATTAAGCAACCTAAAAGCTATAAAGTATCAAAATAAAAAGAAAATCGGCTCTACAGTTTTTGAAAAATTGTGAGATAAGTGGCAAAAAAAAATTTCTTCGGTCATAATTTTTAATCTATTTTATTTAGACAATTCCAGTAAAGGATTCGTTTCTAGCATTTTAAAATTCATTTTCAACGCAATATCGCAAATGTCTGTAGCTTAAGTCGTTTAGAAACTACAGGCTTTGTAAATCGGGCTTTTTTTTATAGCTTTTATCGCTAAACTAGCGGATTTTTCAAAAAGCCGTAGAACAAAAGTTTATTTTCTCGAGCTTCTTGACACAGTACAAATTAGAACAGGACCCTAAAACAGCGATTTGATTCATACAAACCCACAAATAAAGGGACAAAACATTTCATTTTAAAAGGAGCCCCAAAATCTTGACTATTGAACGGAGCATCGGATTTTATCATATATCTCCTCATTCGACGCGTATTGTCAATAAAATACAAGTCGGCTAATAGAAATTGATTAAGGGTTGGTATGCAAACCTGTTAGTTTTTGCGATACAAAGCGATTGGTGTATCACTCGTTATGATCGGACCATCACAGCAGATTTTCATTTCTGCGGCTATATAATAGTGGTCGCCTTCGCACACTCTCCTGGTGCGCTTCGTCAATACGTGGACTGCCATCCACAGTGACATATTCTTGATCAGCATCTGTAACTAGACGAGTCGATCTAGCCATGTCCGTCCGTCTGTCCGATTCTACGCAAACTATCTATCGGTATGAAACTTTCTCAAATGTCTTCGTTTTTATTGCAAATTATATATAAGTCGGAACCAGTTGGATCGGACTACTATATCTTATAGCTGCTATAAAAAGGACCGGAAAAAATTGAGAAACAAATTATAGCTTCGGTGTTTTTTGACATATTACTTTCTACTCTTGGGGATATAATTTCTTAAATATTTCAGAATTTCAAAATAGATTTATATCTTAGATTAAGACTATTATTAGACTCTCATTTATCTTCTTTGATTACTCAGACCGACAGAATTGTGCATGTTTGGGTGTCCAGGCCTGCCACCATTTTATTTCGATAAATGAGGCTTTTCTTTTAAGATATCAAACATTGCCTCCCTTTTAATCCAGGATTAAATTAGAAAAATTCTTACACTTAGAAACCTTTAAAAGCTTAAAGATTGAAATACAAATAACTTATTTTGTTCAGCAAATATCTTTTGATTTAATGTATTTTATGGATTTTTCCAGATACGCCGTTAAAGAGTATGGATCAATTGAAAATACGGTACAGCCAAATGCTTTGCGACCAAGTGCGCTTTAGTGAGGGAAGTCTTTCGAGTCCACGTAACTTTTGCGGTTGACACAATTTAGGCATAATCAACCAAACCGTTAAAAACCCGGAAAGGAGTAAAACATGCCTCATACACACAGCAGGCATGGATCATCTGGAGATGATTTATGCAGTACTGATGAAGTGAAAATATTTAAAGACGAAGGAGACCGAGAAGATGAAAAGATTTCATCTGAAAACTTATTAGTTGAAGAGAAGTCCAGCTTGATAGATTTAACGGAAAGTGAGGTATTATATAAATGTAACCATTAATTTATTTTGATTTTAAATAATTGGGCCAACTGCTTACGATTTATTTTTGACAGCTAATCAGTTTCTTTATAAAAGTCTTAAAACTTTAAAACAAATATCTGGAAAACATAAATTTATGGTTGATATATTTTCATTTAATATAATAAATACTGTATTTACCCGTACAATTGCTATATATTTTCAATAAACTCGCCCGGTGTGGTTTAAATACGTTATACTGAAATCTTCTGCAAGAGTTTACAAATATGACGATAACATCGTATATGTGTGCATTGGACTTCCTACAGCTAACTTTCCAAATATTTTTACTTATATGAAAGAATTTTATTTCCTGATTGATTGTATTAGTCAGTTAAGAGTAAAACCATAAACTATTGATACTTCTTCATTAAATTTGGGTGCTTCTGAGTAAAAGTCCGACACCAACTTCTGTTCCATCACCTACAGGCTCCGCGGTGTAGCTTGGAATATAGAAAACCAAAGTTTGACGGCATTTGGAATTATGTAATCAAAAATTTAATTATCCCTTTTGATTTTCGCTTAAACACACTCTCAATACACCACATAACAAACCAAAATTTGAAATTCGACGTCAAAGTTGAATGTCCCATATTTTGTAAATAAATTTTTTTTAATAATACAAACCATTTTTATTTTTTTATTATTTAAGTGAACAAAATATCCGTAAAAAAATAGTGATTATTTTTTGAGCGACATTTTTTTTTGCTTTAAGGTGGATATATTATTTTGTAATACATTTTTCGAAAATATTAATTATCATTACATGTAGGGTTGCCTCTTTATAATTAAGCAAAGTTTTTCCGGCGAATATCTTTGATAAGTTACAACTTTTGAACGAGTTAATTTTTTAAATGTTTTTAACAAAAAAGCCTTTTGGTTTATAAATCAATATCGGTTGAATTTAAACAGTTGTAGCTTCTCAAACATTTTCGGCCGAAAAACTTTGCCTAATTATAGACTGGCGACCCTACATGCGACCACTCTCAAATATCACTTTTTGTGTTTGGTCGGACGAAAACTATCACAAGAAAAAACTAAAAAATGCTTTATATGAACAAAACAAATAAAATTGGCCTAAAAATTCAAATGTTTGTTTCTTTGGTTCGTCTTGATTCACCTAATAAAACATTATGGCATTTAAACTTTTCCAACAATGCATCACAAAAAAAGTAGTCAGACTTTAGGCGAAAAAAAAAATAATTTTTGAGCGAATATGCAAAAGTCAAAAAATAAGCATTTAATTATTTTTTTTTTTTTCATCGAAATGGACATTTGTTTTTTACGGTCTCTGGTTTTGTTATCTAATCCTATATGTTGCAATCTATAGTTTGTAAGGGACTTTTACTGATAAACAAATATCAACACCAAAAATCATAAAACAGTAAAAATTTCAAAAAATCGATTTTGTTTTCTTATGTAATCTGTAGAAGATTATTCCACTGATTTTGAAATAAAAAACAAATTATAAGAGGTTGGCACTTTACCACAAATTTGTAATAGCTTATACATGTTAATTTATTTATGGTATACAATTTAATTTTTCTTTGTATATAGGAAAAGGGACAAAAAATTGCAAGGCCGGACCACAGCCCTGTTTTTAGTAAGTATATTTTTTTTTTATTTATAAAAATTAAAATTTCTTGTTGCATCTTTATCGAATTGAAGAATTGTGTTTATTAAGAGTAGAGTGTCTAATTTAATTTATTTATGAATGTTACGATTTTTATCGGACTCGCTATGTAGCAAAGGCTACTGGCCAGCGTTTTTGGTTCCTGCGCATTACACTCTTAAGCGTTGTAACCAAAATTAGCCCTATAGAAACCACATTGCCGGTATTATTTAAGATTTGAAAAAAACGCATAACGACGAGCTAGCCTCTCTGGCATTAAATAATCGACTATCACTGCGATTTTTCTAAGAAAACTGGTTAGATATGTTTTTCTTAAACTATTTGTATAATAACATACTATCTGCTAAATAGGTTTTTATAGGTTTATAGGTTCTGAGCACTTTTAAAAAAGGCTTTTTGAGGTACTTACTGTAACTTATCCATGTCAACCCGGCCACTCCCCCTTTTTTAAAGTGGACAGTACCACATTACTTGCAAAACCCCTTGCTAGCAATATTTTACCTCATACCTATTTTGCCAATGATACTCTTTCGCCGTATATTCGCGTTGAAAAGGAAACACACAATCATTTTTGTCGTGCGATCGGAAGACACAATTGCAATGGTTCAAAAGCAGAAAAATCTGCCTTTCCATGGCCGATTAGCGTTTTTAATATCAAAAATCCCTAAATTTAACGGATTTTATGCCACTGGTTTCAAAGTGGGATCTCTCTTGAGGAATTAGCTAGAAATTCTTTTGTACGTTTTTGTAGTAGTTAACTGTCAAAAAGAACTAACAAATAGTATAAAGTAATCGCATATATATGCTTTGGAAAAAAGTAATAAATATACATCGGATTTTAGGTAAAAACATATTTTAAAAGAGCAGTCAAAAAATTGTTTGGATTGTAATTTGTTTCATGTGACGTAGATTATTTTGAACGCCGAATATTTTTTGAAAGCGTATTTCGGAATATGTCAACCTTTTTTGACCTTTTGTACCTATTTTTACTGGAAATATATGCTCCCAAGTAGGCATGTAGTCGTTAAAAAACAATTGTAGAGTTTGTTCTCTCAAATGAAATTTGTACTAAATTATTAACCATAAATACTACTTTACTCGGACTCAACACTCCCTACATTGTTGCGGTAGTAAAAGTAACAAAGCAAAGACAAAAATGTATGAGAAATTAAGAAGCTAAAATTATACTGTGACCCCGGCAACAACAAAAAATCATTGAACATTATATCATTGAATTTAAAAATAAAACTCGACCTTTTTTGACCTAAACATAAAAGGTCAAAATATGCTTAGCATATTCCATACCTTTTTATACCTTTGCAAGGTTATTATAATTTCAGTCAGATGTTTGCAACGCAGTGAAGGAGATGTTTCCGACCACATAAAATATATATATACTTGATCAGCACCAACAGCCGAGTCCATCTAACCATGTCCGTCTGTCCGTCCGTCCTTCTGTCCGTGACATATAAGTCTACTGTTGATAGAAAATGGGATACGCAGATACCTCTTGAAACTTAAATCCGCTTTTTAAATGGTTTATACAAAGAAAATCCATATTTTTATACCCGTTACTCGTAGAGTAAAAGGGTATATTGTATTCGTGCAAAAGTATGTAACAGGTAGAAGGAAGCGTTTTCGACCCTATAAAGTATATGTATTCTTGATCAGGGTCACTAGCCGAGTCGATCTAGCCATGTCCGTCTGGCCGTCCGTATGAAAGCTAGAGAATTGGGATTAAAGCGAAATAATATCGCTCACAAATAATCATTATTTGTGTACAGTAAGCAGTACATAATTGAATATCGCTTATAATGATTACGGTCCCAGGTAAATTTGTAGTTAAATGTATCATAAAACACCAACACTACACCTTCACATACGATTTTAACAGGAATAAGCCAACATTTTCGCATAATTTGGGAACGTTTATATTATTCTTTCCAAGACAATAACAGGCAAAAAACAGAAGTAATTTTTTTTATATCTCCCTCGCACCATCTTAAGCTGAGTAACGCGTATCTGATAGTCGGGGCACCCGACTAAAGCGTTCTCTCTTGTTTTTTTATACCCGTTACTCGTAAAGTAAAATATATATATATATATTTGTATATATATTCTTGTCCGTCTGTCTGCCCGTGAGAATGCATCTCTCAAGCACAGATTGTGGATCGTCACTGGGAAGGAAGTAAGAAAATCACAAATGAAGATTTTAAAACTTTGCTGAGACTTTTATTTAAATTGCGAATTTGCGTACCTTTTCTTGTGGTTAAGTTGTGAATTTTCAACAATGACCATATAGGCTGGACACCCAAAAATGCGAAATTCTTTCGGCCTGTGTTATTAATATCCATCTAGCACCTACGATTAAAAATTATCGGACCATTCATTAAAAAGTTAGGAGCAATCAAAGTTGTGGCCAATAGATGGCGCTAGTTTGAAAAAACTTAATCTGTTGCTCTGGCAACCACATTTTTAAAGATAGAGGGTCAAAATGTTTGTGCATTGATGTACATAAGAACCATAACGGATTTTGTATGGAAACAATAGGAGAGGCCTGTAGGTTGGTAAACCTTTTGTTTTTAATCTTCCATTTCGAATTTCGCGTATGAAACTTAACGCATTAGATACCGCTCGAAAGGTTACTCTTTTAGCTTCAAAATAAACCAAAGAACATATTTTTTAAGTTAAAAAACGACATTATGAACAAGAAAGGAAGCTAGCTTCGGCCAGCCGAAGCTTATATACCCTTGCAGATCATTCCTATTCATTTACAAAAACATTAAATTTAAATTAACTTGCGAATATATTACAACAGAACAAATTTTAGCTGTTTTCGTATTATTTTGGCATTCATTTTTGATCCTTCCTATGGCAGCTATATAATATAGCCGTCCGAATTTTTTTTAAATTTTATACGAAATTTTAAAATGTTAAAGGAAAGCCATAGCCTAGAGGAGAAGAGAATGTAATATAAGTCAACAAAGATATAATTTTTTTCCTTTTAATTTTCATCTAATTTTCCGACCGTTCCTATAGCAGCTATATGATATAGTCAACCGATTTTTTAGAATTTTTTTTCGAAATTTAGAAATGTTATAAAAATAGTATTCCCAAAAGTAGAAGGTTATATTTCAAAAAACACCAAAGCTAGAATTTTTTTACGTTTTTACGATCCTTCCTATGGGAGCTATAAGATATAGTGGCCCGATCCGGTCGGTTCCGATATATATACTACCTGCAATAGGAAGAAGACTTTTGGGAAAGTTTGAGCCCGATAGCTTTAAAACTGAGGGACTAGTTTGCGTAGAAACGGACGGACAGACGGACCACACCTTTAAAGATTTTGGAAAAGTAAATATGTTTTGTTTTGTTGTGTTTATCAATACCTATCGAAATGTAGAAGAAATTTTTAAAATCGCACCTTTCCTTAAAAAGTTATGCCTGATCAAAGTTTTATATATCCATCTCCTTCGCACTCCCTTTAGCTGAGTAACGGGTATCTGATAGTCGGGGCACCCTACTATAGCGTTCTCCCTTGTTTTTTAACAGGGATCGTAAGTAAGAGTTAAATAAAAAATTGACAAATAACTCTTACGCTTCAATTTTTATTATAAAAGTTGACAAATAACTCTTATTTGTTAATTGAAAATAATTGAAATAAAGATTGAATTGAAATAACTCTTGAACTGTGAGATGCATTGGTTATATATATATATAATCTACGCTTTAATACCTTTCTGTTGATATGCCATATGTCCCCAAAATAATTTTTATAATGTACCAAATGGGATAAGATAAATAAATCATATATTTACTTCAACCTGTTTATTCAACAGGAGTGTAAAAAACTTATAGAAAATTATGGGCTTTTGAGCGACTTCTTAAATTCGATTGAAGTAGTAAGCAATGGGGAATCCGACAGCGATGATGATCCGCAGCTTAAATTGGCGTCTACGGAAAAAAAAATTACCTTCCAGAGCCCATTGATTTGAAAACAGACATAATGGAGTATTGGGAAGGGAAAAAGTTCACGTATCCATTTTTATACCGACTGGCGAAAATTGTACATTGCGTTCCTGCTACTCAGGTCTCCGTAGAACGCTCTTTTTCGGCCCTGAAATTAATGCTGTCGGATTTAAGATGCAATCTCTCGTCGGAATCGATCAAAAAATTAATCTTTTTAAAATTAAACAAATAGATCTCGGATTATATGTGTATTAAAATCCAACTTTCTTAATCCGTTTTTGTACATTATACAAAATATTTTGGGGACATATGGCATATCAACAGAAAGGTATTAAAGTGTAGATTATATATATATATATATAGCTTTTAAACCAATGCATCTCACAGTTCAAGAGTTATTTCAATTCAATTTTTATTATAAAAGTTGACAAATAACTCTTATTTGTTGATTTCCTTTTTTTCCTTTTTTTATTTATTTTATAAGTCATCCCAACGCTACAAGCTTCGAGCTTATTATTAATGCGCTAGTCACAAAAAACGTTTCAATAAAGGTAAACATATTTAAACTTATTAGCTAATACAGTACTTATACTTAATATTTAATATTTAGGTCGCTTTAAATTTATTAGTTTTGGTTATTATGAAATAATTTTTAAGGGTTTAAAGGATTTTAACTTTTAAGGTGTGAGATCAATTTTAATTTAAAATGCGTTGTGCTGCTTATATTTTTAATGCTATTAGGTAGCTGATTCCATAGTCGAATAGAATATACAAAAAATTGTCTTTCTGATAGCAGAGACCTGTGCCTGACTGAAGTGATATTGTTTACCCTTCGTGATGTTGTAAATTGTAATTTTTCGTATAAGTAGGATGGTTCTTTATGAATAATAATTTTGTGTAGGAGAAGTAGTACTCTAAGGTTTATCCAATCCATTAAGCTAAGGTCAAAGATTTTATATGTAAAGTTGGAAACATGGTCCGCCCTCCGTAAATCAAAGACAAAACGAGCGACATTGTTCACAGCTACTCTAAGTTTATTCAGGCTGCATGAGTCACAGTTTGCAAAGACTTCTAAACTGATTTTTATAATAAAAATTGAAGCGTAAGAGTTATTTGTCAATTTTTAAATAAAAATAAGAATTATTTGTCAATTTTTTTGAATAGGTTAACTTTTATTTACGATCCCTGTTTTTTAATATTGCTAGTGGAAAAGTTTTGAAAAACTTACAGACAGTTCCAACTTACAGACCGTCCCAACTTACACCCTCTCCCCTATATATTGGTTGGACTTTTTCGTTGTCTGTACCTCAAAATGTATATTTTTTATTCTTTTACCAAGGCCAACCAAAGTTGACCTGAGCGTGGTGGCAACGCCATGTACACTTCTAGTATTTTTTTTTTGTCGATCTGTGAATACAGTGGCCAAAAATGGCGTCCAAATTGTCGCTTGCTCTCTCACATAGCTGTCGAGAGGATTTCGTCGATCTTAGGTACTAGGCTTTATGTTAAAACAAGAAAAGTATGGTTTATTTCCTACATAAATCGTGTACAAAACTGAGTGCATTCGTATAGCTGCCGATATTCCGGAATTCACTTGGTTAAAGAATTTTACTTATATTGAATCATTTTAAATTGAAAATCATGATAATTTAGGTATACATACATAATAAAAACGCTTTCATGTAAACAGGGCAGTGTGCGTGCATGATTTGCTTATATTGCTTTACCGACGTCTGTCCACATGTGCTTGTGTCGAGTTGCAGACCGGGCAGAGAGTTAAACGTTGTTATACCTAGAGTAAGGGAGAGAGAGAACTTTGGTAGAGTTGAGAGGGGGAAGGGCAAGAGGACAGGGGTATGAAGGTGCGTCGGATAAATAACCGGCTACGTTGACTTAAAGTTTGGCATCCACCGTTTCATGGTGCTAACAAGGTGATGAAGATCGTTCACCGACACGCTACTTCACTTCTTTTGTTTTCTGTTGTTATAAATGTCTTCTGTATGGGTTAAAATGCACAAAACTCTTGAAAGTCTATACATATGTACATATATAAACAAAGTGTTTTTTTGCACCCATATCAATTGTTATATAGAGTTATGTTAGTGTTTATTAAACTTTTAAATACAAACATTAATGAATGTATTTAAATATCCCCAATAACTTTAATATTAAATATACACGTATCTCCCTATTTCTCAGTGTATCCTTGAAAATTAATGAGCTTTCGTGGAATTTTAAGTCTTGTTGAGCTTCGTTAGCTTTAAACTTCTAAGGTTGCTATGTTCGCGATCGCTGGTTCTGGACTTTGTTATGTCTACAGACTTTACCTCGTTATTTCTAAAGCCATTTTTCATTGTGATTATATGTATTTTTTTGGTAAAAGGCAATTAAGTATTTCTGCAATAGTATGTAACTTAGTAGAATATAGACTTGCGACTCTATACAGTAGGAAAATTACACAAGAACACCTATTAACTAGACACACAAAAATCGATTGGTAAAACTAACCAATATAATTGTCAAACAGTCCCCAACTACAAAAATTGTCAATTCTACCAATACAATAGTTACTCTTACGCAAGGGTTACTATAAAATATTGTAATGCAACTTTAAAAAATGGTAGAATGTGCCCATACCATAAATTTTAGTTAACTTACTATTTATTTAGAGTAGTTCTGTTTCGAGTCGAGTCCCAATCCTCTTCTTTAATACACTACAAAAATAGTTTTTTCTATACAATATACATGATGTAACCGAGTGTTACAAAGATAATCATTTGTCCTGGTAGCTGGAGTAAGCGATAAGATTATGTTCTAAGTACATTCTTAATATTTCGTAATGGTTAATTTAACGTAACAAAATGTTACTACAAACAAACTACAAAAGCTCCAACGAAAGCTTCAAAAGCGAAACAAACGAAACTAAGAAATGATAAAGAAAAGCAAATACTAATTGTGCGTCTTTTGCAACTAAATAGAAAATCCTACTAAGTACACTAAATGTATTCAATAAATTAAAGCGTTAACTTTGCGCTGCGCAACGTAAAGAAATATGAATTAAAGCGTTAACTTTGCGCTGCGCAACGTAAAGAAATATGGTCAAAAAGAATTTGCCATTCAACAAAAAAAAAAGAGTCGAATATAGGCGAAACCAAAGTTGTTTCCCACAAACGATTTTAAAATGTCTCTGGCGCCCACATTATTATTGTGTTTAGTTATACCTATCGAAATGTAGAAGAAATTTTTCAAATCGGACCATTCGTTAAAAAGTTATGTCCGATCAAAGTTTTATATCTCCATCTCCCTCGCACTCCCTTTAGCTGAGTAACGGGTATCTGATAGTCAGGGCACCCGACTATAGCGTTCTCTCTTGTTTTATAGTAAATACAATTTATAGTTATTTCACTGCAGCAAAAAAAATGTATAAGTAATATTAAAAAGGTAGTTGTCCAATTACCTTTTCCAAAAGTGACTTTATCCTACACCTTATAAAGGTGCGGATTGCACTTGACTTCCAGCTAGTGTGGAATATTAAAGACTTAAGACAGAATATAAGTTTGAAAGCAATGTCTTAATGACTCAGAATCTGAATTGGGCTTGGTTCATGAAGGGCTAGACCCAGTTGGGAATTATATATAAGGCATCGCAGAAGATTTGTAAAATTACTGTTGGGTACTTTTATATTTAAGAAGTTACGTTAGGGTAACTATTGTTCATAGTTAAACAACTATTTAAAATAGTTTCAAGGTACAAAAACAAAATACACACATCCCGTGTGCGTTACTATTTTAATAGTAATTTAACTATTTAGGGCCGGTTTCTCGAGTGCCGGCTAACATTTCTCGAACAGATAAAGTCCCTGCTAAGGCATGTTGGCTTTCTCGAGCATTAAGGGAAGAGCTTACTTTGACAGGGACCGGACTCCCTGTTAAGTGTTTTCGGCTCGATAAAATGACAGCTGATTTCCCAAAGCCAACTAAGAGGAAGAAACAAAATCACTGCTGATTTTGCCTTTGATTTATACCCAAACAGCTGATGAAGTAATCAAAGCATGCCATTGCTTGCACTTTACAGCTCAATTCTGTGCGTTAACAGCACTCTGTAATTGTTTCTCGTTCAGATAAATTAAAGAAGTCTACAAAGCCGATATGCTTTTACGAACAGTTTATCTGGTCTTTAAGTTTTTCGGACAGATAGCTATCAGGGACTTTGACAGGATCTCGAGAAACCGGCCCTCAATAATACGCTAAGCCAAAACAAATACACGGGCGTCTATTTTTATTGTTAAAGTACTATTTTTTATAATTACCTTTCTATCTTCATTGGTCAATTTTTTTGTGTGTAGGTTAAACTATTAACGATCGCACCTTCAACATAGTTTCCACTGCACAGGTATATAAATTTTATTAAACATAAGTTAGCTTTCCCTCTTGTTTTATCTCAGCTTGCCTTATGTAAGGGATATTTGAAAGGCCTGGAATGAAGTACAGTCCTAATACTTTAGCCATTTTCAAAATTTTATATTTAAAACTTAACTACATACAATATAAATATCATTGCATTAAAATATTTTAATTCCTTCCAGATAAGCTCGATAGCCATGCTCCTAGCTTCAATATGGGATACTTAGTTTCACCCTATTCTTATGCAAATGGTACTCCAAGTGGCCTACCAGTCACAATGGTAAGAATATCTTTATTTATCTGATGTTTCGCTATTATTTATTTATTTATACATATGGAATAACACACAGACCGTAATTTATATGATATTTAAAATAAAAATTATAGAAACATTTATTTTTTGGCATCATAAAATCAACTAACTTTACGATTTTTCTATACAAAATGGTTAGATGGATTTAATTCAAACCTTTTGTAAATTATTAAGTGTCATTAAAATAACATCGACTAATTTTTATAGCCGATACTATCGGCTAATATATCGGTGGCAAAGCAATTGCTGGAACATATTTTTAAAAAAATGGCGTTTTACAGTAAGAACTGTATCTCCGCCAAATATGATCGGAGTTTCATCGTCCATTTTATTTCGCTTCAGAATTAAAAAAAAAGCTTAACCTAAAATTAAAAAAAAAAATTTTTTTAATCTTTTTATGTAAAAATGCGTTTTAAGCTAAACAATTTTTGCTTTAAATAAATATTTAAAGTTAAAAAAAAATGTCAGAAAAATATCAAAATATTAAAAACGATCGGTTGATCCGTTAGATGAATACGGACATTCAAAACGTAGTTTTGAGAAAAACGCACTTAAACATATAACATAGAAAAAACACACATAGAGCATTTTAAACAAGAAAGGAAGCTAGCTTCGGCCAACCGAAGCTTATATACCCTTGCAGATCATTCCAATTCATTTACAAAAACATTAATTTAAATTAACTTTCGTATATGTTACTACAATCAGAATTTTAGCTGCTTTCGTATTACTTTGCCATTAATTTTTTGATCCTTCCCATGGCAGCTATATAATATAGCTATGTAGCTATATAATACATAATATCAACAAAGATATAATTTTTATACCCTTGCAGAGGGTATTATGATTTCAGTCAGAAGATTGCAACGCAGTGAAGGAGACATTTCCGACCCCATAAAGTATATATATTCTTGATCAGTATTACTAGACGAGTCGATCTAGCCATGTCCGTCTGTCCGTCCGTTTCTACGCAAACTAGTCTCTCAGTTTTAAAGCTATCGGGCTCAAACTTTTTCAAAAGTCTTCTTTCTATTGCAGGTAGTATATAAGTCGGAACCGACCGGATCGGACAACTATATCTTTTGGCTCCCATATGAAGGATCGAAAAAAAACGTAAAAAAACGTAAAAAAACGTAAAAAAAAATTATAGCTTTGGTGTTTTTTGAAGTATTATCTTCTACTTTTGGGAATAATATTTTTTAAATATTTCTGAATTTCGAATAAAATTTTTAAAAAATCGGATGACTATATCATATAGCTGCCATAGGAAGGATCAAAAAGTGAATGCCAAAATAATACGAAATCAACTAAAATTTGGATTATTGTAACATATACGCAGGTTAATTTAAATGTAATGTTTTTGTAAATGAATAGGAATGATCTGCAAGGGTATATAAGCTTCGGCTGGCCGAAGCTAGCTTCCTTTTTTGTTTTCCTATTAATCTATATCAATATAATGGAACCCATAAAAAATGTCAGTAGCAAATTCCACCTAGAACGGATTGACATAAAAATCTAAAAAAAATCACATTAATTCGGAGAATAATTAGGAGCCGCGTGTGAGGTATAAATTAGATCAATAAACGACCCCAAAGTGCCCCAAAATTCGATTCGTTTTTTTTTAAATTTTTTCTTTTGCCATATCTCTGTAATAAATGTTGTTAAAATGGGTTAAAAATGTGATGTTCATAATCTTATGGCATACCCGCAAATAACTGCATTTAAATTTTTTAGAAATTCAGCCTCCTTTACCAAGTCCCCAATATTTTCAAATTTTGTTTTGCATTCTGACGTCACGGCCTCCACATATGTATGTATGTATATTCTGCTGGCGCACTTTGCATAAAGTCGTACATGTATGCGTGTATGTCATGCTGTCGCACTTTGAGTGTGACCGCGCAAGGGGAATTTAAGTGTGACCGCGCAAGGGAAAAAAAATAAAAATTCCACAGTCACAGCAGATTTAAAATGCGCGGTTAAAATATCGATTATATCGAAAATCGATTCTTTTTGCGCCATTTTTTTGTTAGCCAAACGTTAACTTTTAAAAAAGATTTTCCTGTATGAAAATTATGCTGCTCCGATCAGCTTTAGAATTTGGAAACAGTTATACAGTCGAAGTTTTCCTTAAAGTTATTTTTATTTTTAAAATCCAAGAACCCGATCAGCTCAGACGATATGTTTCCAAACTATCTATTAGTTTTCAAACGTTGAGTTATTGACAAACTGTGGATTTGTAAAAAACAAAAAAAAAAACATTAATTCGCTCCGCTGCGTACACACACACGCACTAAATATGTATTAGCAAAAAAATGCGTATTTAACACACATCCACTAGATATGTGCGTGCGTACGTGTGTGTGCGCATTGCAGCTGACTAAGGAAGTGAGATTTGCTTAGATTCAAATTCATGATAATACTGATATCCTTTTGCTAAAAGAATATTTCATTTACATTCCCCAACAGATTTAATTTTCTTACAGATTTTTGTGTTTTAAAATTCAAATCGCATTGAAAATATTAAAAGAACACTAAATATTCAAATCAATTGATTCTCTTGCTATTCCTTACACGTGCCTCAAATTGTTTAAACAAATGGAAATGTTTAAACAATTTGATTCACGGCACCCCTTCCACCTGCCTTCCTTATTTATTAATATAACTTATGCAAACAATCCATTAGAATTTTAGAAAGATTTAAAAAAACACAATGGTTTTTCAAGTTTTTGTATTTTTCTTAAGTAGTTTGCATAGGACAAAATACCGTTCTTTTTACCAAAATTAAGGAAAAAAGTTCTGATCAAATTTTTTCTCGTCTTATAGATTAAAAATTAGTCATTTTTTAAATTTAAAATAAGTAGCTTCATTTTCAATTTTAGTTTCCGCAGGCGAAGCTGCGGGCTACACACCCTGCTAGTTACCATATAATTTTCTGACCGTTCCTATGGCATCTATTTGATATAGTCATCCGATTTTTTTAAAATTTTATTCGAAATTCAGAAATATTTAAAAAATAGTATTCCCAAAAGTAGAAGGTAATATTTCAAAAACACCAAAGCTAGAATTTTTTTTTACGTTTTTTTTTCGATCTTTCATATGGGAGCTATAAGATATAGTTGTCCGATCCGGTCGGTTCCGACTTATATACTACCTGCAATAGAAAGAAGACTTTTGAGAAAGTTTGAGCCCGATAGCTTTAAAACTGAGAGACTAGTTTGCGTAGAAACAGACGGACAGACGGACATGGCTAGATCGACTCGTCTTGTCATGCTGATCAAGAATATATATACAGGGACTTAAGAAAGCACCCCTTAATCTACCATAAAAAATTGTTTAAACAAGAAAGGAAGTTAACTTCGGCAAGCTGATAGTTTATATACCCTTGCAGTTATAATAAGTACCCAAAGTTTAGCCCTCACTCGATCGGTGCTGTTCCTGGGATTCCAAATATATTATTGCCTATTAAAAATGTTGATATTAAATTGTCAAAAATTAAAACGCATACTTCCTACAAAGTTACAATTTATTTTTATATATTTTTTGAGATTATTCCAATGGGAGCCATAGTGGTCCGGCTCGTACTACCTGCAATAGAAAGAAGACTTTTGGGAAATTTTCTTTGCGAGAGCTTAAAAACTGAGAGACTAGTTTGCGTAGAAACGGACAGACGGACACCGTCTAGTGATGCTGATCAAGAATATATATACTTTATGTGGTCGGAAACGTCTCCTTTTGTGCGTTGCAAACTTCTGACTGAAATCATTATACCCTCTGCAAGGGTATAACAAGAGAGAACGCTATAGTCGGGTGCCCCGACTATCAGATACCCGTTACTCAGCTAAGGGAGATAGATATATAAAATCTTTGATCGGGCATAACTTTTTAACGAATGGTCCGAACATTCAAAAACGAGGACGGAAGCTAGCATCGGCAAGCCAAAGTTTTAATACCCTTGCAGATTTCACGAATTAAAGTTTGACCAGCCACATGAGTTAATAAACAACAAAATATTTTATAATTGGAAAAAAAAAATTTAATTTTTTACCCTATTGTTACTATGGGAGCTATAGGATATAGACGTCCGCTCGGGGCCATTTTCAAACTGGATCTGCGTACACATGTTTTATGACGACTGTGAAAGTTTCAAATCGCTAGCTTTTAAACTGAGCTTGCGAACGGTATTGAAACAGACGGACAGACGGACATGGCTATTTCGACTCCCCTATTGATCCTGATCAAGAATATATATACTTTATATGGAAAATTTTAGAAAGTGTATTTAATGACGAGTGTAATAATTTTTCGTCACAAATGTTGATATCAGAACATTTGTATGTTGAAGATGCGATCGTCACTAGTTTTTTACCTCGTTAAGAGGTGTTTTTATTTGATAAAAATCAACAAATCACGGGGGGGGGGGGGGTGGAGCGTATCAATATATGATTGTAAACAATTAAAATTCAAGTTTATATCGCATCCCGATAGTAGCCCAATAGAGTACTTGTTTCTTGAAATTACTAGTAAATACACACCAAAGAAAATTCTTTTTGGATGCATTAACCGTCCACGTTGCTACATTAACTATAGTGACGTTATTAAATCGTTAACAGATATATCTTAAAGTATGCAGACATTTTATTAGCTGGAGATCTTAATAGTAACATGTTGCGGGAAACACATCTTAAAAGCGAAATGGAATCATTAGGTATGAAGCTAGTAAACTCTGTGTTTCTAACACATTTCACCAAAACATGCAGTTCTATATTAGTTGTTTTCTTTGTTAATGACCTTGCAAAAGTATATGTATATGATCAACTTATTAGGTTCTCAAAACACGATCTCATATATCTGACCTACAACTTTGACATGCAACACACTGACGAATCAATAGTATTTAGAGACTTTAAGAATATTGACTATGACCTGCTTATGGCCGAACTTGACATTTGCAACTGGAATAACATTTTCATATCCCTAACGGTAGACCAGCAGCTCACAGAGCTTCAAACCAACATAAGCTACCTATATGATTTATTTGTTCCAGTCAAAAGCAAAGTGATAAAACACTCAGCTAAGCCGTGGTTTAATAATGAGATGAAACGCGTATCAAAAGTGGAAAAGGTACAGGACTCCACAACATTACGGCCGTTTTAAGTTATTAAGACAGACAGTGACTAAATTAATTGAATCCGCGAAGATAAGCTTTTGTAGTCGTAGATTTAAAAACTCAACATCTACAAGTCAAACATGGAGAAATATTAAATCATTAGGAATAGGCAAACAAAAAGCAACACCAGTTCAGGATGTTGACGTAGAGGAACTGAACCTAAGACTGTCGGAATGCAATGTACCTGATATCTGCAATAACAATATGTACCTCAGATCAGTACCTGAAAATGTCTGTGATAATAGGTTTAGATTTGTGTGTGTCAATCAATGTGAAGTGCTTTTCAACATCCATAAAAATTAAATCAGATGCAGTTGGACTGGACGATATCAACCCTACATTTTTAAAATTATTGCTTCCCAAAATCATTCAACACATAACACACATTTTTAATACTGCCATAACAACATCAACATTTCCAGACAGTTGGAAAATCGCCAAAATAGTCCCCGTCCGAAAGGCAAACAATGAATACAGGCCCATCTCAATCCTTCCCTATTTGTCCAAGGCCTTTGAAAACATAATGGCAGCCCAAATTAATTTGTTTGTGCAAGAAAATGATTTACTAAACCATATGCAATCCGAGTTCCGGAAAAATCGTAGTTGCACTTCAGCAATCATAAAAATTTCAAATGATATACGTGACTATGCTGACAAATCCTATGTGACCTTCCTTGTACTCCTTGACTATAGTAAAGCCTTTGACACTGTTAATCATGATGTTCTATGTGCAAAATTAAAAAATCAGTTCAGATTTTCAAAAACTGCCGTCAAACTTATGTCTTCGTAACTACTAAATCGTCGTCAGTCTGTTGTAATTTCAAATGTCTCGGCTTCTTGTATCTTTTGTATCTCTAAAACGTGGCGTGCCTCAAGGTTCTGTTGTTAATCCGTTGCTGTTTACTCTTTATGTGAATGATCTTCCTTCCGCGTTATCAAATTGTAATGTCCATATGTACGCAGACGATGTCCAGATGTATGTGAGTCGTTCCCTACATAGAATAGATGAGTGTGTAGATATATGTAATATTAAACTGGTCCAAATAAGCAACTGGGCAAAAAATAACGGGTTAGGTCTTATACCGGCGAAATCCAAGTGCCTCATAATTTACAAAAAGAAAATTAGCATTAACTCCATCCAGCCCTTAGTTTTAAACAGTATACTCATTGAATACGTTGAAAAAGCCACTAACTTGGGCTTTGTTTTTAACAGTAAGCTGACCTGGAGTGATCACATTAATGCAGCTGTAGGGAAAACGTATGGACTACCTAGAACAATTTACCAGGTTAGAAATTATTTACCCACAAACATACTTTTTTTGCTTGCCAAATCGTGTCTGATCCCAGCACTTTTTTATGGGATTGAAGTGTTTGCAAACAGTGATTCAATTAGCCAGCACAAAATGAAAGTGGCCTATAATAGCATTGCGGGATTCGTATTCACTCTGCATCGATTTGATCACGTCACAGGATTTGCTTACAAAATATTTGAACTGCACTCGGCAGACTGGATGAAAATGAGAAATAATAATACATAAAATAATTATTACAAAATAACCAAGCTACCTCTTTGAAACGCTTAGATTTTCCAATTCGCGTAGAGCAAAAACAATCATTCAAATAAGGCATAGATCCCTGCTTTCTGACCGGCAATTCTTTATTTATGCAATAAGGTCATGGAACCAACTACCAAACTTCATACAAAGTATTAGTAGTGCAGCGCAGTTTAAGGCAAAATTAACTTCTCATTTCCAAGCAGCTAACATGACGTAAAATAAACATAGCGACCCTAGCTTTAGATTTAATATAAGTATAATTAAAATATGTGAATTAGAGTTAAGTCAAAATTATTGACACAAAATAAACTTGTTCTGTGTGACTAGCGCATTATTACACTTGTAGCGTTAGGAAGAAGAACTAAATAAATAAATAAATAAATAAAATGTAAAAAATGTAAAAAAGATATACTCTTTTCCTATTAATTTCCATTTAATTTTACGACCGTTCGTATGGCAATTATATGATATAGTTTTAACAATTTAATTCGAAATTCAGAAATATTTTTAAATAATAATATTCCCAAAAGTAGAAGTTAATAATTCAAAAAACACCGAAGCTAGAATTTTTTTTACGTTTTTTTATACCCTTGCAGAGGGTATTATGATTTCAGTCAGAAGTTTGCAACGCAGTGAAGGAGACGTTTCCGACCCCATAAAGTATATATATTCTTGATCAGCATCACTAGACGAGTCGATTTAGCCATGTCCGTCTGTCCGTTTCTACGCTAACTAGTCTCTCAGTTTTAAAGCTATCGGGCTCAAACTTTCCCAAAAGCCTTCTTCCTATTGCAGGTAGTATATATGTCGGAACTTACCGGATCGGAGAACTATATCTTATAGCTCCCATAGGAAAAATCGAAAAAAAAACCTACAAAAATTCTAGCTTTGGTGTTTTTTGAAATATTACCTTGTACATTTGGGAATACTATTTTTTAAATATTTCAAAATTTCGTATTAAATAATCAAAATTCAGACGGCTATATTATATAGCTGCCATAGGAACGATCAAAAAATAAATGCCAAAGTAATACGCAAGTTAATTTAAATTTAATGTTTTTGTAAATGAATAGGAATGATCTGCAAGGGTATATAAGCTTCGGCTGGCCGAAGCTAGCTTCCTTTCTTGTTTTTTGATCCTTCCAATGGGAGCTATAAGATATAGTTGTCCGATCCGGATGGTTTCGACTTTTATACTACCTGCAATAGAAAGAAGACTTTTGAGAAAGTTTCATCCCGATAGCTAAAAAACTGAGAGACTAGTTTGCGTGGAAACAGACAGAGAGACGGACAGACGGACGGGCAGACGGACATGGCTAAATCGACTCGTCTAGTGATGCTGATCAAGAATATATAAACTTTATTGTGGTCGGAAACTTCTCCTTCACCTAAATCATAATAGCCTCTGCAAGGGTATAAAAACGGCACATATAAGATGTCTTTTTTAAAATAAGTCAAACATTAAAATGTTGTATTGATCTTCTTAATAGAGCACAACCTTCTTGTTTCTAATTCTAATTGTATTTAGTACAGTTATTTTTATAAATCTAAAGCAGAGTGTAATATTTAAAATTAAGATGGATTCATTCTTAATATTTTTAGAGAAAACAAATTTTTAGTTAAATCCGTTAAAGGGTTAACATGAATGTTTTGAGATCTGAGCTTAAGTTTCGGAATACTACACCATTGTTGTCAACCTAAATAAAATCATACAACATTTGGGGGTGGCTATCGTGCATATAATAAAAGACGAATGTACTTAGCATCGGTGGTTGTTTTTAAGGTTTTTTTTTCATTCCGATATATTTCTTTTTAATTTATACATTGAAGCATCACATAGAATACATACATATATATGTATAAGTGTATGATGTGTACCATAAACAATGCGATCGAGAAAGGTATTTTTTTTAAAGGTTCTGCTATCGGATTAATAGGGGAGTGTAGGGTAATGTGACGAACTCGTCGAATCTTACATATGACGTCGCGACAAAAATTCCAAATAAATGTAGTCGTCTCCTTTTATCGTGTCGACAATATATTTACATTAATATTAATAAGAAGTCTCGTAATTTGTTCGTGAGGTAATTTACGCCAAAAATGTGCGCAAATTAGCAAACCTATTCAATTTATTTGTGTTTCAGCAGTGCCAGAGCGAAGATGAGTGTAAAAAATGTAAAAATGTAAAAATCAGATAAATATATGCACGTATAAATAAATGAGGTCTTTATCAGCAGTTTTATCGTGACGAACTTTTTGTAGGGTACGGGGACGAACTTTTTTTATTCAAGAATTTGAATTGTTATCGTTGATTTTTTGTAAAAAAAAAAAACTCGAATATTGCCAGATAACATTAAATGCTGCAGTTTTATTGTTGTTTTGTATTGTTTTTAGTAAGTTTGGGCATTAAATATTACTTCCTTCTTTTCCGTATCCAAAATAAATTTTCCGCAAATTAAATATATATTTAAACCCGTTAGTCGTAGAGTAAAAGGGTATACTGTATTCGTGCAAAAGTATGTAACAGGGAGAAGCGTTTCCGACCCTGTAAAATATATATATTCTTGATCAGGATCACAAGCCGAGTCCGTCTGTCCGTCCGTATGAACGCTGAGATCTCGGAAACAAAAAAAGCTAGAAGGTTGGGATAACCTACACATATTCTTCGGCTTCCTACGCAGCGCAAGTTTGTTGCAGCCGAGGGCCACACCCCCTCTAACGCCCACAATTGCCTTAAACGATTTTAAAAAGTTGTCTGACGCCCACACTTTTAAAAAATTTGGGAAAAATTCTGTTTTATTGTGTTTTTCAATACCTATCGAAATGTTGAAGAAATTTTTTAAATCGGACCATTCGCTAAAAAGTTATGCGCGATCAAAGTTTTATATCTCCATCTCCCTCGCACTCCTTTGAGTAACGGGTATCTGATAGTCTCTTGTTTTTTTTTTTTGTAAAAAGGATGGTTCACGACAAACGCTGTGGGATTTGAAATTACGAATCGTACTTTTACAAAAATATGCTCAGTAGATGTAAGCAACTTTCTATGATAAAAATTAACAAAGCTATAATTTTTTAAAATAAATTGGCCAATAAATTGTTGGATTGTTCCTATTATAGCTATATGATGTGGTCGTCCGACTAACTAAATTCTAAATTTTAAAATTATAAAAAAAAAAAAATTTCCTAAGAGTGGAAAATAATGTGTCAAAAAACACCGAAGCAATGATTTATTTTGCTTAAGCTTTTCAAAACTCCCCTACATGACAATCATTTTGATATAATATAATATTATTAGATAAAAGTGATTTAAAATGATCAGTTAAATGTCTTACATCCTACTGGTAGTAGTGCTACTATTGTATTTTTAACTATGCAAGTCTTAAGCAATGAGTGTGATGACAAGATGGGAAGAATTAAAACCAAAAATACACCGTTCATATATACTGTATCGAAGGGGGTGGAAACTCACATACTGGCGGGCGGCACGTTTCATATTCGTTAAGCAGCGGCGACATCAAAGCATTTTGAGTTTCATTGAATCGTTTGCCGCTATACTCAACGCAGCTTGTTATTATTATTGTTTGTGTGCTTCTTACTTGTTTCTATTTTATTCGTCAAGCCGTAATAAGCATGACTATTATCTGTCCACACTTACGGTTGCTTTAGAAAATGTAAATTCGGTGTGAATTATTTGTTATTACTAATTTATTGTTAGCTTATTATTTTATGTTTTGTTATTAATATTAGTATTATGATACCAAAATCTTTAAATGTCTTATGTGTCCAGTTCTACAAAAAAACAAGAGAGAACGCTATAGTCTGGTGCACCGACTATCAGATACCTGTTATTCAGCTAGAGGGAGTGCGAGGGAGATGGAGATATAAAACTATGATCGGGCATAACTCTTTTATTATTTTCTTCTACATTTCGATAGGTATAAATAAACGTAACAAAACTGCATTTTTACTTTTCCGAAATTTTTAAATTTTTTCCGTAAAGGAATCGAATTTAAAGGCCCTTTGCGCACAGCATTTCAAAACGTGCTGTGGCGCTTTGCGTAAGTTGGCGGCCCGCGAATAATTCGATCAAGGTTCGACTCCACTCCGAGGTGGGAAAAATATTATTTTTTTAAGCTGTATTTTTATTTATTTTTTCTTTTAATATATATTGTACTTTTTTTTATACCCTTGCAAGGGTATTATAATTTCAGTCAGAAGTTTGTAACTCAGTGAAGGAAGCGTTTCCGACCACATAAAGTATATATATATAGCCATGTCCGTCTGTCCGTTTCTATGCGAACTAGTAGTACGAGCCAGATCGGACCACTAAATCGTATGGCTCCCATAGGAATAATCTCAAAAAATATATCAAAATACATTGTAACTTTGTAGAAAGTAGCCATTTTAATGTTTGACAATATAATATCAACATTTTTAATAGGTAATAATATATTTAGAATCCCAGAAGCAGCACCGATCGAGTGAGGACTAAACTTTGGGTACTTATTATAACTGCAAGGGTATATAAACTTCGGCTTGCCAAAGCTAACTTCCTTTCTTCTTTGTCATTAAATGTAATATTAGAAATTTCGTACGGTGTATATACCATATATTACGTAATCACAGATTTCCCGATTTTTGAACATCGCTGGAAATCAATTTTTCAACTCAGAGGAGTACTAATTATATTGATTTTCCTTTTCTTGTTATAAGCTTTATGTGTTCAATAATGTGTTTTTGTATCCTAGGCCAACAAAATTGGACTACCTCCGTTTTTTTGTCACAATGCAGACCCGTTAACAACACCACCTCCAGCGCATTGCGGAATTCCACCATATCAGCTTGATCCTAAGACTATGGGTAAGTCACAAAATTTTTTAAAAAAAGTGTGACGTCGAAATACCGTTACTTTAGCGATTATTATTTTAGCCATAAGTCTATTTTGCTGAAAATGAAACAATTCTGATACGTTTGCACACTTTAAAAGTGGAAAAAAAGTAAAACCGATTTAAATTTGTATTTGTGTAAAAATCTTAATTTTCAATGTATCTTTAAAAAACTGGCGTATTCGCTCTGGACAAAAATAGAGAAAATAGTTTTGCGGAAGTCCATTCAAAACCACATTTCAAAGAATTTTGATGAAATATTTTAATGTGTTTTTATTTTAATTGATGTCTTTGTGAAATTGTTTTGGTTTTACTCAAAAATTGTTAGCAATTGCAAATGGTATTATAATTTGGGTCAGAAGTTTGTAACGCAGTTATGGGCACGTTTCCGACCACATATAGAATATATAATCTTAGTAAGGATCAATAGGGGAGTCGATATAGCCATGTCCGTCTGACTGTCTGTTTTAATAGCGTTTGCGAGCTCAGCTCGAAAGCTAGCGGTCTGAAACTTTCAGAGTCGTCCTAAAATATAATAATAATAAATATATATAATATAAATTGAACATTATTAACCTCTTGATTTTATTGGTTTAATGTTTTCTCTGAATGAGTTTCTTTGTTCGAGTTTATATTTTGTTATCTAATATTCGTTTCTGAATCAAAGGCTTTTTTTCAGGGACCGTAAAAGCTATAATTTTTAAAATAAAAATCACAATTTAACAGTTATTCTCTGATTTTTATTTTAAAAATCAAAACGTAACAGTTATTCTCAATTTTTATTAACTAAATCAAATGTTTCTGTGATTTTTATTTAAAAGTCAAAGCATAACAGTTATTCTGTGATTTTTATTTTGACATAACAGTTATTGAATGATTTTTATTTAAAAAATTAAAAATAAAAATCAAAACCCAATATCTTTTATGTAGATCACTTTTTAGCCTATGATTTTTTTCAACCTCATAACTGTTATTTGCAGTCCCTGCTTTTTTATACTCTTGCAGATGGTATTATGATTTCATTCAAAAATTTGCAACGCAGTGAAGAAGTCGTTTCCGACCCCATAAAGTTTATATATTCTTGATCAGCAGCACTTGACGAGTCGATCTAGCCGGACGTGCGACTAAATATTCACGTTTTAAATTAGTTACGGATCAATACCAGCAAAATCCTATTAAAAACAAGAGAGAACGCTATAGTCGGGTGCCCCGACTATCAGATACCCGTTACTCAGCTAAGGGAGTGCGAGGGAGATGTATATATTAAAACTTTGATCGGTCATAACTTTTTAACGAATGGTCCGATTTAAAAAATTTCTTCTACATTTCGATAGGTTTTGATAATCACAATAAAACTGCTAAAACCTGTAAAGCGCCCACATTTATTGCTTACATGGCCACCACTGACATTCGATACGCCATCGCCGCATTAATTTGAAAATTGCTCAACAGAGTATGCGTTGATTCTTGTTTTAAAGTTGATTAGCTTTTATCATTTTATTAATTTTTAAAGTATTTGGCTTATTCCACGTGAAACGTGACAGACAATATTTTTCTTACCATATATATTGTATCGATATTTTTAGAATTAAGCTCCGTTTTGAATATTCATACAGCATTTGAGAATCGTTTGAGTTATTTTATAATTTGGTATGGAACTTTGTGATCTAACTTAATATCTCTTAGAAAAATATTTTTAAAAATATTTTAATTTAAAATGAAGTATTTTTTAAGAGACATTTAATATTTTAAAAAATCTGTACGCCAAAATACACGCGATTTCTGAAAAAAGAAACAGCGCAATTTGCGAAAAAATTATTTTGCATTGATGTACGTAAGAACTTAAACGCCAAAAAGAAATCTTTACTGCTATTTCCACCTATATCCAGAAAGGTATAACCCATCTACTAAACGATAGCCATATAATAACACATCAAACCGATAAGAAATATTTTTGTGTGTTATGTTTTATTTTTGCGGTTTGTCAGTGCTTTTGTTCATTTTCATTTAAGTAAACCCGCCACGAGTTATTGACTTTCTCACCCTAGTTCTCATCGCCGAAATCCATACAAATTATGAAGTAATAATTGCGTATGATGCGATTTCCTTTGTACACATCGAAAATTCTGTGGCAAAGGTTCTGCCAAATTTCCCTCGTTGTTTGTTCGCCCTGAATAGAATTTGTGGTGGGTTGAAATTGAACCCCAGCTATAGGGCTATGTTGGTTTACCGATCAAATTGGGAACCAGCGGCGTAAATAAAAGGCGTGCACTTAAGAGGTCCAATGGATTACACGGCGTTATGGACCTTCACAATGATCAAGTATTCATAATTGAATAATACAATAAAACTTGAGCTAGCCAGATGACAGAGCCGAAGGGCATCAGCCCTTGGTACGGTTAAAATAATTACGTACTTGACTGAGTATTGTTTGCTCTTTATTTTTGAACTACGATAGTATGATATAAATTATACGTATTTTTTTCAGTAGAGCTAGTATAAAAAGAGACTAATTTTTAAAATTAAAACGAAGTTTATTCCTTAACTATCTAAAATTGTCCTCACAAGTTTTAGTAACACAATTCTTAACCATCTATGTGACCCAATAGTTCTCCACTTGGAGAATTTATTAGGTTGGAGGCTAGTCTTGTAAAAAAAAAAAATTTGTATACCCTTGCAGGGGTATAAAGGAATAAAAAAGGTTCAAAAACAACTTGTAAGAGACAGGTTTGCAGGTGTTTCTTTTTGGTATACCCTTGCAGAGGGTATTATAATTTCAGTCAGATGTTTGTAACGCAGCGAAGGAGACGTTTCCGACCACAAAGTATATATATTCTTGTTCAGCATTAATAGCCGAGTCCATCAAGCCATTTCCGTCTGCCCTTCTGTCCGTTTCTATGCGAACTAGTCTCTCACTTTTAAAGCTGTCGCTATGAAACTTTCCCAAAAGTCTTTTTTCTACTGCAGGTAGTACATATGTCGGAACGGGCCGGATCGGACAACTATATCTTATGGCTGACAGACGGGCAGACGGACATGGCTAGATCGACTCGTCTAGTGATGCTGATCAAGAATATATATACTTTATGGGGTCGGAAACGTCTCCTTCACGGCGTTGCAAACTTCTGACTGAAATCATAATACCCTCTGCAAGGGTATAACAAAAGGTAGCACCTGCAAACCTGTCTCTTACAAGTTGTTTTTGAACCTATTTTATTAGTTTCTGTTGGTATACATATTATGGATTCCACACATCAGAACAGTACTCTAGAATTGGGCGAACTAAGCTCTAATAAAGGTTAAGGCGCGAGTCGCTTTGCTGAACATAACTTAAATATGGCAAGTGAAACAAAGTTCTTGATCGAAAACCCACCATAAACCCAGATTAATTTTCTCTAGTCGCTTCAATAATGAGTTCCCAAGAATATATCAAATAAAGTTATATTGCGATAGTTTTATGGCTTGATCGATTTGGCTGTTGGTGGCTTTTAAAAATTATATACTTTGTTTAATCGAAAACTTCTCCTTCACTACGTTGCAAACTTTTGACGGAAATTATAATACCTTCTGCAAAGGTTTACAAATCGTAGAAAATGTGTGCGTTAGAGTGAGCGAGCCGGAGGGGACTAACAAACCTACTTCCCTAGAATTTAAAAACAGTACCAACATTTAAACTTTTTTAGTTTCCGTGATTTCAGAGTTCATTCGGATGGACGAGCGAATAATCATTTTTTGTTGCAAAAGTTAATAACAAAACTTTTGTTTGTCATTATTTTTTTACATCGTTAAGTGTTGTTTTTTTGATTCAGATGTTATTGAGAATTAAAGGCGAAGAAAACATTATTGGTCAGTAATGTCAGATGCGTTACTGACCAAGTGAGATTTTTAAAGAAAAAGTATATAACTTATTGAAATCCGTTTTAATTTTTTTCTTGTCAGCATCTGAAAATACTGAAATGCATACATAAACAGTTAATTGCTGAACTATTAGTACTACGCAAATAGGGGCGTTTTCCTTTTTTAAGGGTACACAGAGAGACCGCCCTCTGTGCAAAGTGGTTAAAAGAACTTCGCACATGACCTAAAACTACCCCCATAAACCTTAATAGCAAACCTTTGTAGAGCTTAAACCTTATATTGAGAGTTCCATCCTCTTTGGTATTGTTCCTTTTACATTTTCCCAGATTTCCACGAAATGATATGAGCCATTTAGGTCCAAGAGGGCTGATGTTATCGATTGCAAAATAACATTGGTAAAATTAGTTTTATACTCTAGCAAAGAGTATATTTATTTTGTTGAGAAGTTTGTAACGCAGTTTTATATTTCTTGTATAGCAACAGCCGAGTCCATATAGACATGTCCGTCTCATGGCTATATCAGTCTCGGCTGTCCGTCTCATGGCTATTTGGACTCGGCTGTTGGTACTAGTCAGCAGCATTCATATATCCTTAATGTGATCGGAAACGTCTTCTTCTAATTACAGCAAAAAACAAGAAAGTAAGCTAGCTTCGGCCAGCCTTATAGATATACCCTTGCAGATCATTCCAATTCATTTAGAAAAACATTAAATTTAAATTAACTTGCGTATATGTTACAACAATCCAAATTTTAGCTGCTTTCGTATAACTTTGGCATTAATTTTTTGATCCTTCCTATGGCAGCTATATGATATAGCCGTCCGAATTTTGTTAAATTTTATACGAAATTTTAAAATAATGAAGAAAAGCCATATCCCAGAGAAGAAGAGAATGTAATAAAAGTCAACAAAGATATAATTTTTTTCCTATTTATTTCCATTTAATTTTCCGACCGTTCCTATGGCAGCTATATGATATAGTTATCCGATTTTTAAAAATTTTTTTTCGAAATTCAGAAATTTTAAAAAAATAGTATTTCCAAAAGTAGAAGGTAATATTTCAAAAAACACCAAAGCTAGAATTTTTTTACGTTTTTTTTTTTTCGATTTTTCCTATGGGAGCTTTAGATATAGTTGTCCGATCTGGCCGGTTCCGACATATATACTACCTGCAATAGAAAGAAGACTTTTGGGAAAGTTTCATCCCGATAGCTCAAAAACTGAGAGGCTAGTTTGCGTATAAACAGACGGACAGACGGACATGGCTAGATCGACTCGTCTTGTCATGCTGATCAAGAATATATATACTTTATGGGGTCGGAAACGTCTCCTTCACTGCGTTGCAAACTTCTGACTGAAATCATAATACCCTCTGCAAGGGTATAAAGATAAGCCTTGAGACTAATTTTTATACCCGTTACTCGTAGAGTAAAAGGGTATATTGTATTCGTGCAAAAGTATGTAACAGGGAGAAGGAAGCTTTTCCGGCCCTATAAAGTATATATATTCTTGATCAGGACCACTAGCCGAGTCGAACTAGCCTTGTCCGTCTGTCTGTCCGTCCGTATGAACGCTGAGATCTCGGAAACTATAAAAGCTAGAGGATTGGCATTTTGCATGCATATTCTTGGAGTTCCCACGCAGCGCAAGTTTATTTCAAAAAGGTGCCACGCCCCCTCTAACCGCCCCCTCATTTTTTGAAAGGTGTCTGGCGCCCACACCTTTAAAGATTTTGGAAATGTAGTTTTATTGTGATTATCAAAACCTATCGAAATGTAGAAGAAATTTTTTAAATCGGACCATTCGTTAGAAAGTTATGACCGATCAAAGTTTTAATATATCTATCTCCCTCGCACTCCCTTAGCTGAGTAACGGGTATCTGATAGTCGGGGCACCCGACTATAGCGTTCTCTCTTGTTTCGTTTAGTTTTGAGTCGCTGATAACGCTGAACAAATTAAGAAAATGTCCCAAAGAACCGTTCTGAAAATATTCGCAAAAATCCAGGTTTCCTGCACTTCTTTTATAAAACTTAACAGATCTCGAAAACCATTAGACCAACAAATTTGCAACTGACACTAATTAAAAGGCTATAGATGCTCCATTCCGAAAAGCTATGCAACCCTAAAAACTTCAAAAACAAGTAAATTTGTTGGTAATTTTTTAAATAGCTAGTTTTTATTTATAGACATTTTTTTTTAAGGCAGGTGGGAGTAATTATTGTACATTAAGGAGTACTATCTCCCAGAGTATATCTCTCAGAATTTGCACTCCATCTGCCTTAACTTGTTAACAACAAAAGTCCCCTTAGATCTGAAAGTTCAAAATAATTTAAACATTTTTTTTTAAAGAAAACTACATATTCAAAAAATAGTCAAAAATTGTATTTGTTTTTAAACTTTTCCGGGTTCCATCTCCGTCAATTGCGGCCCGAACACAAGGAGTAATACCTTTTCGGAAAGGTGCACCTATTGCCTTTTAAATAGTGTCAGCTCCAAATTTGTTTTCAAGATCTATTAGGTTTTATAAAAGAAGTGCAGAAAATCTGCATTTTTGCGAATATCTTCAGAAATTTGGAAATTTTTTTTAATTTGTTCAGCGTGATAAGCAACTCAAAACCAAACGAAAAAATTGGTATCAGCGTTTATTTGGAAAAAAAATTCAAAGTTGTAAACTAGTATTATACTATCCTTTTCAAAGGTATATAAATCGAGATATTACAATTTTTCAGTTCTTTTAGAGATGTTCTTGTTTGTTTGATTAATTGATAGACTTTGATGGTAGCATTAGAATCCGGTCACCGAATAGCGCTACACACTTTAACTTATTTTTGTTCCGGTTCAGTTAAAAGATCTAGTATCAAGATGAAGTATGTCACATAAAGTAAGCTTACTGCAGTACATACAAAAATATGGGCACTTAGCGCTCAAAAAATTCCCCTATTGAAATTGATAGTAGTTTACAAAATCCTTTTTAAGGGTTGCGCGACAGACGAGAACAAATATCAGGGGAGGGCATTGCTAATAGGGCATGACCCGTTCAATGGGATCTACTAAGGGCAAAAAAAAACATAATGCTTTAAAACATGTTGCACAACCACATAATAATGACATCTTTCTGTCGCTAGATTAATTCATGGATGCTATCGTTTTCTATGGGATGCGATACAGCCCGCGGGTGATTGCAGTAACCATCTCGTCACCCTTCTTAGTTGAGATTCCTGCCGCAATGTATAACAATTGAACTTGAAAACGACAACAATAGAACAAATTTTAAGGGCAGGAACAAGAGAGACAACAGTAAAGCATAAAATAGAAAGGACAACAAATTTTCAATTAAAATAAAAACGGCTTGGGATCGAATTTAAAATTGTTCTATAATCCTATATTTACACATCTACTTTACGGGTGATAAAAAAGCAAATTCGTTTTCCTCCCTTGTGTACATAATAATAATTAAACGCAAATTTAATGACAAATGTTCACAATTTTCTGCTATCATATTTTTATGTACAAAAAATATATAAATATATATAATATACGATATTTATAAAGAAACTTAAACTATTTAAAGTGTAATCTTTATGAGGCTTCGTAATTTTTTTTGCTAATAAAAAATGATTCAAAAGATAAGAACGCTACAATCGGTTGTCCCGACTATCAGATACTCGTTACTTAGCTAAAGGGAGTGCGAGGGAGATGGAGATAAGATACTGTGGTTGCGCATAACATTTTTAAGAATCGGTCTATTTGAACCATTTTGGATAAGTGTATGGGTAGTGATAACACTAGTTTACAAAATATTTTTTTTGAAAATACAACAGATGCTCACAATATACTCAAAGTATCCTATTGATTTTTTCGGCAAAGTTAAAGCGCGATATTAAAGCTGTAATTTAAAACAAATATCACCTAAATTGACTAAGCGCAAATCGAGATATACATTAAAAACGGACATACCAAAAAACTTTTCTTTAACAAATATTAAAAAAAATGTATCCATAAATGAATTGGTTAACTGTGATCCAACTGTACAAGGAACTACCATCATCCTTCTTAGGATTTTTTGGCTGTAAATCGAAACAAAACTTAATTTACACTTTGTTCAAAATATTTAAAAATGCGGGTTGTAGACCGATTTAAGCCTGTATGGGATTTGTGGGAGTAAAAGTGGGAGTGGTACTCGGTTACCCATTTACTCTACGCATAACGGGTATAAAAAGTTCCCAAAAGATTATTTTTTCAGACAAATTTATATATTTTTTTTTAAAAATTGTTCGTATGACAGCTATATGATATACGGGGGTGTCACAGAAATCTCTTTCAACCAAAGACGGTTGGTTTTGTGCATTGATGTACTTAAGAATCATAACGGATTTCGGTTGGAAATAATTTCTGTGACACCCCCGATGGAGTCTATTTTATAGACGTTTGATCTCAAGCTTGATAAGCGTGGTCGTACTTTAAGACGTGTACGAGGTTAATGAGTTTTATAATTGATTTTTAAATGGGTTCAGTCATTACCCAAAAACTGTATAAAATCACATTCATGGTTTTTCAGATATTGGCCGAGCTTTACAATCCATGACTTACATTTACAAAATTTAATTTTCAGGCTTAACTCGACCAGCGTTATACCCGTTTGCAGGAGGTCAATATCCTTACCCAATGCTAAGTTCTGATATGACTCAAGTGGCTTCGTGGTATGTCTTTTATAATGCATTTGCAGCTCTAATGAATATACAAATATTTCTTTTTAGGCACACACCCTCCGTGTACTCTGCATCTAGTTTTAGAACTCCTTATCCATCTTCGTTACCGATAAATACTACACTTTCAAGGTAATAATACGCATCCGTGACGTATACTCAGCACGCCCATATACTTACATTAATTAGGCAATGTACATTTTTGCATTGTTATATAGCTATTTTCACGTAGAACGTCAAAAAAATTAAATTAGGACATTTTTTTATAACTTGTTTTAATATATCTTAATATATGTGCTATAGAGGCATATTTATTTTCAATTAGTCAACAGAGTGATAGTTATTTGATGGTTTTGGTGTCACAGAATCTATAGAGTTTTTTAGGAGTTTCTGAGTAAATTTGCTATGAATATATTTTTCAAAGTTTATTATACGGTTATGTTTAAGACTGCGGTTTTTTTGTTTCAAGGATGTAACTTCTCCAATAACCCCCAAAGTAAAAAAGAAGTGGCGATCGCACAAGAAAAATTATCATTCTTTGAAAAGTCTTTTTCTAAAATTATCTCATTCGGCCCGCTAGACAGTGGGGTAACAGAGGAAGATTTGGCGAATTAATGTTTAAATCAAATCTTAAATCTATTTTTAAAAAAATTACCCTTTACATTTAACCCGATTTTGAAAGATTGTTAGAGATTTCTCGTAAGAATCTAGTTTCGCCTACTTCATATTTTACTGAAAATTTCTATGAAATATCACTTTTATATGTGGAAAACATTGGTGCATTTATAAACATATTTTGGAAAAAGTTAATAACAGTAACCTAACCTCAAAAAATACAGTTTTTCCAGAAACGGTTTTATTAGAAAAATACAATTTTATTAACTTTTGACAGCAGATTTGGAATTATTTATTCCTTTTTCTTTGTCGTTTATAGTTATGGAGATATTTTTACATTTATAGGCCAAAAATGTGCATTTACTTTATTATCTTTTTAGGTTCAGTAATTGACCATCCGAATCAATTTTGGGTCAAAATGCGTACAAAACAATTGGTTAAATTGAAAAAAGACCAAAAAGCTCATACACATAAACGAGCACGCAAACACACATGCATACAGAAACAAAAACTCAAACCCATCTAAAGGTTTCCGTTAAATTTAGTGAAAACATAATTTTTGCGCTTATATATCTTCTCAAACATGTACAAAAACATGGGTGTACTTTATTTTCAAACGGTTTATGGGACACAGAGATTTCCTTTTGTGGGGAAATATCGTTCTTGGTTGATTTGATCTCCACTTTGGGCCTCTTTTGTGAACCCACCGTGCGGTACAGGACAATATTTTAGGTTATTGCCTGTACAAGTACTTTCTATTGGCAAATGTCATTACCAAGGACATTTTCACTAGCTAAAGTTATAAAAAGGTGATATAAATATCTGTATAATAAAATATTTATATATACATATATGAACCATAGCAGAAATTTTTTCTTTTGTTATATGCATAGTAGTTGCCTTCCGCATACTCCCGATGCGGTCTTTGGCTGCACGGACGTTGTAGTTCGTTTTCAATGAATATATGTAACTGTATGGTAACTTAGAAAATCGTGAAGAGTTTTTAATGTATTTATCCTCCTAAAATTTAAAAATTTTTATATTTCAAAAACTTTATAAGATTTATTTGCCATATAACCGTGCCTTTGGACTAAGTTTAAGCCTACGCCGACTAGACCTTAGCAGGACCCGCTTACGAATGCGCATTTTTAATATTAATGTATTATTTGTATATGTGAGGCTGAGGTTACATTGCATGTCTCATTTTAAACCGATGTTTCCAAAAATAGCTATTCTTAACGCTTTATTTGCAGTGACTTCCCATTCCGATTTTCACCTAGCCTATTGCCTTCAGTGCACGCCACATCGCACCATGTTCTAAATGCGCATTCTGCTATTGTGGGAGTTAGTTCCAAACAGGAATGTGGTGTTCAGGATACAACAACGAATAATAGATATCCAAGGTAAGTGGAAGAACTTGAAACTAAATGTTGACTAGTCATTTATATTTAGAAATTTTGGATTTAGTGGGCTTTACAAGGAATTTTTTTATGTTTAACTTTTATTATCATGCTTAAAAGTTATTCAATTTAAAATGTTATTCTTTTCGTATTGTTCTTTTTGCATTTATTGCGCTTTTGACATTTCAATTTAGTGGGGGGCGATTTACATCCGCCATCTTTAATTTACCAATGGCTTTCTTCAATGCACATATACACGCATAAAGTACAAATAGACCGGCTTCTGGCTATATATAAACTCACTCATTGGTCCTCTCAATGATATAGCGCCTGCGCATTTTTCACCAACCCTTATAATATGGCACGTTTGAATTTCGTTACCCCTTAAATTTGAAATTCGAAGTCATATATTTTTTAAAATGAACCAAAACTTTTAGCACGCAAAATATTAAAATACATTTACCTACATTTTATTAGCATATAACCTGCATTTACGCTTCAACTAGAAGAGCAGTTTGGTTAATAGAAGTAAAAACCACACCCACTTATATTCGCAGCCGCTCTTATACAATTTCTACCTACCGTATATGGGCATTTCCACAAAAAAGTTAAACATGCAAAAAAGCTTCAAAGAAAATTTAAAAATAATTTAACTAAGTAGTATAGAATTTTTGTGTGTAATTTGAACAAAAAGGTATTTTTAGGTATTTGTTTTATGTTCTTATTTTATTTATTATTTTTATTATTAAAAGTCAAAGAAAGAAAAAAATATGCAACAAAATGTTGATCATTTATTACTACTAGTAATTTACTAGGGATCAGGACAATTTTTATACCCGTTACTCGTAGAGAAAAAGGGTGTATTGTATTCATGCAAAAGTATGTAACAGGTAGAAGAAAGCGTTTCCGGCCCTATAAAGTATATATATTCTTGATTAGGATCACTAGCCGAGTCGATTAAGCCTATCCGTTTGTCCGTCCGTATAAACGCAGATATCTCGGAAACTATAAAAGCTAGAAAGTTGGGATGTGAATGTGTCTGGCGCCAACATCCTTAAAGATTTTAAAAATGTATAAATGCAATTTCGTAGTGTTTATTAATACCTATCGAAATGATTTTGATTTTTAATCGGACCATTCATTGAAAAGTTATGCGCAATCACCCGAAATTTTGCAAATCTTACTAAAGAAAAATCAAAATTTTTGGTCGGCTGATTTAATTGCCACTCACCACAGTGGTAGACGTCTAGTTTGGAAACCAATCAACCAACGAAACCCGTCGCACAGTGGCGCTTTTTCACTTTTTTTGGTAATAAATTATAACTTTTTACCCAAGAGGGATAATTAAATGATTTAAACGCTATATAATACATAATTGTTCTACCTTTAAAATGAGTGTTTAAGACAGGTAGTGGGCGTGGCAGAGGCGTACTTACAAACCGACAAAGTCAAAATTTATTAATAAATCCATTTTTTTCTTTTGTAGGGCTTTAATTTTTATAAATTAACAATTTAAAAAAAAATGCTTAAAAAAATTTTTTTTTGAAAAAAAAATTCTAAAAATAAATACAATTTTTTTATGTTTTCTTATTGTTAAAATCAAACTAATTTTCAGTTCAAACATTTAAGAAAATAAAATAAAACTTATATTTTTTAAGAAATAAGAAAACAGTAACGGATTTCCTGAAAAAGGTCTTGATTTTACCAGGGATGCACCCAAATACAAAATCTGACATTACGTCTTTTTAACTTCTTTTGCCTCAAACAGCTAAATTCGCAAACAGACGCAGCTGGAACTTTCCTTAAATCAAAAAGAATATTCAAAAAACGTTTTAGGGAAGTATAAAAATCTCCATCCAAGGTTTAAAAATAGTGAAAAAATAAACCTTTAGCAAATATCGAATAACCATGAGATGCGGATATCAAACTGTTATTTCTTTTTACGTAATTTGTACTTAATAAACACACCAATTAGGGAAACCAAACATCAAGATTTTTAAGATTTTCCACCTAGAAGTGGCCTAAATTGGCTAAAAATTGTGTTTTAATTTAAAGCAAAAAATTAGTCAGCTTAAAAGAGGAGTATCTTAAAAAAAATCTTATATTCATGGGTGTTACATATTTAAAAAGAGGGTGTGGGTTACAACCTTCTAGGCCAAAATCGAGATTTTGATTTATTGCTCGTTTTTGGCCCAGCTGCGAATCGTGTATCTCAAAAAGTAATGCTTCGATCATTATGCTGCTTTTACAGAAATGTTTGTCATATAATTTGGCACTGTCTGAGCCAACTTAATGTACAATTTTCCTACGTTTAAATATTTTTTGTAAAAAAAAAGAAAAATCCGCAGCTTGCTCTACTTTTTGTAAATCTAACCTGATACAAAAATTCCCACGGGCGCAATTTTTAAAGATACAAAAAAATAAAAATTGGTCAAAATTATAAAAGAATAATGTAATCATCATCCCAAGTTAAGAAATCCCAGCACAATTTATTATTGGTTAAAAAAATCAGGAAAAACGTACAAAAATTACAATTACAATAAGGTTAACAAAGCCTTGGACATTTATGAAAATTATGCAGATATTTTCGAACTACCAAACTGAACCAAATGTAAGACGAAAAAAAATTTACATTTAAAAGCATTAAACTCAGATTTTAGGGAACCCGAAAATTGTTTTTGTGTTGCTTTTGATTGAGTAAACAAGGAAAACAAGGTAGTTTTTGGGTTGTTTGTTGTTTTTAAAGCAACTCTCCGAAAACTCTAGTGTTTTCTGGGACACCCCTGATACTTTGGGTTTAGGAAAATTTTTTTCAAAGCCTACTGTTTGATTGGATTTAAATCGTTTATTTGATTCTCGAACGGTTTCTGTGACACCGGCCGATATTTGGCTGGTTTTAGAATTTCAGAATCAAAGAACTTGGCAAATTTTTATACCCTTGCAGAGGGTATTATGATTTCAGTCAGAAGTTTGCAACGCAGTGAAGGAGACGTTTCCGACCCCATAAAGTATATATATTCTTGATCAGCATGACAAGACGAGTCGATCTAGCCATGTCCGTCTGTCCGTCCGTCCGTCTGTTTCTACGCAAACTAGTCTCTCAGTTTTAAAGCTATCGGGCTCAAACTTTCCCAAAAGTTTTCTTTCTATTGCAGGTAGTATATATGTCGGAACCGACCGGATCGGACAACTATATCTTATAGCTCCCATATGAAGGATCGAAAAAAAAAACGAAAAAAACGTAAAAAAAATTCTAGCTTTGGTTTTTTTTGAAATATTATCTTCTACTTTTGGGAATACTATTTTTTAAATATTTCTGAATTTCGAATAAAATTGTAAAAAAATCGGATGAATATATCATTTAGCTGCCATAGGAACGGTCGGAAAATTAAATGGTAATTAATAGGAAAAAAATTATATCTTTGTTGATTTTTATTACATTCTTTTCTTCTCTGGGATATGGCTTTTCTTTAACATTTCAAAATTTCGAATAAAATTTAACAAAAATCGGACGGCTATCAGAGAGCTGCAACGAGTATGATCGAGTACGATCGATCATCGCGCGATCATTTTCGTTTAATCCGGTAAACTCACTCGGCAAAGAATAATCACGAACAAACCCGAAAGCCGAAGTACGATCCGATCAACTACCCGAGTCGCTTCGTAACGATCAATGATGTGATTTTGAGCTTCGGGTGTAGGTGAACAAAATGATCGTTCCGAAGCGCTCAATCGTTCCCGATGATTGCGACCTCGAGTGAATAGATTGCGAACGGATTAATATGATTTCTTGTGACGACGAAATAAAATTAGGGGAGAGTGCGTTTCAATGTGTTATATGTTTAATGAGAAATATTTATGTAAGATTAAATTAAACGATATTGACTTCATGTATGCTTACAAACTAAGGCACAGTTTTTTTTTTATAAAATAAGCATATTAAGTACATAAAATTAATTCATGGTTTTGTCTTTATCAACTAAATAACATTTCATTTAAAGGAACTAAAATTTTTAAAATAGGAATTAAGAAATAACAAGCTGTCAACTGATCCCGGCTTGCAAAATATAAAGCAATAACACGAACTGCACCGATAGGCGCGAAGCACGATCACACCAATCGATTGCACAAAATATTTGATCACAAACGGGTAAAATCTTCAAGCCGAACGTTCACACACGATCAGATCACACACTTGAACGATCACAAACGATCATTCATGGGACGATCGCATTCGCTCACCGCTCATTTAATTTCGCTCACCCGAAGCGATTAATCAAAACGGATACGAGTAAATGATCGGGTGTACCCGAAAATGATTGACTCGTTGCAGCTCTCTGACGGCTATATTATATAGCTGCCACGGGAAGGATCAAAAAATTAATGGCAAAGTAATACGAAAGCAGCTAAAATTTGGATTGTTGTAACATATACGAAAGTTAATTTAAATTAATGTTTTTGTAAATGAATAGGAATGATCTGCAAGGGTATATAAGCTTCGGTTGGCCGAAGCTAGCTTCCTTTCTTGTTTGATTTAAGAACGTCACTTTTCCAATAACTCCCGCAGTAAGATAGAAGTTCCGATCGCACGGTCAAGAAAAATACTTTTTATAAAAAAATTTCGTTCGGCCCGCGTGACAGTGCACTATAGGCTTGATGACCACTTTTTGTGGCCTTAATTTATTATCTAAAAACGAAACAAAATTTATAAGTTTTTCTTTTTGAATTGAACTTATAATATTAAAAACAAGTTTTTTTTTTTAAATAAGTTAGGAAAATTGTTTTTAATTTTATTTATAATGAAAAGAATATAACTTTAAAACCAAATTTGAGTGCCTTACATTTTTTTGTTAAGCCTAGTACTCACCTCGATCAAAAAGGCAACGAAACGAAAATTTCTATCAGGGTTCGAAAAATAACACACAAAGTACTATACAAATGTATAATACTTGAAAATGATTGATACGCACAGTATTCCTTGTGTATTATACATGTGTGAAATAAAATGTGAAGTATTCTATTCAAATAAAAGACACGAGAAAAATACATGTATTTTATTCTGACATGTACAATAAGTCGTGTACTTTATTTTCTGTACAAAAATGACAGGCGGAAAATTTCGTGATCCAAATTTTGTATAAAGATTTTTTTTAAGTGCAATCGAATCGATTTATTATTAGAATCAATATATGATATACCAAAAATATTTTTTTGAAAAGATGTTGTAAATTAATTTTTAAATTATTTATATAGAATTAGAAGGATAACGGTATACCTTAGAGATTTAATCGTAACTGATATTTGTGCAACAAATAAGCGTATGTTTTAGGGTTTTAGGTCGAGGCCTTCAAATACAAATTTAAGAAAATGTGCGCAAAAGGTCAAATTACATTCATATGAACAAGAGTTTAAATATGAAGGTGAAACTAGGTCACATTCTTTTTGCCTATTTAAAGATGAGTTTTTATTTTGAGTTGTTAAAAGTTAAAGGGCTATAAATAAACTGTCAATTGCAAAGTATTATATGTCAACACTTAAAATATACAAATAAATATTTGAAACCACACTCTTTCGATGGCCTATTATTTATTTGAATTAATTTAAAAGTTATTGTTTTTTTTTCATTACTTGCTCCACGTTAATGCCAATAGCTGTTTTTAAAATTTATATAACTTAACATTAAAGTCTGATGTTATCTTAACAGAATGACCTCATTAAATCTTAATCCACCCAAAGTTCTTATCCAGCCTAAAGTGCAGTGCGGTTTGCGAATTAATGTTACAATCAACTCTCAAAGAGCAAAAAACTTGCTAATGACAAAAACTTGCTAAGGGGTGTCACAGAAACCGGCGATGAATTTGGGGACGGTTGGTTTGGAAACTAACCCATCAAAACCGTAGGTGTCACATAAATTCGAACGATTTTTTTTTCGGAAAACTTACCGAAAAACGACTAGGGTTGGATGCACACACTAAATATCGAATATTGAATAATTAATGGTTTTTTAACAAATTACAAAAAGCGCATATTGTACAAAATAAAAGAAAACAAGAGAGAACGTTATAGTCGGGCGTCCCGACTATGAGATGCCCGTTACTCAGCTAAAGTGAGTGCGAGTGAGATATAAGATATATATATATAAGACTTTCATCGTGCATAACTATTTAACGAATGTTCCGATTTGAAAAATGTCTTCTACATTTCGATCAGTATTGATAAGCACAATAATACTGCATTTTTTCTTTTCCAAAATCTTTAAAGGTGTGGACGCCAGACACCTTTAATGCGATTGTCGGCGTTCGAGGGGAATCAAACTTGCGCTGCGTAGGACTCTTAAAATCTGCATGCAAAATGCCAATCTTGTTGCTTTTATAGTTTCCGAGATAGTTTTGGCTCATCCAGACAGATAGACAGACAGACGGATAGACAGACATGGCTAGATCGACTCGGCTAGTGATCCTGATCAAGAAAAATTAATACACTCGTCATTAAATACACTTTCTAATATCTTCTCACTCGGCACGCTGCAATAGAAAATGCATGTGAAGGGAAAAGGGCTGGAAATGTTCGCTAGGGCGGGCCGAATCAGAAAATGTTAAAAAGTGTATTTAATGACGAGTGTAATAATTATTCGTCACAAATGTTGATATCAGAACTTTTGCATGTTGTTTCTTACCTCGTTAAGAAGTGTTTTTATTTGATTTATATATAGGTTGAATGGCTGGATTTCTTTTAAAATATATTATTTTAATATATATTTATCCAGAAAAAAATCTGGGTTGAGTATCCACTGAAACAATCGCAAATAGCCGAAAAATATATATATACTATATCTATATATATATATACTATATAGACCACATAATTCTAAATGTCGGCAAACATCGGTTTTTCGAATTCTTAGCTATACCGCGGAACCTGTATATGATGGGATTTTTACATAGCAGCACCCAAATATCATTGAAAACTAGAAATGGAAATTTTACAAAGTTCAATTTTGTGTTCCTGTGTTATTGCTTGAGTTTTATAAACCTTTTTTAAGTGAATGATTTTTTAGTCAGTAAAATCTGAAATCTGAAAATTTTCGGTCCCTGGAAGAAAGAAGAATGTCTAGCATGACGTCAATAAGGTCATACTGGTTAAAAGACAGAACAAATTGTAAAACGTTGATATTGCATTTAAGCCCAATAAAAAAAATAATTTACACATAATTTTTGCATAACTGTAACTGTACTACAGTTTTGCAAAACACCCTTATGCACGACAGCCTAAATTATTTCCAAAGCTCCTGTTGGTTATCTCTAGCGTCCCCGAAACTTTCCGGCGTATTTTTCCATACGGATGAGGCCAGACTACATCTTGAATGTATTTTTTACGTAAAATATTCGTTCATGTAAATACTCCTGTGAATTTACATGTAAAGAACCCATGAATGTCGACATAAAATAATATAACACAGAACTATTTTTGTTGTATTTAATTTTACCTTATAATTTTATGTTTGAATGTCAACTCTAAAACGAAATTATCTACTATACAAAATATAATTAAAATCATGTTCAAAAGGATTACAAACAATATTATGAGAGTTCGGTATAAAATAAGTGTATGCGCAAAAGCTCTCGCGCAGTCATTTTGATTCGTGTCGCTGGCTTTTCTTCGTCTCTCTTGTTCGGATTGACTTCGTGCACCTTTATCGTTAAGTTTTATTTTAAATAGTCGAAAGAGAGTAATTCGGAAAATTGTTGTGGCAGTATATACAATTTTGTGAAAATTTATATAAGCAAAGAAATTATTAAACGGGATGCCTCAAAATAATTCAGAAATATTGTAGAACAATAAAACGACCAATTTGTAGTAATTCAAAAATTCTCCCCGTGGAAAAACAATAAACAAACGTGCTTAATCTTATATTCTTAAAGCAAATAAAAACAACTGAGTGTAACCAACCATAAATAAATTATATTACATAACTTAAAAACGTGTTAGAAAAATGTGTGGCAATTATCTCTTCCTAAACAATAATAATAATAATAAACAATTGGCTGGAAAAGTGTTGTAAAGGCATTTTAAACGAACAAAAAACATTTTGGGTTAACATAAAATTTACATGTAAAGCCAAGCCGGACTATAATACAAGTTTTTTTTAAGCTTTGCGTATAAATTTAATAATTTAATACGTATGTATGCATTGGGGCACGTAAAGACTATTAAATTTCTACAGTAATAAATCAAATCCACTTTAACTACTTTGTAACTTGTAAGAACTGCATTGCAACAGGCGGGCAACAGGGTAACTTTTACTAACACCCAATTTATGAGAATTTAACTAAATAGCAATAGCTGTCGTGATTTAAAAATCTACAAATTTTAATGCCTACTACATCCAAAAGTTGTTGACCAAAGAAAATTCACAAAACAAAAACATGCTTAAATAGAATATATATATAATATGTATAACACTTTGAATGTGTAAAAAATATAAATCTTTTTTATATTGCAACCGAAATATATAAAAAAATATAATACCCTACTGCAAGGCAAGACCTAATAAAATGCATTTTATATAATTTCGACGCGGAAAAACATACCAACGGTTTAAGAATCTTATGGAAGTTAATGGAAAAACTGGAATTAATGAGCGTAGACTTAAAAAATATAATAAACGGCTAACTAATGGTCAACATCCGACGGATCTTAACAGTTGATCTATTGAAATACTTAGAATGCCAAACTGTGGAACATCCAATGGTGGAAGGACTTCGGACTCAAAGGAAATAATCAATAACAGAACAAAACGACGCGATGAAGAGCTACATAAACAATCGTTTAATGATTTAAAAACACACCAGGATAACGTTGATGACTCCTATGACCAGTATACGTCATTGACTGACAACAGTAATCGCAATGATTTGGAAAAAATCTTTGTCGTTCCATCAAGAAGTTCGGACGGCATACCGGCGTCGTTATCCGAACTGCTTTTACGCCAGCCAAAAGACATTTCTCAGCATTGGCAAACAGCTCCAGAAACAGAAAGTTATCAAGAAGAGGGTTTTCGCAATCGAAATGAACTAATTTCTTGTATATACACAAATAGTATGCTAAATCAACAGAAATGTTCGCAGCAGCAGCTTTTGGCCACACAACTTTTTTATGCTCGACTTTTACAGCCACATTTGGCAGAAACAGATCATGTGTCAGAAAAATCCATCGGTAAAGCGATAAATATGGTTAATTACGCTGGATTAAAAAAGCCCATGATTAGACAAGGTGAAATTCCACGAACCCCTTCCTCGCAAGATAATAATAACAATATTGAGCTAATTAATGATTTGGAAAATTGTTTAAGATGTGGTGACGCACCTTTATTTGAATTTTCTAATGTTCACCAAAATCAGAGAGCAAGCCAAAGGCACATGCAAGAATTAGAAAATTGTAATCCCATTTTAAATATCGCACCGAACTTAAAAAAAAGTAATGATTCCAAATGCACAGATGAGTACGACCTACAACACACTTGTGAATTTATCCGAGAACACAAAAATGTACTAATCGATGTTAAAAACAGACTTGAAAAACTTTCCTTACTATCAGCAAATTTTCGGAAAAGACTGAGTGTGCGTCAATGTCACGTCGATTTGAATAATGTTTCGGATTCAGCCCTTGAGGCGAATGTGGGGCGACAATTAGATGGGAATTGCAAGACAATTGAAATCGTATTGGAACAAGTAAAACGGCTTTATAATCAATGGAGCAGCGCTGAGCTCTATTACCTGCGAAGCTTACAACGTTTGGGTCTCACATCAGAAGAAGATGGGGAAAGTAGTCATTCGCCAACACATACCATTATGGCTTTGGCTGCAATAGCACTATCCGATGAAAGATATCTTTTAACTAAGAAAACTACAGGTATTGACTCTAAGCACCTTGATACCGAAAGCGAGTCAGATTTGTTACCGACTTTAGCAAAACCAAAAACCCTGAACGAAATAGAGGATATAATATTACAACTCGCTTCAGCGAATCAAACTAGTGTACCTAGTACAACACCTGATGGCTACAGTGATAGTGTTAAAAGCGATTATGAAGAATCCACTTCAATACCCACATGCATATGGCATACGAAAAAGCGTAGCTTTCGGCGTAAAGAGGATGTGGAGCATTGTACTACTGCCGCTGAAATTATTTTAGAATATGCTTCATTGTCTTCATCATCTAATGCAAAAACGCTACGCATGCCTGATAATTTCACATCTGTGTCAAACTTTACTGATACTATTGAAAATTGTAGTGTCAAAACACAATCTCCTACTATGTTAAATAACAATCGAGAAGGTTCAGCTGTGTCAGTCATTACGGACCCCTCATTCTTTTCCGAATTTTATACCGCACCTTCTACACCTTCGACAAGTAGTAGCTGCTCGACTGGAATAGTTTCTGGAGTCTTTGGATTAGGTCACAATCGAAGAAAGCCACGATTCGCAAGGCGCATAGAAACTCTGACTTTAGATTCTTCAAAACCTAGTATTATAAAGGGAAATGGCAATCAAGAATTTTCTTACCAGCTAAAAGTTTCGCCAGCATCAGGAAAATCAACTGAAAATTTGTCCCCTCCAATTCCTAAGACCACATCTTTAAATAATGTTGCTGTGACGACTACGCAGAAAAGTTCCATAGCCAGTATGTTTAAAGCACGGCTTAGCGCGTTAAAGGCAGATACTGGATCACTCGAGTCTAAAATTGTACCAATGCTAGATGCTCCGTATGACTTAAGTATTGGGACCAAGATAAAACAAATGTAATTAATTAAATTAAATTTACAAGTTTAATATATGTAAACTATTATTTCCTTTAAATTCATAAATCATTCCACGCCAAAGGAGGCACGTGATACATTTAAAGTTACTTTTCAAAAAATATCGAAATCATTTTTTTCGGTACAAGAATCAAATATAACAACCCGAATTGGTATTAGTTTTATTTGGCGCCGTTAATTTTGTAACGTGATCAAACATTTTAAGCGTGAGAATCGTTTGCCAATTATGATTACAAATTTTACAATAAAACAAGAGAGATAGTTTTATTCGAGGGCCTCTCAAATACCCGTTATTCAGCTAAATGAGTGCGAGAGAGATAAAATTATGCAAGCAGCTAAGCGAAAATAGTTTCATTCTGTGCGGGACATTTTATCGAAAATTGGTCGCTCGCGAAGTTTTTTTAAAAATTTATTTTCTAAATCCAACTTTTGTTCCAAACGCGTATGTAATATTTATTTTTTTTATTGCTCGCCATCCTTGGTGTTATTTTGCAAAAACTCAACACACTATGTCTGGGGCTGTAATAGTATATGTTGTTATTCAAAATTAAGCGGTTCAAAAAGCGGTCGGGTTCGTCCCCAAAAATTATACCCTCTTCAAGGGTATAAAAACGAATGCTAGCGTAAAGAGAGCTAAAATGTGATCCCATTTAAAATAATTAGACGTTGCATTAATTAGAGGGGGAATTAGATGGACCAGAGGGAATCAATAAGAACAAATAGTTCAAATAATCGATTTAAATCCGGCGCTCTCTTAGCGCTGGCTGCTTTCTTCCAGCACCAGCAGCAGTGTTGAACACTTTTTATGTTTTTGCTAGTGCTTACAGTGCACTGGATGACGGAACCAAAAAGATAAAGTCTCACGAAATATTTACGATGCAACTATTACCTGTAGGGGATCAAATCGCTAAAAAGAAAAAGTGGGGCATAGAACTCTTAAAGTATCATACTTTTATCCAGAGATCTTAGCACAGGCAGCTTTTTTCCAGCACCAGCAGCAGTGTTTATGTTTTTTTTGTTTTTGCCAGCGCCATCTATTGCAAGGCATCGGTACCACTGGCCATTCAAGGCATAAATGTGGGTGCTAGCCAGGTTTTAGCGTTAAGGGTGATTGTGGGCGTTAGAATGGGCATGGCAAAAATTGATTATGCTAATCGATAGGTATCAGTTACAATTTTCATTATAGCATCACAAGTCCACAGCTTTTTGCTGTTTGTGGGCGTTAGAGGGGGCATGACACTTTGATGAAACCAACTTGCGCCATTTAAACACCATTTTAGACCCCAAGTTTGTTCACCAATATTGTTTAGAATCCTTTACTTGACTTTTTTCGGCCCATACAAATCGTCCCGCCCTCATACACATATTTCGGGCTATGACAGCCCGATAGGAAAAAATACGAAATATACCGAAAAATACAAAAAAATACCCACAAATACCAAAGACTCCAAAAGTACAATACATATGTAAAACAAGAGAGAACGCTATAGTCGGGTGCCCCGACTATCAGATACCCGTTACTTACTTTGATCGCGTATAACTTTTTAACGAATTGTCCGATTTGAAGATCTACATTTCGATAGGTATTGATAAACACAATAAAAATAAAAATTTTACTTTGCCGAAATCTTAAAAGGTGTGGGCGCCAGACACCTTTTAAAATCATTGGAAAAAAAACATTATTGTAAGAACATTAAAATTAATTCGATTTTTTTATAGCAAATATGAAACTTAAGATTTTATTTAAATTTTCCACTTTTTTATTTCTAAGAGGGTTATTAGCTTCTTTAAAAATAAACCGGTTAGAAAGGCACACAAAATACCAGACTTACATCTTGTTTAGACAATAAGTGTTTCTGCTACAGCGACATTTTCTTCCATAATTTAGTAAATGAGTACCAAAAGTCCCGGTACCAGCAATACGGTAATCGGTTTGAAATTAAACATTTGTTTTGGTATTGGTACCTGTTCCGGTTCTCTATTAGGAATCGGTCTATTTCGGTTCCGGTTCTGGTTTTATTCAATGTTACTCTATGAGTAACGGGTATAAAAACAGGGTCATGTCATTAAGCTCATAAATCCACCCCTCTAAATTTTAAAGAAAATATTTAAAGTTAAAAAATAAAAACTTCCCAGAGGGCGGGTTTTTCTAAAAAAAAAAAAGAATAAAATTTGATAATTTTTGGCGGAGATACAGTGATCACCGCAAAACGCCTTTTTTGCAACGCAGTGAAGGAGACGTTTCCGACCCCATAAAATTCTTGATCAGCATCACTAGACGAGTCAATCTAGCCATGTCAGTCTGTCCGTCCGTCTGTTTCTACGCAAACTAGTTTCTCGAAAAAAATTCTAGCTTCGGTGTGCTTAGAAATATTACCTTCTACTTTTGGGAAAATTATTATTTAAATATTTCTGAATTTCGAATTAAATTGTTCAAAAATCGGATGACTATATCATATAGCTGCCATAGGAACGTTCGGAAAATTAAATAGATATTCTCTTCTTCTCTGGGATATACATATGTAGCTTTTCTTTAACATTTCAAAATTTCGAGTTAAATTTAAAAAAGTTCCAGAGCTCGTAAAAAAAGGTCTCACTTGTGCTTGTTGTCAGGAAAAAACCCCTCACATACTGACCCCATACGAACCTGTCAGAGAGAGACCCCAAAATTTCGTTTGCCCCTGGATTGCTCCCTGCTCAACCGATGAGCGATTTGGTTTGCTCGATCGGGTCTGTGTTCACCCGAGACCCTTTTCGTCGAAAATACTCGGCAAAAGGTCTTTTGAGCATGTATGTGTGCTTCTCGTATAGCTCGGTAAAAATTTTTACACAGCTTGCTTTGTTGCTCTCGTATAGCTGAATAAAAATTGGGATTCTCTTTCTCCACCGAGCAGCCTTAATAATTCTCAGGGGACATTTCTTTTTTTCACCATTCCGGATGGTCAAACCTATACACGGAAATTAAAAATTGTACTTTGTTTCATTGTCGCCTACCATTAATGACCAACAAAATTAATTTTTCTGGCTAAAATTTAAGTCACCTTATTTGAAGGAAGTTGCGAAAGTGGTGCTAGTCTCACTTGCATAACAAACATCAGTGGAGAGGTCATTATCAACGCTTAATTTCATCCTCAACAAAAGACATAATTTTAAATATATAAACATGAATAAATAATAATAATAATTGCGTTATTTCATTACATAACAAGAGAGAACGCTATATTCGGGGACCCCTACTATCAGATACCCGTTACTCAGCCAAAGTGAGTGCGAGGGAGATGGAGATATAAAATTTTTAATCTGGCATAACTTTTTAACGAATGGTCCGATTTGAAAAATTTCTTCTACATTTCGATAGGTATTGATAAATACAATAAAACTTTTCCAAAATCTTTAAAGGTGTGGGCGGCAGACACTTTTTAAACTCGTTTATTGTGGGCGTTAGGCGATTGTGGGCGTTAGAGGGGGCTTGGCCCCCGGCTGAAACAAACTTGCGCTGCGTAGGAAGCCAAAGAATATGTGTTACTCTACGAGTAACGGGTATAAAAATGTATCTACATTTTAAAATATTTGAATATAACGTTTTTTGGCCTCTATATTTTTTTGTTTTATTTTCCCTATAATTTTTTCTTCTCTCTCTCTCGCTTTCGCTCTCTCTCAAATGCTTCTCCTGTCACAAATTATCTGAGGCAACAACACAAGCAAACCCAGCAACAAAAATAAAGACCTTTTGTAGGAAACCTTTTGTTGTTTTGCTCACCTGCTGACTGTCAATATATGAGCGCCAAACGATTTTGTTCGTATCGAGCGGTCAGTTGGGGACCGATCAGATTGTTCCGGTCAACCAAAAACCCGAGACCGAGAGCACAAACGAAATGAAAAAAGGGTTGTTGCTCAGACCCTGAGCTAGATATTCTCAATTTTGGGGTCTTTCAACTGAGCAGCCCGACTAGAAAAATTCGGTTGACCGTATTTTACGAGCTCTGCAAAATTCTGACACCTATGTTATATAGCTGCCATAATGCGAAAGCAGCTAAAACTTAGATTGCAAATAAATTTAAATTTAATTTTTTTTTCAAGTTAGTAGGAATGATCTGCAAGGGTATTTAAGATTCGACTGGTCAAAGCTAGTTTTCTTTCTTATTTTAAGTGCTCAATGTGTGTTTTACATATTACATGTTTACCCGCTCCCTGGGAAGAGTTCTTAGTTATTTTTTAACTTTTAGTATTTTATTTTTAATCAAAACCTTTGGAAAATCATAAAAAAATCTTAAAAATTAAAAATTGAGCTTCCCAGGGGCGGGTTTTTTAAATGCTTAAGCGAAATGTAAAAGCAGAATGGAAATCCGATCATTTTTTTACTAGCCGAGTCGACCTAGCAATGTCCCTCCGTCCGTCTGTCTGTCTGTGTGTCTTTTTGTCTGCCTGGTATGGTAAATATATAAAATAGCTCTAAAAATAGTATGAAATAGTTGTCCGATACAACTCTTTCCGACTCTTATAAAATAGAAAGAACACATTTCGAAAACTTTCAAACCTATAGCTTTACAACCGAGAGACAAATTTGCGTGGAAATAGACAGACGGAGGAGATGGCTAGATGGACTCGGCTCTTGATGTCGATCAAGAAAATATATAATTTCTAACTTAAATAATAATTCCTTCTGAGAGGGTATACAAATTATATTAATAATTAAATACAATATTTTACAGCACATAGCTTCTAAGTATTAGAAATAAGAAAATATACTTGAAAAATACTATATATTTGATGTTATACTTTTCAGAAACTTGGATACAAAAAACTCATCGAATACACAATCAAACGATTCTAAGGAGACTTCGAATGATAAAAAAAACCCCATATAAAGAAGCCACTAAATGCGTTTATGCTCTATATGCCGAGTGTACACTTAAAGAATCGGCTGCTATTAATCAGATTTTAGGGAGACGGGTAAGAAAATTAGTTACATAATTATCGATTTATATAAGTAAGTTTGATCCAAATTCTTTTGCTATTTGTGTTGTGGGATCTGAACAATTCGCGTTTTCGTAAAGACTTATATAATAAAACGAATTTCGGTAAATCGACACATGGAATATGAAAAACATACGAAATGTAGAATTATACGATATTTCGATTAAGCATACATAAATTACAAAAACTGCTTCTAATGGATTACCTTATTAATAATACTTTTGTAGTGGCACGAACTTTCCCGCGAAGAACAAAGCAAATATTACGAAAAAGCTCGACAAGAGCGTCAATTGCATATGGAATTATATCCGGGGTGGAGCGCACGAGATAACTATGGTTACGTGTCAAAAAAGAAAAAGCGAAAAAAAGACAGATCGACAACGGATTCGGGAGGTACTGCACAAAATTCTCAAAATGTTACACTCCCCCTCTTTTTATTGCATTTCACTTTTATATTATTTCATTAAATCACTAACACACATACACCTTAAAGCACACATCTAACATCAACAACTAACTACCCGAAACTAGAAATAACAGTAAAATAAAAAATTCCTTTATGTAATTTGTGTAAATAATTGAATTATATATAAATATTGTAAAGTCCATACATAGAAAGAGTACATAAACAGATCTCCACTTTGAAGATGTACATCTTTGCTTTTGTAGATTAGAAGATAGCTTAGACGACTTTAACCATAGTTAGTCAATGTAAACATAGATAGTAATCTTAACATTTTTATAAATTGGGATCTATGAACTAACCTATTTGATTTAAACTTCGAATTTGGTTAAGCTTCGACTAAAGATTACAAATTACAAATGGCAGGATTGTAAGATGGCTCACATTGTTAGTTCAAAAATGTTATTATTGTAATGAATTGAATTTACTTTTATGAGTACTTAAAGAGCGAAGAAGCACATAAAAATGAATGTGAATAAAAATGTGTCAGTGGGATATTGCGTTTGTATGCATTGCTTGCTGATTGATATTCATGTATGCTAATTTCATAAAATTTTTAAATGCAGTTTTTACATTAGGAAAACTACAAAATGTTTAATGAATATTATATTATAGATTTAAAAACACATATACGAACACGAAACACAAACATAATTAACCAATTACGCTAACTTACAGCCAACAAGTTTGCGACTTTGAAACGGTCATATTAAACAAAATTATTTATTTCGGCATTTACTAGAATATTTTTTTAACTGCAATTAACAAAGATAAGTTCTTTTTAAACTCAATATGTGAAATTTCTACTTCTTAGCTTTTACCTTTAATTTTGTAAGTTTGTTGTAAACACATGAATTTAATTTCCCAATTTGTATTCAAAGAAATTATTTAAAAAAATTTAAAATACTAAAAAAATGCTTTTTTTAAATAAGGGATTTGCTACTAGCGATTGGCTGTAAATTAGCAGTTAATAAACAAAATTGGATAAAAATTTAACTAAAAACCATAGAACAAATTATTGACTCATAATAATTTCTTACAAGTTTTAATTTCGAAAGATTCTTTCCTTAAGAATCTTGCAACCGATAGTAAATAATTTCCTAATCTAAATTGGGCATCTGGAATAGAATTGGCAAAAGCATGCGCCCGAAACCGTATTGAAGATCGATCAGTCCAAGCTTTTGAAAATATCGTAAGAAAACGACCGTTTAATTTCACAGTACCACATGAAATATAGACACTCAGTTGTGGCTTCAGATTCTGGAAGAACCCATTTTAAACATAAAGTAAAGCTCATTCGTGGCTTTCTGGCTTAGCTCCCGTTTTGCTTTTGAATAAAAATAATGTATGCCTTTAGAGACAAAAGGTAAACCGTTGTACACATTTCAATCAAAAACCAACGAAATAAAAATGTCTATATAAAAATGAAGAGCTTAACATTTTATGACGAAATGTATAGACATTTACATTTCGTAGCCGTTTGATGGAAGTGAGTATGCTTTAAAACTAACAATTTTATATCTAAACGTAATGCATAAATTTAAAATAATACAAGATGCATATTTCAAAAGACCGGCCAACTGATAAATATTCAAATTTTAGTTTTTTTTTATAATGATATTTGAAAGTCATTTTTTGTTCTACGCACTTTGTAGCGCAATGAACGATATATTTTCAAGATATTAGCCTATGGGTGCCACCGAATTTTCATTAGAGGAATTCCTACGTACATCAATTTGATGCGGAAAAAACTATGTTTCAAATGTATGAAGGATCGGAAAAAGAACAAATAGAACAGGGTCACATTTTAAAATAGTTGGAAAATGGACAAATCTGTTTTGTATCTTTTGAAATATAAAAAAATGTATTCGACTTGATAAAGTTTTTGCTAATTCCTTTTTAAGGAAGAGGCCCAACTTCTGGCTTAGGTTTTTCTTGGCAAGACCTGGCAACTGGTTGGTCATATTTGTTGCTTAAATAATTGTTGCTAGAAAGGGTCCAAGCGGTTAGATTTATTGTTTATGCCTATCAGATTTTTCTGCATCCGTAATTTTGAATAAGAACAGGATTCCGCTTAAATTGCAGACAGACAGACGGTTTTGTTGGGGATACAAGGATATGCTTAGGCAATCGCTTAGGGATATTTTTTATGTAATTCTTAGTCTTAGAGTTATATTTATAACCTACAAGCCAGATAATGATTTAATTCATAAATAAATAATTTATTAGTTTTAAAGATATTTAAAAAAAAACCTTTCGCACGCGACATAAATAGAAGTGACTTTTTTGACTACCAGGTCAACTTTCGATTGAAGCGAAATATGAAGAAATATTTTTATTCAGTTAATTTTATAGTGTTCCTTCTTCTTTCTTTCACACGCGACAGTTTTTTCCGTCGTCTTGTTAGCCTTTAACGTAAAAAAATTATTTGAAAGCTACTTTAAAAAAGACCAAAAAATACTAAATTAGGACATTTTGGTCCATATTATAGGCATTGTCCTAAAAATTATCTAAGAATGCTCAAATTGCTCAGCTTAGTTGAGGATCAATCACACTAAAATCAAATATCAGTGTAAAATTATATAGAAATCAAATCAAACTTCAAGCTTTTTGTCTTGGCTGGCATCCTCAGAGAATTGCCCCTTTAAAGGGTGTCTTTTTTTTATGTTAGCATGCGTTTCTTGATAGTGCCGAAAAGGAAGAGTTTAAGTTTCCAAGAAATCAAAGAAATACTGAGGACTGAAGGAAATAAGTCGTCTCCTCGGCACGACTAAGGAAAGAAAGCTATTGAAATATCTTTGAGACGCAACAGATTAATCTATGAAACAGCTATACTTTTTGAGACTAGTATATTTCTTCTGTAAGTTCAAAAGAAATCGTTCAGACTGACGAACGTGAAATGACTAAAGTAGTGGCTGAAACATTTTCTAATTATGTTTTATTTATTTTTTACTCTACTCATAAAATGTTCGCGATGAGTGCTAGTATTAAAATATAATAGTTTAAATCAAACAAAATGACATAAAATAATTTAATCTGGGACCATGTGCAATGGTAGCATTACCAAAATGTGTACAAATCAGGGCTGTGAACCCAATGCAAATCTGAAACTTTTGCTTTTTAAAAGAATCTTCACACAGGATTAATTTGTAATCCTGAACCATGCTACAATATTTCGGACAATCCGGTACGTCAAATCAATTGGCATTATTCACAAAGCTTCAAGTATGATATGGTTCTAATCCATATTCCACTTTTTGGTAATCAAAGCCCTGGTAGAACACATATACACTTATAAGCAAAACATTGAATTGGCTGATTATGTATTCCATAATACCGATACATATTGGATATTATTATATATTATATTTTCGCGAAACATCGCGTTTATCCCACACCCAGTGGCATGCCTTGGGGCGTGAAGAGCAGGCGAAGTATTACGAGTTGGCGCGAAGGGAACGACAACTGCACATGCAAATGTATCCCGATTGGAGCTCTCGTACAAATGCCTCTCGGGGCAAAAAACGGAAGCGGAAGCAAGATACCAACGACGGAGGTTAGATACATTTTCATAAATTATTCTACGAAATAAAATCAGTTTATATTGAGCCAGAAATGATAAATTAAATATTAACAAATTTAAAATATGAGAAAATTGATAGAGACAACATGTAAATTAAATCTATGCTAAAATATTCATATGTGTAAATATTAAATTTTCAATTACTCATATATACGCTTTTTAAATCGCAATTAAATTCGGAAAAATATATTGGATCAAAAAAGATTGACAAGCCATATGGGGTTTTTTTTTTAAACAAACTGAACACCTTTTCTTGGGTCACATTTTTGATTTTCCTGAAACTGTTTGTTCCTGTACTATTCGGAAAATAAGTAAACACCTAAATCAAGATTTGTCCGAAAAAAAATTAGTTTTTAAATACGAATTTTTTTAGTTTGCCAAAAACGTCAATTTCGAAAAAGTACTCTCTCCGGTTGTAGTAATCCGATTGACTTCGTGTCTTTTGTAAAATTCCTCTAAAGCCTCTTCTTAGAAACAACAATTTAAAAAAAATGAAAACAAATTAAGATTTAAAAAAATATTTTAAACATGGCCACCACAAAAATAGTTTTTTTTTTAATCTTTATATATGCGCCATATTGTTAGTTAATAGATTAAAAAATGACTTTTTATTTTTCTTAGAAAAAACCCGAGAAGTTGTTAAAAAAATGGGACATTTAAAAAATTTAAACAAATACCGATTGTATTAAAAAAAATAATTTTTTTGTGGGGGTAATGTTTAATAATTTTATTAAAATATTAATTTGTTTTTATTTTTCAAAAAATTAAAAACCCATTTAAAAAACCAAAAATTTGTAAAGAAGATGTTTTAGAGGAATTAATGCAAAAACACGAATTCAATTAGATTACTGGTACCTTTTCAAAATTGACATTTTTTTTTTTGCAAACTTAAAAAAAATTGAATTTAAAAAGTAAATAAAAAGTAAAAAAATAAATAAAAAAAAGTAAACATTTTTTCGGCAAAATCCTGATACACGTGTTTACTTATTTTCCGAAAAGTACACGTACAAAAAGTTTCATGCCAATCAAAAATGTGAACAAATATTTTTGGCCAAATCTCTTTGGTTTGTAAAAGAACCGCCCATATACATACACTCTTGTCGGTATACAAATATTCAAAATTCAATATCTCGATTCTAAAACTTTATAAAAATATATATCTGTACAACAAACAAATGTTGACTTTTTATTCAAATATTTATTTAAGTGTTATGAAAATGTTAGAAGTCAATTGGCCCCATTTTATAATAAAAGGTATCTAGTGCATGTAGAAGAAATCATTAAGTAAGCTGTAAATTTAAGTAGCATAGCAACTCATGCATGCATTTAACGTATACTTTATTTAAATATGTTAGGAGGGAAACATTTTTTTCCAATAAGTTTAAAAAGTAATATAATATTAATATTTTTTATTTGGTATGTTGCAAACAATATATTTTTGTATTATTGGTTTAACGTGGAGATTACCTATATTAGTTATTGTTTATAATCATCACTTTTTTATCTAGATATAGCTTACTAACAAATCATTTACAAATTCACATATTTAATTTCAATATATTTTTATATTAAAATTGCCTTAATTCCCCTAGGTAATAATATGAAAAAATGTCGAGCCCGATTTGGACTGGATCAACAGAATCAATGGTGCAAACCTTGCAGGTATGTTTCAGCCGGAGTACATTGTTTTGAACATATATTTTTGTTAAACGTTACTACAAAGGAAATTACAAGATTCACGCAAGAATTTTTTATTCCAAATTAAAAAAGACAATTTGATTTTTTCTTTTTTTTAAGAAGGTATAATGTATAAGGCAATATTGCAATAGAAAAAAATTGCCTGCTGTCGTCGTACACCATAAAAACTTGACTTTATAATATTTTACACTTCGTTACTTTATACACACGGTTCTCACAGTGCAGAGAAATCCAATACCATCAAAATATATATTCTTCACATTTTTTCTTTGTCCAAATGTACATATATGTAAATGTTTCGAGAATTATTTATATTAATGAGTTATTCTTTGTGAAACGTATCGAGATTTTCTTCATAGTCTCAAAACGATATCTAACTTTAATGACAATATCACACCATTTAAAAAAGATTTTTAAAAAAGTTAAAAAAAATCCATTTGACAGAAGCGAAAATATGGCTATGCTATTGTTTTGTTTAATTCTTTTATAATTTAAAATTACCCAAAAAATATTTTTTTTTTTTGCCAAGCTTTCAGATAAAAATAACACTCATAATGGTTCCACTGCAAAATATAGTATAAACTTAAAAAAAATATTTCCTTCGCGATTTTCTTCAAATCGGCATTTTAAATAATAATAAAAAAGTAATATAAAGTTCAATACATAATTCTTGTTGGTTCCTGAAAGTTTTGTAATGGGACCTCTATTACTTTCTGCATGAGATGGCTAGTCAGTTTACTGTCAGCCTTATATGGGTTCCGGGCCACCGGGATATCGAAAGCAACTGTATGGCGGACGAGCTAGCCAGGAAAGGCATGCCTATGTCTACGTGTTAGCTAATTATTAAAAACCAGTTCACCAAATTAGCCAACATACATTGGCAAAACACACCACAGTGCCGAATATCTCACCAGACCTGGCCTGCAATAAGCAATACATAAACACTGGAACTAATTAAATTAGGCCGCACGGAGTGTGGCATGCTAATTCGAGTTCTCAGTGGCCACTGGCTCGTTGGCGCACATAATAATATCGGAATATCGGAGATAAACCTTAAGAATTTGAGCTCTTTTATTAAATCCTCCGGATGGGGGACGTGCTGATCAACCAACCTAAAGGCTGACTCATAACGGATGGGGGACCCAAAAAGAGAGATCATACGGTACCACAATGGACCCATAACCTAATTTACTTTCTGCATAATTTAATAAAACAATAAAAAACAAAGCAGTCTTTGGTTGTTATACATTAAATTGTGTTAGACGAACAGTTTTCGTTCTTAATGATTTCCGGGAGAACAACCGTTCCCATTTAGGTAAATCTAATAGGAAAAATTCAGTTTGGTATTACAAAGAAAACCCTACCGATTTCAACGTGGGACAATAACTTCCTGCTACTTATTTAGTTCTAAGGAAGAACACTCAAAGGTAGCAGAATATTTAGCAACACGTTGGATTTTTTTTTTACTTTTTTAAAATTTTTTTTTTAATGGTGTGATATTGATGTTAGATATCGTTTTGAGACCACAAAGAAAATCTCAATACGTTTCACAAAGAATCACTCACATGTGATTTCCTTGTCTGCTTTTGGTCAGTATTCAATCTATCTGAATCTCTCCTAAAGTATAAAACCTTCCTCAAGTATACAAGCCGACACAATGTATGAAATCGATTCAAGAAAAATATTATATGATTAAATATTGTGCCTTTACACGAGACAAAATATATAGGTATTCAATTAAATAAAAGATTAAAAATTTATATTTTTTCTACATATTCTTATTAATGGTGACCCTGTCCAAACACTGGGACCATAAAAAAGATCTGGATTTCTGCTTAAGTAGCCTGAACTATAAATTTATCTTCGATTCTCCAGATCGAAGTACAATTTTTGTGTTAGTACTCTTAGAACAATAGGGGAGAGGTCTGTAGCTTGGGATTTACTATTTCAAATGACATTTGGTTACTCGATTATGAAACTTTACGTGTTAGACACCGATCGAAAACTTAGTCTTTTACTTTTAAAATAAACCACTAAAATGTTTTTTCTTAAGAGAACTAAAAATTATTATACCCGTTACTCGTAGAGTAAAAGGGTATATTGTATTCGTGCAAAAGTATGTAACAGGTAGAAGGAAGCGTGTCCGACCCTATAAAGTATATATATTCTTAATCAGGGTCACTAGCCGAGTCGATCTAGCCATGTCCGTCTGTCTGTATGAACGCTGAGATCTCGGAAACTACAAAAACTAGAAAGTTGGAATTACCCACACTAGGGTGGGTCCATTTGGAGGTCATCAAATCGTAGGGGGGAAACGTATTCTTTGGACAATTCTAAGCAACATTGCAAAAGAAACTATGCCTTAAAAATCACGTTTGACCCTCCGCATATGCAAGAGAAAAATACTGGTATTTCATTTTATTTTTAAAACAAATAACATAGTAGCCTTTTCTTATATTCCAAGTAACAGTATAGAAAAAATGATTTAAAGAGAAGAAAACATTTTTAACGAAGGGGAGAATTTAAAATTGATAATTCTTTAACGGCTACTATGATATTTTTCTCAAAAGTAAAACAAAATACCAGTATTTTTCTCTTGCAAATGCGGAGGGTCAAACGTGGTTTTAGGCATATAGTTTCTTTGACAATATGGATACGAAATGTCCAGAGATTGTTTTCCGGCCAAACGATTTATAACCTTTTTCGCGTCCATTTCAGTGTATAAAATGTAGGGCTACTGTGATATTTTTCATCAAATACTTGGTTTTTTTCATTTGCAAATGCGGAGGGTCAAACGTGGTTTTCAAGGCATAGTTTCTTTGGCAATGTGGCTTAGAATTGTCCATAGACCACGTTCCCCCCTACGATTTATCACTTTTTTTTGGCCCATACAAATCGACCCAGTCTAACCCACACATATTCTTGGGCTTCCTACGCAGCGCAAGTTTGTTTCAGCCGATATCCACGCCCTCTTTAACGCCCATAATGGCCTTAAACGACTTTATGTGTGTGTGTTTCTGTGTCTGGCGCCCACACTATTAAAGATTTTGGAAAAGTAAAAATGCAGTTTTGTTGTGTTTCTCAATACCTATCGAAATGTAGAAAAAATTTTTTCAAATCAGACCATTTGTTAAAAAGTTGTGCTAGGTCAAAATTTTATATATCCATCTCCGTCGCACTCCCTTTATCTGAGTAACGGGTATCTGATAGTCGGGGCATCCGATTAAAGCGTTCTCTCTTGTTTTTTTTTGAAGAGTGCATTGTTTAACAGCTTCATAACTTATTTTTTAAACCTTTTACTAATTAATTTTAGGGACGTTATTAATTTTTTTATAAAACACACGGACACACACACAATGAAAAAAATAAAATTTTTTACCGGGTACAAGTGTACCCCTTAAAGATTTGCAGTCCAATAATCCGAAAAAAGATACACATTTTTGTTGAATTTTTTTTAGAACAATCTATGCTACTATGATATTTTACTCAAAAATAAAATGAAATACCAGTATTTTTCTGTCCAAATGCGGAGGGTTAAACTTGGTTTTAGGCATTTAGTTTCTTGGACAATACGGCTTAGACATATGCAACTTTGAGGTCCTTTTTTCGGAGTCATTTGCAAGGACGATTTTATGCATCCATTGAGGTAAATTAATATAGCCACAGTTTTGTAAAACAGTGTTATTGTTCTCTATTATTCCATCCAAAGAGATTCCTGTGACACCTCCGAATATGATTTTAAGTGCTTTCATAGGTTACGCTGCAAGGGTATTTAAAGCTCGGCTTGTCGAAATTAGCATATTTTTTTTTTTAATAATTTACATATGGTTTTCACAAAACAAAGTTTTAAAACTTATACACATGTTTCTCAATTATTTAATAAATAAAAAATTAATATCAAGAAATCCAATAAAAATGGAATAATTGCCTAACAAAGTAGAAAAACTCCAACTTGTTTGATTTTGTTAACTTTATATTAGTTAGATTATATGCAACAAAATGGCATTTACACATTTACAAAATCTGTAAAGATATCGGCGCCAGGAATTTTTTAAGGTCCTTTAAGGCGATTGTTAGAAACAAACTTGCCCAAGAGAATATGTGTGATTAATCTCAACTTTCTAGCTTTTGTAGTTTCCGAGATCTGAGCGTTTATACAGACAGATAGACAGACAGATGGACATAAGGACATGGCTAGATCGACTCGGCTAGTGGTTTTGGTCAACAATATGCAAATATTCTATATAGGGTCGGAAACGCGTCCTTCTACCTGTTACATACTTTCCAACGACCTGTGCAACGAGCACATCGAAAACTTTAAAAAAACTTTTTTTATTCTTCACCTTATGGCAAATTGGCGGACACGATTAAATAAATAGAATTTTACTGATTGAATTTTGTTGTTTTTTCGTTTTAAAATAACACTGGTGAACAAAAAAATAGTCGAAGACTACACGCTACAAAACTTGAATGGATTTTACCTGTAGATTACTACCCTATACTTGGAAACTTTCCATCACTTCACAGTTTTAAGAAATCCGTGGTCAAAGTTACAAATTTTCGCGTTTTAGGCACTTTTTGCGGCTTGATAACAAAAACAAGAATGGAAGCAAGCTTTGGCCAGCCGAAGCTTATATACCCTTGCAGATCAGTACTATTCATTTACAAAAACATTAAATTTAAATTAATTTGCGTATATGTTACAACAATCCAAGTTTTAGCTGCTTTCGTATTACTTTGGCATTAATTTTTTGATCCTTCCTATGGCAGCTATAAAATATAGCCGTCCGAATTTTTTATAAATTCAATACGAAATTTTTAAATGCTAAAGAAAAGCCATATTCCAGAGAAGAAGAGAATGTAATAAAAATCAACAAAGATATAATATTTTTCCTATTATTTTCCATTTAATTTTCCGACCGTTCCTATGGCAGCTATATGATAAAGTCATCCGATTTTTAAAAAAATTTATTCGAAATTCAGAAATATTTAAAACATAGTATTTCCAAAAGTAGAAGGTAATATTTCAAAAAACACCAAAGCTAGAATTTTTTTTACGTTTGTTTTCGATTCTTCCTATGGGAGCTATAAGATATAGTTGTCCGATCCGGTCGGTTCCGACATATATACTACCTGCAATAGAAAGAAGACTTTTGGGAAAGTTTAAGCCCGATAGCTTTAAAACTGAGAGACTAGTTTGCGTAGAAACAGACGGACAGACGGACGGACAGACGGACATGGCTAGATCGACTCGTCTTGTCATGCTGATCAAGAATATATATACTTTATGGGGTCGGAAACGTCTCCTTCACTGCGTTGCAAACTTCTGACCCTCTGCAAGGGTATAAAAACCCTTTGTAACCCAAAGCCACAATTTAGCGGAAATGGTACTTTGAACCTTTAACTTCAACAATCGCCAACCAGCAAGTTGGGCGACCTCTGCTTCTTTAGCTACAATGGATAAACACGCTTGAAGTTAAACGTTCAATGTACCATTTCCACCAAATTGGAAATTTTTTGCAAAAGCTTTAGTTATAGGCCAAAAAAAGTCCCTACAAATCGAAAATTTGGAGCTTTGACCTCGGATTTTTTAAAACTCTGACGTGATAGAAAGTTTCCAAGTATGGGGTAGTAATCTAAAGCTAAAATCCTTTCACGTTTTGTAGCGTTTAGTCTTGTGCAAAAAAAAGGGTACGAATTTTGTCGACCTGTGTAATCTATGGGCGTGAGGGAGACTTTTCATATACATAAAGAATATATAATAGTGTGTTTAGACTGTGTTTTGCAATAAAAACAAAGTAGCATTTTATAGGTTTTTTCTATAAAAAATCGTTCGATGTCAAAATAAAGAGCATTTGAAAAAATTTGACAAAAAAGTGTAATTGTTTTTATAGCAGTCCAGACCCCACAGACGCGAATTAAATATCCTCGCTGGACAGTGATTCCTTAAGAACTCGAGTAACCATGCATGACCAACTTATACATAACTTATAGAAGTATAGTTCAAAAATCGCGGTCCATAGATTGCCAAAAAAATGGAAAGAAAAGCAATGCGCCTTTTTGCGCCGCAGGCAAGAAGAAGATTAAAAAAATCGCACGCGCAGGCAAAAACTATTTTTTTTTTAAATTTTGAATTTTACTTTTATAAGTTATGTATAAGTATTACATTTATTGTATTTGGATTACATTTTCAAAAACGACCATGTAAAAGAGACGTGTAACTATTTAATTCCGAAAAGAGTAACAAAATTTGTTGAACACATTTAAGGAAATATCCCAAAGGACGAAGAAAAATTGTGATTTTCTTAAATTAAAGAAACCGCAAATACCAGAGCTGATGGACTATAGGCGTAGTGGCAGAATTCGGTAATTTTCTTACCATCGGTTGCAAATTTAAATAAAATTGGTGGTGACTATGTAAAAAAAACGCAGAAAATTGGCACAGCGATTTCACTGCTGATGATTGTAGTTGGCCATGACATGAAACATGCATGTACAGTGAAGCCTATTCGCTCCTTTTTGTGTGTTGGCATAATGCCGACGTCTTGGACTTCTTGAAGTCTAAGCCGGCATGACCTCGAGTTAGCTAAAAACTTCTCTATAACAAAAGTCGGGACGTCTAAGTAAGTTTTATTTGTAGCGAAAAAAATTAAAATCAACAGTTAATAACACTAGTTTACAAAACAATATTCTTAAAGCCCTTCACAGCAATTGATGGCGAATTCTGTTAGTGCTGGAGCCCTAGATCACGAAAATTCCACTATCTTTTTATACCCTTGCAGAGGGTATTATGATTTCAGTCAGAAGTTTGCAACGCAGTGAAGGAGACGTTTCCGACCCCATAAAGTATATACATTCTTGATCAGCATGACTAGACGAGTCGATCTAGCCCTGTCCGTCTGTCCGTCCGTCTGTCTGTTTCTACGCAAACTAGTCTCTAAGTTTTAAAGCTATCGGTCTAAAACTTTCCCAAAAGTCTTCTATCTGTTGCAGGTAGTATATAAGTCGGAACCAGCTGGATCGGACAACTATATCATATAGCTCCCATAGGAATAATCGGAAAAAAAAGTGTTAAAAAATTATATAATTTTACCTTCTTCTCTTGGGAATATTATTTGTTATATATTTCTGAATTTCGGATAAAATTTTTTAGAAACCGGATGACTATATCATTAAGCTGCCATAGGAACGATCGAAAAATTAATGGGAAAATAATAGGAAATAAATTACTCTGTCGAACGAAAAAAGTTGAAAAATCCGAACACATTTTTCATCTTTGTCGAGCTGTTGCGCTGACATCACTTATACAATAATATTGATCTGTATGACAAAGTTAAGCTCTGGTCTATTGACTTTAAAATGGAACAACAACTGGCCCATTTGGGTGGATATGCGCCGAAATATAAGAAAAAATTTCGGAAAGTCAGAAATTTGACATTTTGGACTTTAAAAAATCTTTAAGGGGAGATACATATAGACAAAATAAACTCAATTTTTTGTTTATTTATTAATATGGTAGAATAACTCTTTAAAAATGTGTCATGAAAGTTTCACGAAGAAATTCAAACTATTTTGAACTTATAACAAGATGACGGCACCGACCTTTCTTGTGCAAGAGATATATTTCATAACTTGAAATGCGTTTTTCTCGGAACAATGTTTTCCTCAGCTGCGGATAGTGTATCTCAAAATGTAATGCTTCAATCATCGTGCTGCTTTTACAGAAATGTTTGTAATGAAATTGCCCAAATTGGTCTGAACCTATTTAATGTAGACATTTGCAAGTTTAAATATTTATGTGTTTGAAAGAGTGCCACAACCACAACTGGGCTACTTTTTTTTAATATAGCCTGACAAAAAAATTCTTACGGCCGCCATTTTGAAAGAACCAAGATAAGAGCAAAGTAATCAATATTGCAAGTTACGAAATCCCAGCTCAATCAATTATTGGTTAAAAAAGAACGAAAGACATGAAAAATAACGAAGACATGATATTTTCGTGATCTATGGCTGTGGAGCATTTTGTCTGTAAATTATTGTAATCGTTATTTTTGAGTTTTATTTTTTTCGATCAGAAATAATGATATTTTTGAGTTTAATTTTTTTTTTATCAGAAATAATGATTATTGTGTAAAAAGATCACATTAAAATATTCCATCAGAATTCGGTAAAAGCTGGTTCTAAAAGTACTTCCGCAAAATCCACTTCTATTTTTGTCCCGAGCGAATACGGCAGTTTTTTATTGATATCTTATAAACTAAAATTGGTACAAAATCAAGATTTTTACAAAAAAATAGAGCTTGGGAAGAGTGAAAACTCAAGCCCATTATTAAAATCGATTTTTTTAACTGTAAAGGTGTGCAAATTTCCCCTGCGACAATATGGAATTGACCATATGTTTGAATGTTTGTTGTTTAAAAATTCATTAAAATAAAACACGTAAAAATTGGTGCCGTCAAATCACATTATCTCGTTAGCACCAAACATCAATTGGATATTAGGACAACATAGTTTTTTTATTTACATACATACATACATACATTTTCACAATATAAATAAAATTAACCTGCAAATATGGGTAATGTTCTGTCTGAATATGCCGATTATAGTCCCAGTTCAAAGAAGTTGTTTTTTTTTTTGGAATAAAATACAATAATCTGCAAGGTTTTTATGTCTTGCGTGAGTTTTGTCTGCTATAAGTGATTAACTTATTGAGAAATTATTTTGCACCTATTAGAACTATTATTAAATCGTCCACATTTAAACACACTGACCCAAGAACATAGGTATACACCATTATTTTTACTAAAAGTGTATTAGTACAAACAAGTCGACGAATATTACTAATTGCACGAAATGCAACCCTATAGATTACCTACATGAACCTAAGTGATTTTTTATTTCGCCCTTTTATTATTTGTTCATCTGCTTTAACACGTGGGAGAAAGAGCGTCACTAATACGGAAAATAATATTGTATAGATTATAAAGTATCCAGCTCTAATTTATTTATTTAGAAGTGTACATGCTCGCTTTCCCATCTTTGCGGTCCTTTTTCTCACAATCCTTGCGTCGGGGAACTTTTCGGTGAACGTAGTTCAAATTGGGAATTCAAACCGAATTCAATTTTAGCGCATCCATCGATGTACATCCTTGATGTAACATAGTGTTATTATTAAATCAATAATATTAGCTGAAAATGAAAAAGTAAAGGGAAAACCCGAATCACAACAGATTATTCCAGATCTCCTACACTCATAGAATTTTTTACCTAAATACTAGAAAAGTCGCCCTAAAACTACGAAAAATGTTCTTATTAGTGGCTAGCCCAATATATACGAAAAATCGCCATGGAAAATATTTTCCATTCCAAAAAGGCAAAATTGGCCCATTATTTAGGGCATATTTTTATGAACGGGCTCTGATAGTATTTCCTTCTTTTAAGGGGAAAGTAGAACAAAATAACACCAAAAATTGCCCTAAAAACTACCAAGATTCAAAAAAAATTTTAAGACGCAATGAATGGATACATACTGGTAAAACATGTTACGTAGTTGACAGGTCAAAACAAATGAGTTAGAAAATCTAAGGCAAATTACCCTAAAGATCGCACCAAATGTTTGAAAATGGGTAGCCCAGCAGTCTAAGCACTCGCACTTTCAGCTTTGCTGTTTGAAAATACAGGTCGTGGGTTCGATCCCTGTGTGAGTCCACTTCTTTTCTTTTTTTATTAGAGTTGTTGTTACTATTGATGTTTTTTCGCCGGCATGTTACATTTAAAGTAGTCTTTAAACCCTAAATACGTATGGAAATTCTGAGTTTAAAGACTAATTTATGTTAAGCATGCGAAGAAACGACCCAAAATTTCCCAGCCATCAGCAAAAAGAATACAAGTTTTTGTTGCCTTTAGTCAAAATATAACTTAGACCTCAAGAAAATAAGATGTGTACAGTGTTTGTACGTTGCTTAGCGTTAGAGCTCTAACCCGAGAGGCCGTGGGTTCGATTCCTCGTAGTGACTTGACCGAAATTTTTTCTTAAGTAAGCTTTTTTTTTTCCTTATATATATGTATCTCATTAATTCGATTATAAAGATGTTTTTTCAGTTCTAAACGCGGTGTTGCATAGGTAAGCCTTTCAACCGCATCCTTCCCATATATGGCAACAACAAGTTGTAGCAGGCTCGCCTATTATAGTTCCAAAGGCACAAACACACGTATAATAATATATATAACAACAAGTATAACTCTAAGTTTATGTATAAGCCCAACGATCACTGTTATAATTGTGTATGTATACGCAAAAGTTATAAGTATGTATGTATACGCAACTGTTATAATTATGTATGTATACGGAGAGTTAGATGAAATGCAACCCTGTAAACCAGAGAGCGGAGGTAGAGAACGAGGAGAGATTCATTCGTCGTTTTGCAAGTGTGAAGTGTGGACGCGAAATAAAGATCTTAAACCAACAAACAACAACAAGTACTATTTAATAATAGCATAACTCGGACCCTTACAAAGTACATTTAAATGATCTGCTTCTGCTGGCCACCACTGCACTATGGGGCATTTGACCAGTTTTGTTGGCCAATATTAATAACTCGGTCAATTCAAAAAATATTGACGTGAAACTTTACCAGCAACCTTTTTTTATCCCTGCGCTTATTATCTATAAGAATCATCCGGATCGGACAACTATATTATATAGCTGCTATAGAAACGATCAAATTAACTTTGCTGTTTTTTGGGGATAAATGCACGTAACGTTAGAAATAGTGATTATTTACGTTTCTTATATAATATTAAAAGTTTCGACTATATCCTTTATGAATGAAATTACTATACTTTATTTTACGAGTTTTTGTTTAAGTTGTAGCGGAACTTTCGTTTTTAAGCCGCTAATGTCCACTTTAGTTAGTCAATGAAAAAGCAAAGTACGTCTGCACTATATTGATACAAATTTAAGTTCAGAAAAGTCCTTACTTCTTTAGGTAACATTAGACTGTGTTAAATTTGAGGTTAGGCAAAAATTGGCGATTCTGACAATATACATTTTAACAACAATTAATTGATCTACAAATCGAAATACGATTTAGAAGTGGACTCCGCTGGACTCACTTTGTTGCTCCATTTGAAATTTAGTTTTCTAACAAAAATGTACGTGTAAGACCACTTCCTTTAACACTCACTTATAAGAAAAAAAAACCGTCTTATTTTTACCGTTTAAGCACAGAAATACTTTGTACATAGCATATTTCTTATATTCCAATCCAAAAAAATTACTTATATTGCTTAAAAACTCAAATTTAAAGCACTTTAAAATTTCAAGCAAAACGTCGAAATTCAGCAGCAGGAGAATTGCATTTGGAACAGCTGATTTAACAGCTGCTATGTTATCAGTGGTGCCCTCTATCGGATTTCTGTAAACGTAACATTGTTAAGTGGTCTTCTGTTAAATCATCCTCAAACAACATTTTTTGTTTTTAAGACTTTTTAAAAATGGTGTTTGGCTAACCAAAGTGGTCAAATGCCCCTTAGTGCACTGGTTTAAAGGTCTCATTCCTTATTTTCAGCGCAGTTACCATTAAATCGCCTTGGATTTAAGAAAAATCGCCCTAAATTTAATACTAATTCACCCGTATTTTTAGGGTAATTTGCCCTTGTTTTATTGCCCAGTCGCCATTGACCCCCGTTTTTGGACATTTTTTCTTGTTTTTAGGGCGATTTTACCGGAAAATTTCTATGAGTGTAGCGTTATCTCTTGTTGTAATTTGCCACCATGACAAAAGCAATTGATTTTATAATTTTGGAAATGTTTTTGTGACACTAAGATAGGAATTTGATTGAAAGAGATTTCTGTTAGAGCTTGAAAATATATTTGGCATAATAATTTATCTTATTATTCTTATCTTATTATTCTTATAATATCGATGTTTTTAAGAATATCAAAGACAAATTAAAAAAATACTAAAATTGACGTATTATTATTATACACATGCATAATACACTTGCATTATTATTAATATTATTATTAGAAAAAATAGCGGTTTTTATACCCGTTACTCGTAGAGTAAAAGGGTATATTGTAATCGTGCAAAAGTATGTAACAGGAAGAAGGAAGCGTTTCCGACCCTATAAAGTATATATATTCTCCTACGCAGCGCAAGTTTGTTTCAAAAAGGTGTCACGCCCCTTTTAAGCCCACACCTTTAAAGATTTCGGAAATGTAAATATTTATTGTGTTTATCAATACCTATGGAAATGTAGAAGAAATTTTTTAAATCGGAGCATTCGTTCAAAAGTTATGCGCGATCAAAGTTTTATATCTCCATCTCCATCGCACTCCCTTTAGTGCAAATTACTCGACTATAGCGTTCTCTCTTGTTTTTATGTTAATTTGTCCCTACATCCAGTGAATTTGTATTTAAATTTATTTTGGTCCCCAAAATTAAAGAGACAATTACGTTTCTTTCTGTATACTAAAACGTCAGAAAAACATCGATGTATCGATAAACATTGATGTTTGAAAAATATGAAGAATATCGATAATGACATCGATAATTTTCAAGCTCTAATTTCTGTGCCTTTCCTGTGTAAGGGACTCTTTACAAATTAAAGCATCGGTCTGCACACACACATCAATGAGCTGCCCCATGCAAATTACTCACACCAATATAAAACAAAAAGTCATTTTATGTGTGTGCCGAGTTCGCCGCTTTTTAATGAATGGTCCGATTTTAAAATGTATTAAACAGTATTCATAAAAAAAAACAACATCGTATTTAGACTTTTTTTTTACACTTTTACTAGTTATAGAAACTGTTCACTTATAGAAGCTTCTCAGATTTTCCGCTTCAAAAGTCTTTTATTTTTTACTAGTTATGTACTAGTGTAATTAGATTATCAACCATGGGTGCAAGAACCGGATGTCGGTGAGATGAGTCCTACTTGGGTTTTAAATATTTTCACAAATAAAGCAGAGAATTTAAAAATCCTTTTTTGTTTTCTGAAACGCGATTTAGACCCGTTTTTGTTTCCATAATTTAAGTGTTATGGCTTTCAACAATTCATGTTCTGATTAGTTATATGTTGTTTATATATAAAATATGTATTTCTTGTTACCATGCAAGCATTAAAAATACACAGGAGATATCTCAAATTTGTCGATTTTTTATTGATTTGATAATACCACAGATAGTATTGTTTATTGACATATTGCTTATGCTATTCGAATTCAGTATTTCTGTATACCATCGATGGTTAATATCTTAACTTTTAGTTTCAGAATTGAATTTCGGTTATTTTATTGTCGGTCTATTCGACTATATCGTTCTTAAAATTAAACTTAAAGTGACCAAAACACATAGACACTAATATATAGTATACTAAAATATTAAATACAATCCTTGTTGTCTTTGTTACATATCTTCTCTGTTTTATATTGACGGTTAATTACATTAATTTTTGACTTTTTATTGACTCTCGCTTTGACCAATAATTAAGTCCCAATTTGAGTGTCATTCCATCTGTAAGCAACAATGGCAGCAGCGTTGGCATCACCAGTAGTGCAGCAGTCAACAGCATTGGTGTTGGCATGCTGGCACCCATTGTAAGTGGCTTAGGGGGTACGGTAATGTTGCCCAACTCGTCATCTTCGTCCTCCTCATCATCATCCACCTCGTCTTCTCATACACATGTTCAATTGATGGCTACCAGTAATGGAAACGCAGTAGCATCTTTAAATGGAATAACAGTCTCAGCAGGAGGAGGTGGTGGTGCAGCAAGCGCATGTTCACAACAGCTATCGCCTCAGGCACCACCGACATATGTCAATTTGTAGATAAATGAATGCGGCGGCGAATCGAAATCATCTGACGATCCTGGAATCGATAACCAACCTACCAATGATGAAGAATTTTTACATCTTAAAATTGCGTCAACATCCAAACCAGTAAATAACAAATCAAACAATTAAAATAAATGCATATCAGGGTTTACAAATTAGCTCATGTTTGTGTATATAGTACCTCAAGGCCCTATATACATATACGTAATGCATGAAAATGATAAATACATTTTTTATTTACAAAAATTATGAAAGGTTAGTTTACTTATTTACAACAAAACTAGTGTTTCATTAAATATTGTGAAATACAGTTATTACTGTATTACCTTTCACAATATTTTGATATAACATAGTTCTAATGAGTCCGAATTTTGAAAATTCTCAGCAAGCAAGGACCAATTGTTTTTTTTTATTTCTCATCTCGTTTTTTTATATGATAGTGTTTTAAAGGTATTTTAAAACAATTTAAAATCAAAACATTATAGAGCTTACCTGCCTTTACCTACTTAAACTTGTTAGGTATTGCGGTTATAGTGTTTAAGTATTTTTAGATCTCATATTTATCGATCCAAAAATCTAGGTGTTTGAACAGACATTACAAATAGATAGTAACTTAAAAACACATTTACAATATCTACGCAGCCGTTAATTTAGATCATTTAATGGCGCGATACTAAAGTTGACAAATTAATGTGAGTTAACAAAATCCACCCTAAATGATTCCAATAATTAATGTATAAATTTATTATTAAATGTTCTTTCTTTAAATAGTAGTAAGGTAATATATTTTGTTGTAAAAATAGTTTGTCTAAACCCTGATATATATTTTGAATAAGGTTTACATTGTTGTTTGTTCTATTTGATGTGCGAAATACAATGAAAAATTGTATATTTATTTTTACGATTCCTACATTAATATTCAGTTTATTTGTTTTATTTGTTAGTAATTGTGCTTTACTTAGTGCTATGAATCCTATAACAATTATAACAATTAATTTCTTATATTGGCTTTTAAGTTAAACTTGCACTACTTGTGTATGCTAAAAAGCACATAAACACTGAATAAGTAAAAAAGCACGATAAACTCTTAAATTTACAAACGTTCTCGTTCGTGTGTTATCCAATCGAAACCGTAACACAATTTTGTGCCTATATATATCATCATTTCATAATCATAACATTTAGATATTGTTTATACCTCGCATTATTAAGCTTTCAGATTTTATCATAGCTGCCAAAGAAAGAATTATCTCAATTTGTACAATTTAACAAGTTTTTGAGACATTTTGGCAGTTTAGGTTTTTTTATAGCTAATTAAGTTTGACTGCCCAAAAAGCAACCTAAAAAATCTAATAGTGCTCTTTTTTTTAAGTCAAGAACAAATTTTGTACCTTGGAAAATCACATTTTTTTAAATATCCTCTATTTCCGCTCTAGTCAACATTATCAATATTTCGTTCAGCAACAAGATAATTAAATAAACTTAAAAACGATAGAGGTCGGGGCCTATAACTTCCTTTATTTTTAATTAAACTATAATTTTTTTTAATTTTGAACTCAAAAACACAAGAATTAGAATTGGCATCAAACCTTTATTTTTTATAAAGAAGTCAAGATATCGATATATTTATAAGTTAAGCCAAAACTGTATAATAGCGTCTACAAATTGAATTAGTAAAATAACTCTTAAACAATGTGTCATGCTATTTACACGAAGAAAATTTAAGTCTTTTTGAAGTTATTTCATTATGACGGCACCTGCCTACATTGTACAGTAGATATATTTCTTTACCATGTTTTCCCATGCGGATAGGTTAAAACGATTTTTTGTTTAAGAAAATCCACAAAAAAATTATTTAGAAAAAATTACTTTTAATTTTGAAAGAGTGCCTCTTTGAGAGTTTTGAGCTATTGTCAATTTAGTATTTTGATACCGTTTTTACAATATTTCTCCACAAAAGCATGAACAAATTGGATATTCTATATGTACGTAATCTAAAAGGGTATTAAAACTTTGGTTTGCCGAATCAAGCTTCCATTCTTGTTTTATAATAAAAAGATAATGAAATTACAAAAATGTTGCCTGTTTTGCAACTAAATAAAAATAGATATAAAAAATATAAACTTTGTGGCAATCGCTAACAGTTCAAAATGTAAATTCCGTTCGCCTATAACTAAAGCTCAAAAATGAATAACTCGCTTTTTCACCATAATTTTACATTTATATCCGTTGGCGAAGCAGTTTAATGGCCAAACTAGAATTTTTCACACCGGTATTTTATATGCTTCCATTCTCCTATGAACTTAAACGGAAAGACTGTAATCGATGTTTAAAATACAATTATATAACTGTTTATTAAAATAAAAAAGAATTACAGAATTGTACATTTTACGACATAAAATAGTTTAAGGTATTATGTATCAATGGACTGTTTTAGTTAAAGTGTTTTTCAACTTCTTAAGTGTTTGAAAATGTCTATGTAGAGTTTTTATTACAATGACAATTTGACATTAATGACAATTCCGAAAACGTTATGTGTGGTGTACAAATGGGTAAAAAAGCCTTTTAACACCGAATACGGTTGTTTTAGTGCAGCGGTCGGCAGCGCCCTATTAAGTGAGCATAGGGTTTTGTTCTGCCGGCGCGCTGCTCGCACACGTATAACGTAGAACAGCGGTCTGCGCATACACATCGATGAGCTGCCCAGTGCAAATTACTCACACAAATATAAAACAAAATGTCAACGTATGTGTGTGCCGACCGCTGTTTTAGTGCATTGATGTACGTAAGAAACATAGCGGGTTTCGGTTGAAAATGATTTCTGTGATACCCCCGAGTATGACCAAAATTTGATGTAATTCACACGAGTAAACGAATAGTATTTTAATTGCAAGCGTATATGAACTTCGGTTCCCGAAGTTGCCTATTTTTCTTGTTTTCATTATTATTGGGTTCTGTCGTTTGAATGCTTTTATGTGAAGCGAAAATGATTTTTGTATTTTCATTTTAAAATGTTTTAGTAGTATTATATTTTAACATCCTTTAAAAAAAAGAGGAATTATTTTTGTATATTTAAAAAAAACTTGTCTTGTCTAATTTTAAATATTTAATTGATTTTATTTTTTTCAAGTATTAAAATCAGCCCACCAGAACACATTTAATTTTAGGAATTAAGGATAATGTTAATATAATCAAAGCAATATAGGCATGCTGTTTATAAGAATAATCATCATTATAACTATTGTTTATTTGTTTGTGTGGGCTATATATAAGGGCTTGAATCGTTGTTGCATGAATTATTTAAAAATTGTGTATATTTTTTACGGAATGAATAAGTACTTGCACTTTTTGTGGTTCCGACAAAATATTTGTATTCTTAACTTATATTTTTCTTCACTTTATTTTATATAGGCGCAAAAAGAAATGCATTCGATATATGGAAGCACTGAATGAAAATGGGCCCGAAGACGGGAGCGGTATTGATGAACACGGAAGCCAGCTAAGTGATGATGACGATGACGATTACGATGATGATAAACTGGGCGGAAGTTGTGGAAGCGCCGACGAAAGTAATAAAATAGTAGATGACGACACTGAGTCTCTAAATCAATCCATGCCCAGCCCAGGCTGTCTAAGTGGATTGTCTAGTTTACAAAGCCCATCGACAACAATGAGCTTGGCAAGCCCCCTTAATATGAATATCAACACAGCAACTAATGTTACATTTCCTGCCACCTCAACTGCGCTTTTAATCGTCAATGCAGATCAGCCGCCTTCACAGCAACGGTCAACATCTGTGTCTACATCAGGATCAAGTAGTGGGTCCACCAGTAGCATAAGCACTACCCCAAATACCTCAAGTACAGTTTCGCCAGTTACAGGTACGACGGGTCCGTCTCCAAGCTCATCTCATGAACGAGCCATGATGCTTGGAAATCGATTTAGTCACTTGGGAATGGGGTTCAGCCCTCCAGTAGTTAGCACAAGTAGCTGTAAGCCTGAAACATTTTTTCAGCCGCATCCCACAGTTTGTAATAATGCTATATTTTCGTTACCGTCGATTGGTAGTAGTAGTTTAAACAATTCTTCAATGCCAAACATTTCCCGTAACCCTATTGGTGCTAACCCAAGGGATATTAATAATCCCCTGAGCATCAATCAGTTAACCAAAAGACGTGAATATCAAAATGTTGAATTGATTGAAGCTACTGACTCACAGACTATTGTTGCACATGCAGCTACGTCCATTATTCATCATGTGGCAGCGCACGGTTACCGTGCAAACCACTCTCTTTTAAATAGCAGTTTTAGCCAACATTTTCATCAACAGTTAACTAACCATATGGAAACAGCTAAAAGAAGTGAGCCGACAATGATGTCCGTTAGTACTCATGCTGCAAATAACAGTGAATGCCATAAAGCATCTGATCCACAAACAAATTCATCTAGCAAAACTCCAAGCGCAGGCGCTTCCGAAACTGGCGTCATTAGCGTTTCGTAACAGATCTATTTCGATTTTTACATTTGGTTCGAATAGATTTGATTATTTATAAGTGTGCGAAGACATAATACAAATAAATATACGTGCAATAATTATTATTCTCGACATCCCATCGCCATCTTATGAAACGAGAGGCCATTAATATACTAGTGCCAAGACTTACATCGCAATATATATATTTTTTAATAATTAAACTATATTAATAGTTCACTGAATTAGGATTTCCGCACAAAAATCGTTAGAATCAACTTAAATAGATGCCAGCCCTAAATATTTCTTAGAATAAACCTGAGATCCCAAGCTAGGCAATGCCAAATAGATCATTAAATAAACAGACAATATACACTACAACCCACAATCCATTGTGTACACCTAATTAATGCTCAATTCAACTTTACTACGACTATTATGGTATGTAGGATACTTGGTTTTCAGTTTTATTTTGGTTTGCTCAAATCAATTATGTATAGTTGAACTTCAATGACTTGACCCTATATTTGGCAAGTACAAAATGTTTTGACCCGTTATCAATATAGGTTTTGCTTAAAATAACTGCCCTTTCCTGAACTAAGACGAACTTTCCAACGGCACCATTTATTAAATCGTTAGATTATCAAGCACTCAAACCAATTATTACTGTAGGATCAATCCATTAAACTGAATCTTTTTTTTTGGAATTTTTATTATAGAAGACAAAATGCGCTCGGGACAAACATTTGGTTCGAGATATATAAGTTTGACTTACGGAGGCAGAATTGCCAAACGCTACTGCCCGAGAGAGAAAATTTAACAGTTTTTGAGTACATTTTTGTATTACATCTCTTACAATAAAGACACTACATTGAATTTTTCATTAGCAGTTTCATTATAACGATAAAAGAGACAATTAAATTAAATGATAAGGAAGGCAACAATTTTAATTTTTATATGTTTTACTGGGGACGGTTTTTAAACGGTTTTTCGATACGGAAAAATACATATGACCAGCCCTTAAAGAGTTTATGTAAGTGGGTGTTCTACTTTTTTTTCTGCAAATTAAAGGAACTGTAAAAAAAGAAACAATTCGTAATAGTGCGTTTAGATACTCAAATCATTGTCAAATATATTAAAATTATGCGGGCCGTTTACATTTCATCTCTTCTATATAGTTTGGCAATATTGGCCATAGACAGAATAAATGCTCGTATAATGTTTCCTTAACTTCGTATTTCAACCTTTTTTGGTAACAGATAATGTCTTGAATTATTCAATTTAGACTGTATATATATTCGTGATCTAGATATGTCGGCCTGTCTGTTTTAACGTTGACATTTTAGGAACAACAAAAACCAGAGAGTTGAGAATTAAAATGCCGATTCTATTGATGCCTAATGCAGCAAAAGTGTGTTTTAACCTTATAGGTTTCCATTTACTTAATACTTAACTGATTTTTATTTAATTGGAGAATTATCAAAATACTTTTTTTCTATATTAAGGATAGGAGCCATCTGGAGGCATTTTTATTTTGACATTGATTAACAAAGTAACGGGTATCTTTTACCCACGGCTCTTGACTATTGCGTCTATTTTTATTTCGGATTAGCTTTGAGCAGTGAACATTAGAAGTTGTACTCTTCTGTCGCACATCTTACATCTCGCACTGACGTCAGATACAAATTTTATAAGTTGGAACGTTGGGGAACATAATTGTTATATTTGAATTATAATTTTAAAAGTACTGTCATAATATTACTTCGTGAACACATTAATCAGAGCAATAGCATTTTATGTAGATTATTTCTTATTAAAGCTAATGGATTATTTCGGTTGCAAAAATATTTATATTCAATGTTAGTTTACGAATATATTTGAAATACATAATGTTAAATGAGATGTGAAATATGTATACATACATATATAATATTGAAAAAACACAAAATGTAAATAGGTAACATTTTCCAATAGAATGTACTGATAATGCTTACGAATTTATTGACCAAAAGACCTGATAGCTATTCCACGAAAAGCTAAACTTTTGATGAAATGCCACTCTAACAAATAAATTTTCTGGTATTAAATATTAGGTCATATTTAAATAATTACTTTGGTCTGAACGCCCATATGCACTTTTATACTAGTCTTCATTCAGTTATTAATCTTGTAATCCATTTATTAAGTACGCATAAATGCATGTTTTACGTCAATAATAGGCTTGTCGTAAACAATTATTAAACATTTAAGTATAACAAATATAATGTTTTTTAATAAATTAAAATTTGTTTAGATTTATTTTGCTAAACCTATAATATACCCTTCCGTTGGCCTGTAGACGTATATCTTTACTTAATATACATATCTTACTTTTCGTAAGACTTCGACAATCCTATAATTTGATTTGTAAAACATTAATAAATAAAACTGGAGCCTTATATAAATCTATAGCACACAAATCATATTTCACAAAATTATAATATTAATATTGGCTTGTAATATATATATATAAATTCAATCGGCAAAGGAGAACCATACCTATTTTACGGGCAATATCTTTAAAATACATTTTGTTTGAGTCTAGAAAAAAGGTATGTTTGGTAATCAAATAAATACGTCTTAAATGAAAACAAAATGATAGGAAATATTATTGAAATAAGTTGAACAATGTCTCCACATAATTTCCATCAGATTACATTAAAAACGGTGTGTAATTAATAGGGGAAAGGTCTGTAAGTTGGGACACTTTTTGTTATACCCTTGCAGAGGGTATTATGATTTCAGTCAGAAGTTTGCAACGCAGTGAAGGAGACGTTTCCGACCCCATAAAGTATATATATTCTTGATCAGCATGACAAGACGAGTCGATCTAGCCATGTCCGTCTGTCCGTCTGTCCGTCCGTCTGTCCGTCTGTCCGTCTGTCCGTCTGTTTCTACGCAAACTAGTCTCTCAGTTTTAAAGCTATCGGGCTCAAACTTTCCCAAAAGTCTTCTTTCTATTGCAGGTGGTATATATGTCGGAACCGACCGGATCGGACAACTATATCTTATAGCTCCCATATGAAGGATCGAAAAAAAAAACGTAAAAAAAATTCTAGCTTTGGTGTTTTTTGAAATATTATCTTCTACTTTTGGGAATAATATTTTTTAAATATTTCTGAATTTCGAATAAAATTTTTAAAAAATCGGATGACTATATCATATAGCTGCCATAGGAAGGATCAAAAAATTAATGCCAAAGTAATGCGAAATCAGCTAAAATTTGGATTATTGTAACATATACGCAAGTTAATTTAAATGTAATGTTTTTATAAATGAATAGGAATGATCTGCAAGGGTATATAAGCTTCGGCTGGCCGAAGCTAGCTTCCTTTCTTGTTTTTAATCTGCCTTTTTGTCATTCGCTTATGAAACTTCACGTGTTAGGTACCTACCTTTAAAATAAACCAATAAAATCATTTTTTTATCACACCAAAAATATCTAATTGCAGTTAGTTTTAATTTGTTTCCCGTCCTTTCTTTTAAATACTTAAACCAAATGACAATTAAAAAAAACGCTTTTGGTACAAGATAAAAAAACGTTGAGGCTTGATCAAAACACAGAACAAAAAATATAAAAGTGCTGAAAAAGTTACCTATTACTGACCCCCACAACATTTAGATCTCTCTTTTTTTTTTTAAATTTTTGACAGATGCGAAACATTTGGTCCCATACAACACATTTCTAAATCTACCGTTCACCACCCAATAAAAGTAGAAGTTATTGAAAAAAATGAGAACAACTCAAAAAATTGTACGTTTAATATAAGGGAAATTGGCTATTCTCATATCGTAACATAATTTTTTAAGCCTTATGGGCAGGCCGTAGGGAAAGAAAAAACATTGTAACTTTGTGAAAAGTAGGCGCTCTGATTTTTGACAATTTTAAAACCACATTTTAAATAGGCAATAATATATCTATCACCGATCGACTGAGCATTAAACGATAGGTATTTATTTTAACTGCAAAGGTATATAAAATTCGGCTTGCCGAAATTAGCTTCCTATCATTACTTCGCTATGATTACATTCGGTTTTTTTATAAACTTTCAAAATTTCATTAAGAATGTCAATAATTTTCCATATATATCTATATATCAAATTTTCGTCGATTTTTATATAGTTCTACTTTCATATCAGATTATTTTTATTAAACCAGTAAATGGATCATTAATGCAGTTGCATCAGTATGATAATTGAATTCAATAAAAATGTATTTAAAGGTATACGGATCAATAGAAAGCCCAGAAATTCAATAAATATATTGCTGTGATAAACTAATTGCCGATTTATATAGGGCTCTAGTCTATAATATATATATACATCGATAATACTATACTATTATGTACTACAAATATATTTATACATATTTAATTATATTTATGAAGAGCTCAAGCGGAAACACGTATAAGATGAAGAAGAATCTGTGTTATAATAGTTTGGTGGTCTTGTTTATATAAACAAATCAATGTATTAACTATGTAATCAGAACAATGTATATAGCCATTGCTAATTTAAAAGACTGTTTAACACATATTACATATGTTTAATCCGACATTTTATCAATAAATAAATAACTAAATTAAGGTTTATTTTATAAAAAAAAAATAGTTTAGGGTATGAGCAACTCCTTAATTTAAAATGTAGAAAATGTTTAATGTATGCCATTAGTATTTAATTACATTTTAATTGGTAAACAAAATTCTTCCATGCTTATTTACTGTGTTTTTAAACTTGTGTTTTGTCTGAAACGTTTTGCAATATTAACTGTTCTATTAATTGGAGCAAATTTTAAAATATAATTTTTATATGTTTATTTTGTGTATGCATTTATATTTATGTTTACAAACAGGGCAGTTAAAAACCGTGAAATGTCACATTTTGTTGAATTTCTAGGTAAAAACGAACTATGGTTGAAATAAAAACAACTTGTGAATTATCATAGTGAACCCTCTGATTTACGTTGCTAATACCTAATAATATAAGTAACCTAACCATAAAGAACGTACCCACAACGAATATAAAAGCTTTTTGTATATACATATGTATATTATATAATAATTAATTATTATTTACTTTGATAATGGTTATATAATTATATTATTTTCTTAATAATAATAAAAATTCTGATATAATGAATTTAAGTCCACCTTATTCATTATAATTTATCAGTCGACTGATAGGTTCGTAGGCTAAGCTGAACCCTAGATAGTGGCAAGGGTTAACAATGTGTATTTATAATAAATGTTATACTATAACTAAGCGGATAAATGAAAAAAATGCTAGCATTAAGCTGATAGCAATCATATACTTAAGTTTAAGTAAATAATACTTAAAATAGATTATAACTAATGTACGAAATATAGATTAATTCATATATACATAATAAAAAAAATAATGTTGAAAATAAGAACACGTTTTTAAAAATACACCAAGACAACTAAAAACTTATGGATGCTTATTTATGTAAGTTGCGCGGTCGAATCAAGCATATATAAAAAGGGAAACCTTTAGGCTTCTATTGTAGTGCTCAAAATGATGTGTTACTTAAATAAATGTTTTTTGCAAGCAACATGGTCTAAACCAAATATATACATATGTGTAATCCGAGTGGCACTTTTGCTTTGCAAATGCTTTGACTGGCATCCATTGAGGTAAAGTTTTGATGTAACATAGTGTAATCAAATAAACCCACTTTTAAACATTTACAAAATCTTTTAAAAAGCAGGCGCGAGTTAAATAGTGAAAGCTGGAATAATCTTTGAGGCATCGGCATAGAGACAGCCTTGAACAGTCAAAAGCTTAACATGAGGATGATCCGGATGATTCAGTAAGACAAGTAAATTAGGATGGGAAGATATTGTGTGTGAAATTTATATGGAAACATCCATGCGCATGGAGTATCACAGAAACCGGCGACGGTTTTGGGGACGGTTGGTTTGGAACCCATTAAAACCGTAGGTATCACATAATCTGTGGAGTTTTCTAGGAGCTTCGGAGTAAATTTACTCAATACTTCAATGCTTCCATACTATTCGGTTATATTAAAATAGTGTCCTTGAGTTTGAAACGGTTTCTCTAACACTGAAATTTGCTTCTGGGGAATTTTGGTTGGAAGAGAATTCTGTGACACCCCTGATAGTGACTCATTAGTTTTAATTTGACTTATAAAATTCACATTTTTATACTTGCAGAGGATATTATGATTTCAGTCAGAAGTTTGCAACGCAGTAAAGGAGTCGTTTTTGACCCCATAAAGTATATTATATTATTGATCAGCACCACTAGTCGAGTCGATCTAGCCATGTCCGTCTGTCCGTCCGTCTGTCCGTCCGTCTACCGTATTGCAGGAAGTATATATGTCGGAACCGACCGGATCGGACAACTATATCTTATAGCTCCCATAGGAAGGATAAAAAAAAAACCGTAAAAAAAATCTAGCTTTGGTGTTTTTTGAAATATTACCTTCTACTTTTGGAAATACAATTTTTTAAATATTTCTGAATTTCGAATAAAATTTTAAAAAAATCGGATGACTATATCATATAGCTGCCATAGGAACTGTCTCAAAATTAAATGGAAATTAATAGGAAAAAAATTATATCTTTTATCTTTTATTACATTCTCTTCTCCTCTGGGATATGGCTTTTCTTTAACAATTCAAAATTTCGTATTAAATTTATAAAAAAAATCGGTCGGCTTATTATATGTCTGCCATAGGAAGGACCAAAAAATTAATGCCAAAGTAATACGAAAGCAGCTAAAATTTGGATTGTTGTAAAATATACGCAAATTAATTTAAATGTAATGTTTTTGTAAATGAATAGGAATGATCTTCAAAGGTATATAAGCTTCAGCCGGCCGAAGCTAGCTTGCTTTCTTTCTTTCTAACCGTTACTCGTAGAGTAAAATGTATGTTACAGGTAAAAGGACGCGTTTCCGACCCTATAAAGAATATATATTCTTGATCAGAATCACTAGCTGAAATCTCGGAAACTATTCAAGCTAGAAAGTTGGGATTCACCATTCAGACTCTTGGGGTTCTTACGCAGCGCAATATTGTTTCATCAGAGTGTCAGTCTAACGCTCACAATAGCCTTAAATGATTTTAAAAAGTATCTTACGACCACATCCTTTAAGATTTCGGAAAATTATAAATGAAATTTCGTTCTGTTTATTAATGTCTATCATAATGTAGAAAAAATTTTCAAATCGATTTAAGTCGCTTTGCTGCATCTCCCTCGCACTTTTTTTTAGCTGAGTAACGGGTATCTGATAGTCGAGTTACTCGACTATATCGTTCTCTCTTAATCTGGTGAGTCCCAACATTCTAGCTTAACTTAATAAGAATACAAAAAACGAAATACGATCACGATCACATAGCAGCAGTTTTGGAAAGAAATTTGACCTTGAAGAAAAAATATGTGTTGTTAGTGGCTTTTATCAATATTGCAACTTAATATGGATACCTACAACTTTGAAATCAATTTCAACAAATTTCAATTTGAACACTTCAAGACCAAACTGACAACTTGGAAGTTTGCAAATGAACAAGATTTCACATCTTTAAATTTAAATTTTGGAATAGAGGGAAATATTCTATTATGCTATGGTTCGAAGCTTAGAAGGATTTTTGGAGTTGATTTTTCTTTTAGTTTTTATTTACTGTTGTACTCGTATCACTTTTCTCTATCGATCTGTTTTCAAATTATTCTCTAGCTATTAACAGTACAAATTTCGCAGTATTTTGAACATGTTCAATTTCAAGTACGCAAAAACTTTAAAAAAGTAAGGGAATTCGGAGATCAAAACCCACTTTGAGAAATCGGCCCTTTATGTCGTACAGTTTCGATTATGACCTTACTGATTTTGCTAAACCCTTCGACAATATTTATCACGGTGCCTTACTGGCAAATCTTTTACGTTTGGGTATACACTCTCACTGTTAAATTTGGTAAAATCGTATTCAGAGGGTGTCACAGAAATCTCTTCCAACCAAATTCCCACCAAAAGCAAGTCTCGGTGTCACAGAAAACATTCCGAAATCGAAAAGCCGATACTAAACCAACCATATAGTAGGTTTCCAAAACAAAAGTTCATAAAATCATAGCAAATTAACTACAAAACAAGAGAGAACGCTATAGTCGGGTGCCCCGACTATCAGATACCCGTTACTCAGCTAGAGGCAGTGCGAGGGAGATGGAGATATAAAACTTTGATCGGGCATAAACGCAACAAAATTGCTTTTTTACTTCTGCGAAATTTTTAAAAATGTGGGCGCTAGACACACTTTAAAATCGTTTGTGGGCGATTGGGGGCGTGGCGCTCGGCTGAAATAAACTTGCGCAGTGTAGGAATCCCAAGAATATGTGTGAGTAATCCCAACTTTCTAGCTTTTGTAGTTTCCGAGGTCTCAGCGTTCATACGGACGGACAGATAGACGGGCAGACGGACATGGTTAGATCGACTCGGCTAGTGATCCTGATCAAGAATATACAAGTTAACACCCAACATTACATAAGTAAGACTATTATTGGCCAATTGCATTACGTATTGTTCTTGTTGTATGCACTTGGCTGGGTTCGATCAACTTTGGGAATATGCCATTCCGCATTTCCTGCCAATGCATTTAATATTGTTCTTGTTGTATGCACTTGGCTGGGTTCGATCAACTTTGGGAATATGCTATTCTGCATTCCCACGATCGCTGACCAAAAGGTGCAAGCTCAGCGCACGTGGCTAAGCCCGGATGAACTTTATCGAGGGCATTGGTTGCAGACCAGCGACAGCGACAAAAAGTAACAGCCAATCAGAATAAGGAACGTCAACAGAAGCAGCAGCAGCGACAGAGACGGTGGCAGCGATGGATCGACGCGTAGTTGTAATTAATAATTGTTTAGCTTAAGTAAAGTTAGTTCTTAACACAACTCAATAAAGAAAAGTTTGTTTTTTTATATTAAAATAAAATTCATTCTTTTAACTGGCGCCCGAACAGGGACCTGATTAAAAATCGCGAAAGGCAACAAGTTCCGCGTCTCGCGAAGTACAGAAAAAACTCTGACGTTTCGTTCAAAGCCTCAACCTAATCCGTGTGAAGTGAGAAGAAAAATCCGAGACCCGGAAGTGAACAAGTGCCGTTAATAATAACGCCGCTATACCGTCACTCCTAGAAAAGGACTTTTGCCTAGTGAATTAATCAGGCCGACATCATCGCCGTGATCCCTTTAGTATCCGTTTGAAGGGAACGTGAAAAGAGTACAGAGGAGGCCCCACAGTAAACCCGCACTGAGGAGAGATCGCTACAGCGCAGGATAAACCGGAATCTGCCAATCCTGTCTTCACGAGAGCACGCCGAAATATGATATTACTGTAAGAATAGTTTTAAGAAAATCTATCGAAACCCAAAAGGAAAAATTCTAAAAGAAACAAATATTACACAAATAGAAATTAAGAAAGATACAAATTATAGGAAAAAAATCCTTGCAAAACAATTGACAAATCCACACTACAATCAAACCCATAATTCTTTAGGAAAAGAACTTCCGAATTCTGAGCAATTAAAATTAAAATCTAATCTCAATTCTTTAGTGCTCATATATCTCAAATGCCCGAACAAGATCCAGCAGACAGACTCGCGAATCTTGCCGCACCCTCGTCAGTAGGCAACGTACAAGTAAATCCGCGAATCATGACCGAGAAAGATATTGAGGAAAAAATTAAACTTGTCCTAGAGGCAAATCTTATTAATCTAGTAAAAGAAATTCTTAATCCCAACAAGGATTTTTCCAAGTATACAGATCAAACAATAAAGAGAGAATTATCGCACAATCTTAGCGACTTAGACAAACTACCAGACATTGTACGGACACTTAGGGATTTCTCAGGAAATAAAAGCGAATATTCTTCATGGAAAAAAAGTGTGGAAAGGGTGTTAAAAATTTACGAAGCCAGAATCGGCTCGCCTAAATACTACGGAATCCTGTTGGCAATCCGAAACAAAATTATTGGACAAGCAGACGCAGTCTTAGAATCATATAATACACCCTTAGATTGGACGGCCATATCAAAATGCCTAACAGCGCATTTTGCAGACAAACGAGACCTAAAGACTTTGGAATATCAGCTTTATGCTCTTAATCAAGGTAGCAATAGTATAGTCGATTATTATCCTAAAATTTTTAATAGATACGGGCTCAAACCAAAATTATATTCAAAATCAATTAGTACCAAAACCAAAACCAAATGAGGAAAATTTTTCCGTTAGCTCAGTTGGAGGCACTACTAAAATTACACAACACGCAATACTTAAACTCCCTAACATTTCGGATACTCCCATGAAATTTTTTTTACTAGAGACCCTAAAAACCTTCCACGGTATATTGGGCAACGACACAATGAAAAGACTAGGAGCAATTATAGATGTGAAAAACGATACTTTAACACTTGGAAATAAACGCAAAATTAAAATTCACCAATTAGCAACACAAGCAGTAAATACAATTGGACCGCAAGTTAGCCACATGTCCGAGTCTCAAAAATCAATTATAAATACCCTCGTACAAAGTCACAAGACCCTCTTTGCAGATCCCGATACAAAGTTAGCATACACAACTAAAGTTGTAGGCGAGATCGAACTTCGTCAGATTCCCCAGTTTACGGAAAACACTACCCATATCCAATATCATTAAAACAGGAAGTAGAAAAACAAATAAATGAGATGCTAAGAGACGGCATTATAAGACCCTCAAGATCACCATATAATGCACCAGTATGGGTAGTTCCGAAAAAGTCCGGTCAGTCAGAAGAAAAAAAGTACAGATTAGTAATCGACTATAGGAAACTTAATGAAGTTACTATCTCAGATCGGTACCCGATCCCCGAAATTGGCGAAATTATTGCACAACTTGGCGACAACAAGTATTTCTCGGTATTAGATCTCAAGAGTGGCTTTCACCAAATACCATTGAAAGACACGGACATAGAAAAAACAGCATTCGCTGTAAACGTCGGAAAATACGAATTTACGAGACTTCCGTTCGGCCTAAAAAATTCTCCATCAATTTTTCAAAGAGCTTTAGATGACATACTGAGAGAATACATAGGGAAAATTTGCTATGTATACGTAGACGACATCATAGTCTTTAGCAAAAATGAAGTAGACCACGGTCAAAATCTTGAAAAGGTATTTTCAACACTACAAAACGCAAACATGAGAGTTCAAATAGAGAAATGTCATTTTTTCAAAAACGAAGTAGATTTTTTGGGGTACACAATATCAGAAAACGGAGTTAAAACTAACATAGATAAAATAAAAGCAATTACAAAATTTCCAGTCCCGAAAACATTAAAAGAGCTCCGCTCTTTCCTAGGCATGACAGGTTATTACAGGCGGTTTATAAAAGATTATGCAAAAATAGCAAAACCTTTAACCATTCTCCTAAGAGGTAAGGAAGGCCGTATATCCAAGACCAAGTCAAGCAAAACTGCTATTAACCTGAGCAGGGATGCGATTACCGCATTCGAGAAACTTAAAAATACCCTCGTCTCCAGAGACGTAACCCTTGCATACCCAGATTTCGGAAAAGAATTCCAGCTGACTACCGATGCCTCAAGCTACGCAATAGGCGCAGTATTGGAACAAAACCATAGGCCAATAACATTTATTTCGCGCACTCTGTCAAAAACCGAAGAAAACTACGCAACCAACGAACGAGAGATGCTCGCTATCGTTTGGGCTCTGCAAAGTTTAAGACATTATCTTTACGGGTATTCGAAGGTGGTAATATACACGGACCACCAGCCCCTGAGTTTCTCAAATAGCGTAAATAACCACAACGCTAAGCTAAAACGCTGGAGAGACCTCGTTGGCGAATATAACCACGAGATCAGGTACAAGCCCGGAGTAGCTAATGTAGTGGCAGATGCTTTATCCCGAGCCCCCGCTGAAGTAAATTCAATCAGCTCCTCAGCATCAGTCCATAGCGACGACAGCTCGTCACACAACCTCATATTTTCGGTAGAAGCCCCAATTAACGTATTTAAAAACCAGATATATTTACTGACTGCTGACACAGATTCCTATAGTTTTGAAATACCATTTCCAACGTACCACAGACATATAATTAAACAAAAATCTTACACAGAAGAAAAACTTATTGCAATTTTAACTACCAGACTTGATCCTAAACTCATAAACGGAATCATTACATCTGAAGAAGTAATGGGAAAAATTCAAAACATTTACCCCACGTTCTTCAAATCATATAAAGTAAGGTTTACTCAAAACGAAATAGACGACGTAACTTCAGAATCTCAACAAAACGAAATAATTACACTCGAACATAAAAGAGCCCATAGGGATGCAAAAGAAAATAAAATACAAATCCTAAAAAATTATTTTTTTCCACAAGCAATAAAGAAAATTCAAGCAGTAGTTCAAGCCTGCCAAACTTGTAAAGAATCAAAATACGATAGACACCCCCCAAAAGGAGAAATACAACCGACCCCTATTCCTAATTACCCAGGAGAAATAGTTCACATTGATATTTATATTACAGAAAAACATAGAGTTTTAACAGGAATCGACAAATTTTCAAAATATGCTCAAGTAAAAATTTTAGAGTCAAGAGCATCTAAAGACATTAAAAACCCGCTGAGGGAAATGTTAATTGCCTTCGGTATGCCAAAACTGATAATAATGGACAACGAACGCTCATTAGGCTCAGCAGCAATCAAGTTTATGTTAGAGGACGAACTCAAAATATCAGTACACACGACTGCTCCGTATTCAACGTTAACCGAAATCATGCGGTGTCTTAAAAAAGACAACGGGAGCATAACATTCGAGAACTTAATTTTTAAAGCCGAATCAAGTTCAGCAGAAGACATAGAAAAAAAAACGAGTAGAAATTAAACTAAAAATCCAGAAAAAACAAGCTGCCGACCTCGAATATCACAATCAGGGCAAAATGCAACCAAAACTTTTTAGACCAGGCGACACAATACACGTAAAAATAGACAAAAGGTTAGGAACTAAACTGACACCTAGATATAAAGCCGAGAAAGTAGCAGAAAACAAAACAACCACTATTAAAACTCAAACGGGAAAAATCATACATAAGAATAATATTAGAACATAATTTTTCAGACTATTTTTACCAACGTGCCTGGGCATAACCACAGTCCTAGATTACTCCAACTCACAAATCATCTCACTTGAAACCGGACTAGCAGCTAAGCAAGACGGGACATTTAAAATCATCCACATCTTCAACTTAACCAGCTATGAAGAAACTCTGGCGAATTTAGAAGAATCATCTCATCTACTCACCGCATCTCATCCATTACATCCCTACCTTTCCTACGAATTAAAACAGATTCATACCGACTTACGCATTCTCCAAAATCAAAAAAGACAAAAAAGGGCAATAGAAGCAATAGGTACAGCATGGAAATGGCTGGCGGGATCTCCAGACCATCACGACTACGAGATCTTGGAAAATAAGATAAATGAGCAATTAGAAAACAACAATAAACAAGTTATAATTAACAGATTAATTAATCAAAAGATTAATCAACTAACTAATGTTACAAATGCAATAATAAAAGTTACCCAGAGCTCGGAAGAAATAGTTAATCAAAAAGCAAATATTTTAAAGTATAAAATTCAATTATTAAAAGAAGAAATAACCAACATTATATACGCAATTACATGGGCAAAATCTAACACAATAAACTCTTTTGTATTCACAAGCATAGGAACCACAGTGGTAGAAAATATATTTAAAAAAGAAAATTACTTATTTTTTAACATAGAAGAATTACTAGAATTTGCTAAAGTTAAATTAGCCACAAATGGCAACGACCTCATTTATATTATCAGTCTCCCAACCATTAAAACAGATAATTGTAGAACTTTAAAAATCAAAGCAATAATAAAAGCACAAATAATCAACGATATAAAATACGAAAATTTGTTAGAATGTAAGAGGCAATTATTTGCAATTAAAAAACCTTGCGAATCCCATAATGATAAGACCATTTGTAATTCAGAAAATTTATTAGATTTAAGCAATGACACTTGCGTAAACGCTCTCCTGAACCTTCGAGAACCCGAATGTAAGACGATCAACAATCAACACATACCGGATTTCGAGGAAATACTGCCAGGCACCATACTGCTAAACGACTTCAATGGGCTAGTCTCGCTAGACGAAAAACTCCTGCAACTACAAGGCTCCTTCATAATACAATATCGTAATTCAACAGTAACTATTGGCGAAACAACTTACAAGTCGAGAGAAATCAACATAGTCGAACCAGAACCTCCAATATTCCAACTAATGGGAGAAAAGACGAAGTTAGAGGAAGTTCTCTCACTACAAATGGTCAAGGAACTCAACATTAACAACACAAAAGCGCTGGAAAAATTAAGAAGCAAAACCACTATGGAATCTACCGTTAGCTACGGATTCGCCATCATCCTACTTCTACTAATAATAGGATCGATCACCGAACTCTTAAGAAGACGTAAAGCTACGGAGACTACAGCAGCTTCCGTGCCAGAAACGCAAGAAAAACCCCCGCATTCTGGACCTATACTCTACTACGTTGCGACCGAGGACAGTCGCGTTTAAGGAGGGAAGAGTTAACACCCAACATTACATAAGTAAGACGATTATTGGCCAATTGCATTACGTATTGTTCTTGTTGTATGCACTTGGCTGGGTTCGATCAACTTTGGGAATATGCCATTCCGCATTTCCTGCCAATGCATTTAATATTGTTCTTGTTGTATGCACTTGGCTGGGTTCGATCAACTTTGGGAATATGCTATTCTGCATTCCCACGATCGCTGACCAAAAGGTGCAAGCTCAGCGCACGTGGCTAAGCCCGGATGAACTTTATCGAGGGCATTGGTTGCAGACCAGCGACAGCGACAAAAAGTAACAGCCAATCAGAATAAGGAACGTCAACAGAAGCAGCAGCAGCGACAGAGACGGTGGCAGCGATGGATCGACGCGTAGTTGTAATTAATAATTGTTTAGCTTAAGTAAAGTTAGTTCTTAACACAACTCAATAAAGAAAAGTTTGTTTTTTTATATTAAAATAAAAATTCATTCTTTTAACTTACATATATAAGTAGTATATAAATGAGAGTTCTGGATACAAATGCTGGATACAAAAGTGGAAGGGCAGGTAATTAATTATGCTAATTAGGGTAATAAGGGTAATAAATTAGGACAATGTGACAGGTGTGGGGTAATTAAAGTTATTGGTGCGTGACGAGTGATCGTTAATTAGGGTCCACAATAGTTATAACCAGCTTTTGTATATAGGATTTGTATTCAGGAAACAGATCCCGAAATTCGGTCCAAAATCGGGACTCTTATTAAGCGGGGAGAAGTTACTGGGGTGTGACGGGTGTCCTTTGCTTAGATTAAGAAAGTGTGGTGCTCACACGGTGTGACGGGTGATCATAGCGTTATATTTAGGTTTCCCTAGTTAATGGGGGGAGAAATTACTGGGGTGTGAAGGGTGATCATAGCGTTATATTTAGGTTTTCCTAGTTAATGGGGGGAGAAATTACTGGGGTGTGACGGGTGACCTTTGCTTATCTGGGTTATCCGAGTTAAACGGGGAGAAATTACTGAGGTGTGTCAGGTGATCATAGCGTTATATTTGGGTTTTCCTAGTTAATTCGGGGAGAAATTACTGGGGTGTGACGGGTGTCCTTTGCTTATCTGGGTTGTCCTAGTTAAGCGGGGAGAAGTTACTGGGGTGTGACGGGTGACCTTTGCTTAGATAAAGAAAGTGTGGTGCTCACACGGTGTGTCAGGTGATCATAGCGATATATTTGAGTTATCCTAGTTAATAGGGGAGAAATTACTGGTGTGTGACGGGTGTCCTTTGCTTAGATTGAGAAAGTGTGGTGCTCACGGGTATGTGATAGAATGTCACGGGCTGTTGTCACGTTCAAAAGAAACAGCTGAAAGCAATCACCCTTGAAAAGGGGATCCCTTTGCTTGCCACTGAGAAACAAAACATTTTAAATCTTTTTTAAAAATTTCCTCACCAAATTGGGATGTGAAATTATTAATTTGGTTTATTAATCCACTTTGTCTGTTATCCATTGTATATGTATAAGTGTTAGACCATAGTTCCATGGCAAAAATTTAAAATAGATTTAAAATAGAATCTGGAACCCCTGGAACTGCACCGATTGAGTAAGCATTAAAATATAATTATTTACTTTATCTGCAAGGGAATATAAGCTTCGGCTGCCCGAAGCTAGCTTCCTTTCTTGTTTTCCAATCGAATTTGCTATTTATCGTGACCATAATTTGACCTTCAAACAGATTATGTTTAAAATTATGGGGTGTACTGGTAAAAAAGTTTATGGTTAAGGTCTTCTCTTGTTTTATCTCTGTTAAGCTGTTACATTTGTTATAATATTTGTTTATGGATGGTAAATTTCCCAGAATTTTACCTACAATAGATATTGCTGTGTTCGTTGCACTTAACAAACCTTTATATCACCTTTCTGTATCGCTGTTGATAATCATAACTTTAGGATTATTACTTAGTTATCAGTAGTTCTCCTGCTTAATGACTTTTAAATTATGGATGAAACATTTTTTACAAACCCTCTTATTGTTTTTTATTTATATTCTGTGAACTACATCTTTATACAATTTTTATGAATAGATAAATTTATAAGAAATTGTTCTCTTTACTTGCGACTGTGTCGAACTGTTGTTGACAATCTTGACCTTAGAATTATTGTCAACAAATGTGATTTTGGGATGCAAGGCTAGCAAGTGGGGATATTGAAAAATGTATGATGGAATCCGTGATACGATCCGAGATCTATATGTAGGACGGAGGAATGAAAATAATAAATATCTAAAATAATAATAACTGATATAACACATGATTACTTGATACTTTTACATCTTTTTGGGAGATATTTGCAAATAATCGGAATGGAAAGATTTAATGGTATGTATAATAAAATTATCAACGTGATATTCTTAACTTTCTTGTTTTTCGTTTCGTTACAACAATGTAATGAGTATTGAGCCGGTGTAAGTAAAGAGGTATTTTATATTAATAATCTATCAGTAATTTGTATCGAGTATTCATTTATTAGTTTTCTATGTTTAAGCAGGTATGATTAAGAAGAATAATATCTCAAATATTAGTATTATTCTGTATGTTAAAAATTTTGATGTTAAGTTTTTTGATAATTGTTTACTAATCAATTACGAGAAAATGTGTTATGTTGGACAGGTTTAAGGAAACCGGTTTTCATATTGTATGCACATGTTAAGGGTGGATTTTGTTTTCTAAGCATTGGTTTTTTTTAAAGAAATTTACTGTAAGGAAGTTAATGTTATATACATCATTATAAATTCGAGACCAGATATGATAAGAAATATAACTATGAAATTGATTTATATGTTCAAGAATTGGTTTAACTGGTGCCTTGTTACTTTTTATTTATTTATTTATTTTAGTTTTATCCCAGTGCTACAGGCTAGGTGAAGCCTTTTAATTATGGCACCAGTCACTTTGGGTAACATGTAACATTAATCAATTTTGTCTTACTAACTAACATTAAAAGTCTTAAAACTAAAAAAACATAAGAAATTTAAGCTAGAAGAGAAAATAATTTGGTTTTGATTATTAGCTGTTATGTTGTTTATTAGCTGGTTTATAGTTGTTTACTATCAATATTTCGATCAATATTTTCAACATCACCTAAGTATAAAAACTATAATCATGAATTAGATGGAGATGATCGCAAACTAAGATTTATTATGACAACTTTTCATACTATAATCCTGAATTACCGTCGGAAACATGTGTATACCTCTTTTAATGTTAATCACGAGAATAGAAAAAGAAGATTAACTTCAATAAATAAATTAATAAGTAAAATAGTTTAAATTGATAAATATTTAAATATTAATAAAATAATTAAAATTAATAAGAAAAAATATCTAAACAAAAAAATGAATACGACAAAATTTCTACAAGCTCTTGAGCAATTCCCTTTTATAAGATATTTATGAGCCATTTGTGAAAAGAAAAGAAATTTTAAAATCAATTGTTTTAGTTGATGTGCAAGGCTTTTTTGGTAATAATAACAATTTCATTCTAAATGAAATAGGATTAGTATTTGATCAGGATCCTAACTTGAATAATAGTTCTGTAATAGAACCACCATATGATTTCACTTTACTAAATACAAAATCTCGAAAGACTGCAATTTGGTTAACCGATAAACATCATAACATTTATTGGAACGATGCGTAAAATAGTTTTTCTCAAACTAGAAAGTATCTAAAGTCAATTACAAACGGAAAACAAATTATTTGTAAAGGGGTGGAAAGGAAATGATTTCTTCAGAAATGTTTTGGAAATTGTCAGTTCTTTAATATTATGGAAATTGGTTGTCCGTCCTTAAACAGGTTTAAGGGAAACCGGTTTACATATTGAGAAACACGACTTAGGGGCGGGGTTTGTGCACTAAACAATGCATACATTATTTTAAAATTTTTTAAAAGTACTTTTATACCAAGAAACATATTTTATATACATAATTTTAAAATTGAAATTGACCAATTTATTCAAGATTTTAAAGGGGAGGTAATTGGTCACCACTTTCAATACCTCCTAAACACAAAACGATGTTCATGAATCAAGGTGAATATGATCTTATAACAACGAATTATGGTGAACACTTTACATTCTGTAATCCCGAATTGACACCAGCAACATGCGCCTGTCACTTTTGTGCAAATCGTCGGGATGGAGTCAGAAAATTAATTTCAATATATAATGAAATATGTATAGAATCCCAAAATAAATGAATAAATATATTATTATGGTATAAAATAAACTCTGACTTTTTATTGGGAGTTCAAATTGCAGGTACGGAGAAGTGCTGGATCGTGATTTCAACTCCTATTATGGCACGTGTAAGAGCTAGCCTGGGACATTGGCGTGAGGTTCACGCCAGGTTCTTGTCAATACGCGTGCGCCTTGAGGCTTGTGCCTTGTCCCTTTTTTTGCGGTCGGGTACTGTTACAGGTGCGCAGGTTCGGGTACCTCTTGTGAGAGTCCCTTTTATGACATCTTCATGAGTCATTTGTGGAAAGGAAAGAATCTTAGAATCAATTTAACACGTTCTGGGGCGGAAAGAGAAATCTGTATTTGAAACTATTTTCCCACATTAACTTGTGAGATGATAACCATCTTAGATTGTTTTGGGTGTGCGGTCTTTCTCACGTACATAGAAAGTCCAGTTGAAAATTAATTGCTCGTAATGAGAAAAAAGGTCAGGTGATCAATGTTGTTACATGGGGATGTGGGGGATGGGTGGAAGGTGAGCGACAATTTCTCACTTGGGTGTGTGGTCTTTCTAACGTACATAGAAAGCCCATTTGAATATTAATTACTTATAATGAGGAAAAAGGTTTCTAAAAAATGTAGCATTTGCCTAACTAAAACTTCTCAAAGGGGGTGATTGCGAGGGAGGGATGGTGGAAAAGCATGCTCCCCATATGAAGAAGGGATAAAAATGTGAAGTTACCGTAAAGGAACTTCAGCTTGATTTCAAAGTCCACTGGATCCTTGTTAGAGGCATCAGCAGCAACATCAGTAACAACCACAACAACAAACAACAAAAAAAAAATCATCAAACAACAAAATCAACTAAACAACAAACAAAAAATCAACTAAACAACAAACAACAAATCAACTACAACAACAAAACAGTTAAACAGCAACAAAAACATAAAGAAAACAACAAAAAACAGTTAAACAGCAACAAAAACATCAAGAAAACAACAAAAAACAGTTGAACAGCAACGACAACATCATGAATATCAACAACAACGTATGTGATAAAATCACCAAATTGCTCAAAAAAAAATGGTAATTTCATTTTTGAGGATCATCGATGGATAGAGAAAGTTGGTGAGAGAAAATCGAAATAAGGCGTACATATGCTATCATGTTCCTGGGCCGACGCGTCGTCGCGACGATGATGTAAGAGAGGGCCCGGATACTTGTCAATGCCACCGGGCACCATACCTTAGGATTAAAGCTATTGATTTAATAAACAAATACAATAAACTTAACCTAAAATAAAAAAAACAAAATCTATATATATATTTGCAAAAACAAATTAAAAAAATAATAAAAAAAAAATATATTTATAAATTCAAATTTGTATCTACTTTTGTTTGGGGCATAGGTGTTTGTTTATCTTACGTACTCAAATTTACAAAATAATTGACTAACCTATGCTTAAAAATTGATTTTTTTTGGCAATAGTCTAATTGCATATCAACTGGGACTGCATTAAACTCATATAAAGCCCTATAGAGGGGCTCATTTTGGGAATAATTAGTCCGCCTCAACTCGAGAAAAAGGGATCAAAATTTGTAAGTTGTCTAGACGGAGCTTTAAATCCAACTTTTGAGAGTAGCTCCGGACAGTCGATACTACCATTCACAAAATCGAAGATGAAGCAAATGGCTAGGATATTTCTACGATGAGCAAGGGATGGTAGGTAAACAACCTTACATTGCTGGTGATATAAAGGAACAGGGTCTAACAATCTTAGCGGCAAAAAAGCGAATTTAAGAAATTGTTTCTGTAGTCGTTCTATTTCCATGAGTGGTAGTAAAGGGATTCCAGATAAGAGCTGCATATTCTAGTTTAGATCGAACAAATGCAAAATAAAGCGCAAGTCTGGTGTAGGGATCAGTGAATAGCGATGCGTTCCGCTTCACAAATCCAAACATGGCATAGGCTCTGGGCATGATATAATCGAAGTGTGCTGAGAACTTAAATTTCGAGTCAAACATCACACCTAGATCTAAGGATTCCTGCCGTTGCTGCCATTAATATTAAAGGGTGGGACGAAATTATATACAGATTTACTGTAAGTCACATAGAAGCACTTGTTTATGTTTAGAGGAAGCGCATTTCGCCTACACCAAGAGCTCAACGAATCTAAGTCCTGTTGAACAGATTGTGAGTCTGTCGCTATTTTAATAGACTTAAAAATTAAAATCAGACTTAAATTTTAAATCATCTGCATACAGTTGACACTCTGAAGATAGACAGAACTTTACATCAGTAATGAATATTATGAAAAGCAGAGGGGCCATAGCACTTCCCTGAGAAAGGCCAGAGGTTGCCAAATAGGAACCAGGGAAATTTCCATTAATATTCACTCTATAAAGACGATGGTGTAAATATGATTTTATCCAATTTATTAATGCCGAATGTATACCCAAGCGAGATAGTTTTGCCAGTAGGGCATTGTGGCTAACTTTGTCAAAGGCTTTCTCAAAATCAGTGTATATGGCATCAACCTGTGATCGCATATTAAAGGCATGAACGCAATAGTTGCTGAAAACGGCAAGGTTAGTCGTGGTTGACCGACCTGCTACAAAACCATGCTGAGAAGTACCTATATATATTTTAGCAAGAAATGATAATTTATGGGCAACAATGCGTTCGAAGAGTTTGCTATATTGCTGATCTTTGCTATAGGCCTGCAAAGTGTTCCACTAGAAAGTGATTTCTTAAAGATAATTATAATTTTTAGTGGTACGCATAGAACCTCTATACAATGTTTCAGAAAGTAAGCCGGAATCCCTTCACAGTCCGGAGTGTAAAAATCATCAATGTCTTCAACAGCTTTATGAATATTCCCTTCTAACACGGTTAAACTACCTAAATTTAATAGAGGAGTGATCGCATTTAAGGTTTGAAAATCATTCCAGGCTGCTTTTGGCTTAAAATTAGCTTTAAAATAAGAGACAAAAAGATTTGCAGCTTCTATATTTGAATGCGAAGATAAATTTCCTTGGAACATAGCAGATGGCACTGACCTTTTTTCTCATTACGAGCAATTAATTTTCAACTTTACTTACACCGACTCAATACTCATTACATTGTTGTAACGAAACGAAAAACAAGAAAGTTAAGAATATCACGTTGATAATTTTATTATACATATCATTAAATCTTTCCATTCCGATTATTTGCAAATATCTCCCAAAAAGATTTAAAAGTATCATGTAATCATGTATTATATCAGTTATTATTATTTTAGCTATTTATTAATTTCATTCTTCCGTCCTATATATATATCTCGGATCGTATCACGGATTCCATCATACATTTTTCAACATCCCCACTTGCTAGCCTTGCATCCCAAAATCACAGTTGTTGTCAACAACAGTTCGACACAGTCGCAAGTAAAGAGAACAATTTCTTATAAATTTATCTATTCATAAAAATTGTATAAAGATGTAGTTAACAGAATATAAATAAAAAACGATAAGAGGGTTAGTAAAAATGTTTCATCCATAATTTAAAAGTCATTAAGCAGGAGAACTATTGATAACTAGGTAATAATCCTAAAGTTATGATTATCAACAGCGATACAGAAAGGTGATATAAAGGTTTGTTAAGTGCAACGAACACAGCAATATCTATTGTAGGTAAAATTCTGGGAAATTTACCATCCATAAACAAATATTATAACAATTGTAACAGCTTAACAGAGATAAAACAAGAGAAGACCTTAACCATAAACTTTTTTACCAGTACACCCCATAATTTTAAACATAATCTGTTTGAAGGTCAAATTATGGTCACGATAAATAGCAAATTCGATTGGAAAACAAGAAAGGAAGCTAGCTTCGGGCAGCCGAAGCTTATATTCCCTTGCAGATAAAGTAAATATTTATATTTTAGTGCTTACTCTATCGGTGCAGTTCCAGGGGTTCCAGATTCTATTTAAAATCTATTTTAAATTTTTGCAATGGAAATTTGATCTAACACTTATACATATACAATGCATAATGACAAAGTGGATTAATAAACCAAATTAATAATTTCACATCCCAATTTGGTGAGGAAATTTTTAAAGAAGATTTAAAATATCTCATTGATACAAGGAATATGTTAATGGATAAAGGAGAGGACGATCTTAACAAAACGGTATATGGTAATCATTTTACGTTTTGTAATAATGGATTCGGGGAAGATGCGTGTGCCTGCTTTTTCTATAAAAATCATCGAGACGGAGCCTTAAAGCTAATGTCATCATATTTAGTGTATAAGAAAAGCCTGTTACAAATTTCCAAATAAACATGAGCTAAATTCATGTCCTAAATTCAAATTTGTATCTTCTTTTGTTTGGGGGGATGGTGATTTTTTCAGGTATTTCTTTCAGGTCAAAAAGTTAAAAAAAAAAAAATATATTTGAATTTAAAATTTACATATTCTTTTGTTATTGGGTGGGTGTTTGTTTCTCAGTGACAAGCAAAGGGATCCCCTTTTCAAGGGTGATTGCTTTTAGCTGTTTCTTTTGAACGTGACAACAGCCCGTGACATTCTATCACGTACCCGTGAGCACCACACTTTCTCAATCTAAGCAAAGGTCACCCGTCACACCCCAGTAATTTCTCCCCCCATTAACTAGGAAAACTTAAATATAACGCTATGATCACCCGTCACACCCCAGTAATTTCTCCCCCCATTAACTAGGGAAACCTAAATATAACGCTATGATCACCCGTCACACCCCAGTAATTTCTCCCCCCATTAACTAGGGAAACCTAAATATAACGCTATGATCACCCGTCACACCGTGTGAGCACCACACTTTCTTAATCTAAGCAAAGGACACCCGTCACACCCCAGTAACTTCTCCCCGCTTAATAAGAGTCCCGATTTTGGACCGAATTTCGGGATCTGTTTCCTGAATACAAATCCTATGTACAAAAGCTGGTTATAACTATTGTGGACCCTAATTAACGATCACTCGTCACGCACCATTAACTTTAATTACCCCATACCTGTCACATTGTCCTAATTTATTACCCTTATTACCCTAATTAGCATAATTAATTACCTCCCCTTCCACTTTTGTATCCAGCATTTGTATCCAGAACTCTCATTTATATACTACTTATATACTTTATATGGTCGGAAATCCTTCCTTATAGCTGTTACACACTTTTGCACGAATACAATATACCCTTTTACTCTACGAGTAACGGGTACAACTATACAAAAAATTTTATAGATTCTGTGACGGTTTCTCTGACATTCCTGATGTACACCATATTTATAGCCGTTACTCGTAGAGTAAAAGGGTGTACTGTATTCTTGCATAAGTATGTAATAGGTAGAAGGAAGCGTTTCCGACCCTATCAAGCCGGGGTGCTCAAAACTGCCTTACGGCAGTGCATTTATAAACACAAATAAAAACAAGCAAGGAAGCTAGCTTCGGCCAGCCGAAGCTTATATACCCTTGCAGATCATTCCTATTCATTTACAAAAACATTACATTTAAATTAACTTGCGTATATGTATGTTACAATAATCCAAATTTTAGCTGATTTCGTATTACTTTGGCATTAATTTTTTGATCCTTTTGATATAGCCGTCCGAATTTTGTTAAATTTTATTCGAAATTTTGAAATGATAAAGAAAAGAAATTTTATTCGAAATTCAGAAATATTTAAAAAATATTATTCCCAAAAGTTGAAGATAATATTTCAAAAAACACCAAAGCTAGAATTTTTTTTACGTTTTTTTTTTCGATCCTTTATATGGGAGCTATAAGATATAGTTGTCCGATCCGGTCGGTTCCGACATATATACTACCTGCAATAGAAAGAAGACTTTTGGGAAAGTTTGAGCCCGATAGCTTTAAAACTGAGAGACTAGTTTGCGTAGAAACAGACGGACAGACGGACGGACAGACGGACAGACGGACGGACAGACGGACAGACGGACATGGCTAGATCGTCTTGTCATGCTGATCAAGAATATAGATACTTTATGGGGTCGGAAACGTCTCCTTCACTGCGTTGCAAACTTCTGACTGAAATCATAATACCATCTGCAAGGGTATAACAAGAGAGAACGCTATAGTCGGGTGCCCCGACTATCAGATACCCGTTACTCAGCTAAGGGAGTGCGAGGGAGATTGATATATAAAATCTTTGATCGGGCATAACTTTTTAACGAATGGTTCGATTTGAAAAATTTCTTCTACATTTCGATAGGTATTGATAATCACAATATAACTGCATTTTTACTTTTGCAAAATCTTTAATGGTGTGGGCGCCAGACACCTTTCAAAAAATTGTTTAGGGCTATTGAGGGCGTTAGAGAGGGCGTGGCACCATTTTGAAATAAACTTGCGCTGCGTGGGAACTCCAAGAATATGCATGCAAAATGCCAATCCTCTAGCTTTTATAGTTTCCGAGATCTCAGCGTTCATACGGACGGACAGACGGACAGACGGACATGGCTAGTTCGACTCGGCTAGTGATCCTGATCAAGAATATATATACTTTATAGGGTCGGAAAAGCTTCCTTCTCCCTGTTACATACTTTTGCACGAATACAATATACCCTTTTACTCTACGATTAACGGGTATAAAAATCACACGCACGCGAGTAACGACCCACATACAGTCATGAAAAAGACTTATGCATTGTGAGTTGAGACGAAAATAAAAGTTCAATGAAATTGTTGTTGTTGTACGGATAGCGACACAAAGCGGAAGTATATTATATTCTTGATCAGCATCACTAGACGAGTCGATCTAGCCATGTCCGTCTGTCCGTCCGTCTGTCTGTTTGTTTCTACGCAAACTAGAGTAAAAGGGTGTACTGTATTCTTGAATAAGTATGTAATAGGTAGATGGAAGCGTTTCCGACCCTATAAAGCAGGGGTGCTAAAAACTGCCCTACGGTAGTGCATTCCCAGCGGGAAAATTCCTCTGGAAAATATGTAATTTTCATTAGGTTTCTCCATACAAGCGGAAGGGACAAAACCTCCTTCACCCCTTACATTTCTTCCATCTCTCGTTTCAAAATACACGGGGGTGACACAAAAAAGTAAGGGGTAAATGTGGATCTCTGGCAGTAGAATGCAGGGCAAAAACCATTGTTTTTTCTCCTTCCCGAACATTAGGTTTTCCACATGTACTCAGTTTTGGTTTTTCTTTACCTGTAATATTTGTACGTGTATTTATTAATATTATTTGCAGTAGAAGCATTTAAATTAAAAATTGTTAATGTCTGAAGCATTCTCGGTTTTCGGTTGGCCGAATGGAGGTCTTAGGTATCCATGTCTTGTAAGGCTGTCTTCTGAAAATATCAAAAATAATTAAGATATGAATGTAAGACTAGGAATATTAATAAAAGTAATTACTATTATTACATCTCCGTACAAAATTAAGGATTCTCTCCAGAAATTATGCCATGGCCGATCATTTACCCTCTGATCAGCTGTTTTATGTCGGGTATCTACAACAAAAACTATGAGAAGAAAAAATCAAATATGGCAAATGCAGGCGCAACAGTTCTGGTCCCAAGAAGTCTCAATCGGCTTAGCTGAAATAAAAAATGTTAAACAACTAAGTTTATACAACCATTTAATGAACACCGCACACCATTTACCACTGGTGAAGATTAAAAACATTTCAAGTGACACTGAAATGCAGAATTTGTGTTGAAAATAGCATCTGGAGGTGAATTTATTTACTAACTATCTTTGGTACTAACCTCTGTATCGCTGAAATAACGATTATTAAACGACAACATTTGTTTTATCACTCACCTCATTCTTGTTTTTATACCCGTTACTCGTAGAGCTTTTCCGACCCTATAAAGTATATATACTCTTGATCAGGATCACCAGCCGAGTCGATCTAGCCATGTCCGTCTGTCCGTCTGTCTGTCCGTCTGTCTGTCTGTCCGTATGAACGCTGAGATCTCGGAAACTACAAAAGCTTTCTACGCAGCGCAAGTTTATTTCAGCCGAGTGCCACGCCCCCTCTAACGCCCACAATCGCCCACTAACGATTTTAAAATGTGTCTGGCGCCCACACCTTTAAAGATTAAATGCAATTTTGTTGTGCATATTTATACCTATCGAAATGTAGAAGATATTTTTCAAATCGGACCATTCATTAAAAAGTTATACGCAATCAAAATTTCTATATCTATCTCCCTCGCACTCCCTTTAGCTGAGTTACAATTATTAGTCGGGACACCAACCCGAGTACAGCGTTTGCACTCCCTTTAGCTGAGTGACGGGTATTAGATAGTCGGGACACGAACCCGACTATAGCGTTCTCTCTTGTTTAGATTAAAATTAACTATTTTCACGAATTTTTTACTGATGTGTCCGCGCATCATGTAATACCAACATTCCGAGGAAAGATAATAATTGGTCATAATTTCGTTTCATCTTGAGGTCATACTTTGCCCGCGAATAAATATTTCGTTTAAATAATATTTTAAAGGGACCGTAATCATAAAAGGTTACGTATACTAAAGGAATTGTTGGGACACTCACGGTCCCAGAGAGTTTCCACTTATTTCGAGCTCTGGTTCACAGCATACAGATAGCTGATATCTTTATTCAAATTCAAATCAGTTCACAATTAATCAACTTCAAATCAGTTCACAATTAATCAAATTAATAACATTTTAGCTTACACTTGTGGTTTGCCGCTCTTTCACTTCCAATAAACAACTTTACAGTGATTTTAAACTAACAGATTTCGAATTCAAATAAATCAACTTTTGAAATTGGACAGTTAGCGCGCGGGTAAGCATTCTGATTAGCCACGCAACATTCCCCACCTCGTGATTCTTCTGCGTGACTACGCTGAGTATTACCAATCTTTATGATGTCCAATTTATCCAGTTTAACTGCCGGGCGAGTAACAAGTCCACTCGGTGTAAGCACAACAGCGCTACGAACTTGTCCATCCTCCGTTAGATGAACATCCACGACGATGCCTTTAGGCCAGGAGTTTCGCTTGGTGGTTTCAGTAGTTAGTAAATGCGGTAAAAAGTGGAAGGGGGAGGTAATTAATTATGCTAATTAGGGTAATAAATGGGGGTAATTAAAGTTAATGGTGCGTGACGAGTGATCGTTAAATAGGGTAGAAGTTGTGAAATACTTAGGGAATGATATCAAATATAACTATGAACAGGTACAACGTTTTGGATCATACAATTGTGGACACCTGTGTATTAAATTCCTGCTTTCATTCAAATAAAGTAACAACAAGGGTGGAAAAACAATAAGGGTGGAATACAATAAGGGTGGAAAAACAACAACCTGTTGCTATGGAAATCTCGGTCTGAGAACTGATATAAAATGAGCTCGGAAATCGTTGGGACTTTACAGTCAGAACTTTAACATTAACTTGTCAAGTCGATCAGCTTGCTTCTCAGTTAAACCACCTTCGAGGACAAACATCAAACCAACAACAACAACATCATGAATCAACCAATTCCAACAGAAAGTGAGCTGGATGCTATTATGGAGGAGGAAATTCTTCGTGGGGAGGTTTTAAAGGAGTTCAACACGCAAGCATTAAAGCCCTTGCTATCACAAAATAAGATGGGTATAAACGTCACCTATCCAATTATCAATGCGTCACTGTTTATGGGGACTCCATTGCCTTGGAACTTGATAAATATATTCTATATCTACCTAAGAGATATAACGCTATGAAAGATGTCCATCTAAAGTTGCTCAAGAACAAGGAATATCGAGTTATAAAAAGAAGCAATGATTCCCTTCAACTGGAGTTAAATATAATTGTTTAATATTTATAAAATTTGTAACATTTGCAACCCACACATTTATTATACACAATAAAACATGCACACACACACACACACACTTTACCATCTTTTTATTAAAGGGAAATGACAACAGTAAATTGATTCTTTTTCAGTCAAAAAAAAATATATAAACATATAAATAATATATATTTTATAACTTTCATTAGTATGAAATGTAACCCTGTAAAGTATAGTTCATACACCGGTATTTCATCTATTGTGCTGACGTTGGTGAAAGTTTTGAGAGTAGACAAAATGAGTCAATTTATTTTAAGTCAGCTTAATAAAACGAGAAATGCATTGAAGAAAAAATTCGATGATCTAAAACATTTCAAGTCACAAAATGCTTACGAGTTGGAAGAAACTTTTAAGCCAATAACAGATCCCCTAAATGTACTAGTTAGTGAAAATAAAAAACGAAAGTTTATGAATACAAACGAAAATAAATCATTGGTTCAAAGCAAAAAAGTGAAATATTAAAAAATGAAACCCCCAGTAAAAAGCTTAAGAAACATCAATTAAGTTATGATGATGATGATGATCATGATTACGATTATGATGATAATCATAGCCGAAATGGAGAAACAAAAATTTATAATGATGATGATACTAGTGACTCAGATGATAAATATTTTTCACAGTCACATATTGAATTGGGATCAAAGCCGGAAACACCGCTAGAAGCACCACTAGAAACACCGCTAGAAATAGAAGCAGATGATAGCAGCCTAATTCATGCAGACTATGATTTTAATATTAGTTGTCTATCGAGAAAAAAAGTTTTGGACAAAGCTTATGGACCTAGAAAAAGTTTATCAACCCCTAAATCCTTAAATTTGGGAAATAGTGAATTACATATAAGTAATAATAAAGTACAATTATCAAGTGGAAGCACGTGGGATTTAACTCCTGGGCTTTATTCTCTTATTGTTCATAATAAACCCACACAATTTAGTGCCACAGACTTGAAAAATTATAAAGAAATCATTACTGAGACAAGTGCACATAGAATAGATTTTGATCCAAATAAGCGAATAAAAGAGACTAGAGGTTACAAGTATACAAACAAGTATACAAGTTCATGAGCAATAAAAATATATCTCCTTCAGCTATATCCACCCCAATTCAATCAAAACAAAAAAAATCAAATAAAAAGGGATTTGGTTACATGACCCTACAACGAACAAACCCCAATTTTATTTATTGGGATGACGTCAATGAATTAGTTGAAAGATTGCAGCTTTTAATAGCCTCAAAGGCCGCTGGCAACACTAATCACAATAACGAGATCATGTCTATAATAGAAGAACTGCGAGAGGCTAAAATTATATATTAATTGAATAAATAAGGTTAACAAACTTTAAATAACCTTATAAACAAAATGTCTGTCGACAAGTTTGGTCACTTTTCAGACGAAAAAGAGCATTCAGATATTTTAAAAAGAGATATTAAAACTGTTGTGGGGTTGTACATTGATGGTGACGATAACCTGAATACCCAACAGAAACGAATTAAAAATTGCGGGAATCCAATAGATTACTCGGATGCAACAACGAAAAAATATGTCGATGAAAACTTGGAGACGTTAAAGAGAGACCTTAATTCGAAAATAAATACATCCCTTAATCGAAGACTTTCTAAAATAACTTCTTTGGAAAATTTAGTTCAAGTTAATAATTAATAATAATAATAATCCAATATGTTAACAAAGATTACTAGTGTTGAGAACTATGTTTATAAATATGTTACTCAACCGAAATCAACTCCAATAGTGAGAAAGTTCTAGTATCAAAACTATGAGTGATAAATTAGGTATTGTTAAAGAAATTCATGCTCCGTGTCGACGTAATTTTAAACGTCGAAGGGTAGTGACAAAGGGTATAAATGATCTCTGGCAAGCAGATTTAGTGGAAATGGGAAAGTATTCAAAGCTTAACGGAGGATATTTTTATATTTTGACTGTTGTGGATTGTTTTAGCAAATATGCCTGGGGAGAAGCATTAAAATCAAAAAGCGCTAAAGATGTCTCAATGGCAATGGAAAAAATGTTCAAATCTGGACGTGGAAAGAATTTACAAACGGATGATGGAACTGAATTTTTTAACAAACAATTTAACGCGTTGATGAAACAATATGGAATTAACCATTATTCTACCTTTTCAATTGTAAAAGCTTCAATTGTGGAACGCTTCAACAGAAGTTTGAAGGAACTTATGTGGCGGGAATTTAGCTTTAGCGTAACATACAAGTGGGTTGATATGTATAAAAACTTAATTGATATATATAACAATCGACCACATAGAACAATTAAGGTCGCCCCAATTGACGTCAATTCTTCCAATGAAAAACACATTTTAAAAACAGCCTACAATCAATCATCTCAAAATGTTTAGTGTGGGGAAATGGCGTAATGGAGATTATGTACGCATCAGTAAATATAAAAATGTGTTTGAAAAGGGCTATACGCCGAATTGGACTACAGAAATTTTTAAAATAATAAATGTGAGAAACACATACCCTACCACCTACTTGTTGGAAGATTTCGAAGGTAATCCAATACAAGGTGGTTTCTACAAAGAAGAACTGAAAAAAACTCGCTTCCCAGACAAATATTTAGTGGAAAAAATATTAAAGAGAGACGGGAATAGAGTCCGTGTACGTTGGTTGGGCTTTTCAAAAAAATATGACAGCTGGGAATCTAAAAATAATATTTTATAGAGCAACTCTTATTCGGATTGAAAAAAAACAAAACAAAAAAATATATGTCGGTGCTGACCGTAGATACAGTAGGAACCGCTTCTGGGTCCCAGCCGAGTGAGGTTCAGACTGCTGCTGGGGGGCGTAAGAAACTTTTAGTTGTTCCACATAGGAAGCAATTGTTATACCCGTTACTCGTAGAGTAAAAGGGTATATTGTATTCGTGCAAAAGTATGTAACAGGGAGAAGGAAGCTTTTCCGACCCTATAAAGTATATATATTCTTGATCAGGATCACTAGCCGAGTCGAACTAGCCATGTCCGTCTGTCCGTCTGTCCGTCCGTATGAACGCTGAGATCTCGGAAACTATAAAAGCAGAGGATTGGCATTTTGCATGCATATTCTTGGAGTTCCTACGCAGCGCAAGTTTATTTCAAAATGGTGCCACGCCCCCTCTAACGCCCTCAATCGCCCTACACCATTTTTTGAAAGGTGTCTGGCGCCCACACCATTAAAGATTTTGGAAAACTAAAAATGCAGTTTTATTGTGACTCTCAATACCTATCGAAATGTAGAAGAAATTTTTCAAATTGGACCATTCGTTTAAAAATTATGCCCGATCAAAGATTTTTTTTTTATATCTATCTCCCTCGCACTCCCTTAGCTGAGTAACGGGTATCTGATAGTCGGGGCACCCGACTATACCGTTCTCTCTTGTTTGTTTCTAGATTTACCCCGGATACCAAATCTGAGGATGTTATGGAATTCATACGTGAAAAATTCCCATCCGAGGACATTGAAGTTGAACAATTTCGATTTTCGTACGCCCGTAGGATATCTTATTTTAAAATATTTGCTCCGCCTGATGTGTTTAATGTACTACTTTCTGAAAGCTTTTGGCTTAATGATGATTTGGTAATAAAAGAATTTGTTCCCAATAAACCGAGAACAAATAACAGGCCTCCCACTGTGCTTAATAATCGGCTTTCCACTGTGCCTAATAATAGGCCTTCCGCTGTGCCAAAAAACTAACAGGTTTATTTTTGGCTTATCAAAATGTTAGAGGACTAAATATGAAGCTACCAAAGCTTTATGCTGACTCCTCTGCATTTACTGAAGATATTTTGGCTTTTACGGAAACTTGGCTGAAACCAGAGATATCTGACTCTGAAGTTTTGTCAATGAACTTTAACACCTACAGGACCGATCGCTTCCCGCGTAGGGGGGGGGGGGTGGTGTACTGATTGCCGTTACCTCTAGTTTAACATCGGAGAGACTTAACATTCATATCCCTAACGATATTGAATTTGTTAGTGTCAAAGTTTCCATTCAATCCTTATCTATTTTTGTAACCTGCTCTTATATTCCTCCTGGCTCTGATTTAATAATTTATGAGCACCATCTGTCTGCTATAAAATCTGTTCTATCCTTTCTTTCCAACAGAGACCTTTTGATTGTTTTGGGTGACTTTAATCTCCCTAATATCTCTTGGTCTCTTCCCACTGACTCACTTGTCGGGAAAAGACTGCTGCTAGCCGCCGAAGCTTTTTGAGGCGCATCGCTTCCTTGAAAATTGTGTAGTTTTGGCTTGTGAGCTGCTCATTAACGTAGAACGGAGTCGCAGCATCAAAGCCCAAAAGTTGAAGATTAAGGGGTTGCTTATGCTCACGCCGAAAGTCGCCGATCTTTCGCAGTAATATTGCCTTATCGCTGACGCTTTCCATCCTTTCAGCTCAGCTGTACTTGCAGGTCCAGTTTCGATTTTTGCTTTTTTTACGTGGCCACCCATATTATGTAGAATTTGTAGTGAACTGCTTGATCAGTTAACAGAATCACTGCTTTATCACTGCTTGACTGTAATGCACTGCTTGTAAGTGGAGGCTTCAGCTGATTAGTTACTGCTGGTTGTAATCTGGTAGCGCTAATCTCTCAATAACTCCGAAGATGCAGCTTGATAGCTTCTCTCACCAAACAAGTGCAGAAACAAAAACAACACAGATTTTACCAAATTAGTTTAATTTGTTTTGCGGCGTTAAGATTGGGTATAAGGCAAGAGTATCAGGTCCTTCGCGTGGTGACAGACTTCACACACGCAATATCACTCGATTTAGCTTTTAAGGTGCTTTGTATTCACGGGTTTTCTGATAGGCTTTGCGGATCACTTTCTTGACGTCTTCTCTTTCTCTTCTTTTTTTTTTTTTTTTTTTTTTTAAATGAATAGGAATGATTTGCAAGTATATAAGCTTCGGCTGGCCGAAGCTTTCTTCCTTTCTTGTTCGGATTACTATATCATACAGCTGCCATAGGAACGGTCAGAAAATTAAGTGGAAATTCATAGGACAAAAATGATATCTTTGTTGATGAAATGATCTGCAAGGATAGCTAAGCTAAATCATTTCTTTCTAGGGATAGGGTGGTTGCTTTTTTGTAAAAAAATTAAAATATTGTTATTTTTGGTTCCTGAATTGCATTTAAATTGTATACTTTAATAACAATTTTTTTAAAATAGTGAATTAAAAAAAATTTGTCTCAAAATGTTCCTGCTTTTAGTACTTTACTTTTTATACCCGTTACTCGTAGAGTAAAAGGGTATATTGTATTCGTGAAAAAGTATGTAACAGGTAGAAGGAAGCGTTTCCGACGCTATAAAGTATATATAATCTTGATCAGGGTCACTAGCCGAGTCGATCTAGCCATGTCCGTCTGTCCGTCCGGATGAACGCTGAGAAACTCAGAAACTACAAAAGCTAGAGAATTGGGAATACCCACACATATTCTTTGGTTTTCTACGCAGCGCAAGTTTGTTTCTGCCGGGGGCCACGCCCCCTCTAACGCCCACAATCGCCTAACGCCCACAATAAACGAGTTTGAAAAGTGTCTGGCGCCCACTCCTTTAAAGATTTTGGAAAAGTAAAAATTCAGTTTTATTGCATTTATCAATGTAGAAATGTAGAAATTTTTCAAATCGGACCATTCGTTAAAAAGTTATGTCAGATTAAAAATTTTCTATCCCCATCTCCCTCGCACTCACTTTGGCTGAGTAACGGGTATCTGATAGTCGGGGCACCCGACTATAGCGTTCTCCCTTGTTTTTTTTACCATTTTGTTAAACTTTTTATACCCTTGCAGAGGGTATTATGATTTCAGTCAGAAGTTTGCAACGCAGTGAAGGAGACGTTTCCGACCCCATAAAGTATATATATTCTTGATCAGCATGTCCGTCCGTCTGTCCGTCCGTCTGTCCGTCCGTCTGTCCGTATGTTTCTACGCAAACTAGTCTCTCAGTTTTAAAGCTATCGGGCTCAAACTTTCCCAAAAGTCTTCTTCCTATTGCAGGTAGTATATATGTCGGAACCGACATATCAGACAACTATATCTTATAGCTCCCATAGGAACGATCGAAAAAAAAAACGTAAAAAAATTCTAGCTTTGGTGTTTTTTGAAATATTACCTTCTTCTTTTGGAAATACTATTTTTTTAATATTTGTGAATTTCGAATATATTTTTTTTAAAAATCGGTCGGAAAATTAAATGGAAATTAATAGAAAAAAAAATATATCCTTGTTGATTTATATTACATTCTCTTCTTCTCTGGGATACGGCTTTTCTTAAACATTTCAAAAGTTCGAAGAAAGTTTAACCAAATTCGGACGGCTATATTATATAGCTGCCATAGGAAGGATCAAAAAATTAATTTAAAAGTAATACGAAAGCAACTAAAATTTGGATTGTTGTAATATATACGCAAGTTCATTTAAATTTAATGTTTTGTAGCCGAAGCTAGCTTCCTTTCATTTTTTTCCTATTAATTTCCAGATATATGATATAGTGATCCGATTTTTAAAATGTTTTAAAGAGCGCCGAATTGAATGGGACTAATTTAAGTATTTCTCCTTTATTACACCCTCTGGTCACTCTAATTCCCAATACATATTTATATTAAAGTTGTTTAGCTGTGTAACGGGTATTTAAGAGAAAAGTGATTAAATGACAGGGTAAAAGCGATAAGTGTTCCAAGATACGGACTTCTCTTTAATTGCACACCGGGGCGAACAGGTCTTGCGGCGTTGTCTACTTCTACTACCAATAAAATCAAGAAAAATGCTAATATATACGTCTAAATTTATTTATTCTGATTGAGTTGTGAACAATTTTTATTGAACATAAATGCTAAAAATTAATGACTAAGTCTTCTTTAATATAAGTTAATTTATATTAATATTATAAAATATAATATTTATCGATAACACTAGTTTACACAATAATTTGTATAGATATATAGTATCATTAAAAAATTAAACGTTTATGTATATCTGAGTCCAGCAAAGTCATACAGCGTCTGAAATAATTTAATGATTTCGTTGAACATTACCGAAAATATATTATTAGAGATATAATACCTTGTCGGGCTTATAAAGATGTGTATGTGGCAAAAAGAATGTTGAACCCAAATCTCTTTCAGTCATTGAATTGATATCCTATTTTATATAAAGTAATTGAGTTAAGTAAAATTTTAATATATATTTTTAAACCCTTGCAAAGTGTATTATTATTTCAGTCAGATGTTTGCAACGCAGATGTTTTCGACCCTGTAAAGATATACATATATTTTTGATCAGCATCACTAGACGAGTAGATCAAGCCATGTCTGACAGTCCGTATCTCCATCCGTTTCTCCGCAAACTAGTACACAACTACGCAAACTATACTTTCTTAAAAGTCTTTTTTCTATTGCAGGTAGTATATGTGCGGTTCTTTTACTAACCGAACAGATTTGGCCAAACATATTTTTTCCCATTTTTGATTTGCCTGAAATAAAATATTAAAAAAGAATTATTTAACAATGTTAAATAAAATACAAATTTAAAAAAAAATTGTTTTATTATAAATTTTATTATCCAACAGAGACCTTTTGATTGTTTTGGGTGACTTTAATCTCCCTAATATCTCTTGGTCTCTTCCCACTGACTCACTTGTCGCTACTCCTTTATCCGCCCATGATTTTGTGGATGGCCTTTTAGAATTATCGTTACAGCAAGTAAGCTTTATACGAAATTCATTAAATAGACAATTAGATCTAGTATTTGTTTTAGATCCGCATGAAGTCACTGTAGCCAGAATTGACGCACTTGTTGTATATATGGACGTTGATGCACTACGAGAAGTACAAACAAGTGGCCCAACGACACCAAGCACGTGCTTGTTACGCGCGGGGCCCTTTTGTAAATTTGGGCAAAAATGCGAGTTCGCGAGGAAGAATACATAAAACCAATAAAGACGGGACAAATAATAAAAAAAAAAAACATGCAGTTAGGAGTGAAGCAAATGAGTTAAAATGTTAGTTTTTAATACCGGGATAGAAGTTGATGTGCAAATTAAATGATAAAGAACGTTATAGTTATTACATAGAACGCGAAAGGGCTCGTGCAGACCAAAATTTGATGTACATCGAGGTAAATTTAGAGGATGATAATTACGTGTTAGTCTAACGGGAACATTAAAAGTTAGGCGGCTAACAAGTTCTACAGAATCAATATCACCTCTTATAAGATTATGCATAAAAATGGTACCAAGCATTTTTCTACGATTTGCAAGTGTCGGTAAATTAAGCAATAATAATCTACTCCGGTAGGAAGGTAGCCTTACGTTTTGATCCCAGTTCAAACTACGAAGGGCAAAAAGGAGAAATTTTTTTTGTACCGACTCTATACGGTCAATGTGGACTTGGTATTGTGGGCTCCAAACCGAAGAACAATATTCCAATATAGGACGGACAAGGGAGGTAAATAATAATTTGGTTATATAAGGGTCATCAAATTCTTTTGACCAACGCTTTATAAACCCAAGAACACTCATAGCTTTATTGACTGTCGACATTATGTGGCAGTCAAATTTAAGCTTCGGGTCCAGAAGAACGCCTAAATCATTTACTGAATATATACGGTCAAGTGGCAAATTCTGAAGCGAATAACTTATAAAGGTAGGGGTGACCCTATAAAAGGTCATTACGTTGCATTTTAGGCAGTTCAAATTTAAGAGGTTATACTCACACCATACTTGAAAATGATCAATGTCTGATTGTAAGCCAAAACCAGACTCTATATTATTATATGTCAAACAAAGCTTAACATCATCCGCATACATTAGTACACGAGAATGTGTTACAATAGAGGGAAGATCGTTAATAAACAAAGTAAACAGCAAAGGGCCCAAATGACTACCCTGAGGTACTCCAGATGTCACATGAATCGTTTTTGAAACAGCGTTCTTAAATATAACCCTCTGAGTCCTCCCATTCAAATAGCTTGAAATCCAAGTTAATAGATTACATGGAAACCCAAGCAAATCTAATTTGAATAAAAGAAGAGAGTGGTTAACAGAGTCAAAGGCTTTACTGAAATCAGTATATACAACGTCAGTCTGCATTTTATTGTTAAATCCATTTATAACAATTGATGACAATTCAAGTAGGTTGGTGGTAGTCGATCTTCGCTTAACAAAACCGTGCTGACACGGTGATATTAGCGAGGAACATAAATGTTGCAAATGAGAAGTGATAATACGTTCAAAGGCTTTTGGAATAGCCGACAATTTAGAAATACCTCTATAATTCTGGGCATCCGCCTTCGCACCCTTTTTGTGAAGTGGAATAATAAAAGAATCCTTCCAGATAGTTGGAAAAACTGATGATGAAATAGACAATTGAAAAAGTTTAAGAATAGGTTTGCAGATGGTTGATGCACAAAACTTTAGCACACACCCAGGAAGTCCATCAGGACCGGGAGAGTAAGTTGGCGTTGTTGATGTTAAATCTCTTAAGAGAGAACTTTCGGTAATTAAAGGGGAAAAAATACAATTTGCCCTATTTAAGGGATTACGGTAATTTGATTCTGACCATGAAGAAGAGCTATAAGTAGTTTGGAAAAAGTCAGAGAATAAATCAGCAATTTCAGAGTCAGTCGATGCCTCCATTGAGTTAAATCGAACCGATGAAGGCAAAGCTGATGACTTACGCTTTGCGTTGACAAAGTTATAAAATTGCTTCGGATCATTTGTAAATTCAAATTTACAACGATTTAAATACATGGAATAGCAATGACTGTTAAGAACATTAAAATCAGATCGAGCCACCACATATTTCGAAAAATCAGATGGCTTACCCGATTTTTTATACTTTTTATAAGTGTTTGTTTTAAGATTTTTTAGTCTTTGAAGCGCATTTGTAAACCAGGGGGGCCTGTTCGGCTTGGGAGGAAGCCTATCAGGAACGCATTCATTAAAAAAAGTGTATAGAACGCTGTAGAAAAGTTCCGTTGCACTTTCGATGTCCACACAGTTATAAAGATCTGTCCAATCGTATTGCGAAATCATTAAATTAAGTTTATTATAGTCACATTTCCGAAAGCATCTCATTTTAGTTGGAGAAACTAAAGAAGAGAGGGTATCAAGGTAGGGGAGGCAAATTGTCAATTCCATAGTTGGATGGTATCGGTCTTCTGGTACCACAAGAGCGTCAATTCTAGATACTGTGACTTCAGACGGCTCAGAAACAAACACAAGATCTAATTGTCTATTTAATGAATTTCGTATAAAGCTAACCTGCTGTAACGATAATTCTAAAAGACCATCCACAAAATCATGGGTGGATAAAGGTAAAGCGACAAGTGAGTCAGCAGGGGGGGACCAAGATATATCAGGGAGATTAAAGTCACCCAAAACAATGAAAAGGTCTCTATTGGATAAAAAGGATAAAATAGATTTAATAGCAGATAGATGTTGCTCATAAATTATTAGGTCAGAGCCTGGCGGAATATACGAACATGTAATAAAAATAGACAAGGATTGCAGGGAAACTTTCACACAAACAAATTCAATGTCATTAGAGGCATGAGAGTGAATTCTCTCAGAACTTATGGTGGAGGTGACGGCAATTAAAACGCCGCCCCCCCTACGGGAAAGGCGATCGGTTCTGTAGGTATTAAAATTGGTAGACAGAACTTCAGAGTCTGTTATCTCTGGTTTCAGCCAAGTTTCAGTAAAAGCTAAGATATCGTCCGTAAATGCCGAGGAGTCAGCATAAAGCTTTGGTAGCTTCATGTTAAGTCCTCTAACATTTTGGTAAGCCAAAAATAAACTTTTCAGTTTTTTGGCACCGTGGAAGGCCTATTATTTGTTCTCGGTTTATTGGGAACAAATTCTTTTATAACCAGATCATCATTAAGCCAGAAGCTTTCAGAAAGAAGTTCTTTAAACACATCAGGCGGAGCAAAAATTTTGAAAGACGATATCCTACGGGCGTATGAAAATCGAAATTGTTCAACCGCAATATCCTCGGATGGGAATTTTTCACGAATGAATTCCAAAACATCCTCAGATGTGGTATCAGGCGTAAATCTTGAAACAAATAGTTGCTTCCTGTGTGGAACAACTGAGAGTTTCTTACGCCCCCCAGCAGCAGTCTGAACCTCACTCAGCTGAGAGCCAGAAGCGGCACCTACTGTACATCTGGGTACAACTGAGAGATTTTTACGACCCCCAGCAGCAGCCTGAACCTCATTCGGCTGAGCGACAGAAACGGCGCCCACTGTACCTATGGGTATGGTAGGCACCAGATTGGTTGATTCCGCCGGATCTGGAGCCTGACTTTCAGATACAGGGGCTACAGGGACAGGGACTACACCTGAACTAGCAGTATCCGTTGGCACAGGTGGTTCACATACCCCTGGGTCACCAGAAACTGCAGCAGCTACCAAGTTTGGATTTAAAGTGGATTCAACACTCGCCCTTACTGTCGTTGAGCTAGCTTTTTTGCGTTTGGGCGACTCGGTTAATAATTTTTTATTATTAAATTGTTCACATACGGAATTAAATCCATCATTGAGCTGTTTAAAAACTCGTGAAAGATTACATAGGCCGTCTCGAGTCTGCCTCATAAAGCTGCTCATCTCAACTGCCAAATCCCTGCAGTGCTCACATACCCACATGAGACCAATCCGCATTTCAATAAAGTCTTTAACTCTGCCAGTAAATCCTGCACATTTAGAATGCATCATTGCTTCGCAGAGCCAACAGTAAACAAAAGGGTCATTAGATGCAGTCCTACAATTTTTCTTAGTACAGATAAGAGTCATTATAAGAAAAAATATGTTAGAGAATAAAGAGAATAAAATAAAAAGTATATAAAAGTATAAAAAATACCTCAAGTAAATTTGGCACTGGGATCAAATTCCAAAACCACAAAATCACAAAAACACAAAAAGTATAAGAGCGCGAGATCGCGAATTAAATCGAAAGAGAGCGCGAGAGAAAAGTCTTCTATCGACTGAGCGTGGCTTGTGGGGCACCAAAACAACTCAACGCACGAACAGTTAGATGTAAAGCAAGCAAGAGAGAGAGAGAGACTATGAGAATAGGTCTACAAGAAATTCGGCAGGTTCAGAGAGAGTGAAATTACAGTTATAATAGAGCGGCAGAGAGAGAGAGAGTAAGAGTATGAGAGAGAATATAAGAGCCAATTTAGAGAGTGCAAATTACACTAACAAAGCCAAGATATTAAATAAATCAAATGGAAATGTTAAAATAACTATAACCACGTACCCGTAATCTGGGAGATCTATGAAAGTCACTAACACGATTGTTAGGCTAAACTTTGTTAGTAAATAAACACAAAATACTTGCGGAAATAACACAATATAAAACAAAAACTCAGAGCACAATGGTAAACACAACCGTTCACAAGCGACGCTAAATCGAAATTGTACCTGAAGACCGATATCATCCAACTTTGGAATTGACAATTGGCCTCCCCTGTACTGATACCCTTTCTCCTTTAGTTCCTCAAACTAAAAGGAGATGCTTTCGTAAATGTGACTATAATAAACTAAACTACATGATTTCGCAATATAATTGGACTGATTTGTACAATTGCATGGATATTGACAGTGCAATTGAACTTTTCTATAGCGTTTTAAACATTTTTTTTGACGAATGCGTTCCTGACAGTCTTCCTCCGAAGCTAAACAGGCCTCCTTGGTTTAACAATGCGCTTCAAAGACTTAAAAATCTTAAATCCAACACTTATAAAAAGTATAAAAAAACGGGTAAGCCATCTGATTTTGCGAAATATGTTGTGGCTCGTTCAGATTTTAATGTTCTCAACAGTCATTGCTATTCCATGTATTTAAATCGATGTAAATTCGAGTTTTCAAATGATCCGAAGCAGTTTTATAACTTCGTTAATGCCAAGCGTAAGTCTTCGGCATTGCCTTCATCGGTACGTTTAAACTCAAAAGAGGCATCGTCGGATTCTGAAATTGCGGATTTATTTGCCGAGTTTTTCCAAACTACTTATAGTTCGGCTGCTTGGTCAAACCCTATCTACCCTACCTAATAGGGCTTATTGTATTTTTACCCCTGTAATTACCGAAAGTTCTCTTTTAAAGGATTTAGCAACAACAACGCCAACGTATTCTCCCGGTCCTGATGGACTCCCTGGGAGTGTGCTTAAGTTTTGTGCTTCAACCATTTGTAAACCGATTTGTCTATTTCATCATCAGTTTTTCCAACTATCTGGAAGGACTCTTTCATTATTCCACTCCACAAAAAGGGTGCGAAGGCGGATGCCCAGAATTATAGAGGCATTTTTAAATTGTCGGCAATTCCTAAAGCATTTGAATGTATTATTACTTCTCATTTGCAGCATTTATGTTCCTCGCTAATATCACCGTGTCAGCATGGTTTTGTTAAGCGAAGATCGACCACCACCAACCTTCTTGAATTGTCATCTATTGTAATAAATGGATATAAGAATAACATGCAGACTGACGTTATATATACAGATTTTAGTAAGGCCTTTGACTCTGTTAACCACTCTCTCCTTTTATTCAAATTAGATCAGCTTGGGTTTCCATGTAATCTATTAACTTGGATTTCAAGTTACTTGAATGGTAGGACTCAGATGGTTATATTTAAGAGCGCTGTTTCTAAAATGATCAACGTGACATCTGGAGTTCCTCAAGGTAGTCATTTAGGCCCTTTGCTGTTTACTTTGTTTATTAACGATCTTCCCTCTATCGTAGCTCATTCTCGTGTACTAATGTACGCTGACGATGTTAAGCTTTGTTTATCATATAAGGATGTAGGGTCCGGTTTCAACTTACAGTCAGATATTGATTGTTTTCAGGGATGGTGTGAGTACAATCTTTTAAATCTGAACTGCCTTAAATGCAACGTTATGACTTTTTATAGGGGTACTCCTACGTTTATTAGTTATTCTCTTCAAAATACACCACTCGACCGTATATATTCAATTAACGATTTAGGTGTTCTTCTCGACCCAAAACTTAAATTTGATTGCCACATAATGGCCACTGTCAATAAAGCTATGAGTGTTTTTGGGTTTATAAAGCGTTGGTCAAAGGAATTTGATGACCCTTATACAACCGGATTATTATATACCTCCCTTGTCCGTCCTATTTTGGAATATTGTTCTTCAGTTTGGAGTCCACAATATCAAGTGCACATCGACCGTATTGAGTCGGTGCAAAAAAAATTTCTTCTTTTTGCCCTTTGTAGTTTGAACTGGGATCAAAACGTAAGGCTACCTTCCTACCAGAGTAGATTACTATTGCTTAATTTACCTACACTTGAAAACCGTAGAATAATGCTTGGTACTATTTTTATGCAAAATCTTATAAAAGGTGATATTGACTCCGTAGAACTGGTAAACTGTTTAACTTTTAATGTTCCCGTTAGACTAACACGAAATTATTACCCTCTTAATTTGCCTCGATCTACATCAAATTTTACTCTGCATGAGCCCTTTCGTGTTCTATGTAAAAATTATAACAATCTTTATCCCTAATCCCTAATTGATAAAGGGTCCCGCGCGTAACAAGCACGTGCTTGGTATCGTTGGGTTACTTGTTTGTACTGCTCGTAGTGCATCAACGTCCATCATATATATACTAATCAACTCAGCAACAGAAAAATATGTTAAGGCCGCCATGCTCATGTATCAGCTTATGTACAAAATCAAAATCCACCATACGTATACAAATACGCACACGCAAAGACTTCGAAGGAAATCCAATACAAGGTACGTACATGTCGGCGAATGGTATATCTCAGTGTATAAGGAATGCTAGTTTCTTGGACTGCTTGTGTTTCCTAGAAGCTCGAATTATTTCATCATCTTATGTTATTCCTCTTTGCTTGTGCGGCGCCACAAAAGTGTAGCGCGACACACATCAGCGTTGCCACCTTGCATGATTTTGACTTGGCCCTTTTAAGAGGAACCGTTATAGCGAGGCGTCAGCGTTGTGTCGCTTTCGCCGTGTGTGGTTCGAAGGAACAGAATTGGCGATTAGAGAAACGAAGAGTCAGTCTCTCTAGATCGACGCCTGTGTTCAGACCGAAACTCACTCCGCTCTAATGGAACCCGAGAATAATTCGACATCAGAAGTGGGATCTGGCTCTCATCCTGCAGCAATGGACGAACAATGGCGTGCCATAATGGAATTACAAAATACAAATTTGCTCAATCTTGTGCGAGCTATTAAAACAACAGAACCTGATTCAGTGCAGAGCAAATCGGTGCAACTACCCAAATTCAACCCAGACAAGGCAGGTGCCATCGCTTCATCGTGGTGTTCAACTGTGGAAATTATATTAAAAGAAAATACATTGAAAGGCAGTGCGTTGGTTGTGGCTTTAAGTGCAGCATTGGAGGGCAGCGCTTCGCAATGGCTGTCCCAAGTATGCTATGCTGATATAACCTGGCTCGAGTTCAAGGAATTGTTCATACAACGCTTTGATACTTTTGAAACACCAGCCGCCATGTTTCTACAAATGCTGACAAATCGACCGACCGATGGCGAGTGTCTCGCACTGCACGCAAGCCGCATGGTTACAGAACTAACGACGAAATGGCGCGAAATGGAAAAAGAAGAAATTGCTGTGTCCGTGACTCTCGCATTGCTGGCGAGCTTTGATAACCGTGTGCAGCGTTTGAGTTTCACTTCAAATGTTCGAACCAGAGGCGATCTACAGTCCGAATTAAAAGCGTTCACATTTAATAAAAGGAAAAGTGGCTTTGTGGAGCATCAATCTGAAGCTTATCCAAAACGGCAAAAGCTATCTTCGATAGAGTGTCATTTTTGTGGAAAATTAGGCCACAAAATGTTTGAGTGCAGACTCAAGAAACAACAACATCATCTTGCGAATGACAAAGAGCGACATGTCAGACACGATGAACATCGACGTGAAAAATCAAGTGTAACTTGCTACAAGTGCGGAGACAGAGGACACATATCTACCCAATGTACAAAGAAGGAAGCGGATAGGAACAAGACGTTCAACCGGGAAAAACGAGTGGAGCAGTGCAGCGTTGCAGTACCTAAAGGAAGCATGAACCACAGAGGACACATTTTTGAAGTCACCTTTGATTCCGGAGCGGAATGCTCACTGATGAAAGAAAAGCTAAGTACTCAGTTTTCTGGTAAAAGATTCAATAATATTGTTATGTTAAAAGGCATAGGCAGTAATGGAATATGTAGTACTGTACAAGTTTTAAGTAACGTTAAGATTGATGACCATTTTATTGAGATTTTGTTTTATGTAATAGGCGATGATCACATGCAAAACGATATCGTCATTGGGCGTGAAATACTTAAGCAGGGTTTTGATATTGTCATTTCATCAAACAAATTTACAATTTCGAGAGCCAAAATAATTAATTTGTGTACCGGTTCTGAGCCAGCCGATATTGATACTGAACTTGATGGAGAAAATAAAATAAAACTTAATTCATTGTTGGCAAAGTACTCAGATTGTTTTATAAAAGGCATTCCATGTACTAAGGTTAGAGTTGGCGAAATGAAAATTAGATTGATTGATCCAAGAAAAACAGTTCAAAGAAGGCCATATCGATTAAGTTCTTGCGAGCGAGATTTAGTTCGAGAGAAAATTGAGGAGCTGTTGAGGTGTAATATAATAAGACCAAGCTGTTCACCTTATGCCAGCCCCATATTGTTGGTAAAAAAGAAAAATGGTTCGGATAGACTCTGCGTTGACTATAGAGAGCTAAATTCAAACACAGTCGCTGATAAATACCCGCTCCCACTCATACAGGATCAAATAAATAGACTTCGAGGAGTTAATTATTTTACATGTTTAGATATGGCCAGTGGATACTACCAAATTCCTTTGCATGCAGATTCTATTGAGTACACAGCGTTTGTGACGCCAGATGGCCAGTATGAGTTTCTGTCCATGCCATTCGGGCTTAAAAACGCGCCTTCTGTTTTTCAACGCTTAGTAATGCAGGCGCTAGGAGATTTAGCGAAATCTTATGTTATCGTCTATATGGATGATATCATGATAACTGCCACAACAGAAAGCGAAGCGTTTGAAAGATTAGAGATTGTTTTAAATGTTCTGACAGAGGCAGGATTTTCATTCAACGTTACGAAGTGCTCATTCCTAAAAACATCGGTTCAATATCTAGGCTACAGTGTTAGTGCCGGTGAAATTCGTCCAAACCCTCAGAAAATTGTAGCGTTAACTGCCCTTCTCCCTCCACAGTCTGTAACAGCACTTAGACAATTTATTGGATTAGCATCGTATTTCCGGCAGTTTATAAAGGGCTTTTCACAGTTGATGAAACCGTTATATTTCTTAACTTCAGACAAAAATAAATTTATTTGGAAAGCAGAACATGAACAGATACGGAAACAAATTATTTCTATACTTACCGATGAACCAGTCCTTGTTATTTTTGACCCAAATTATCCTATTGAATTACATACAGATGCAAGTGGAAGTGGTTACGGTGCAATTTTATTACATCAAATTAAGAACAAACCACAGGTAATAGAATATTATAGCAAAACGACTTCACCTGCAGAGTCCAGATATCACTCGTATGAGTTAGAAACTTTAGCGGTGGTAAACTCCATTAAACATTTTCGACATTATTTGCTGGGCAGGAACTTTACTGTTTATACCGACTGTAACTCATTGGAGGCGTCAAGAAATAAACAAGATTTGACCCCTAGAGCACAGCGTTGGTGGGCTTTCTTACAGTCATTTACATTCGATATTCAGTATAGAGCAGGGAAAAGTATGGCACATGTTGACTTTTTGTCGAGAAATCCAATCTCACTAGGGTCTACTTCTGCTCCAAACGTAGTTGATGAGAAAAGAGTTAACTTGGCCGAAATTTCAAGTAATTGGCTCATTGCTGAACAGCGTCGAGACTCAGACATAGCCGAAATCGTGACTAAATTAAAAGATTTTTCTCTTGATGAAGATATTGCGAAAACATATGAAATAAGGGCAGAGGTTCTTCACCGAAAAATACAGAGGAATGGCAGAACCCGCTGTTTACCTGTGGTGCCCCGTGCTTTCAGATGGTCCGTTATAAACCAAGTTCATGAGTCGATAATGCATTTAGGTTTCGAAAAGACACTTGATAAAGTTTACGATTTTTACTGGTTTGACAATATGTCAAAATACATCATAAAATTTGTGGACAACTGCATTACTTGCAAAATGTCTAAATCAACCTCAGGAAAAATTCAGGCGGAACTGCATCCCATCCCAAAAGTAAATATTCCTTGGCACACAATCCATATCGACATAACAGGGAAATTAAGCGGCAAGAGTGACCAGAAGGAGTATGTTATTGTTCAAGTTGACGCGTTTACCAAGTATGTCTATCTTAGTCATACCCTTAAATTGGACAGTGAGAGTTGCATAAAGGCTGTCAAGTCCGCTGTTTCGTTGTTTGGAGTACCAAACCGAATAATAGCTGATCAGGGAAGGTGTTTTACTGGATCAAAGTTTAGTGAATTTTGTTCAGATCACAAAATAAACTTGCACTTGATTGCCACCGGCGCTAGTCGCGCTAATGGTCAAGTGGAACGAACAATGAGCACGTTGAAAAATATGTTAACGGCGGCTGAAACTGGAACACAGTCTTGGCAGGATGTGCTAGGAGAGGTGCAGCTGGCTATCAATTGTACAACTAATCGTGTGACGAAGGCAAGTCCTCTAGAAATGTTATTGGGAAAAGTAGCACGGCCATTAGGATTACTTCCACCTTGTGACATAGAAAGTGATGTAGATTTGTCGAACTTGAGAGCACAAGCTGAAAAAAATATGTTAGTTACTGCAGTTTACGATAAAGAACGGTTTGATAAAAGTAAGGCAAAAGTACGCAGACACAATGTTGGAGATTTTGTTTTACTTAAAAACGAGGAAAGGCATCAAACCAAGCTGAGTCCAAAATTCAAGGGGCCTTTTCAAATAACACAGGTTCTAGAGGGTGACAGGTATACTTTAAAGTCCTTAACTAACAAACGAACTTACAAGTATGCTCACGAAGATTTAAGAATTTTACCAGATGGGGAAGTTCCCGAGGAGCTTAATGTGTGCGATGATTATAATAATGTTGAAAGCGAAAATGAAAATATTAATGATGACGAAGTTGTTGAAGAAAGTGAAGTGCGCCAGATGTAGTACTGCTGGCCAAATGGAAATGGCAGAGTACTTGGATCGCGTTAATCAAGCTCAGAAATGAAATTTAAAAAAAATAAATAAATAAATAAGAAAGTGGTTGTCGAAAGAGAATGTAATGAAATGATAAAAAGATACAGTATCGTGGCCTGAGTGGACGATAATGAGATTCGCAATATTAATGTAAGCACAAGTGCAGAACAAACTAATGTTTGTTTTGATCATGGCGTGTGGTGCATTAGATATGAGAATGGATAAATTGAGTTAAACAATTTTTAAACCAATTGTTGTTTCTGTGAAATTGAAACATAATTCTTAAAGAACTGATTTGTTAATGAAACCCAAACAGAATGATAATGTTTATGTTAAGATATTTTTTAAGGAGGTCTGATAATATTTTGTGAAATTGGTCATCAATGAGTTTACATAAATTAAGAAAAGAAAATTGGATTTCGTTGTGAAAATATTTGTTTAAGTTGTAGAAATAAAAAGGGAGCAAAAGAGTAACTGAAAATGTAGATTTTATACACGAGGTCGTGTTAGAGTCAGAATGGCCGTGTCGGCGAATGGTATATTTCAGTGTATAAGGAATGCTAGTTTCTTGGACTGCTTGTGTTTCCTAGAAGCTCGAATTATTTCATCATCTTATGTTATTCCTCTTTGCTTGTGCGGCGCCACAAAAGTGTAGCGCGACACACATCAGCGTTGCCACCTTGCATGATTTTGTCTTGGCCCTTTTAAGAGGAACCGTTATAGCGAGGCGTCAGCGTTGTGTCGCTTTCGCCGTGTGTGGTTCGAAGGAACAGAATTGGCGATTAGAGAAACGAAGAGTCAGTCTCTCTAGATCGACGCCTGTGTTCAGACCGAAACTCACTCCGCTCTAATAGAACCCGAGAATAATTCGACATACACAACATCAAAAATAGTTTCCAGACTCAATCGTCCGCATCGAAAGGCAGCACCCTACGTGTACAAAGTCAAAAATAGTTTCCAGATACGCACACGCAAAGACTGATAGAATGTTCTACTTTCTGTGGAGGGCGTGTGGAGGGCGATAAGAATGTTTAGTCAAGGTTGGTATATATTGTTTCTGTTTGTTGGACTGGTTCGCCAGCATATGTATGTATGATTGCCTCATCCCTTTATTCGTTTACATTAGAGTTATATACTGAAAATCTTGTATAAATATCGCTGGGGCGTTCATGATTTTTTCAGTAGCGAACGCAACCAAGACGAGACGGTGAAATCTAATTGCTCGTATAAAAGAACAAAATTTAAAACTCAAACTTGATTTAATAATTGCGAGTGTGAAACTGGAAAGTAATAAAATAGTGAAACTATTTTTGATAATAGTTTGTGGAATAGCAGTAGTGGAAATGGGTGTAATACCCTCTACCACCCTGACTACAAATCTGACTAGATATGATGAAGGAAGGAATATCCAAAATATTCGAATCCTACTCCCAAACGATAATGTTTTGGATATTCAGCTGAAGCTGTATCTATATAAGAACAGTTCACTAGCGAATATCCAAATCATTGATGAGATAGAGAGTAATTTAAAAACCTCACAAGGTAAGAATATCAATAACAATAAAAATGCATGAACAGAAGCAATAACAATAAAAAAAAAACAAGAGAGAACGCTATAGTCGGGTGTCCCGACTATCAGATACCCGTTACTCAGCTAAAGGAGTGCGAGGGAGATAGATATATAAAATCTTTGATCGGGCATAACTTTTTAACGAATGGTCCGATTTGAAAAATTTCTTCTACATTTCGATAGGTATTGATAGTCACAATAAAACTGAATTTTTAGTTTTCCAAAATCTTTAATGGTGTGGGCGCCAGACACCTTTCAAAAAATGGTGTAGGGCGATTGAGGGCGTTAGAGGGGGCGTGGCACCATTTTGAAATAAACTTGCGCTGCGTAGGAACTCCAAGAATATGCATGCAAAATGCCAATCCTCTAGCTTTTATAGTTTCCGAGATCTCAGCGTTCATACGGACGGACAGACGGACAGACGGACATGGCTAGTTCGACTCGGCTAGTGATCCTGATCAAGAATATATATACTTTATAGGGTCGGAAAAGCTTCCTTCTCCCTGTTACATACTTTTGCACGAATACAATATACCCTTTTACTCTACGAGTAACGGGTATAATGAATGAACAGAAGCAACAACAACAACAACAGAAGCAACATCAACCACAGAAGCAACAAGAACAACAGAAGCAACAACAACAACAACAGAAGCAACAACAACAACAGAAGCAACAACAGTAACAGAAGCAGCAACAGAAGCAACAACATCAACAACACCGCCAAACACAACACTCAAATGTATGATGAGTACGATGATTTGTCGTCACCCTCCAAGCATATATTCGCGACAGTAAATAAAGTAGACGAAAATATTAATGATAATGTAAGTCAAGAGTCATCAATTTTAAACAAAACAGAAAAGCGTAGTGTAGATAAAAAATATACTTTTCTTAAAAAAAAATTGTTAGAAAAGTTTAAATCAGACTTGCTTGAAAGGGAAAATAGAGAGGGCGGAACTATTGTGTCAGGAAACAGACGTTTCGATAGATATTATAAACTCGGATATAGAAACCTTTTCACTTTAAGAATCCAGTGTCATTACGTATCGAAAAGGTTAAAAAAACATTCCAATCTTGAGATGTATATGGAACATATAAACTGTGTAGAAATTGACGAAGAATTATTTTACTATCCACTTTTACCTAAAACAATAGATTTACCACCTCCACCCAAGAACATAGGTAAAAGAGAGGTTATAACAATTGAGGAACTAGACTTAGGTGGTATATACTCTGATGGGGGAAAATTATGCCTATTAGAGTGTAGCGAGTTGTTGAATAGCAACAACTTTTATATGAATTAGGGTTAACATATTATTTATTTTATTTCAGAAGAATATAAAAATTCCTCAAGAAAATAATAGATTGAACAAAACAAAAGGCGAGTTAATTTACTTTAGTATATAATAATTCATTTTATTAATTCGTTTTTCTCATTTTAGTTGAATATGTTCACCTTTTAGGATCTAATGTAGATTTAATAAATTCAAATTCTAATAATATTTCTAGCTTTAATTTAACTGATGATGGTATTACCCAACTGTACCATCAAAATATAAACATTAACATTGATAACATTGAGAGTAATGAAAATAACGAAATTACTCCTGATCAAGTAGAGTTGGGTTATTATCTAAAACATTTAGGGGAAATAAAGAAAAAAAACGAGAAAGAAAAAACAGAAGAAGAAGAAGAAGATGTATCTGTTGAAGAAGGGGATTCTGATTCTGAAGCTGAAATAAATCCAGATGAATTAGAACTGTGGAAATATCTATATAGACAACGGTTACAAAAGCAATCAAATAAAATATACTCACCAAATGTATAATCAAATAACCAAAAAATTCCCAACACACCCAAATATTACATTTAATACTCAATTTATTTGAAATATAATTGTTATTCGTTTAACTTAATGTTATACTAACAAAATATAACCATTTATAAATATTGTTCAAGATTATATAATTTTTCAAACTTATTAATTAAATAAATATTTTGTAACGTTAAATCTAAAATTGTTTCTGTTTTTTGGGGTCGGGGGGTAATTCATTATAAAACATTTCAAGTTCAAGTGACTTGTAAAGTAAGAACCTTTTTATATTTTTCAATATCTAGGTATTCTAATGCTGTTCCCGTTACTCCCTTAGATTTCATAAACGATTTGTCCATAGAATCAATTTTAAACCATGAAGCTCATCTTTAAAAACATCTAATACCGCTTTATTGCATATTTTAAAATTATATAATTTAGCTCTTTCTTCGGAATATCCAGATGTATCAAATTTGAATTCTATATCATCCCGAATATCTCTATAAAAGTCATCAGTTTTAATTGTATAGATGAAGGAATCTGTATCCATGTAATTTAATCTTATATTATCTTGAAATTTTGGTTTCATATACTGATAGTGGAAATTATACATGTTCCACTTTGATAACTCTAATACTGTAAACCCAAGATACATGGGTTTATCGTATACATATGACATTCTTCTCATTTGAATTGTATAGAAATCATTCTGTAGTTTTGTGGCACTTTGAAAATTAAATTTGGAAATTAATTCTCGTGCACATAATTTCTTACGACCACTTTTATTAATATTATTATTCTGTGGAGGATCCCAATCACAAACTATTTTAATGTCAACCCGTTTCTCGATATTTTCGAGGGCTTTACCGTAGACTGCATTATTTAATAATTTAAAAAAATCTTTTTCAAATGAATTGTTAGCTTTTTGACGATATTGGGTGTTAAGGTCTGTATACGTTTTGAGCAAAACCCTTTGCTCTATGAATTTTTTTTATCTGCAACCCATTAAGCAAACATTGCTGTAAATTTTTATAATGAATGATATAATTTTTTTTATTTCCGAGGTCGGCAATTAATTTTTTTCCTTTTTCGCTATTAGTGGCTAATTTTGTTGTTGAACAAAACGGTAAATCACTATGTAAATCATGGATACTGTATGGATAGTGCAAATCCACTTCTAAAATATAACCATAATATCCATCGCTTGGAATATTTTCTACTATTAAATTTTCCATGTCTATGGGAGACAGCCACTTAAACCCTTGGTAAGGTTGAGACATTGCCCAACCATACAAATTATTTGCATCTAAATACATTAAAAATGATGACTCTTTACTATCATCGTAGTCACTTAAATATTTATTATTTGCTTTAGTATATCTGTGACAGCATTGTACCAAACCACCCCGAATTCCACTTTGTATAAATTTATACATATCAATATCAGTTATTAACTCTAATTTAATTTGTGTGGTTTTCAGCATTGCCTGCCAAGATAAACCTGGTGTTGTATAAAAATGAGCTGGGTCAAGAGAATAAATTTTCATGCAAATTAAACGACAGTTTTCAAAAACGTCAGTTAATAATAATACATCAGTTTTTAAATAAATCTCTTGATAATCCTTTAGAGATTTACAGAAAAATCGTGTCCAAACTTTAACAGCATGACTGTAATCCTCTTGAGAACATGGCTTTTCAGTAAACTGATTATAAAATTGATCTCTTGATGGTAAACTAGTTTCCTCCAGTCTATGCTCTGAATCAAGATATTCGTATGGGAATACACCCTTCTTCCGCATAAGTCTAAATTCATTTTCACAATTAAAATGTGATCTTACTGATTTAAGTTGATCATCTTCTAAATTGGCTGCTAAGGCATCTAGACTATATGTCATAAATCTAAATGTGTCTAGAAACCTTATCTCAAAACTCTTTCCACATTCATTTTCAATTATTTTCATTACTGAAATAAAGTGTTCCTTATTTATGGGAATACCTTTAATTTCTCCAGGTAAAAGTGTCAATTCTTTGATAAACAAGTGACAATCATACTTGGAAAAATTGTGGAAGAAAACTGGAATAAAATTAGACGTTTTCAAATCTAAATTACATTTAGAATGAGCTGCACCCCTGTATCTACCTGTATAATGACAATGATCTCGAACCCTATCATCCGCTAAAGCCTTTTCACAAATATTACAATTAAGGGCATCCTCAAAATCATATTCATCCTCTGGATACATTACTATGGGAACAACTTTACTCAAATATTTTGAATGAATAGTTTTTAAGTTACTTACAAGGGAATTGACAAAATTTATAGCTGAATTACCTCCCGTTTCCATTACGAATTTATCTAAACTAGAATCATATGAACACTTTATAAAGTAAGCGTATGAAATTGGTACATGTTCATTAAGATTAAATAGTTTAGGACTTACATCAATATTTATACGACGAAGTATGCACTCGAAATCTGCATACACTCCGAACGGTACTTTTAGTTGATGACGCAGTGCCGTATACTTTAATGTCGACTTATATGGGTTTTGGAGAGTGGCAACCATTCCACTGCAAAGCTCCTTGTGACGAAGTGCGCGACTTGCACTTGATGAAAAATTTAAGCAGGTATTGCAAAACCATGTCTGTCCCTTAGTAGACTTTTTTGTGCAGACGTAAGTCTATTAAATAAAAGAAAATATAGCAAATAATGAAAAAATAATAAGTAAAAGTAAATCTATAACGAGTAAAAATTCATACTTTGTAATATTTTTTATCCATGTATAGTGACCGAATCCGTTTCCTTTTAGGAAGAGTATATTTATGTGCATCGGCTTTTCAACTCCAGATTGATAAAGAGGTCCAATTATAGTTTCACTTTCCTCGTCGTATCCAAAAACGTTAATGCTCAATGTAACGTTTTTTTGAATGAAAATGTCTATGTCCTTTATTTTGATCGGGAATATCAACCCACTGAAGTCCAAATTTATTCCAGATGTTAAAACAAATTTTTCAGCCCTTATATCAACTTTATATGTGTAGCATATATTAGGGTTACTTTCTACATTTGTAAGCGCCGAAATCAAAGTCCATTTAAAGCAGTATGAGTCATTTTTATTTTGGACATTAATTATTGCTTTTTTCGCAAAAAGCTTGGGTGGTGTTGGGATATATGAGGATCCAGAAAGCGGATTATATTTATTGAAATTCATTTCCAATTGAATTATGCGGAGTAGGGTCCACCCGCTATCCCTTTCCTGAAACTCTTCCATTTTTATTTTCAGATGGTCTGAGTGATTGGCGAATATGCGGTCTAAATCCGAGTGGCTAGTAACAACTTCCATTTTGCTTTGGAATTGTTTAGTCTCCGTTTTTAAATCATCATCTTATACTAGCATATATTCCGCAAAAAGCTCAAAATTAACTTTACCGGACACGTAGCTTTGAAGCACATTAAATAAATGAGATTTTAAAGCCCCTCCTGCTTCGAAGAGGAACTCTTCCGGGTATCTTAATTCCTCTCCTTCATTAACAAACATATAATGAAGGATTCGACCCTTGAATCCATCCGAAATCTTTTTGATTCTTCCATCCAAAGGTATCACAGCATTCATCTTGTGCTCCGCGGTGCGAGCATGGTGATTCCATTGAACTCCCACCGGGATGAAACGACGGCACGACTCGCAATATTTTTGGGTATGGTTATTCATTTTATTTATTATTTATTTGGAAAGAATTACAATTGTAATTAATTTGTAGATTGTTTTTCTTTTCACAAAGTCAGGTGTATTATAGTTAATTTGCAATTGTAATTGTTCTCACAAAGTCACTTTTCAATTGAGGTACACTCGTTGATAAAAATGCTTTACTGATTTTCAAAACTAGTAAAAACCGTAGTTCACTTCAAGAAAATTTGATTATACTGATCTGAATTAAACGAAATTCTACCTTAAATATAACTTTGAGGAAAGCTTATTAGTATGAACTTAAACTATAGTTTGTAAAAAATAAAAAAATTAGAGGTGGAAAGTTTGATTGGTTGATGACAAGATTTTCCTTAAATTTAATATAAGAAATTTGACTAGCATTATTTTGGTTGGTTGATTCCTTCGAATATTTGTGGGCGAGGGAGGGAGTGATCAGTGCCTAGCAACCAGGTTTTTGTATACTCGGTTTCTAGACACATTTGCATTTGTCTATCTAAAACGTCTCAAAGGGGATGATTGCGAGGAAGGGATGGTAGTGGAGAAGCATGATCCCCCATATGAAGAGGGGATATAAATGAGAAGTTGGTGAAAAGGAACTTCAGTTCAAATTGAAAGTCCACTGGATCAGCTACAAACAAGAAACAACAAAAAACAGCTATACAGTTAAACAACTAGAAACCAGCTAATAACATCTAATCAATTAAACAACAAAAACATCTATACAACAACAAAAAATATCTATACAACAACAAAAAACATCTATACAACAACATCAAGAAACAACAAAAACAGCTATACAGTTAAACAACAAATACATCTATACATCAACAAAACATCAAAACAACATGACTACCAACAACGACGTGTGTAATGAAATCACCAATTTCCTCAAAGAAAATGGGTATTTCATTTTTGAGGATCATCGACAGACCCTGGAGATGATTTTCTCCAAACTTCAAGGGATGGAGAAAGTTGGTGAGAGAAAATCCAATTATGGCGTACATATGCTATCATGTCCTTGGGCCGACGATGATGTAAGATAGGGTCCGGATACATGTCAATGTCATCAGGCACCATACCTTAGAATTAAAGCTATTGATTTAATAAACAAATACAAAAATATTGACCTTAAATTTAAAAAAAAATTAAACAATTAAAAAAAAATTCTATGCCTTAATATATTTGTAAAATCGAATTAAAAAAATAATAAAATAAAAGTATATTTTAATTTCAAATTTGTACCTTCTTTTGTTTGGGGATGGGTGTTTGCTTTCAGCTGTTTCTTTTCAGTTAAACTAAATATGATCTAGTGGTGTGCCTGCTTTTTCTATAAAAATCATCGAGACGGAGCCTTAAAACTAATGTCATCATATTTAATGTATAAGAAAAGCCTGTTACAAATTTCCAAATAAACATGACCTAAATAAAAATTAACATATTCTTTTGTTTGGGAGGGTGTTTGCTTTCAGCTGTTTCTTTTGAGAATTCTTTTGCTATTGGGGTGGGTGTTTTCTTTCAGCTGTTTCTTTTGAGTATTCGTTTGTTCGGGGTGGGTGTTTGTTTCTCAGTGGCAAGCAAAGGGATCCCCTATTCAAGGGTGCTAATCAAGTTACCAAGTCCACGTGTGAACGTGTCAACAACCCGAGACATTTTATAGAGGCTATGGTTATTAAATTGCTTACCACACCACACTTTCTTCCCGCCTCGTTTCACCCCATTTAATAAATATATTAACGGACACCCGTCAACTTATCACCCTAATTAACGATCACTCGTAACGCACCAGTAACTTCTCACCGCTTAATTAGAATCCCCGATTTCTGGATAGGATTTCTGGATAGGATTTCTGGATATATGCAATTTATCACCCTAATTAACGATCACCCGTCACACCCCAGTATTTCTCCCCCCATTAACTAGGAAAACCTAAATATAACGCTATGATCACCCGTCACACCGTGTGAGCACCACACTTTCTTAATCTAAGCAAAGGTCACCCCACCCGTCACACCCCAGTAACTTCTCCCCGCTTAATTAGAATCCCCGATTTCTGGATAGGATTTCTGGATACAATTCCTGGATATACGCAATTTATCACCCTAATTAACGATCACTCGTCACGCACCCATTAACTTTAATTACCCTTACCTGTCACCTTAACCTAATTTATTACCCTATTTAACGATCACTCGTCACGCACCATTAACTTTAATTACCCCCATTTATTACCCTAATTAGCATAATTAATTACCTCCCCCTTCCACTTTTTGTATTCAGCTCCCGCATTTACTAACTACTGGTTTCATCAACAATAAGAACCACGTCGTTCACAGAAATTGGAGCTGGGTTCGGCTGAAACCATTTTTTACGTCTCGTCAGGGTGTGTAGATACTCTCGAATCCATCTTTTCTAGAAACAATCTGCCAGTTGACCAGCGATGCGGAAATGTTTGGCCAAGCCTAATCCGTTGGAATCCATCGAACCGCGTTCCCGTAGACCACTGGAGTTACCAACCAAGAAGTGGTTTGGTGTTAGGGATTCCGAATTTTCCGATTCCAGTGGTATGTATGTCAACGGCCTAGAGTTTAGGGTACATTCAACATCGGCTAACGCTGCGCGCAAAACTTCCTCGCGCAGTCCGACGTTCGACAGAATTTCCGTCAGGATTGAGTTCGTAGAACGCACCATACGCTCCCAGCTCCCGCCCATGTGAGGCGATCCCGGAGGAATGAAGGTAAACGACATCTCCGAATACTTGCTTTCCACTGCTGACGTTGATATACGTTCGATCTCTTGCGCGAGTACTCTGCTGGCTCCCCTAAAATTCGTTCCGTTATCCGATAGCAACTTAAGAGGCACACCTCTGCGAGCAGTAAATAGTTTCAGAGCCAACAAAAATGAGTCCGTTGATAGAGAAGGCACTAGTTCTAAATGAACAGCGCGAACTGTTAGACAGGTAAATAAAACACCCCATCTTTTTTCGCGACGCCTTCCTAGAGTAACTTCAATCGGTCCAAAGTAGTCTACTCCAGTAAACGTAAATGGCAGTGTATGCGGCGATAGACGTTCCTTTGGCGAACTTCCCATTATCGGTGGAATGGGATATGCTCGTCTGATGCAACACGCGGGACAGTTTTTGATGATTTCTTTCACAAGTGCTCTCAGGCCGGGTATCCAATAGTTTTGACGTATTTCGTTGACAACTATTTCCGCATGCAGATGATGGTATTTCCGGTGATGATACTCTACTATAAGATATGAATTCCTATGGTGACGCGAAAGTATAACAGGACACTTCACACTGACTTCTACGTTTTCGATAGCATCGATTCGACCATGCATGCGAAGCACTCCGTTTGGATCCAGGTACGGCGAGCATTTATATATACTGCTTTTCCGGTTTGTCAGGCAGCGATTTTCCTTTAGGCATCGAATTTCGTCAAAAAATTCTTTCTCTTGACATGTCCGTACAAAAATTGTGTCCATTTCGACATCACTCTTAAGTAAAAGCAGTCTCTCCAGCTCAGGTCCATGCGGTTTTACGAAAAGAAGGCATAGAAAATCTAATACTCTTTTTTGGGCAGCACGCAGACGCTCCAGTTTGCTGAAACGTAGTGGATTCGGCATAACAGATGCCTTGTCTTTCTTCTTTTCCTCATGGTGGTGCAATACTTGAGTCTCTCTGGTTTTAGATATTTCTTTTGGCCACTCCGACTCATCCTGCAACAGATAATTCGGTCCGTAAAACCATCGTATTGAACTATTTACTTCAACACCTTTTGTCCATTTAGTGCCATCGTCCGCTACGTTTAGTTCCGAGGGTACCCAGCGCCATTCACCAACTTCTTAACCTTCAAGAATTTCTCCGACACGCAAAGCTACAAATTGCGGGTACTTGCGGGTGTCGGATCTTATCCAGAACAGAACATCTTGAGCATCAGTCCAGAAGACGCGTTTTTCAATTCCGGTTAATAGCTCAGACTCCAAACACTTGGCCAAGCGCAATCCCAAAACCGCTGCCATTAATTCCATTCGTGGTACTGATATGGGTTTCAAAGGTGCTACTCTGGTCTTCGATGCTAGTAGGGAGCATCGGATTTCGTCTCCAAGACCGACTCGCAAGTATGCAACTGCAGCGTAAGCATCCAAGCTAGCATCGACGAACATATGTAGTTGCAGGCTCTTAACATTACTCAAGCATGACGTGTAGCGAGGGATACGCAAATCGCTCAGTTTTGGCAGCAAGGCTTGCCATTTCATCCAGTCAATCTCATCTATCTAGCCATGTCCGTCTGTCCGTCTGTCCGTCCGTCCGTCTGTCCGTTTCTATGCGAACTAGTCTCTCAGTTTTAAAGCTATCGCGATGAAACTTTACTCGTAGAGTAAAAGGGTATATTGTATTCGTGCAAAAGTATGTAACAGGGAGAAGGAAGCGTTTCCGACCTTATATATATATATATATATATTATATATATTAGTATATATATTCTTGATCAGGGTCACTAGCCGATTCGATATAGCTATATCTGTCTGTCCGTCTGTCTGTCTGTATGAACGCTGAGATCTCGGAAACTACAAAAGCTAGAAAGTTGGGATTACCCACACATATTATTGGGCTTCCTACGCAGCGCAAGTTTATTTCAGCTGAGCGCCACGCCCCCTCTAACGCCCACAATCGCCCATAAATGCCCACAAACAATTTCAAAATTTGTCCGGCGCCCATATTTTAATTTCGGAGAAGCATAAATGCAATTTTGTTGTGTTTAGTTATACCTATCGAAATGTAGAAGAAATTTTTCAAATCGGACCATTCGTTAAAAAGTTATGCCCGATCAAAGTTGTATATCTCCCTCGCACTCCCTTAAGCTGAGTAACGGGTATAGTCGGGGCACCCGACTATAGCGTTCTCTCTTGTTTTTCCTAAATTCAAGGAAGCATTTTCTGAAATTCAGAAAATTTTCTAAAATGAAGAAAATATTTCATTTTATGGCAATTTTCTATAATTTAGGAAAAAACATTTTTTGAGTGTAGTTTAAAAACTGAGAGACTAGTTCGCATAGAAACGGACAGACGGTCAGACAGACAATGCTAGGTAGACTCGGCTATTGGTGCTGATCAAGAATTTTTTCTCTTCTCTAAAGATAAAAGACCGACTTTTAAGGGGATACGACCACAGCCCAAACCGTAAGAGCTAGAGCAGCCAAATTTTTGCACAGTATTCAATTTGGAAGTTGGTAGCCCACTAAGATCCGACATGTCCTCCCAGTGGCCCCAAACAGCTCCAACATCCATATTTAAAAAAAAAACAAGGGGGCGTTAGAGGGGGCGTGGCCCTCGGCTGAAATAAACTTGCGCTGCGTAGGAAGCCAAAGAATATGTGTGGGTAATCCCAACATTCTAGCTTTTATAGTTTCTGAGATCTCAGCGTTTATACGGACGGACAGACGGACATGGCTATATATAGGGTCGGAAACGCTTCCTTCTCCCTGTTACTCCCTTTTACTCTACGAGTAACTGGTATAAAAATAGATTTGTTTAAATGCTTAACTACTAAAGTGGTTGGAATTTCGAAATTTGTATTTTACTGGATTTTACGTTTTGAAAATGCCTAATTAGAAATCAAAAAGATAATTTTGATATCCCCCATAATTTGGGGGCTACATTTAAAATTAACTTTTGGATTTAAAAAATCTAAACCGCTGCTCCGATCAAGATGATTTTTGGATCAATAGTTAAATCTATGACCCAAATGCTTAAGTTTTATTTTTAAAGGTTTAAAATTTTTATACCCTTGCAGAGGGTATTATGATTTCAGTCAGAAGTTTGCAACGCAGTGAATGAGACGTTTCCCACCCTATAAAGTATATATATTCTTGATCAGCATGACTAGACGAGTCGATCTAGCCATGTCCGTCTGTCCGTCCGTCTGTTTCTGCGCAAACTAGTCTCTCAGTTTTAAAGCTATCGGTTTCAAACTTTCCCAAAAGGTGAGGTAAACGATTATTTGGGTTGGAGTATTAAATAATAGAGTTCGGGTGACACGAGGTTGCTTTATGTAATAGGTTTTCGACAACTTGAATTCGCACTTGCGTTCACAATGACTCGATCGACGGTAATGGATTGTGTTTAGTCGCTTAAAGAAGGTTTGGGCTCGCAACCGAGCTTTCGAGAGTTCGTGCAGATCTGCCGACACCGAACCGAATCTGCCGAATAACGGAGGAATCATACGATTTTCTACCTGCATGTTACCCGAATATTGCTTATCTATCATATATGAGCGTTTTTTTCCGATGCACTTTTGCAAGTCGAAGCTTTCTGCATGTGAACCATAAAATGCCATTTATAAAGAAAATATTAAGAGCATATGTATTTGTACTTCTTATTTAAACTGGCCACTACACACAGTTTGCGAGTGCTAGTTATAACTGGCAATGAGAAAACAGAAAGAAGGACAGTTTTTTTATGTTCTTACTTGGATATCTTTTAGATGAAAAATGCCTAACTTTTTACCTTGTTCATTTGATAATTGATAGTAAGACGATCCTACCTTACGTTCAACAATGGCTGGTACAAAGACTGGTGCCAATTTTGCACTAAACTTTTTGATTGCACTGCTTTGGCAAAAATTTCGAGCTAATACCTTATCACCTTCCTTAAAACTTATATCTCTACAACGCAAATTGTATCTGGTTGCATTTCGATCATGTGCCTCGAAAACATTTTGACGTGCGGCTATCCGCATGGTTTGAAGCGCATCTGGATATCCTATTCTAGTATCCCCCGAAAGTAATTGGAGTCGACGTAGTATCTCATAATCTTTCCCGTTTAATACCATATTTTGCCCAAACGCTAACAGATATGGGGAATATCACGTACTTTGGTGTACGCTGGACCTTAATGCTGCACTAATTTCTGGTAACTTAACATCCCAAGTGGAGTGATCCTGATCGGTTCAGCCGCTCGCTGGCATTAGCCTGAGGCGAGTAAATCGCTGTACGAGTATGCTTAACTCCAAAACGAGTAGTGAATGCTTATAAATAGTTAGAAACAAACTGTGACCCATTATCGGTCAATATAGTTTCAGGTACGCCAAAAGTACAAAACAGATGGTTTTCCAAAAATTCACAGATTCGGTTTGAGGTAAACTTCCGAAGCGGGTGCAGGAAATGGAATCTTGTAAAGTGATCTACTATTATAAGGATTCCAATGTTTCCATTTCGTGATCTTGGGTAAGGTCCTAGAAGATCCATGTAAAGCTTCTGGAAAGGTCGATCGGATATCATGGGCTTTCCCATAGGTGGTTTTAAGACTACATTAGGATGCTTGGTTTGACGACAAACATCGCAGCCTGTTATGTATTCCCGTATCTGCTTTACCATCTTCGGCCAAAACAAATATCTTCTGATTTTTTCAACAGTTTTTCCTACTCCACTATGAGATGCGTTAGGCGGGTCATGGGCTCTGATAATAACATCTAGTGTTAATCCAGCCGGTACCCATAATTTCCAAACGAATTGGTCTTCAATGTCATTGCCCCTAACTGGTTCGGTTCTTTTATAAATTACCCCATCTACGATCTTTAAATCGGGTAACTTAGCCTGATTAGTGCGAATATTTTCTATAAGGTTAACATACTTCTCTGATTAGAACTCCTCGGAATTAAGATCGACTATTGGTCCCTGTTCTTCTATTTCGGATGCGACAGGTTCATCTTTTCGCGAAAGCGCGTCTGCTACCACGTTTTGGGTTCCTTTTCTATGGGTCATTCGGAAAGAGAACCCTTGTAATTGTATTGCCCAACGAGCCAGACGACCAGACAATTCCTTTTGACTCATAAGCCACTGTAGAGACGCGTGATCAGTAACTACTTCAAAATCCTGACCCTCTACGTACGCCCGAAACTTACGGATTCCTTTTATTACCGCCAAACATTCTAGCTCCGTTACAGAGTAGTTTCTTTGAGCCTTCGACAGCTTTTCGGACATAAATGCTACAGGTAGTTCCTCGTTCTTCTCATTGTTTTGCGCTAACACACATCCCAAACCAAAAGTACTTGCGTCGCACAACAGCAGAAAAGGTTTCGTAAAGTTTGGGGTGGATAAAATCGGTGCGGACGTAAGACATCGTTTAAGGGTGTTAAAGGCTTCGTCTGCTGTAGAATTCCATGCAAAGTGTTTCGAATTCTTTAGAAGCTCGGTAAGCGGACAACTGACTGTGGCATAATTATCGACAAAACGACGATACCATCCGGCAAGACCCAGAAAACGCCTCAGCTGCTTTACTGAACTCGGTATTGGAAAATCCTCAATTGCTTTAATTTTGCCAGGATCGGTTTTTAGTTGGCCATATCCAATTATGAACCCGAGATACTTTATTTCCTGCATACAGAAATTGGACTTTGCTACGTAAATCGTAAGATTAGCTTTCCGTAAGTGCACCGCTACTTCTCGTAACAACATAAGATGAAGTTCAAAATCATCGGACAACACTAAAAGATCGTCTAAATAGACGAAAACACGCTTTCGCAGATGGGCGGGTATCACTTATCCATAAGCCTACATAAAGTCTGAGCGGCATTCGTTAGCCCAAAAGGCATAACTTTATACTGGTAAAGTGGCATGTTGGGTATAGTGAACGCGGTATAAGGTCGAGAAGACTCAGCTAGAGGTATTTGCCAGTAGACATGCTTCATATCCAGCCCTGTTTTGTATTTGGCTGGAGGCAGCCGACTGAGTATCCCATCTATATGGGGCAAGGGATATACGTATTTTCGTGTGTATTTGTTAATTTCGCGTGAGTCTAAGCATAACCTGTTTTTATTTCCTTTTTTAACCAATACGCAATTACTGCTCAACGGACTATTTGAAGTTTCTATGACATCTAAGGCTATCATCTTTTCCACTTCCTCAAACATCTATTTCTCTTTGGCCGGAGAGATTGGCCAATGCCTTTGTTTAACTGGAGTCTCTGTATTTATAATCATCGAGTGTTCAATAAGAGATGTACGACCCAGTCCTTCACGTTCAAATGATGAAATGTTTTTATGACTGCTCCAAGTTCAACTTTCTGATCTTCCGTTAATAAATGCATTATTGGATCCTCTTTTCTGGAGGAATCATCTCCTGTAACTAACTCCCCTACTGTTTCTTCTTTATTAAGTAATTTAGCTAAAAGACTAAAACTCTGCCAGAAGTCAACTCCTAAATAAACATCTTGTTTTAATTCTGGAATCAAAAAAAATTATATTTCCTTAACTTTATCTTGAAACCTAATTGGGACTAAAAGTTTTGCGATAACTGAACAAGACTCATTGCTAGCTGTTCGTATTATCCCTGAACATTTGCGGGTTTTCTGATGATGGGCTAAGGTTTTGGCTACGGCTCCCCCTAAACAACTTACAGTTGCCCCGAATCCAAAAGCGCTTTAAAAGTTGTACCTTCTATTATAATGTCAGTGTATAAACGGTTATCTGAACTCAAAATAACTGCTGATATGATTCTGATCCGATCTGCTCTTACTTTTTTCTAGAACTCCCGACTTCTTAATCTAGATCGTTTGGGTTTGATCCGTATATTGAGTAATGAATTATTATATAGTTCTTTTTCGTTTTTATCTAATAGTTCGTCTAAAGTTTGAGTTGCGGCATGACTGACTAATTTTAAGGGATAAGAGTGTAGTTTAGAAATTTGGTCTACTTTAGCGACGTTAATATCGAACATTTTGAATGGCTCTACTTTGTCGGGTGCGCTGATCGATGCTGGTTCGGCGCATCCTGCTTCCGGTTTCCCGACGGATTGCATTTTGGACACCGAGGCTTGTATACCTCTTTAGCACCTTATCCGTAGCAATGCAAACGCTTTTCCGCCAAACACTCCTTATAACCGTGGCCGATCTGATCACAGTTAAAGCAAGTCACTTTTGTCCAATCCCTTTTTACTATCTGTGCCACGGATTCTTCTTCCTCTTCAGTATCGGTTAGGATCTCGGATACCTGATGTTTTCCGTACCTATTCCTAGGTATGGCATTGTTAGTTTCTCTGCAAAAATTGTCATGCTTCTTAACTTCTTCACGCAGTTCGCAGCGGTTTTTAATTTTTAGGTGAAGAAGCTCGTATCTAAGTGAGACTTTAGCATTGCGCTTTAAAATATCCACTATTTTATCTTCTGCTACTTCACTGGAAAGACGGGATACTAGATCTTCAATGGCTGATTGGAAATCGTCAAATGATTCACCTTCTCTTTGTCGCCTTCTCCTTATCAACTCCCACAAGTCGAAGTCATCTTTCGTATCATCGAATCTTTGTCTGAAAAGGTTTGCCACGAAAAGAGCGGATTCTTTCGATTAAAGTTCCAGAACCAATCACTGGCTTTGGCTGAGAACAACAGATGCAGGTTATCGCAGAGTAGCCCATAGTCGTTATTCAAAGTGGAAGATGTTAAAGACCTCAGCCGGTACAGAAATTCGTCAACGTACATGGAGTCTTTTGATCCATCGAATTTTAAACGCCAACTGGCCAGAATATTGGCAGCCTTCTCCGGTGCCACTGATCTGTTGATGCACTACTAAATTGATTTCCTAATCCTTCGGCACTTATTTGTGAAGGTTAATTCCTTTGTACTAAATCCATATTATCTGGTAGTTCAGCTGCTAGAGTGTTTTCCTCAAAGGTGATCATAGCCGGATTACATTCGATTTTGCAAATAGTGCATATTCGGCTAGTTTTCAATTCCTGCATGCAGCTATCGTGAAAGCGATGTCCACATGGTGTGGTACAATTTAACTGCGTTGCAGTTAATGTCTCTTTACAGATGCCGCAAAATTCGGGGGCAGGTTCGCCCCACATCGCCTCCTACTGCGCCACCTTCTGGAGTGCGTTGTAACGGCATTTTAAATATAGATAAATTTGTTGCGTATAGAAATTATTTGTTCGGAACTAGCTTTCCTCTAAACTCATGAATGTCTGTTTTAAAATCAAATACAAAAATTCGTCCCTTTTGAGCATGTTTTAGTCAGTAAAATATAAAACTACTAGCTTAGAACGAAACACTTCCTTTGAAATTTAATAAACATTTGTTTGCTTTTATAGAAATTAATCTGGTAGTGGTTAATCTCCAATGAATAATCTCTCTAATGAATCTAGCAAATTAAATATCCAACTGCCTTGATTTAATTTCCTTTCACAAACTTTGGTGATCTATGGTTTATAGTTTGGACGCCCTATCCTGATATTCCGAATAGATGACGTAAAATCGCAAACTAAAATTGACCTAACTATCTATGTCTACTTTGTCAGCCTTACTGAGTTTGTATCCACTTATATTCTGAATTAATTAAGGTCAGTTAATCCAATTTTGAATTAACACCTTATCTCCGTTAATATCATCCAGAACTTAAAAGGGACAGACTCAGTTTAGCATGACTTATTTGCAAGATACTATTGTTTTTGGGTGGAATTGGAAGAGCTTTATTTGTGGTATCTAAAACCTTTCTATTGGTTTCAAAGGCCACACGTTCTGGGCGCCAATTATGTAATGTGGGGGATTTCCCTGTGTCAAAAGAAAGGAAGATGTTGTAGGGGAAATAGCTGAAAGCTATTGATTTCGGACGACACAGACGATTGACAGGATTTCGAACAGTGTACCTCTTGCTGTGCTCAAACTAGCTCGCCGGATTGTCGTGGGGTCTTTCTACTCTCCTATATGTCAACCGATCCCATTAGCATAATATTTTAGGTACACTTATTACTGCGAGTTTATGACTATTAAAAGTTGTGAGGATGTCAATTAAAAATAAATGTAATAGGCTACCGACTATAGCCAAGTAGTGTTTCGTTCTTCAGGCTGGGAATTAGATGTCAGTTATCCCATTTCTTTACCCTCCCTTCCTTTATCATATTGAACATTAATATGACCCTTATAAAAGTTCAAGTTTTAATTCATATTAACACTGACCTGCACATGCTCTACTCGGGACGAGTAAATAAAGAGATTAGGCGATCATTTTAATATTTAGTATACATTTTAATAATTCAAATAAATGTCAAAATAATTCATTGCAATTCTCATAGTTTTCTAATATTGCGTTTATAGTATATATTTTTATACTTATAAAGAAAAGAAAATAGTTATAATCTAAATTATCGAAATTTATATGAACAAAATAGTCGTACAATAGTATGTAATTAGGACATTAGGATTTCAACTTTTGTATTTTAAGTTAAGAATATTGCGCAAGTATATATATAATTTGGGGTTTCAATTCATTTAATTATTCTTACGGAAAACTCACTTTTTACTTTTTATATCATTTTCCAAGCGTGATCGTTGAGCTCAAGGATCAAGGTGGTTGATGAGTGCTATATTTGGGAATCGAAAAGATTTATAAGTAAACAAGGCCTAATATTAACTAGAAATATACTTCATTATTTTGTTTTCATACCCTTATTCAACGTACCATTCTCGAGACTATATTTTTTTAAGTTCAAAATTAACGTAAATGCTAACAATCTCTAGCAGCAACAGTTTTGGAGCAACTGCCTTGCGCATACAACTTCGATTTTAAAGCCGCTCCAGTAGCCACATTGGCACAGTTTGAGAGGCGGCGACGTGTTGGCCAAAACTGATTTTTAGGAAGCGCGATTGTCATCCGAGTTCCCTGAAGATGATCAGTAGTGATACAGGTCAGAATTATGAGGTCATTGGAGCACTATTTCTTCTCGTCGGTGAAGTTGCTCTGTCGGTTTATGCAATCATGACCACATGCAGCTTGTGACCTTTGATCCGGACATGGATCCGGCATAGGGAATAAGCCTCCTCGAGTGCTTGGGCTCTGCGGTTCCACTAGCCAATAAAACCGGGCTTAGTTATTTCCAATTAAAAGTCCCTCGTCGAAAGGTATCAGGCCCTCTAGGGGGCCAGGCGAGTACACGGCCCTTAGCCGGCAACTCCCGAGTAGAAAAGATCTGCGAACGGTTTTCATCTTAATTTACACTCACGAAGAATTTATTATTCTTTACCTTTGATTTTTAATCACTCTTAACTGGTAAGGTGAGGTAAACGATTATTTGGGTTGGAGTATTAAATAATAGAGTTCGGGTGACACGAGGTTGCTTTATGTAATAGGTTTTCGACAACTTGAATTCGCACTTGCGTTCACAATGACTCGATCGACGGTAATGGATTGTCTTTAGTCGCTTAAAGAAGGTTTGGGCTCGCAACCGAGCTTTCCAGAGTTCGGGGCCATAACGGAGGAATCATACGATTTTCTACCTGCATGTTACCAGAATATTGCTTATCTATCATATATGAGCGTTTTTTTCTCTTGCACTCTTGCAAGTCGAAGCTTTCTGCGTGTGAACCATAAAATGTCTTCAGAAGTTTCACTCAATGCCATTTATAAAGAGAACATTAAGAGCATAGGTATTTGTACTTCTTATTTAAACTGGCCACTACAAGGAACAAAATGATATCTTTGTTGAATTTTATTACATTATGTTCTTCTCTGGGATATAGCTTATATAACATTTCAAATTTTCGAATTAAATTTATCAAAAGTCGGACGGCTATATTATATAGCTGCCATAGGAAGAATCAAAAAATTAATGCAAAAATAATACGAAAGCAGCTAAAATTTGGATTGTTCTAACATATACGCAAGTTAATCTAAATTTAATGTTTTTGTGAATAAATAGGAATGATCTGCAAGAGTATTTTAGCTTCGGCTGGCCGAAATCATAGATTTTACTCGTAGAGAGTGTATTGCAGAGCTCGTAAATAAATGCTTAATCATTTTCCTGTAGCCTGTCATGCTCCGATCAGAACAGGAAAACATTTTTCGAGCTCCGTATCTGTCTGAGCAAAGACACTTTGTTTTGTTTTACTTGTGTTAGGTGTCACCACCTAACTAGATGGGAAACACATGAAAAAGTCTCAAAATAACAGTTGTAGATAGTTGAAGTTAATGTTACGTTCGGTAAGGGAGCAACATTTTTATCCTGGAATTTAATTGTTATCGTTAGAAATGTTAATTTTCCTATATTGCTTTACACATCTGAGCCAGAAACTAATACAATACATAATAATAACATTTTGGAATATCACAATTTATTGGTAAACGACCCAAAATTGAGTGAAGGCTCCTCTTCTTCTGAAGAATTCGCGGTAGGTTTTTTTTCTATTCGTCTAGAGAGAGTAAGTTCTCTTAACACCAAAAACGCATTCTCACAAAGGGTCCTCCTCTGCTGAAGAATTCACGGTGGGTATTCCTTAGGAAAGTAGTAATGTACCCAAACGCATTTTCAAAAAGCGTCCAAAGAGATTTCTGTGTCATCCCTATGATGGTAATATGGAAATACACTTTTGCCAGATTCTGAAAGGCAAAGTGTCTCAGGAAAACAGGTTCCAAAATAGAGCAAACCAAAATGCTCAGTATCTGAGCAAGACACTTTGAAACAAAAAACACTTTCAATAACTTTTTAACATAGTGTCCTAAGGTAACAGATCTTTTTCTGACATCCTGTAAAATGTGTTTGTTTCCGTGCAAAAGTATGCAACAGGTTTTCGACGCTAAAAAGAATATATATTCTTGATCGCTAGCCGAGTCGATTTAGCCATGTCCGTCTGTCCGTTTGTCTGTCTGTATGTATGAACGCTGAGATCTCGGAAACTATAAAAGCTAGAGGATTGGCATTGAGCAAGCAGATTCTATGGGGTTTCTACGTAGCGCAAGCTTGTTTCAACAAGGTGCCTCCCTCACAAACCGCAAAACAGCAATGCAAGGCAGAAATGCTGCTGGTGCTGGAAAAAAGCTGCTAGCACTAAAAGAGCATCGACCTCAAATAGATTATTTTAACTATTGGTCCCGTTCTCGTTTTCACTTCCGAAAGATTCACACGTAATCGAATTTCCAAGACCGGTTCCAAGATTCACTTCCGAAAGAACTGCACGGATTCGAATTTCCTTCTGTTGTTAACTTTAATTTTAATTTTGTTAACTTCCGAAAAATGTACATGGAAACTTTCCGTCAGCATTTAAATCCGCCATTATACAAATTACTTGTTTAAAGAAGGGATTAGGGTCTTGGGGAAAAAATGTTTTTTTTTTAGAAGTTAGACTAAAATTTGTAATAGTCAAATTTTCCAGCAAAGAAAAATAATTTTTAATTTTGAAGGGTTAAAAAAATATTTAAAGTTAATGAATAAAAATAAAAACTTCCCAGGGGGCGGGTTTTTTTCTATTTTTAACCGAAATGTAAAAGTAGAATGAAAATCAGCCAATTTTTTGCTATAACATGTGAAAAGATGGCCGCTAAGTGGCGGAGCTTGATAGCTGCTGCTTTGATGATGGAGAAAATGCTGGCGTAGCGCTGTGGGGCTATTGCTGGCGGTTGCGGTGATGGTGTTGATGTCGTTGATGACTTCGATGATGCTGAAGATGATGAGGATGCCGAGGATAACGCTCGGTTCCACAGCTAGAGAGTCGATGAGTTTTACAAGAAACTAAGAAAAAATGCGGAGCTTTTGTCTTCTCTGGTCAACGTTTTTATTCGAAGTGGCCGGAAACTCTTGTAAAGGTCGAGTCCCCAGTTTTGGTCTTTACTTATTTAGGAAGGGTGAGATAGGAACACTTGGTTTAAAAAGAAAAAACAATGTAGAATTATAGGCTATTTACATGATTATAGGCTATTTATTTATTTCAAGGGTTAGCGTGCGCTAACATGCCGCCCCCCCTGCCGGATGGCGGTTTTAAGCTTGGTTAGGCTTTTGATGGCTTCCTGCAGCTGGCGAAGCGTCTGAGATGGTGAGATACTGCGTCTCGGAGGGCGGCGTTCGGAAGTGTTCCTTGTTTTGGAACGACTCGCTCGAACGGGTCGGTTGATGCTTGGTGGAGAGCTGTCCTTTCGTGGGCTGCGCGGTTGACGTCCTTCCTTCTTTGATGCTTTTGGAGCTTCCGTGGTGGTGTAGCCGTAGTGCAACAAAGTGTGATGCAGGTCTACACACTTGTGACACACCTCTTTGGAATCGCATTGATGCACGCGATGTGTGGTGGCCAGGCAATTTGAGCAGTAGCCCATTCTTCGTGCGGCGCGACGGCGTTCCAGGATGCTCAGCTTGATGAATTTAGCGCATACGCGCAAAGGATGACCTTTGTGGCACATGCGGCACTTGTACATCTTGCTTTTGTTGGAGATAGGATGTTGGTTGAGTAACTGATCATATTCTTTGGGATAGAAAAGGCGTTGTGCTGCTATAATAAGCCTAGTTTTGGCGTCTTTGATTTGGAGAGCACTGTCCTTGGGAGTTGCGGGACTTGCTTGATACCAACGCATAATTCGTGCTGTTGCTCGTAGTGCTCGCGAGTAAGTCGTGAATTATTCGCATATATCAAAGTTTTCAGATTCCGTGAAAAACTGCTGAACCTTCTTCTGTTCTGGAGGAGTGATAGCAGGAGCTTGGCTGCAAGGCCAATTTTCCTCTGGGATTGATAGCCATTTTGGCCCGTGCCACCATAATAGCGAGTCTTTGAGTTCGGTGGGGGTACAGCCGCGGGTGCCTAGATCGGCCGGGTTATCGTGGGATTTTACGTGGCTCCATTTGGCATTGTGAGTTTTTTCTTGTATGGCGGCCGTACGATTTGCGACAAACGTTTTCCATGTACCAGGTGGTTTTTCCAGCCATGCTAGGACTATGGTGGAATCCGACCACAAGAAGGGTTTTAGCTCGGGAAGTTGCGTTGTCTTCAATGTATGTTGCACTAGCCTTGCCAATAGATGTGCGCCGCATAATTCTAAGCGCGGGAAGCTTACTGCTTTGAGTTGCGCGACCTTGGTTTTAGCAACTTATAAATGGGATTGGGCGGGAGATCCAGCGTAACTAGATCGAATGTATATTGCGGCACAATATGCTTTTTCTGATGCGTCCGAAAATCCGTGCAATTGGATGTCTTGCGTTGGCTCGTATCCTACCCATCTGGGTATGCTGATGGTCTTTATACTTGCTAAAACTTCGAGAAATTTGTTCCAAGTGGTCAATGTAGTTGGCTTGACACACTCGTCCCAGTCTTGACGTTCTTTCCTAAGGGATTGGAGCAGCAGTTTCGCGTGGATTACGATAGGCGTAAGCCATCCTGCCGGGTCAAACAAAGTGGATGCGTGGGATAGCATTGCTCTTTTGGTGATGGTTTTGCATGGAGTGGGTGCTTTTATATTGTATTGGAACACGTCATTCTGTGCGTCCCATTTTATTCCTATCGTCTTGGTCGTACTTGCTTCGGACACCTCCAAAAATTCGGTATCTAACCGGTCTGCAACAGCTATATTCTCCAACAGCTTGATGTGATTTGCAGTGTTCTTTTTGAGGAGATTTTTTGCATTTTTTGCGTCCTCGAGAGTGTGAGCACCGGCAAGTATGTCGCCGACATAATTTTCCTGAAGCTGTTGTAGCGTGCGAATTGCTAGGAATGGAGCGCAGTTTACCCCGAATGTGACCGTATTCAGCTGGAAATCTTTCATGATTGCTGATTGTTTGGGACGGAATATTAGACGCTGGAATGGGCGATCGTCCGGATGGACTAAAATTTGCATGTACATTTTTTCAATATCGCCGTTAAACACGAATTTGTACAGTCTCCAATTGAGTAAGATGCCTAAAAGGTCCCCTTGGAGAACGGGGCCTTTATGGAGAACATCGTTTAATGCAAATTGAGAATGGGTTTTACGCGATGCGTTAAATACCAGGCGTAATTTCGTGGGTTTACTTTCGGGCCGGACGACCGCATGGTGAGGAAGGTAAAACTAGAGATATTGATTTTTCTGAATGATTTCCATGGGTGGAACTTCTGTCATGTGACCTAGGTCAGTGTACTCTTAAAGGACTCGGGAGTATTCCAAATTTATGGCCTCGTCTTTAAGCAATGTTTTGTAGAGCCGAGCGTATTGCCCCATAGCGATATTTCTGGAAGAACCTAGGGACATGGTATTGGGTAATTCACTTTTGAACGGGAGGCGCACCATATATCTACCATCCGGTAACCTTTGAGTAGTGTTGACGTAATGGGTTTCGCAATTTTCGTCCACCTCGGTTACGGTTTTGGCTACGGATATTTCTTCGAGTTCCCAAAATTTTTGTAGCTGTTTTCCTGCTGTGTCTTCTTTCACTAGAGTTGAAAAAGCATAGGCTGTGGAGGTGTTGGAGAGTGGACCACTAATTAACCACCCGAACACCGTGAGCTGAGCGAGTAGATTGTTGTCTAGGGGAGTTGTTATGCCTTCTAGAAATATCTGGGGAGTGATGTCGCTTCCCAGTACTATGTCAATTTCTGCAGCGGTTGAAAAGTTGGGATCTGCCAGAAACAGACGGGAGAAGATTGGTTAGTCGTTTGAGTACGATAGCCTCAACTGAAATATTTGAGTGGCATTTTATGGTCGGCAAACTGACGCGTTTTTGAGCCTTTTCAGTGATAAATGACCTTTGGGTGCCTGGGTCGATCAAAGCTCGCATGCGAATAAGTTCGCCTTTATAGGGAATGTAGACTATCGCGGTGGGTAATATCACGTTCGGATTTTGACCCGCGTAGTGTGCGTCGACTACCTGGGATTCTTGCTGTCGGGGCGGGAAATGCAGCAGAGTATGATGTTTCTTATTGCATGTGATGCATGTTTTTAAACTTTTGCATTCGTTTATTGCATGGTTGGAAGCCAAACAATTGATGCATATTTTTGTTGTTTTTGCAACTTGATAGCGGTCTTTGGGTGATAGATTTTTAAATTCTGCACACTGGCGTATGTGGTGTGAACTTTTGCAGTATTTGCATGAAGTGTCGGTAGTAGCTGCGTGAGCTAAAGTGGGAATTTTGGTGTGAAACTTTGCCTGGGTTGGAACTTTTATGGAAATTTTTTATTGGATTATATACGGGACATAAGGAAGGATGTTAATTGGGACCATGTAGGCAATTCTTTCCTGGATTCTAGTGACTGTTCCCATAGGGAGAGTGTCTGCTGAGGTAATTTGGATGAGGTGTGGTATACTAGGAAGGGATCCCAGTCGGCGGTGGAGACTTGCTGCGCTGATAAAACTGCCAGGCAGCTCGTAATGGTAGCTTGTAATTTCTGGATATCCTTCCTATCTACGGAACCAATTCGTTTTAAATCGAAAATGTTTTTGAGTTGGGTATCTACAATGAGTCTTTTGTTTTCGAATCCTGTGCTCAGCGCATCCCATGCTGGATACAAATTTTCATCGCATAAGGGAAAGCGCTTTACAATTGTGCCTGCTTCCCCATGCGATTTATGTCGCAGGTGATAAAGCTTTTGGGCTAATGTAAGCTTGGGATGATTGGTGTAGACTGCTGTTAACATGTCCCTGAACGAGGGCCAGTCTTCATAGTTGCCATGGAATGGCTCTGTGTCACATTGTGGAACCTTAATGTGACTTGAGTTAGGGAGTTCGTTGCCAAATCCGCTTAGGTTGCTCTGATTTGGAGATGGATTAACAACTGAACTCTCGACAAGAAACCCTTTGAGAGAAGCTTTGACGCGGAACAACTCGTCTTCACATACGTTGAAATGCTGTGTTGCGACATCTGCTAGTTCGTCGTTTTCTTCGCCTGAGGTTAAAGGTTTTCGAAATCTCGATCAACCTGCTCAAACAAAGTGTCTACACGAGCTATGCATTCTTTTACGGTTGTCTCTGTTCTGTTAAGTGTTTGGGCTTTTTCGCAAAACTGAAGAAAACTGTTTTTTGAGAAGTTGAATGCCCGATATTCAGTCATTTTTTCTGATTGTGTGAGCGAATTGAGAGCGAAAGGACTAGCCGGAGGCTTGAGTTATGAGTCGAGAGCGAAAAAACTAGCCGGAGGCTTGTGTTGAGTCGAGAGCGAAAGGACTAGCCGGAGGCTTGTGTTATGATTGAGAGCGAAAGGACTAGCCGGAGGCTTGTGTTATGATTGAGAGCGAAAGGACTAGCCGGAGGCTTGTGTTATGATTGAGAGCGAATATTGAATAGTAGAATGGAATATGTCTACTTACAGATTTACTTAACCTTGTTTCCTACACTTTGGTGGTGTTTGAAACTGTCCTTATCACTCTTGATGTGGGCAAGCCTTTTTTGGAATAGGGCGATGATTCGATGTTTGCGAGATGGACCATGAAAAGTTGGCAGCTAATTGGCGGAGCTTGATAGCTGCTGCTTTGATGATGGAGAAAATGCTGGCGTAGCGCTGTGGGCTATTGCTGGCGGTTGCGGTGATGATGTTGATGATGAGGATGTCGATGCGGATGCTGATGGTGAGGATGTCGTTGATGACTTCGATGATGCTGAAGATGATGAGGATGCCGAGGATAACGCTCGGTTCCACAGCTAGAGAGTCGATGAGTTTTACAAGAAACTAAGAAAAAATGCGGAGCTTTTGTCTTCTCTGGTCAACGTTTTTATTCAAAGTGGCCGGAAACTCTTGTAAAGGTCGAGTCCCCAGTTTTGGTCTTTACTTATTTAGGAAGGAAGCTTTTCCGACCCTATAAAGTATATATATTCTTGATCAGGATCACTAGCCGAGTCGAACTAGCCATGTCCGTCTGTCCGTCCGTATGAACGCTGAGATCTCGGAAACTATAAAAGCTAGAGGATTGGCATTTTGCATGCATATTCTTGGAGTTCCTACGCAGCGCAAGTTTATTTCAAAATGGTGTCACGGCCCCTCTAACGCCCTCAATCGCCCTAAACCATTTGTTGAAAGGTGTCTGGCGCTCACACCATTAAAGATTTTGGAAAAGTAAAAAAGGAATTTTATTGTGATTATCAATACCTATCGAAATGTAGAAGAAATTTTTCAAATCGGTCCATTCGTTAAAAAGTTATGCCCGATCAAAGATTTTATATATCTATCTCCCTCGCACTCCCTTAGCTGAGTAACGGGTATCTGATAGTCGGCTATAGCCGACTATAGCGTTCTCTTTTGTTTTTAATTCTTAAGGGGAGGGTAGGGTCTTTGGCATCAAAAAATCAACTAACTTTGCGATTTTTCTATAAGAACTGTTTCATTGGATTTAATTCAAACCTTTTGTATATTATTAGGTGTCATTTAAATAACATTTTATAGCCGATACTATCGGCTTATATATTGTTGGCAAAGCGATTGCTTGAACACTATTAAAAAAAGGCGTTTTTCGGTGTTCACTGTATCTCCTACAAAAATTATCGGATTTACATTTTATTTTGTGGTTGCACCTCAAAGCCCGGTAAATTCTAACCTTAACAATTATTGCAAATCCGCAGCCCTTGTTTTAAAATGGCTAAAATGGGCCGTGGTTCGTGGAAAAATAAGTATATTTTTGAGATGATTTGTAAACATTCTATATTATGTACGATTTGTTATGGTAAGACCGATTACACTGTGCAGCATTTTTAGTGCTTTTTAAATTTACCTCGATGGATGCTATATTTTTGGATTCGTTACAAATTCTTAAGTTAAACTGCGTTTTCCAAAAAGGTCCCCGACGTTTGTTGTTGTAATTAATCTTTTCCTAGTAATATTGTATTGATTATAATTTTACTATTAGACTAATTGGATAAAAAAAAGTTACAACAACAAACTTTTAAATACACAGGGCGGCAACACTACTACTATTTTGACCGCAGCTGTATACTTTAATGTTTTTTGACTATGTTTTTTAGAATTTGTTTCTGCCTTAAAAAAAATACTAAAATTATTCTAAGTATGGGGTTTGAAAGATAAAGAGTGTATTTTTTAAAAAACTTTAACATCGAATCAAACCATGCATCCGTTTGCCTCTGAGATCTCTGAATAAGTTGGCCAATTTCAGCATTTTTTGAACTTTGAGGTCCTTTTGCTAAGAATCCTTGCGTCGGGGAACTTTTTGGAAAACGCAGTTTAACTTAGGAGTTCGTAACGAATACAAAAATATAGCATCCATCGAGGTATATTTTTGATGCTGCATAGTGTAGTCTATGCACTCGACTACAGCGCTCAAATGTTATATTTTTATCGCGAACGCGATTTTAAAAAGTGTCTGACGCCCACATTTATAAAGATTTCGGGGAATCATAAATGCGTTTTGTTGCGTTTATTTATACCTATCGAAATGTAGAAGAAATTTTTCAAATCGGACCATTCGGTAAAAAGTTATGATCGATCAAAGCTGTGTCCATCTCCCTCGCACTCCCTTTGGCTGAGTAACGCGTATCTGCTAGACGGGGCACCCGACTATAGCGTTCTCTCTTGTTTTTGTTAATGATGTGAGAATCTGTTTATCCTCACAGTGTCTTCTGTACGCAGATGACTTAAAAATGTTTAAGGGCATTAAAGCAACAACACAAACAATTGCTTCTATGTGAGTTACGTAAATCCATATATAATTTCATCCCGGCTTATACAGAGATGTCATAGAAGCGACGGTTTCTGTTCCTCTGCCCCTCACGAATACTGCGGTCTGCACACACACACTGATGAGCTGCCCCGTGCAATTTACTTACACAAATATGAAACAAAATGTCATTGTATGTGTGTGCCGACCGCTGATCTAGAGTATGCAGCTCTTATCTGAAATCCTTCGACCAATACTAATTTATTTAAAATAGATCGTATACAGAAAAAATGTATAAAATTCGCTTTGTTGCCTCTAAGGTTCTCAGAAACTTGATCTTCCTATTCTGTTCAATTTCTCCATCAAAATCGGGTGCCCCGACTATCAGATACCCGTTACTCAGCTAAAGGAAGTGCGAGGGAGATGGATATATAAAACTATAAAACCCTTTTACTCTACGAGTAACTGGTATAAAAAAATCACAATTTGTGACGCTCCAGAGCGCACAATATAAGTAAACATAGAACAATAAGTATAGGTTAAGAGAGATAAAAAGCATGAAGCGACAACATAGTACATAGGGAATAGGATAAATATAATAATAAGATTAGTTTAAGAGAATAAAAACCTGAAACGAATTCAAATTCAAATAGGAAGGCGGGCGCGCCAATAGAAATAGCTGGGCACACTGATCCACGATCACCGGGTCACACTGATCCACGATCACCTTCTCACATTGATCCACGATAAGCTGGTCACACGCGCTAAGCCGTATGACCCGGGATTTTGCCGTGCTGCGAGCACACTTTTTAACGCCAACGGGTTCAAGTCACCCTGCAACCGACAGCGATCGGAGAAGGTGAGCCCTACGCATTGGTGTGAGCAACCTCTCTGGGAGTTACTTGTGGAGTCTTTTTTAGGATAGGGTCTAGTACCCCGTCCAAATACATTGTAGTTAGCGAAATCCCCTTCCCCCTCCTCTACCCACTCTCCGAAAGACCGGCCGTCATCAGTGCCAGCCGATCTTTGGGGTCTCACCACTACCCACCCACCACTACCCGACTCCGAGCGATGAAGCCGCCATCAGTGGCAGCGGACTCTAAAGCTCGATCCATCCCTCGGTTCACCGAGTCGCCCACCCGCTCGGGTTTCTTTCCCCCCTCGTCTCACCGAACCCACCTTCGTAGACCCACAGTGGGGTGCGACTCGTCTCACAACCTGGTAGACCTCAGTGGTCTCCACACTCTCTCTACTAACCTGGAAGACCTAAGGGGCCTCCAAACCCTCTCACACACATCAGGGATCTCGGGGCAAATTTATTACAGATAATACCGGGGCATACTTTCCGGCGCAAACAGGTAGCCGTGGCGCTCGTGTCCACCCACCGGGGGGCCATTCTTTCTTTCTCATCTACAAGACGCCAGCCGAGGCGCAACTACCGAAGGACGACCAGTAGCCGCCCACGACCGCACTCGACGACACCGCCGACGACAGAACCAGCCTCGCCGCCCTATCCTTGTCTTAAACTCTGTAACCTTTAAGTAAATAAACGCAACACCCTTCAATTTCACCGAACCCCGCTCGTATCATACTCTGGGAACCGGGTCAAAATCTTCCAGCAACCTTTCCTGACATAAATAAATGTTGGAACGAACTACTGGACACCGTTGAACTATCTCAGCTCAAGCGGGATCGTTACAAGGCGCTTGAACAGGGACAAGTGGTTGCAAAGAGGAGACGCCGGTAGAGAGTTATGTCGACCTGGGTGTACCTAGCATCAAAGGCGGATCTGATCGAGTACGCGGAGGAATTCGGATTGGACGCAACGGGAAAAGCGGATGAATTGAGACAGAGAATAGCAGCATTCGTAAGGAACCCAGACCACACAGAGGAGATCAGGCGGAGGCTTAGAGAGCTAGCGGAGAAACACAGCAAGGAGAAAGGGTCGACGGAGCAAAACAAGTCACCGACAGAGGATCTGAGCGAGGTAGCAAACTGGATAGACCTCCTGGTGAAACAATTTAACACACCAAAGCGGTCGGAAGGAAAAATCAGACATGCCGGATAAAAGGAACGGAAAATGGAAGTGAAAACCATAGACCGAGTGCGGAGCTGGGGGATACGCTACCAAGGAACAACCAATCCTTTAAAATTCCTCAGCAAGATGGAGGAGTGGGCCAAAGGCTACGGGATCGACGAAGACGCTCTGATTCAAACCATGCCCTTCATCCTGGAAGGAGTAGCAATAGACTGGTGGAACACCACACCGAGTGAGATAAATACTTGGAAGGAACTCAAGAAAGAACTGCTGGAATATTTCCTACCACCCAGATACCAGGAACAGGTGGAGACACAAATTGCACAGCTACGACAGCGGGAGACGGAACTAACAAGGAAATACGCGATGAACCTAAGGAAGTTGATGAGATTCACAGAGTATTCGGAAGAATCGAAGTTGGACCGTATATACAGGAATTGCAGAAGCAAAATAAAACTCTATACTAGACGCTCAGGATTCAAAACATTAACGGAATTCCTGAAGTTAGCCGAAGAAGAAGGAACCAACCGGCCGGTGGTAACAGGGAACCAGAACGGAACAACAGATATTTGCATGAGATGCGGGGGAACAGGTCATGCCACGAGATCTTGCACAAACCCACCGAGATTGTTCTGTTGGGTATGCGGCAGAAACGGAACAAGAACAACGGAGTGTTGCAAAGCCATAACGGGAAACACCGGAGGTCCGAGCAGTTAACGCTGGTAGCTCAGGACCAGAATCAAACACCAGCTACTTAGGACCAATTAAAGTGTGACGGACTCCAGATATTGGCCATGATAAAGATCGGAGCGGTAAAAGCGAAAGGAATAGTAGATACGGGAGCATCACGGAGCGTGATTAGCAAGAGAAGAAAGAAAAGAAAGAATTAAGAAAACATGGAAGATGGAGGAAAGTAAGGACAGAGATAACGATGGCAAACGGATCAAGACAAAAATCAAAGGGAGACTTCACAGCCAGAGTGCGATTCGCCGGAGAAGAATTCGAATTGGATTTTCTGATTTTAAACCAAATTACAGGAGGGATACTACTGGGAATGGACTTTCTGGCGAAGACACAGACAAGGATTCAATGCGGCAATCTGGAATTGGACATCACAGAAGCAGAGGAATGTCCAGAAGAAGAGGGAACCAGGCAGACCACAATCGAAACGGAACCAACAGAGGAGGAGATCGACAAATTTCTGAAAAAACAAAGGCAAGTATTCGAAGTAATGAAGGGAAATAGTAATATTACAACCCATAAGATTTACATGAAGGATGATAGGCCGGTAAAACAAAGATACTTCCCACGTAACCCAAAGCAGCAAGCGATAATCAACGAACAAGTGGATGAATTGCTAGCATTGGGATTAATAGAACCATCACATAGCCCATACAGCGCACCAGTGGTGCTGGTAAAAAAGAAAAACAACGAGTGAAGAATGTGTGTGGACTATCGGCTACTGAACGAACGAACCGAAAAGGATGCTTATCCGGTACCAAGAATGGACTTTATTTTAAATCAGCTAAGAGAGGCGAAATTCATCAGCACGCTGGATCTAAAATCCGGATATTGGCAGATAACAATGGAGGACTACAGTCGGCAGTATACGGAGTTCACCGTACCAGGACAAGGTTTGTTCCAGTGGAAGGTGATGCCGTTTGAACTCACAACAGCTCCGGCTACATTCCAAAGGGCATTAGATACGGTCATAGGGCCAGAAATGGAGCCGTTCGCTTTCGCATACCTGAACGACATCTTGGTCATCGGTAGGAACAAAAAAGAACAATTGGAGAAATTAAGGGAAGTGTTCAGACGGCTGCAAAATGCAAACCTAAAGATCAATGCGGAGAAGTGTCATTTTTTTCAAACAGAGCTAAAATACTTGGGACACATCGTGACCGACAAGGGCATCAGAACGGACCCAGAAAAGGTGGCGGCCATACGAGAATTACCGACGCTGAAAAGCACAAAGGAGGGTACTTTACAAAACAGTTTAAACTGCAAACGGATGCCAGTGACCTGGGAATAGGAGCAGTGCTAACCCAGAAGGATGCCGAAGGGGAACATGTGATCTCGTATGCAAGCAGAAAGTTGAGCAAGGAAGAACAAAATTATAGTGCCACCAAAAAAGAGTGCTTAGCAATTTACTGGAGCATCAATAAGTACAATATGTACCTGGAAGGCTACCAATTTGTTGTGGTAACGGACCATTTGGCACTGAAATGGTTAAATTCGATAGAAAGCCCCTCAGGGAGGGTGCCCAGATGGGCACACGGATTACAACCATTCCAATTCGCGGTCAGATACCGAAAAGGAAAGTCAAAACCGCAAGAAGTCAGACCGATTGGATAAAAGAAGCATTCGAGGAGGTAGTGTCGACTTTAGTGTCAAGCTAACCGGTTGTGTTTATTTCGGAGATCCCGTGTTTCATAAAAATTGTATAAAAATTTGATTTTTTTTTTTTTCTCATCATTTTTTGGTTTTTTCTCTGCGTTCTGTAGCTTTTGCCGGCCTTGCCCACGCTATTGGCAGGTCGGCTGTTCCACTAACTGTTTCTTTTCCGAATTCTATTAGTTTCGGTACGACGATTGCAATTTCGGATGCTAAAGCTTCAATGAGCAAAGATGTCTATTATTTTCGAGCTGAATCTACGGCCAACGGTCGTGAAAATAAGGTAGCTCACTCGAAGGATAACGAATCACATGGAACGAAACATTCAGTCTCTGCCAAAGACCAAGTATCTCGACCGCCAGTAAATACCGATGAGGTCGTAAAAGAAGCCGTGTTCAAGGCATCCAGAAATGCCAAGTCAACTGCCTTTGATGCTAATAGGTGCCTCTCTGACGTTTCTGATGAATCAGCTTACGAGGATCTAGAAATGATTAATGTTGATGTGATGCCGAATAAGCAAATAAGCCCCAGGTGGATTAGCAAGAGTGTTGCTGATGAAGAGCGTTTCACTCAGGTAAAGTACCTAAGAAAAAGAAGGAACCTTGACCAACTCAATGGTAGTACTCATAAGTCTGCACTTCTAAAGTCGGACCAGGATCAAAACCATCCTCAGGCTTCTGTTAAAAATGTGAACTTACTGTCACCCCCATCTAATAGAGAAAAGCCCTCATCCTCATATTTAGGAACGAATAATAGTTTTGGTATTCTATCTGATGATGAAGATACAATGAACTTTACTGGCGATACACTCTTGCCCCAATCTGATAACTGCACGATGTTTTCGGCCAATGCCTCTGCCCAAAGCAAGAATAAGAAGCGAGAACCTCGTCCTCCACCCTTTTTACTACTGGCTTTCGCCTTAAGACAACTGGACGATCCTCCTGTAGAATTACTGTGGATGATGGCAGTATATACCGTGTTGTCCAAAACTATTCAAGGACAATGGAATTCCATACAGCACTTTTCAATTCAAAAACGAGAGAGCTTTCCGAATTGTCATTAAGGGCCCTAATGCTTCAACTGAAGTTGATGAAATCATTGCCAGACTCAAAGAATTGGGGCACAACCCTCGGAATGTATATAACCCTCCTGGTGAAAATGGCAAGGCCAAACGCGACATATTCTTTGTTGAATTAGAACCAGCTAAAAATAACAAAGATGTTTATAACATTCGAGTAATTGATTATCAAGTGGTTACTATAAAACCACAGATTCAAAGAAAGGGCCCTTTAAGGTTTTTTAAATGTCAATCGTTTAATCATTCAAAAAACTTTTGCATGTTTTCACCCAAATGTGCTAGGTGCGCTGGCGACCATGACACCAAGGAGAAGGATAAATGCCCAGCACAGAAAGAGGATCAGTTTAAGTGTATCAACTGTGGCTCAAATCATAGTGCTTCCTCCCGCAGTTGTCCTGCCTATCTAGAACAGTGTGAGAAACGCAAATCTAATAGCACTCCAGAACGTCAACGTTCTCTAAAGCAAACGGTTGCTGCTCCGATCCCAAGCCAGAATGCTTGGTTCCCTTTGCGTCCTCCTGTTTCCTCAAGTCAGCCATTGACGTCATCAAATTCATTTAAAAATTTATTGAGTCCGCTAAGTCAGCCTAATTTTGAAAATACTACTAAGGCCTCTGTGGTAGAACAACCTGCTCAGGACAGACTCTTGGAATTTATTAATAACTTACAAAAGCAGCAAGAGGCTGCTGTAAATGCCCAAGCGGCGGCAATTGAAAAACTACTGGAATGTTTTGATCAAATGATGTCAGTCATGACGACGACGCTGCAAATGCTACAGAGCGTGATGTCCAAGCACGCCATTCAGTCAACGCACCGCAATGACTAACTACGGATTAAATATAATAATATGGAACGCTAACAATTTAGTTAGCAAATCCTTGGAGGTGGATCACTTCCTCCAGGAACGGAACATTGATATTTTGTTAATCTCAGAGACTCATTTTACCAGCCGTTCATTCTTTCGAATCCATGGATATGCTGTGCACTGCGCCAACCACCCTGATGATAGAAATCGTGGTGGTGCTGCTATCATTATTAAATCGTCCCTGGACTATCACCTGAGCACCACAATAACTGAGCCTCATCTGCAAGCAATTGCTATAAGTTTGGTCACGTCGTTTGGAAGAATTTCGTTTAGCGCTGTCTACTGTCCTCCTGGTCATCGTCACTTGTGGCCAGCTGCGGAATTTCTGCGCCTTTTCGGCTCTGTGGGTAGCCGCTTTATTATTGGAGGTGATTGGAATGCACACCATAGCTTCTGGGGTTGCAGACGGTCCTGCCCTCGTGGAAACACTCTGATGTCTGTTGTCTCTAGCTCAACCATGCAGATTCTGGCCACGGGGGGACCCACGCATTTTCCCTGGATTAATAATCATCTTCCAACTGCCATTGATTTTGCAGTGTATAGAGGTATCCCGTGCAGCCACCTTTCCATCTCTGAATGTTCGGGCCTTTCTTCTGATCATATCCCGCTCCTGATATATTTCTCTGTGGCTGCCTATCAGGTCATCACCAAAACTAGGGCTCGGATATTAGAAGTTTTAGTGCCAGGCTCACTGCTTTGACTGAAGAAAACCCTCCGCTTGTCACTGCGGATGACGTTGATTCGTTTGCTCAGGTTTTGGTAGACAAGATCCATCAAGCCGCCCCTCCTGCTAGAAGTGTACCTATACCGCCGCCAACATGGGCTTCTTCGAAACCTGAAATTGCAGTCTTGGCCAGACGAGGTCGTACACTTCGCCGCGTTTGGATGAGAACAAGGCATACCCTGGACTTGGCAAGGTGGAGGGCTGCCGTGTCAGAACTTAGAAAAGTCCTTCGATTGGCAAAATCTGAATTTTTCGTGAATCATCTCAGTGCCATTGATCCCAACCAGGATCATGGGTTTGCATTATGGAAATGCACACGAAATCTGAAAAGACAACCCCTTCACAGGTTTTCTCTTAAACGAAGCGATGGCACTTGGGCTCACAGTGATTCTGAAATAGCAGATGTATTTGCAGATGTCCTGGAAAACCGATTTACTCCGTTCGATTTCGCAACTGACCAGGAAGTTCGAGCCACAATTTCTAGGTTTGGACTCTCTTTCGGTCCTCCTGTTGTTGTGCGACCAGTGGATGAGGAAGAGGTCCGTGATCATATTAAACGATTGGTCCCAACAAAAGCTCCTGGTATGGATAAGGTCGATGGTAAAGTTGCAAAGTCACTTCCCAACTCTGTCATTGCACAGCTCTGCCTTCTCTTTAATGCGTCACTCAACCTTGGCCATTTTCCATCACCATGGAAAAGTGCTCAAGTTACAATGGTCCCCAAAAAGGGCAAAGATCCGTGCTCCCCTGAGTCCTACAGGCCAATAAGTCTCCTGTCCACGTTTTCCAAGATTTTTGAGCGGATCGTACTTAACAGGCTTATGGATATTGACACCTTTAATGACGCTCTACCAAACCATCAATTTGGTTTCCGTTCTCACCACTCCGCTGTCGAACAGGTTCACAAAGTCGTGAACCACATTCTGGATGCCTTAGAAGGTCATAAATATTGCTCGGCTGTTTTTCTTGATGTCAGACAGGCTTTTGACAGGGTTTGGCATGAAGGTCTATTCTATAAATTAATGCCACTACTGCCTGAGGGACTCTGGAAGCTCATTGTGTCATTTCTGGACCATAGGATGTTTGCCGTTGACATTCGTGGACATCTTTCTGGACTACGTCTAATTCGTGCTGGTGTCCCACAGGGAAGCGTCCTTGGCCCGGTTCTGTACACAATTTACACTTCGGATCTCCCAAACCCAATGGTTCGTGGTACTCTCCTTGCCACCTATGCAGATGATACTGCATTCCTAGCTACGGCAGCACCCCCTCCTCGGCCTCGTGGCGTGTCCAGACATTTTTGAACGAGTTTGAATGTTGGGCCTCTCGTTGGAATATTGCGCTAAACGTTGATAAAACGCAACACGCCACCTTTGCCCTTCGACCTGGCCGATCCCGCAGTCTTTACTTGGATGGTGATAGACTTAAGCACGAGCAGAGAGTAACATACCTCGGTGTTACCTTAAACCGCCGTCTATGCTGGAAGGGTCAGATTGACCGTGTCTGCGGGTCAGCGAAGATGACACTAGACAAAATGGACTGGCTACTTCGCTTAGATAGCGGATTATCCCTTCAGGCCAAGGTGCGGCTCTTTAAAGCCATTGTTCTCCCGACCCTAAATTGGGGAATAACATGCTGAGGCACCGCTTGCGACACGTCGCTAAGAAGGGTTCAGACTTGCATCACAAAAGCATTACGGAGGATGCTTGGGGTGAAAATAACGTTTTGTTTCGAGACACAGGTGTACCAACAGTTACTGAGATGATAACTATGCTCTCGAATCGCTACAGGGATCGGCTCCTGGTGCATTCCAACCGCCTGGCTAGACGTCTTGCGACACCACTGGGCCGACGTCGTCTCCGCAGACGACACCCCGCGGACCTATGGATCCTCGGCCGTGATAGACACGGGCGACTTTTGTAAATTAATAACCCGGATGTAACATGCCTATGCCATACTATGGCTCACCTACCCGCAGATTTCGGGATTATTTTTGCTGTGCTATACTATTAACAACATGAAAACAAGAACCATTTCTTGTGAGGCGTGTTAGTAAAGAATGTGCCTACTTCGGCTTATACCAAAAAACGAGGAATTTAAGATAGAAGGGGAAAGACTATACAAGAAAGGCGGCAGCGAAAAAGATCTACAACCATGGAAACTTTGCATTTCAAAGAGCGAAATTCAAACGGTGCTCCGAGAAAACCACTGCAACGCAACGGCAGGACACCTAGGAATATTCAAGACGTTGAAAAGGATTAAGGAGAGATATTTTTGGCCCAGAATGAGGATGGAGATTATAAAATTCGTAAAGGCTTGCGAGAGCTGCCAACAATACAAACTGTCTCAAATCCGCGGAAAAAAATACTAACTAAAATCACCGAAGCACCATGGGAAACCATATGTGTAGACTTCGTCGGACCACTACCACGTACAAAACATGGAAACACCACACTAGTAGTAATAGTAGACAGGTTCTCGAAATGGTCCGAAGTAGCGGCAGTAAGGCAAGCAACGGCAGAAGCTTTCCTGAAATTATTTCGTGAAAGAATATTCGCAAGAGTTGGAGCACCAAAGACACTGATATCCGACAATGGGATCCAGTTTACGGGAAGGAAAACAAAGACCGCCATGGAGCAGTGGGGAATACACCAGCAATTCACAGCACCATATACGCCACAACAAAACCCAACCGAAAGGACGAACCGAACCATCAAAACCATGATATCACAAATGCAAGGAGAGGACGAGAATCTGCCGGAGCTAATGCTAGCATATAACAGCAGCACATCCGAGTCAACGGGATGTAGTCCAGCACAATTATTGTATGGAAGGAATCTACGACTACCAGGAGCTCTGTTCGACAAAGTTACTAAAGGATCGGGACTAGCGACAGAAACAGTAGCAGTGAGGTGGAGACGACTATGAGAGATTAGAGGCGAGGCAATCCAGAACATGGCAGAGGCAGCGCAGACACAAAAATTCCACTACGATCTACGAAAAACAGAATGGAAACCAACTGTAGGGCATCTAGTTTGGTGCAAAACACACTATTTATCAATCGCGGCGGAAAAGTTTAACGCGAAACTAGCGCCAAAATATGACGGGCCGTGGGTAGTAGACAACTTTTGTTCACCGGTAATAGCTAGACTAAAAAATCCAAAAACTAAGAAATCAAAACGGGCATACATTGGGGACTTGAAAATATATATACAAACTAACCATACGCTAACAGACCTTGATAGTTTAGAGGCAGAGGGTAATCAATGTAACGCCTTACTCATTTCAGTGCACAACAACAACAACATGGACAAATTTGAAAAATCAAGCGAGAAGTTTAGGGAGGACTGCGGCTACAGCTGGCAAGGAGGTTAGCACAGCTAATATCGGCCAGACCAGCGGGTACCGGAGTGCGGGTACGGACAGCGCCAACCCGCCTCAAACCACCGATGTGCCGACTAGTGGAGCACGACAACCGGGGCACGAGCACGAAGGAAGACCTACCGGCAACCCGACCACCGGCGCAACCATCGACGGCACGACCCATAGGTGGGAAACAAAGAGTGGCACACACCCCGAGAAGACTGCCTGGAGCAGAAGTCGGCGTACACCAACTGGTGCCAAGGATGGGGAAAATGCGGACGCCGTCGCCGGATAGGGACATTCTGGAGCTTCACCCCGATCCAGCTACAGACGACCAGCCAAGTACGGAGGTAACAGCCAAGGGGCAACAGCAGACCATCCTAGTAAAGAATGAAGAGAAGTCGTGGAAAGTCATTTTCGGCAGGGGGTCGAAGATCACGATTAGGCACTTCGTTCCTTCGCAAGAGGGGTGGAGGTGTGACGCTCCAGAGGCTTGAGTTATGAGTCGAGAGCGAAAAAACTAGCCGGAGGCTTGTGTTGAGTCGAGAGCGAAAGGACTAGCCGGAGGCTTGTGTTATGATTGAGAGCGAAAGGACTAGCCGGAGGCTTGTGTTATGATTGAGAGCGAAAGGACTAGCCGGAGGCTTGTGTTATGATTGAGAGCGAATATTGAATAGTAGAATGGAATATGTCTACTTACAGATTTACTTAACCTTGTTTCCTACACTTTGGTGGTGTTTGAAACTGTCCTTATCACTCTTGATGTGGGCAAGCCTTTTTTGGAATAGGGCGATGATTCGATGTTTGCGAGATGGACCATGAAAAGTTGGCAGCTAATTGGCGGAGCTTGATAGCTGCTGCTTTGATGATGGAGAAAATGCTGGCGTAGCGCTGTGGGCTATTGCTGGCGGTTGCGGTGATGATGTTGATGATGAGGATGTCGATGCGGATGCTGATGGTGAGGATGTCGTTGATGACTTCGATGATGCTGAAGATGATGAGGATGCCGAGGATAACGCTCGGTTCCACAGCTAGAGAGTCGATGAGTTTTACAAGAAACTAAGAAAAAATGCGGAGCTTTTGTCTTCTCTGGTCAACGTTTTTATTCAAAGTGGCCGGAAACTCTTGTAAAGGTCGAGTCCCCAGTTTTGGTCTTTACTTATTTAGGAAGGAAGCTTTTCCGACCCTATAAAGTATATATATTCTTGATCAGGATCACTAGCCGAGTCGAACTAGCCATGTCCGTCTGTCCGTCCGTATGAACGCTGAGATCTCGGAAACTATAAAAGCTAGAGGATTGGCATTTTGCATGCATATTCTTGGAGTTCCTACGCAGCGCAAGTTTATTTCAAAATGGTGTCACGGCCCCTCTAACGCCCTCAATCGCCCTAAACCATTTGTTGAAAGGTGTCTGGCGCCCACACCATTAAAGATTTTGGAAAAGTAAAAAAGGAATTTTATTGTGATTATCAATACCTATCGAAATGTAGAAGAAATTTTTCAAATCGGTCCATTCGTTAAAAAGTTATGCCCGATCAAAGATTTTATATATCTATCTCCCTCGCACTCCCTTAGCTGAGTAACGGGTATCTGATAGTCGGCTATAGCCGACTATAGCGTTCTCTTTTGTTTTTAATTCTTAAGGGGAGGGTAGGGTCTTTGGCATCAAAAAATCAACTAACTTTGCGATTTTTCTATAAGAACTGTTTCATTGGATTTAATTCAAACATTTTGTATATTATTAGGTGTCATTTAAATAACATTTTATAGCCGATACTATCGGCTTATATATTGTTGGCAAAGCGATTGCTTGAACACTATTAAAAAAAGGCGTTTTTCGGTGTTCACTGTATCTCCTACAAAAATTATCGGATTTACATTTTATTTTGTGGTTGCACCTCAAAGCCCGGTAAATTCTAACCTTAACAATTATTGCAAATCCGCAGCCCTTGTTTTAAAATGGCTAAAATGGGCCGTGGTTCGTGGAAAAATAAGTATATTTTTGAGATGATTTGTAAACATTCTATATTATGTACGATTTGTTATGGTAAGACCGATTACACTGTGCAGCATTTTTAGTGCTTTTTAAATTTACCTCGATGGATGCTATATTTTTGGATTCGTTACAAATTCTTAAGTTAAACTGCGTTTTCCAAAAAGGTCCCCGACGTTTGTTGTTGTAATTAATCTTTTCCTAGTAATATTGTATTGATTATAATTTTACTATTAGACTAATTGGATAAAAAAAAGTTACAACAACAAACTTTTAAATACACAGGGCGGCAACACTACTACTATTTTGACCGCAGCTGTATACTTTAATGTTTTTTGACTATGTTTTTTAGAATTTGTTTCTGCCTTAAAAAAAATACTAAAATTATTCTAAGTATGGGGTTTGAAAGATAAAGAGTGTATTTTTTAAAAAACTTTAACATCGAATCAAACCATGCATCCGTTTGCCTCTGAGATCTCTGAATAAGTTGGCCAATTTCAGCATTTTTTGAACTTTGAGGTCCTTTTGCTAAGAATCCTTGCGTCGGGGAACTTTTTGGAAAACGCAGTTTAACTTAGGAGTTCGTAACGAATACAAAAATATAGCATCCATCGAGGTATATTTTTGATGCTGCATAGTGTAGTCTATGCACTCGACTACAGCGCTCAAATGTTATATTTTTATCGCCAACGCGATTTTAAAAAGTGTCTGACGCCCACATTTATAAAGATTTCGGGGAATCATAAATGCGTTTTGTTGCGTTTATTTATACCTATCGAAATGTAGAAGAAATTTTTCAAATCGGATTATTCGGTAAAAAGTTATGATCGATCAAAGCTGTGTCCATCTCCCTCGCACTCCCTTTGGCTGAGTAACGCGTATCTGCTAGACGGGGCACCCGACTATAGCGTTCTCTCTTGTTTTTGTTAATGATGTGAGAATCTGTTTATCCTCACAGTGTCTTCTGTACGCAGATGACTTAAAAATGTTTAAGGGCATTAAAGCAACAACACAAACAATTGCTTCTATGTGAGTTACGTAAATCCATATATAATTTCATCCCGGCTTATACAGAGATGTCATAGAAGCGACGGTTTCTGTTCCTCTGCCCCTCACGAATACTGCGGTCTGCACACACACACTGATGAGCTGCCCCGTGCAATTTACTTACACAAATATGAAACAAAATGTCATTGTATGTGTGTGCCGACCGCTGATCTAGAGTATGCAGCTCTTATCTGAAATCCTTCGACCAATACTAATTTATTTAAAATAGATCGTATACAGAAAAAATGTATAAAATTCGCTTTGTTGCCTCTAAGGTTCTCAGAAACTTGATCTTCCTATTCTGTTCAATTTCTCCATCAAAATCGGGTGCCCCGACTATCAGATACCCGTTACTCAGCTAAAGGAAGTGCGAGGGAGATGGATATATAAAACTATAAAACCCTTTTACTCTACGAGTAACTGGTATAAAAAAATCACAATTTGTGACGCTCCAGAGCGCACAATATAAGTAAACATAGAACAATAAGTATAGGTTAAGAGAGATAAAAAGCATGAAGCGACAACATAGTACATAGGGAATAGGATAAATATAATAATAAGATTAGTTTAAGAGAATAAAAACCTGAAACGAATTCAAATTCAAATAGGAAGGCGGGCGCGCCAATAGAAATAGCTGGGCACACTGATCCACGATCACCGGGTCACACTGATCCACGATCACCTTCTCACATTGATCCACGATAAGCTGGTCACACGCGCTAAGCCGTATGACCCGGGATTTTGCCGTGCTGCGAGCACACTTTTTAACGCCAACGGGTTCAAGTCACCCTGCAACCGACAGCGATCGGAGAAGGTGAGCCTTACGCATTGGTGTGAGCAACCTCTCTGGGAGTTACTTGTGGAGTCTTTTTTAGGATAGGGTTTAGTACCCCGTCCAAATACATTGTAGTTAGCGAAATCCCCTTCCCCCTCCTCTACCCACTCTCCGAAAGACCGGCCGTCATCAGTGCCAGCCGATCTTTGGGGTCTCACCACTACCCACCCACCACTACCCGACTCCGAGCGATGAAGCCGCCATCAGTGGCAGCGGACTCTAAAGCTCGATCCATCCCTCGGTTCACCGAGTCGCCCACCCGCTCGGGTTTCTTTCCCCCCTCGTCTCACCGAACCCACCTTCGTAGACCCACAGTGGGGTGCGACTCGTCTCACAACCTGGTAGACCTCAGTGGTCTCCACACTCTCTCTACTAACCTGGAAGACCTAAGGGGCCTCCAAACCCTCTCACACACATCAGGGATCTCGGGGCAAATTTATTACAGATAATACCGGGGCATACTTTCCGGCGCAAACAGGTAGCCGTGGCGCTCGTGTCCACCCACCGGGGGGCCATTCTTTCTTTCTCATCTACAAGACGCCAGCCGAGGCGCAACTACCGAAGGACGACCAGTAGCCGCCCACGACCGCACTCGACGACACCGCCGACGACAGAACCAGCCTCGCCGCCCTATCCTTGTCTTAAACTCTGTAACCTTTAAGTAAATAAACGCAACACCCTTCAATTTCACCGAACCCCGCTCGTATCATACTCTGGGAACCGGGTCAAAATCTTCCAGCAACCTTTCCTGACATAAATAAATGTTGGAACGAACTACTGGACACCGTTGAACTATCTCAGCTCAAGCGGGATCGTTACAAGGCGCTTGAACAGGGACAAGTGGTTGCAAAGAGGAGACGCCGGTAGAGAGTTATGTCGACCTGGGTGTACCTAGCATCAAAGGCGGATCTGATCGAGTACGCGGAGGAATTCGGATTGGACGCAACGGGAAAAGCGGATGAATTGAGACAGAGAATAGCAGCATTCGTAAGGAACCCAGACCACACAGAGGAGATCAGGCGGAGGCTTAGAGAGCTAGCGGAGAAACACAGCAAGGAGAAAGGGTCGACGGAGCAAAACAAGTCACCGACAGAGGATCTGAGCGAGGTAGCAAACTGGATAGACCTCCTGGTGAAACAATTTAACAACTTAACCAATCCTTTAAAATTCCTCAGCAAGATGGAGGAGTGGGCCAAAGGCTACGGGATCGACGAAGACGCTCTGATTCAAACCATGCCCTTCATCCTGGAAGGAGTAGCAATAGACTGGTGGAACACCACACCGAGTGAGATAAATACTTGGAAGGAACTCAAGAAAGAACTGCTGGAATATTTCCTACCACCCAGATACCAGGAACAGGTGGAGACACAAATTGCACAGCTACGACAGCGGGAGACGGAACTAACAAGGAAATACGCGATGAACCTAAGGAAGTTGATGAGATTCACAGAGTATTCGGAAGAATCGAAGTTGGACCGTATATACAGGAATTGCAGAAGCAAAATAAAACTCTATACTAGACGCTCAGGATTCAAAACATTAACGGAATTCCTGAAGTTAGCCGAAGAAGAAGGAACCAACCGGCCGGTGGTAACAGGGAACCAGAACGGAACAACAGATATTTGCATGAGATGCGGGGGAACAGGTCATGCCACGAGATCTTGCACAAACCCACCGAGATTGTTCTGTTGGGTATGCGGCAGAAACGGAACAAGAACAACGGAGTGTTGCAAAGCCATAACGGGAAACACCGGAGGTCCGAGCAGATAACGCTGGTAGCTCAGGACCAGAATCAAACACCAGCTACATAGGACCAATTAAAGTGTGACGGACTCCAGATATTGGCCATGATAAAGATCGGAGCGGTAAAAGCGAAAGGAATAGTAGATACGGGAGCATCACGGAGCGTGATTAGCAAGAGAAGAAAGAAAAGAAAGAATTAAGAAAACATGGAAGATGGAGGAAAGTAAGGACAGAGATAACGATGGCAAACGGATCAAGACAAAAATCAAAGGGAGACTTCACAGCCAGAGTGCGATTCGCCGGAGAAGAATTCGAATTGGATTTTCTGATTTTAAACCAAATTACAGGAGGGATACTACTGGGAATGGACTTTCTGGCGAAGACACAGACAAGGATTCAATGCGGCAATCTGGAATTGGACATCACAGAAGCAGAGGAATGTCCAGAAGAAGAGGGAACCAGGCAGACCACAATCGAAACGGAACCAACAGAGGAGGAGATCGACAAATTTCTGAAAAAACAAAGGCAAGTATTCGAAGTAATGAAGGGAAATAGTAATATTACAACCCATAAGATTTACATGAAGGATGATAGGCCGGTAAAACAAAGATACTTCCCACGTAACCCAAAGCAGCAAGCGATAATCAACGAACAAGTGGATGAATTGCTAGCATTGGGATTAATAGAACCATCACATAGCCCATACAGCGCACCAGTGGTGCTGGTAAAAAAGAAAAACAACGAGTGAAGAATGTGTGTGGACTATCGGCTACTGAACGAACGAACCGAAAAGGATGCTTATCCGGTACCAAGAATGGACTTTATTTTAAATCAGCTAAGAGAGGCGAAATTCATCAGCACGCTGGATCTAAAATCCGGATATTGGCAGATAACAATGGAGGACTACAGTCGGCAGTATACGGAGTTCACCGTACCAGGACAAGGTTTGTTCCAGTGGAAGGTGATGCCGTTTGAACTCACAACAGCTCCGGCTACATTCCAAAGGTCATAGGGCCAGAAATGGAGCCGTTCGCTTTCGCATACCTGAACGACATCTTGGTCATCGGAAGGAACAAAAAAGAACAATTGGAGAAATTAAGGGAAGTGTTCAGACGGCTGCAAAATGCAAACCTAAAGATCAATGCGGAGAAGTGTCATTTTTTTCAAACAGAGCTAAAATACTTGGGACACATCGTGACCGACAAGGGCATCAGAACGGACCCAGAAAAGGTGGCGGCCATACGAGAATTACCGACGCTGAAAAGCACAAAGGAGGGTACTTTACAAAACAGTTTAAACTGCAAACGGATGCCAGTGACCTGGGAATAGGAGCAGTGCTAACCCAGAAGGATGCCGAAGGGGAACATGTGATCTCGTATGCAAGCAGAAAGTTGAGCAAGGAAGAACAAAATTATAGTGCCACCAAAAAAGAGTGCTTAGCAATTTACTGGAGCATCAATAAGTACAATATGTACCTGGAAGGCTACCAATTTGTTGTGGTAACGGACCATTTGGCACTGAAATGGTTAAATTCGATAGAAAGCCCCTCAGGGAGGGTGCCCAGATGGGCACACGGATTACAACCATTCCAATTCGCGGTCAGATACCAAAAAGGAAAGTCAAAACCGCAAGAAGTCAGACCGATTGGATAAAAGAAGCATTCGAGGAGGTAGTGTCGACTTTAGTGTCAAGCTAACCGGTTGTGTTTATTTCGGCCATCCCGTGTTTCATAAAAATTGTATAAAAATTTGATTTTTTTTGTTTCTCATTTTTTTTTTGGTTTTTTCTCTGCGTTCTGTAGCTTTTGCCGGCCTTGCCCACGCTATTGGCAGGTCGGCTGTTCCACTAACTGTTTCTTTTCCGAATTCTATTAGTTTCGGTACGACGATTGCAATTTCGGATGCTAAAGCTTCAATGAGCAAAGATGTCTATTATTTTCGAGCTGAATCTACGGCCAACGGTCGTGAAAATAAGGTAGCTCACTCGAAGGATAACGAATCACATGGAACGAAACATTCAGTCTCTGCCAAAGACCAAGTATCTCGACCGCCAGTAAATACCGATGAGGTCGTAAAAGAAGCCGTGTTCAAGGCATCCAGAAATGCCAAGTCAACTGCCTTTGATGCTAATAGGTGCCTCTCTGACGTTTCTGATGAATCAGCTTACGAGGATCTAGAAATGATTAATGTTGATGTGATGCCGAATAAGCAAATAAGCCCCAGGTGGATTAGCAAGAGTGTTGCTGATGAAGAGCGTTTCACTCAGGTAAAGTACCTAAGAAAAAGAAGGAACCTTGACCAACTCAATGGTAGTACTCATAAGTCTGCACTTCTAAAGTCGGACCAGGATCAAAACCATCCTCAGGCTTCTGTTAAAAATGTGAACTTACTGTCACCCCCATCTAATAGAGAAAAGCCCTCATCCTCATATTTAGGAACGAATAATAGTTTTGGTATTCTATCTGATGATGAAGATACAATGAACTTTACTGGCGATACACTCTTGCCCCAATCTGATAACTGCACGATGTTTTCGGCCAATGCCTCTGCCCAAAGCAAGAATAAGAAGCGAGAACCTCGTCCTCCACCCTTTTTATTAAGAGGCGTCACGGATTTTAAGCAACTGATAGGATTACTATCACCCGTGACTACTGGCTTTCGCCTTAAGACAACTGGACGATCCTCCTGTAGAATTACTGTGGATGATGGCAGTATATACCGTGTTGTCCAAAACTATTCAAGGACAATGGAATTCCATACAGCACTTTTCAATTCAAAAACGAGAGAGCTTTCCGAATTGTCATTAAGGGCCCTAATGCTTCAACTGAAGTTGATGAAATCATTGCCAGACTCAAAGAATTGGGGCACAACCCTCGGAATGTATATAACCCTCCTGGTGAAAATGGCAAGGCCAAACGCGACATATTCTTTGTTGAATTAGAACCAGCTAAAAATAACAAAGATGTTTATAACATTCGAGTAATTGATTATCAAGTGGTTACTATAAAACCACAGATTCAAAGAAAGGGCCCTTTAAGGTTTTTTAAATGTCAATCGTTTAATCATTCAAAAAACTTTTGCATGTTTTCACCCAAATGTGCTAGGTGCGCTGGCGACCATGACACCAAGGAGAAGGATAAATGCCCAGCACAGAAAGAGGATCAGTTTAAGTGTATCAACTGTGGCTCAAATCATAGTGCTTCCTCCTGCAGTTGTCCTGCCTATCTAGAACAGTGTGAGAAACGCAAATCTAATAGCACTCCAGAACGTCAACGTTCTCTAAAGCAAACGGTTGCTGCTCCGATCCCAAGCCAGAATGCTTGGTTCCCTTTGCGTCCTCCTGTTTCCTCAAGTCAGCCATTGACGTCATCAAATTCATTTAAAAATTTATTGAGTCCGCTAAGTCAGCCTAATTTTGAAAATACTACTAAGGCCTCTGTGGTAGAACAACCTGCTCAGGACAGACTCTTGGAATTTATTAATAACTTACAAAAGCAGCAAGAGGCTGCTGTAAATGCCCAAGCGGCGGCAATTGAAAAACTACTGGAATGTTTTGATCAAATGATGTCAGTCATGACGACGACGCTGCAAATGCTACAGAGCGTGATGTCCAAGCACGCCATTCAGTCAACGCACCGCAATGACTAACTACGGATTAAATATAATAATATGGAACGCTAACAATTTAGTTAGCAAATCCTTGGAGGTGGATCACTTCCTCCAGGAACGGAACATTGATATTTTGTTAATCTCAGAGACTCATTTTACCAGCCGTTCATTCTTTCGAATCCATGGATATGCTGTGCACTGCGCCAACCACCCTGATGATAGAAATCGTGGTGGTGCTGCTATCATTATTAAATCGTCCCTGGACTATCACCTGAGCACCACAATAACTGAGCCTCATCTGCAAGCAATTGCTATAAGTTTGGTCACGTCGTTTGGAAGAATTTCGTTTAGCGCTGTCTACTGTCCTCCTGGTCATCGTCACTTGTGGCCAGCTGCGGAATTTCTGCGCCTTTTCGGCTCTGTGGGTAGCCGCTTTATTATTGGAGGTGATTGGAATGCACACCATAGCTTCTGGGGTTGCAGACGGTCCTGCCCTCGTGGAAACACTCTGATGTCTGTTGTCTCTAGCTCAACCATGCAGATTCTGGCCACGGGGGGACCCACGCATTTTCCCTGGATTAATAATCATCTTCCAACTGCCATTGATTTTGCAGTGTATAGAGGTATCCCGTGCAGCCACCTTTCCATCTCTGAATGTTCGGGCCTTTCTTCTGATCATATCCCGCTCCTGATATATTTCTCTGTGGCTGCCTATCAGGTCATCACCAAAACTAGGGCTCGGATATTAGAAGTTTTAGTGCCAGGCTCACTGCTTTGACTGAAGAAAACCCTCCGCTTGTCACTGCGGATGACGTTGATTCGTTTGCTCAGGTTTTGGTAGACAAGATCCATCAAGCCGCCCCTCCTGCTAGAAGTGTACCTATACCGCCGCCAACATGGGCTTCTTCGAAACCTGAAATTGCAGTCTTGGCCAGACGAGGTCGTACACTTCGCCGCGTTTGGATGAGAACAAGGCATACCCTGGACTTGGCAAGGTGGAGGGCTGCCGTGTCAGAACTTAGAAAAGTCCTTCGATTGGCAAAATCTGAATTTTTCGTGAATCATCTCAGTGCCATTGATCCCAACCAGGATCATGGGTTTGCATTATGGAAATGCACACGAAATCTGAAAAGACAACCCCTTCACAGGTTTTCTCTTAAACGAAGCGATGGCACTTGGGCTCACAGTGATTCTGAAATAGCAGATGTATTTGCAGATGTCCTGGAAAACCGATTTACTCCGTTCGATTTCGCAACTGACCAGGAAGTTCGAGCCACAATTTCTAGGTTTGGACTCTCTTTCGGTCCTCCTGTTGTTGTGCGACCAGTGGATGAGGAAGAGGTCCGTGATCATATTAAACGATTGGTCCCAACAAAAGCTCCTGGTATGGATAAGGTCGATGGTAAAGTTGCAAAGTCACTTCCCAACTCTGTCATTGCACAGCTCTGCCTTCTCTTTAATGCGTCACTCAACCTTGGCCATTTTCCATCACCATGGAAAAGTGCTCAAGTTACAATGGTCCCCAAAAAGGGCAAAGATCCGTGCTCCCCTGAGTCCTACAGGCCAATAAGTCTCCTGTCCACGTTTTCCAAGATTTTTGAGCGGATCGTACTTAACAGGCTTATGGATATTGACACCTTTAATGACGCTCTACCAAACCATCAATTTGGTTTCCGTTCTCACCACTCCGCTGTCGAACAGGTTCACAAAGTCGTGAACCACATTCTGGATGCCTTAGAAGGTCATAAATATTGCTCGGCTGTTTTTCTTGATGTCAGACAGGCTTTTGACAGGGTTTGGCATGAAGGTCTATTCTATAAATTAATGCCACTACTGCCTGAGGGACTCTGGAAGCTCATTGTGTCATTTCTGGACCATAGGATGTTTGCCGTTGACATTCGTGGACATCTTTCTGGACTACGTCTAATTCGTGCTGGTGTCCCACAGGGAAGCGTCCTTGGCCCGGTTCTGTACACAATTTACACTTCGGATCTCCCAAACCCAGTGGTTCGTGGTACTCTCCTTGCCACCTATGCAGATGATACTGCATTCCTAGCTACTGGCAGCACCCCCTCCTCGGCCTCGTGGCGTGTCCAGACATTTTTGAACGAGTTTGAATGTTGGGCCTCTCGTTGGAATATTGCGCTAAACGTTGATAAAACGCAACACGCCACCTTTGCCCTTCGACCTGGCCGATCCCGCAGTCTTTACTTGGATGGTGATAGACTTAAGCACGAGCAGAGAGTAACATACCTCGGTGTTACCTTAAACCGCCGTCTATGCTGGAAGGGTCAGATTGACCGTGTCTGCGGGTCAGCGAGGATGACACTAGACAAAATGGACTGGCTACTTCGCTTAGATAGCGGATTATCCCTTCAGGCCAAGGTGCGGCTCTTTAAAGCCATTGTTCTCCCGACCCTAAATTGGGGAATAACATGCTGAGGCACCGCTTGCGACACGTCGCTAAGAAGGGTTCAGACTTGCATCACAAAAGCATTACGGAGGATGCTTGGGGTGAAAATAACGTTTTGTTTCGAGACACAGGTGTACCAACAGTTACTGAGATGATAACTATGCTCTCGAATCGCTACAGGGATCGGCTCCTGGTGCATTCCAACCGCCTGGCTAGACGTCTTGCGACACCACTGGGCCGACGTCGTCTCCGCAGACGACACCCCGCGGACCTATGGATCCTCGGCCGTGATAGACACGGGCGACTTTTGTAAATTAATAACCCGGATGTAACATGCCTATGCCATACTATGGCTCACCTACCCGCAGATTTCGGGATTATTTTTGCTGTGCTATACTATTAACAACATGAAAACAAGAACCATTTCTTGTGAGGCGTGTTAGTAAAGAATGTGCCTACTTCGGCTTATACCAAAAAACGAGGAATTTAAGATAGAAGGGGAAAGACTATACAAGAAAGGCGGCAGCGAAAAAGATCTACAACCATGGAAACTTTGCATTTCAAAGAGCGAAATTCAAACGGTGCTCCGAGAAAACCACTGCAACGCAACGGCAGGACACCTAGGAATATTCAAGACGTTGAAAAGGATTAAGGAGAGATATTTTTGGCCCAGAATGAGGATGGAGATTATAAAATTCGTAAAGGCTTGCGAGAGCTGCCAACAATACAAACTGTCTCAAATCCGCGGAAAAAAATACTAACTAAAATCACCGAAGCACCATGGGAAACCATATGTGTAGACTTCGTCGGACCACTACCACGTACAAAACATGGAAACACCACACTAGTAGTAATAGTAGACAGGTTCTCGAAATGGTCCGAAGTAGCGGCAGTAAGGCAAGCAACGGCAGAAGCTTTCCTGAAATTATTTCGTGAAAGAATATTCGCAAGAGTTGGAGCACCAAAGACACTGATATCCGACAATGGGATCCAGTTTACGGGAAGGAAAACAAAGACCGCCATGGAGCAGTGGGGAATACACCAGCAATTCACAGCACCATATACGCCACAACAAAACCCAACCGAAAGGACGAACCGAACCATCAAAACCATGATATCACAAATGCAAGGAGAGGAACAAACCAGGTGGGACGAGAATCTGCCGGAGCTAATGCTAGCATATAACAGCAGCACATCCGAGTCAACGGGATGTAGTCCAGCACAATTATTGTATGGAAGGAATCTACGACTACCAGGAGCTCTGTTCGACAAAGTTACTGAAGGATCGGGACTAGCGACAGAAACAGTAGCAGTGAGGTGGAGACGACTATGAGAGATTAGAGGCGAGGCAATCCAGAACATGGCAGAGGCAGCGCAGACACAAAAATTCCACTACGATCTACGAAAAACAGAATGGAAACCAACTGTAGGGCATCTAGTTTGGTGCAAAACACACTATTTATCAATCGCGGCGGAAAAGTTTAACGCGAAACTAGCGCCAAAATATGACGGGCCGTGGGTAGTAGACAACTTTTGTTCACCGGTAATAGCTAGACTAAAAAATCCAAAAACTAAGAAATCAAAACGGGCATACATTGGGGACTTGAAAATATATATACAAACTAACCATACGCTAACAGACCTTGATAGTTTAGAGGCAGAGGGTAATCAATGTAACGCCTTACTCATTTCAGTGCACAACAACAACAACATGGACAAATTTGAAAAATCAAGCGAGAAGTTTAGGGAGGACTGCGGCTACAGCTGGCAAGGAGGTTAGCACAGCTAATATCGGCCAGACCAGCGGGTACCGGAGTGCGGGTACGGACAGCGCCAACCCGCCTCAAACCACCGATGTGCCGACTAGTGGAGCACGACAACCGGGGCACGAGCACGAAGGAAGACCTACCGGCAACCCGACCACCGGCGCAACCATCGACGGCACGACCCATAGGTGGGAAACAAAGAGTGGCACACACCCCGAGAAGACTGCCTGGAGCAGAAGTCGGCGTACACCAACTGGTGCCAAGGATGGGGAAAATGCGGACGCCGTCGCCGGATAGGGACATTCTGGAGCTTCACCCCGATCCAGCTACAGACGACCAGCCAAGTACGGAGGTAACAGCCAAGGGGCAACAGCAGACCATCCTAGTAAAGAATGAAGAGAAGTCGTGGAAAGTCATTTTCGGCAGGGGGTCGAAGATCACGATTAGGCACTTCGTTCCTTCGCAAGAGGGGTGGAGGTGTGACGCTCCAGAGCGCACAATATTAGTAAACATAGAACAATAAGTTTAGGTTAAGAGAGATAAAAAGCATGAAGCGGCAACATAGTACATAGGGAATAGGATAAATATAATAATAAGATTAGTTTAAGAGAATAAAAACCTGAAACGAATTCAAATTCAAATAGGAAGGCGGGCGCGCCAATAGAAATAACTGGGCACACTGATCCACGATCACCGGGTCACACTGATCCACGATCAGTTCAAGTCACCCTGCAACCGACAGCGATCGGAGAAGGTGAGCCTTACGCATTGGTGTGAGCAACCTCTCTGGGAGTTTCTTGTGAAGTCTTTTTTAGGATAGGGTCTAGTACCCCGTCCAAATACATTGTAGTTACCGAAACCCCCTTCCCCCTCCTCTACCCACTCTCCGAAAGACCGGCCGTCATCAGTGCCAGCCGATCTTTGGGGTCTCACCACTACCCACCCACCACTACCCGACTCCGAGCGACGAAGCCGCCATCAGTGGCAGCGGACTCTAAGGCTCGATCCATCCCTCGGTTCACCGACTCGCCCACCCGCTCGGGCTTCTTTCCCCCCTCGTCTCACCGAACCCACCTTCGTAAACCCACAATGGGGTGCGACTCGTCTCACAACCTGGTAGACCTCAGTGGTCTCCACACTCTCTCTCTACTAACCTGGAAGACCTCAGGGGCCTCCAAAACTCTCTCGCATAACCTGGAAGACCTAAGTGGCCTCCAAACCCTCTCACACACATCAAGGATCTCGGGGCAAATTTATTAGAGATAATACCGGGGCATACTTTCCGGCGCAAACAGGTAGCCGTGGCGCTCGTGTCCACCCACCGGGGGGCCATACTTCCCGGTGCAGAGAGCCGTATTCTTTTTTTCTCATCTACAGGACGCCAGCCGAGGCGCAACTACCGAAGGACGACCAGTAGCCGCCCACGACCGCACTCGACGGCACCGCCGACGACAGAACCAGCCTCGCCGCCTTATCCTTGTCTTAAACTCTGTAACCTTTAAGTAAATAAAGGCAACACCCTTCAATTTCACCGAACCCCGCTCGTATCATACTCTGGGAACCGGGTCAAACTCTTACAGCAACCACTCCTGACATAAATAAATGTTGGAACGAACTACTGGACACCGTTGAACTATCTCAGCCCAAGCAGGATCGTTACAAATTTAAAAATGAAAACATAACAGTTATTCTTAATTTGTATTAAATAAATCAAAAGTTACCTTGATTTGTATTTAAAAGTCAAAGCATAACAGTTATTCTGTAATTTTTATTCAGGCTTACTGTTATTCAATGATTTTTTTTTCATCAAAAATAAAAATCAAAACCAAATATATTTTAAACCAGGCGGACTATAAAAAAACGCACTTTTAGTTTTGGATAAATGCCTTTTAAACTCTTTTTTATTTCAGCTGCGTAGCACAAAGTAAGTCTAACGCACTCTCAATAGACGTGCGAGCAAAAAAAGTAGATCGACGAAAATAAAAGTTGCGTTGTTTTTAACTATATAATACTTGTATAAAACGGAAGTTTAGTGAAATGAAGAGTGAAATGAGTTGTATGTATGTGAAGTTTTTATTACTTCATAGTACTTTCATCGATCAGCGTATTTGGCTCAGCTGAAACTGCAGAAGATTGAAATAACTAGGCCTACAACTAGCGTTGACATTGCAGTGGGTGCAACTTCCCTGCGGTTGATACGTGGTCGAAATTGGACGCGAACTTGTGTGTAAACGCGACTGCGCTCAAAGCATTCTTTGTCGATGAGCTGTTGTACTGCACCCTTAATGTTAGCACTAACTAAGCCTTTTACTACTACTTACTACCAGTGCTCCGATCAATACATTGATTTATTTAAATATTCCCCCTTATTATGATTATAATTTTGGCCGTTAAAATCATAATTATTTTCCCCAAACGTATATTTATACCCGTTACTCGTAGAGTAAAAGGGTGTATTGTAACAGGGAGAAGGAAGCGTTTCCGACCCTATAAAGTATACATATTCTTGATCAGGGTCACTAGCCGAGTCGATCTAGCCGTGTCCGTCTGTCTGTCTGTCTGTCCGTATGAACGCTGAGATCTCGGAAACTACAAAAGCTAGAAAGTTGGGATTAACCCCTTGGTTAGTCTTGGGCTTCCTACGCAGCGCAAGTTTATTTTAGCCGAGCGCCACGCCCCCTCTAGCGCCCACAATCGCTCTTAGTAGATTTTAAAATGTGTCTGGCGCCCACATTTTTAAAGATTTCGGGGAACCATAAATGCAATTTTGTTGCGTTTATTTATACCTATTGAAATGTAAAATACATTTTTCAAATCGGACCATTCGTTAAAAAGTTATGCCCGATCAAAGTTTTATATCTCCATCTCCCTCGGAGCACCCGATTATAGCGTTCTCTCTTGTTTTATGTTGTGGACTGCAACCATTTTATTTTGAACCGTAAACCTAAAGTTTTCATCACATTAAAAACTAAAACAAATCTTTTTAATTTTGAAGTGTTTTGTGTTTCATTTCGTCATATTCGTGGGTGTCACAGTAATCTACGGTTTTGATGGGTTGGTTTCCAAACCAACCTGTGACCCCCTGATTCAAAAACAAAGTTACAATTTATATATTATAAATGGATAAACAATTTATTAGATTTGTATTTTGATTTTGAACAGTAAACAAAATATTAGCGCTGTTAACATTTATTTATTATATATTGCAAAACTCTTGGACAAGATATAGATCGTTACAGTCAAGAAAAGGAAAAATAAATGGTTAGAAGGGTTAATAAAATATGATTGAAAAAAAAAAGCTCTACCGCTGATTTTTGAAATAAATAATGAAACTTCGTTGAAATATCTTCTTCTGCAAATAAAAATAAAATTATTTTAAAACGATTGCTATAAAAAATTACCTGGTTAGTTACCGCTTACTGAAAATTGATTCGGACCGTAGTAATATTTCCTAGTTCAGTTTTACGTTAAGTTCAATTTCTTTTGGTGATGCAAGATGTGCTGTATGTATTGAAAAACATATGTGTTTTGTTAAATTTTAATTTATTAAAAAATTAGTCTGAATATTACCATCCTCCTTTTGAAATACATCTGTGTCAGGTTCAAAAGACGTCGTGGATGGATCTTTACAATCCGCTGGGTTTTCAATTCTGGAAGTGCCTAGATCTTGTTCAAATTTATCAATGACAAAATCTACATTTTGAATACACTTTTCCACTATGTCCGTACGTCCAATATTGTCAAGGGCTTCAGCTAATACATTTCCTGTTGAAATGCCTCCATGCTCTAGCCAGAGTTGCAGCATTACCATGCTCTGCTGCTCGCAGTCGTCACTAATGTACTCTGCTTTGACAAGCTCGATATCGGTCTCGGGAACACCCAATTCTTTGGCTAGCTGAGGCCAGTCACTACCTATATTGCTACATATATCAATTAATGTTATATTAGGCCTTTGAATTCTTTCGATGTTTCTAGACTTTCTGTAAACTTCGGATATAGTTTCTTTTATATTTTGTTCCGTAGTCGCTGGATCCGCATTTATTTTTGAATTATTCATATCATTATGGTTTGTTTTACCATGTATATTAATTACATGTTTTGAATTATACAACTTATCGTTTTCCAGATGTTTTTTCATAGTTTTCACATCTACTGACACATTTAGACTACAAAGCGGATTCTGTGGCACTTCATCAGGTGCCACTTTTGGATTATTCATAAAACTGATGCGACCTTGAGGAAATTCCGGATCTTTAATATGGGCAATAAATGAAAGACGATTTTCGCAAAATGCTTGGAACTTGGTATTAAGCTGCTCGCCTGTCTTTAAAACAGGGACCATATTACCAGCAAATTCTAGATATATAGTTTGATCCTGCAATACTTCAATATCCCTACTTTTTGCAACCTCTGTAAAGTATTCTTGTTGTTCAAGCGTTTTGTCCTCTTTATCATCAGTCATGCAAAACACTGAGAATTTGGCTTCTGTTTGGGAGAGGCGTTTGGCAAAGACTACAAACTTTACAAGGAAAGGAACTTTGGCCAAGTGACTGTAAAGTTCTGTGGCCATTCGTCCGGCGTCTACAATATTGCGACAATCCATCAGCCAAAAGCGGGCGGAAACTGTAGTTGTAAATGTTATACTATCCTTAACAAAAGTCAGCGGAGTTGATCCTGTAACATCCTCCCATGTTGCACGCGTTTGACCACCGGTAATGGAACACAATAGTCTAAGAGTTGACGAATTGGAGTTTCCATTGCCATAGCATGCATTAACCATACTCTTGGTACAAGCTTTTGGAGCAGGAATACTAAGTGTAATTGCCTTATGAAATTTTCGACGTCGTGGTTCCACAGTGATTATTGGTGAGACAGCAACGCCTTGGCCAAGGAGCTTGGAACATCCAACCAGGTCTACTGGCTGTGCCTGAAGACCGACTCGAATTTTCTTGGTCAAGGCATGAGGTGGAAATATTGCTAGAACCTGCGGTACTGCCGTAGAGGAAACGGTTCCACCATCAGGTCCAATAGCGTGCACCTCCTGACGAACACGCGAAACAACGGCAAAAAAATGAGGAACATTTTGCGTAACAATTCGAACGATACGATCCGTATGTAATTCTTCTATTCGATTCAAATCGCCAAATTGTGAGTCCTTATGAGCATCGTTTATAAGTTCCTCACTTTCATAAAGGTTATGCTCGCGCCAACTTTCTCCGTTGTCTGAACGCAGTATAATAATTTCGCGTTCGTTTTCTCTAAGAGTGCCAAAGTGAGGCACTTCTATAGTTATTGGCCTTAAATACAAATTAATGAAGTATTGGATGCGAAAATTATAAAGTCAACGTTTACCTTAAAAAGACTCCATCGACAGGTGACATTTCCAAGATACGACTAACAAGTGCTTCGCCTTCCATTAAAGGAGGAGGGTTTACTACCCTTTGCGGCTTTACATAACGACAAGTTAAACGTGTGGGTTCAGCGCAGGCCTTTGGGGGAACGATAATTCGCACACCACTGTGCCGATATCCGCGCATAGATCCACCACGTGCGTCAACCAAAAATGATACGAGAAACCTAAACAAATTTTATGTTATTTATAGCGTATTTATTTCAATAACATCGGATGCTTACCCTAAGTGAACCTGGGGTCGGACTATGGGGACATTATCGGGTTTTCGTTCCATTTCAGATGTTCTTATACATTTCGCGTCATTTTGTAGTATTTCTAAGAATTGAAATTAATTTACCCGGATTAAAACTTAACTTTTTGCACTATCTAATATGTAGGTACTTGTTAGTCACTCTTTAATAGGAAATAGGAAAAGGAAAATAGAAATCTTAATTAGTTTTCTACAGCGTGGCGTACCTTTCCATACTAAGGTACTTAGAACAAGGGACAATACTATAGTTGAGTGCCTCGACTATTAGAAACCCGTTAGTAGTGTTGGGTAAAAACTGCTCATTTGGCTAAACATGTTCACTTGCTCTCTTGCCAAAAAGTAAGCAAAGAGTGGGCGTGGCACATTGACATGATGAATGGGAAGCTAAGGAACCTAAATCCAAAACACCAACTCTCTAGCTCTTAAAGTTGCGTGAATCTTAGCGTTCACACGGACAGATAGACGGACAGAATGGCATGGTTAGATCGACTCGGCTAGTGATTTATAGGGTCCAAAACGCTTCCTTCTACCTGTTAAATACTTTCTCCGATTACAATTTTAGGCAGTCGCACAGTATTTTCACCGAATGGTTTTTTTGAAAAGCAAAATTATTGAGGAAGTCCTTGTTCTTGGGCCAAAAACCTAAAGAAACCTTAAGGGTTAGTAACCGTAAGTAAATTCGAAAAACTTTTTTTCACCAAGTTTGCTTATATTGAAGAATAACCTCAAAAAGTTTCATAATCATAAATATGAGTAGGTCTCGAGACATAACAAGAGAACTAAGTACGCATGAAGCGACACATCGAAAACTTTAAACCCGTTTTTCTCGAGTTTTTAATTTTTATTTCTTTATATATTCTTGCCTATTAAAAATGTTGATATTAAATTGTCAAAAATTAAAACGCATACTTCCTACAAAGTTACAATTAGGGTATTCAATTGCGTTGCAAACGTTTGAAAAGTGTAAGCAGTTCAAACAATAATTTTCACACAAAATAGTTCGCTAGGCCTACAACTATCCAGTCTATGTATAGTACACAAATTTTACACTTTTGTAAACGTTTGAAAAGTGTAAAAGTGTAGGCAGTTCCAACAACAATTTCCATACAAAATAATTTGCCAGGCCTACAAAACCCCATAATATATATACAAATCTGTTGTACTTGTGTAGAAATAATGGTTTAAAATAGAGGTTTTAAATACTGCAAAAATGCTAAAAAGCCTCCCTTGCATTTATTTAATCCTCAACATTCATCAAGCAATACCAAAAAACGATGTTAGTCTTTCCTTGTACGTCAATATCCTGCAACGATTTTTAAAAAAAGGTCGTTTACAATTTTCATCTGGCAAACTTACAAATTTTACACTTTTGCTACGCAATTAAATACCCTAAATGTATTTTTATATATTTTTAGAGATTATTCCTATGGGAGCCAAAAGATATAGTGGTCCGATCCGGCTCGTTCCGACATATGTACTACCTGCAATAGAAAGAAGACTTTTGGGAAAGTTTCATCGCGACAGCTTTAGAATTGAGAGACTAGTTCGCATAGAAACGGACAGACGGACATGGCTAGATGGACTCGGGTATTGGTGCTGATCAAGAATATATATACTTTATGTGGTCGGAAACGTCTCCTTCACTGCGTTGCAAACATCTGACTGAAATTATAATACCCCTGCAAGGGTATAAAAAGTATTTAACTTTTCGAAATAAACTCGATTTTTCTTTATTAAATTCTCTTCTGGCTAAACCTCACTTTTGGTCAAAAAAGTATTTATTAAATATTTTTAAGCGAAGTTAAAAATAAGAATTGTTTTAAAACTTTAATTTTTTAAGTTTTAAGCTGTATAACAGCCATTTTGTTCAATTTTAGCTGGGTTTCGAAGGTTAAAATTTTCCTTTCTATTTACGGCCAGGATCCTCCCCGCCGATTGGAAGCTTTGACTTGCAGGCCATGTTTACCCGTCTTAATATCTCGGCCTTTGATTATACAATAAAAGTGGAAAGCAAGAATAATGCTTAAAAATACATAAAAAGTGGAATTTATAGATAGCTGTCTTCCCTCTAAACAAACCTTTTAAAAGTCTTAGGACTACTGTTTATACTTGTAGAGTAAAAGGGTATATTGTATTCGTGCAAAAGTATGTAACAGGTAGAGGGGAGCGTTTTCGACCCTATAAATTATATATATTCTTAATCAGGATCACTAGCCGAGTCGATTTAGCCATGTCCGTCCAAGCAGTGCAAACAGTCGCTTTGATGCAGGCATATCTTAAACTCCCTCGCACTTCCTTAAGCTGAGTAACGGGTATCTGATAGTGCTCTCTCTTGTTTTTCTATCGAGCCATAAAATACATTAAAAAATGTTTTCCTATTAAAAAAACATACAAAAAAAAACTGCACAGTTGATAAAGGGCATTCATTAAACATTCGACAAACTTTTCTTTGCTCTCTAGGAAATCATATTCTGATCATTAGAATTTTCTGTGCTGTCAATAATGCTTCACTGTCTAATCAGACTACTATGCTTTCCGAGTACAACGGATTAAAAATCGTTCCAATATCTCAATTGTAATGTCAAAATGGAATGGTATGTTTATATAAGTTACCTTTGTCAAGGATGAGCAGAGCCGGCACATCGGAGTGATCCTGCTCAGGATTTGTAGTATCGAAGTTTTGGTGATCCTGACTATAGTTGCCCTTTAAATCATCAGTTGCCATGTATTTGTAATGATTATGGTCTAACAAATCATCACCAGTTTCGTCTTCAGAATCGGAGAGTAAGGTTTCATGCATAACCTCTGGAGACATTACCTTGCACTTCTCTTCAATCACACCAGTATTCGCACTAGCAATGGATGTTGAAGTGACAATTTTAAGAGTTTCCATAACCGTTATATATCCCAGGTTACTTGCAATGTGTAGAGCAGTATTACCGTTCTGAAAGAAAATATTAATTTACTGATGGGCTTATTGCACGTCATTGTTCGGCATATATGACATTTACTGGGATTTTATTGGATAAAATGGCATTGCCACTTATAATTTAACTTTAACTTTAAACTTTATAATTCAAATAACTTTACCTGGTTGACATTAGACATTTGGAATTCGTTGTAAAATATTCAGAGGCTGTAGAAAGTATGTGAATGCTTTTTAAATTTTATCATAGCCGGCAGTAATTTCTCGAAAAGCAAATCGATTTACATTTCTAACCTCAAAAAAATGTTTTTCCTAAATTTTAGAAAATTGCCATAAAATGAAATTTTTATTTTAGAAATTTTTCTGAATTTTAAAAATTGCTCTCTTGAATTTAGGAAAAAAGACCATAGAAACAGAATTATATGAAAAACATTTCTTAAATTTAGAAAAATGATTTTTTTCCCAAATTAATGGTGATTTTTTCTAGTTAGCTCTCAAAAATTGTTCTTACATTTATGGCGATTTTACCATTAAATTAAATTTACCGACTATCAGATACCCGTTACTCAGCTAAAGGGAGTGCGAGGGAGATGGATATATAAAACTTGGATCGGGCATAACTTTTTAACGAATGGTCCGATTTCAAAAAATCAAATCTACATTTCGATAGGTATTTATAAACACAATAAAACTGCATTTTTACTTTTCCAAAATCTTTAAAGGTGTGCGCGCCAGACACAGACACAAACACGCACATAAAATCGTTTAAGGCGATTGTGGGCGTTAGAGGGGGCGCGGCTCTCGTCTGAAATAAACTTTCGCTGCGTAGGAAGCACAAGAATTTGTGTTGTTAATCCCAATTTCTAGCTTTTATAGTTTCAGAGATCTCAGCATTCATACGGACGGACAGACGGTCAGACGGACATGGCTAGATCGACTCGGCTAGTGATCCTGATCAAGAATATATATCTTTATAGGGTCGGAAATGCTTTCTTCTAGCTGTTACATTCTTTTGCACGAATACAATATACCCATTTACTCTACGAGTAACGGGTATAAAAATGAATGTATGTATATATAGATATGTTATGTGCTTATGTTTATGCGTTTCTGTGTATGGTCCGTGTTTTGTATTGATCCTATTTAAGAAAGTTTAAGTGCGATCCCTCAAAGAGGGCATTTATAGGTAAACAATTAAAGTTTAAAGTTTGTGCCAGTTTATGGTAAGCAAAGGGCATACTATTTTTGTTGACTATTTGGCAGTAAGTAAATATTAAAATTAATTAATTATATACTTCATATAAATAATTTGTTTTTCTTCTTTGTTTTCTTTTTTTTTTATTTAGGAAATATTTATAATTTTATTTTCGTCTTACTTGTTTTCTTTTCCCTTTTTTATTTAGAAAATATTAATAATTTTATTCTCTTGTTTTCTTTTCTTTTTTTTGTTTATGAAATAAAATAGTGCAATATCAATAATATTTATTATTTAATACAAATGTATGAATTTTATTTGAATAAAGACAATTTTCTGGAATTAAAAAAAGTCCTTTCTTGTTTTAAAAAAAACTATTTCTAAGTTTAAGAAAAGTTCTCGATTTAAGGAAAATTTCTGAAATGTATGGAACTTTTTCTTGATTTTAGAAAAATATTTTTCCTTTTCAGAATTTTTTTTTATTATTTAAGAAAATTCCGTTCTTAAAAGTATGGTCAATCGCCATCGACTCAAATCCATGGCGAATTACTTATTTAATGGCGATATTGGACTGTTTTCTTTTGAGTGTATGCGGGCTGTATTCAGCGGAGGTCTTTTTCTGAGGCATCCATGATCCAGTTGTTTTCATTTATAGTATACGCGTTATTATACAAGTTACTCGTAGAGTAAATGGGTATATATTATTCGTCGGAAAGTATGTAACAGGTAAAAGGAAGCTAATCAAACCTTAAGGGTAAGTAACCGTAAGTAAAATCGAAGGCACTTTTTTTTAAGTTTGCTTAAATTGATACATATACTATCTAAGATATTTGTGGTGTTTGGTGACCTGTTTAATACCACAAGCATTTAACATTGAATTATTTTTAATACACATTTAAGCAAACATTTTAAAACCTACATGTATGACGCTGCGTCCGATCTTGACACTGCGGAGTTATAAACTAATTTCTAATTTTCTTTGGGTCAAGAGGTTTCTGTAGATATGAGCGACTTTTTCTGTGTCTGTTTTTAAGTTTAGTCTAGTGTGTGTGGGAGTATTGTTTATATGCAGCATTTCAAGTGTGAAGCGTTTGTTGTAATGATAATATTATTATAAAATATATATTAAACCTGGGTAGCTAAATGTGTCGTCATCTTATTAGTGACGCGAATATATACGTTTTTCGATGTCTATATAATATATAATATATAAACATCGCGAATATATACGTTCTTCGATGTCTATATAATATAAAATATATATATTATATGATTTTTATAGCAAACTATCAAAAAGCATCCTTTTTTTATAGCAAAACCCGGATAAAGTACTCACATTTGTTAAAGCATTTGGATTCGCTTTGTGGCGTAATAGGAGATTAATAATCATAATGTGGCCTTGCTGAGCAGCTTGATGAAGTGGTGTATAGCCAATATTGGTAGACATTTCAATGTCAGCATCGTTTTCAAGCAAAAATTTTACAAGATCAAGGTGACCATTATGGGCAGCAATATGAAGGGGAGAATACCCATTTTTAGTGCGTTCTGATATTTTAGCGCCGTGTTCCAGCAAAATCCGGGATACAACAACATGACCCTCCTGCGCAGCCAAATGTAATGGTGTCAGTCCGTTTTTAGCAGCTGTACTTGTAGCGCCATATTCTAGAAGTAGTTGAACCATTTCAACGTGTCCTTCTTGGGCAGCCAAATGTAAGGGAGAAAAGCCGCTTTTGCTTAGAGCTCCAACGTCTGCACCTTGTTGCAGCAGCTGCTGCGCGATTTCCAGATTATTTTTCTTGGCAGCTATGTGAATGGCACTTTGTCCATTTCGCGCACATAACTTCGCTGCAGCGCCGTTTTTTAGCAGTATCTCTACCACGTGCTGATGGTCATAGTGCGTGGCCACGTGTAATGAGGTCACATCATTTTTTCCCTGAAAATCAACAGAAGCTCCCTTTTCTAGTAGTAGTGTTACTATCTTCTGCTTGCCGTATTTGCTAGCTAAATGCAACGGAGTAAACCCCTTTTTGGTAATAGCATCCAGTTGCGCACCATTATCCAATAACACTTGAACTACATCCTCTTGCCCTTCTTTTGCAGCAATGTGCAGAGCCGAATACATGTCGTTAGTTTTGGCATTGATATCCGCACCATGCTGCAGTATTAACATAATTATATTAATATTTCCTAATCGAGAAGCCACATGTAGTGGTGTTTGGCCTTCACGGGCAGTAGCATCCACTTTTGCACTGCGGAGCAAAATTCGAATAATATCCGTCTAAAATAAATTAACACAATTATATTTATAAATATAAATTGTATTCTTTTTAATATTACCTGATTAGCACGAGCGGCCAAATGAAGTGGTGTTTCCCCGCGTATTGTTGGTATATCCGGACAAGCCTCATGTTGTAGTAAATATATAACAATATTCATACAGCCTATAAAATTTGAAATTAGTTCAATTTATTTATTACTTAACACTTTCATCAATTTTTTAACATTTAAAGCAAAAACTATTGGTAGATACCCTGCTTCGAAGCAAAAATACATTTAAACTCATGTAAGATTGTTAACACTTATATATAAAAGGAAGTTAACTTCGGCATGCCGAAGTTTGTATTCCCTTGCAGTTTAAATACATACTTACCGTTTAATAGCCATCTTTGAGATCTTCAAACGCTGGGTCCCCCTTTTCAGGTATATCAGATGTACTCTTGCCCATTTTTAGATTTGGATTTTAAATTGTCAAAAATCAAAATGCCCACTAGAGCCCTGCACAAGTAACCTGACTTGTTTGTCAAACCTTAAACCCAACCGACCTACTTGAAACCCATTTGACTTGGGTCGTTTCGGTTTGGGTATTTGGGTAAATGAGTCAATTTTTACCCAAACCCAAATACCCAAACGACCCAAGTCAAATGGGTTTCAAGTAGATTGGTTGGGTTTAAGGTTTGACAAACAAGTCAGGTTACTCACTTAACTAAAGAAACCTAATGATATATTCTATATCGATATTTCAAAGACCGCGAATTCATAGGAATAAGAGGATTTATTTGTGTGGATCACACATAACTTAACTAAAGAATCTAGAAAAAACCGCGAATTCTTTAGAACAAGAAAATATGTATTTGTGGATAATAAATCTGTAATATTTGAAGACCACAAGAATTCGCATGGGCGGAAGAAGTTGAAACAAATGTCGACATATCGTATCTTTTAATTTTAAAGATTTTACACAAATAACCATCTTGACCTTAAGAATTCGCGACGGGTCGACGAGCTGTGAAAATTGTGATTATTGTCTTATTTAAAAATCGACTTATTTATAAAACCCATAAAGAAATTATTAGCATGAGTTCTTTGGGTAACCTTAAACCCGAACTGATATACTTGAAAGTTTCAAAGTTTCTCAACGCGCTCGCACTGGTTGTGTTAGCTACACCGGCGACTCAAGTATCGGTTGAACGCGCATTTTCGGCGCTTCATTTCATTTTAAGTGAAAGAAGAAGTGCATTAAGTGCTGAAAATTTAAGTTCGCTCTTAATTGTAAAGCTGAACCCTGAATAAATAATATATGTTTACCTATTTAATTATGAACCTCTTTTTTTTTTTTTTTTTTTTTTGGTATAAGCCGAAGTAGGCACATTCTTTACTAACACGGGCATTATTTAAATGAAATAAAAACAGCGAGTTCTTTAGAGGATGATGGTCATTGTATATATATTCTGGTATAGGATCATCATATAGAGGCTTTACATACAAGATAAAAAACCGCGAATTCTTCAGGAGATGAATTCTCTAGATGTGGTCATTTATATAACAAGAGATGTCGATCATTTATATATGTACTCCTATAAAAGCATCACCAATGGCGCTTTATCATAGAAGTTGAAAACAGCGTATTCTTCAAATGATAATGGTAACAGTAAGTTAGCACCTGGTGCTAATACTATATATGTATTTTCAAATAAATGTTCTATATATTGCCTTTAATATATAAAAGTGTTAGGCAAAGAAAAGCCAGAACTGTCAAAAAAAAGACCGTTTTTATTGAGTATTTCAAAGTTTTGTTCATCTACTAACAGTTTTTTGGGACCGTTTCGTCCAAACGGTCCCAAAAAACGGGTTTTGAAGGACCGAAAAAATTTATTCTCAGTCGAGAACGGTCAACCGAAAACCGAAAAAAATTGAAATGAAGGGTTTCGCTCAGACCGAAACCAAATTTTTAAGTTTTTTTCGGTTTCGTTCAGACCGAGACAGCAAACGAAAAAACGATCAACTGTTTTTTACATGCTCTGCTTGAAACCCATTTGACTTCAGGTCGTTTGGGTTTGGGTAAAATTTTACCTATTACCCAAACCCAAACGACCTGAAAATTTTGGGATCAGGTTGGGTAGGTAATATTTTAAAAGAAAGCCTGACCTACTTGACCTGAAATTTGGTTTGGGTACCCAAATAACCCATTTTGTATACCCATGCAGGGCTCTAATGCCTACTTCAAAACGAAAAAACGTATAATGTTCGAATATTCATATGAGCGCCATCAGATATAGTGGTTCGATCCGGCTCGTTCCGACATATGTACTACTTGCAGAAGAATGTAGACTTTTGGGAAAGTTTTATCGCGATATCTTTAAAACTGATAGACTACTTCTCCTTCACTACGTAGCAAACATCTGATTGAAGTGAAGGAGACCACATGAAGTTAGATATATCTTTATACCCTGGTAGAAGGAGACTGGCCAAAATAATAACTACACAGGTTACATCCTCACTTGCTAAGAGATATCTCTATAGTTATTGGGGCCAGACCTCCCAAACCTTTTTATTTTGAAAGGTGATTCTGTTGTGAACTATTTTAATAAGCAACAAATAAGGCAAAAAATGCTAATGGTTTTGGTCTGGTCAAAATAATAAATACACTTGTGTTATTTATAAATTTTAAAATATTAAATCTACAATCTTAGAAAAGTTTGTTCTACAACTTTTTCAAAAACCCGCCATTTTGGCGGAAAATTTTTAAAAATATCAATATTTTGAAGGCTCAGTTTCTAAACGACTATACCGTGTTAAAATAGTAATTTAATATGCTAATCACGCTTTGTTAAAATTGGCTAAATACAATAGTTTAAAATTGATGCCTTTATAGCCCTTTAGATTCCTCAAATTTTAAAAGATAACACTTTTTGTTGTTTTTTTTGTTGGGCGATGAGAAGTGCAACCCGTTTCAGTTTAGTATGGAAAACATTTCATGCTGACTTCAATGCCCAATAACAAATTAGATGAGAATAAATTGTTATTAGATATTTTTAAGGTATAAGCATAAACATAAAAGTTTTACACCGACTAAAAATTTACACCGACAAAAAGCCTGCCAAAATGGTTTTTATTTTCAAAAAGAAAAAGTGATCTGTGAGGAATGGTTCACCCACTACAGATTTAAAAAGTTGATTTTTCGAAATAGAATTTTAGCTAATAAGAAAAGAAAGTATTTTTATAAATCTTTGAAATTTTTCTGAAAGCCCTTTGGGTCTAAGTTGTTTATGTAACGATTGAAACTTGAAGAGCCAATTCTTATTTATTTTTATTTTTTTTAAGTGATTTAAAAAAATTGGTATTTTTATACCCGTTACTCGTAAAGTAAAAGGGTATATTGTATTCGTACAAAAGTATGTAACAGGGAGAAGGAAGCTTTTCCGACCCTATAAAGTATATATATTCTTGATCAGGATCACTAGCCGAGTCGAACTAGCCATGTCCGTCTGTCCGTCCGTATGAACGCTGAGATATCGGAAACTATAAAAGCTAGAGGATTGGCATTTTGCATGCATATTCTTGGAGTTCCCACGCAGCGCAAGTTTGTTTCAAAGAGGTGCCACGCCCCCTCTAACCGCCCCCTCATTTTTTGAAAGGTGTCCGGCGCCCTCACCTTTAAAGATTTTGACAAAGTAAAAATGCAGTTTTATTGTGATTATCAAAACCTATCGAAATGTTGAAGAAATTTTTTAAATCGGACCATTCGTTAAAAAGTTGTGACCGATCAAAGTTTTAATATATCCCTCTCCCTCGCACTCCCTTAGCTGAGTAACGGGTATCTGATAGTCGGGGCACCCGACTATAGCGTTCTCTCTTGTTTTTTTTTGATATTCTTGGACGTAAAGTAGTGTTACACCCTAGATCCCCGTTTAATTCTTTTTTTGAAAAAAAGTTTAGATATTTAACTACAAATTCTGAAAAAATTACCCTGTCATTTTGTGGCCGCAGTTTAAGTTAGCAAGAAATGTTTATAATTTGAAATATTGTCAGCCCTGGCTCATCCGCGCGCCGTTACATCTTAAGTTTTCTCAAGTTTTTTTGTGAAAATATGCTATATTTCCATGATCGATTCTATGACACCTAAAAGATATCATTACCCATAAAAAAAATGGTATACATAGAGTTGATAAATAATGACTTAATCTCGATTTATATGAACAAATAATGAAATAGAACCGTGATATTCTCTTTTGTACTAAGCTTTTATATGGAAGCTATACGATGTAGTTGAACGATTTGAATAATTTTTTTTTTTAAATAAAGTTAAATCAAAAAAAAATATTGGGAAACTTAGAACCCTATAAGTAATTTATTTATATTTATACCCGTTACTCGTAGAGTAAAAGGGTATATTGTATTCGTGCAAAAGTATGTAACAGGGAGAAGGAAGCTTTTCCGACCCTATAAAGTATATATATTCTTGATCAGGATCACTAGCCGAGTCGAACTAGCCATGTCCGTCTGTCCGTCCGTATGAACGCTGAGATCTCGGAAACTATAAAAGCTAGAGGATTGGCATTTTGCATGCATATTCTTGGAGTTCCTACGCAGCGCAAGTTTATTTATAAAAATATAATGTTAGTTAATCTTATCTGATAAACACTTTACAAATCATAAATCTAGTAGCTTCACTTATTAGGCTTAATGTTAGGGCACATAGTTGAATAAAAATACATAGATTTAAATGTTGACTTTCTTATTAAATTAAAAAAAAAAATTGATTTATCTGAACCCTGGTTCACCCCTGAACCCTGCTTCGGCTCATCAATGAACCGGTTCGCAAACCGGAACTTTATCTGTCTATTAGGCTTGAACCCCGATCCGAACCCATGCCAAAATATTATGGGTTCACAGCCCTGATACAAAGTATGTAATTAACTACGGGATATAGTAGGCAATTAGTCTTGGTCTTGTCAATGGAAATATCTTGAATTAAATCTTATTAGGGGAGAAGGCGGCACGAATAGTAAGAAAAGTTTGGTTAGACATAGCAGCTATAAATAAAGATCTATCAGAATGAGACTGGTATTATCGGAAATGCTGTTCTGTTGGCTATAACTTTTTCCTATATAATTTTGAAGTTTAATTTGATTTTTTTTGTAATCAAAAGAATATTATTGTGGGTGTCACAGAAAACCATTCCAACCAAATTTCCCCCGAATAGCAAATCTCGGTGTCACAGACGTCTTTTTTGACGGTTTTGCATACTACAATTTTTATATTTACTTCGGGTTATATTTAAAAATATGCTTTGTATAAAACTCTCGAAAAAATTAGCTTAAAAAACCGTCGGCAAACCGTCCAACCTGACAGCGGTACCAGTAAAGCTCGAATTTTTAGATACCAAATTTCGGAATAGTTATCGAAATGTTATGTTAACGAATTATTTATACAAAGGTACTTATTAAGTATTCTTGATCACGGTCTGTCCGTCTGTCTGTCTGTATGAACGCTGAGATCTCGGAAACTACAAAAGTTAGAAAGTTGGGATTACCCACACATATTCTTGGGCTTCCTACGCAGCGCAAGTTTGTTTCAGCCACGCCCCCTCTAATGCCCCCTGTAACTCCCACAATCGCCTTAAAAGCCCACGCCTTTAAAGATTTCGGAGGTGTGCTACGGTCTTGGGGGAAAAAAATCCAATTTTTTTCTTGTAGATTAACATTTTAAGACTATACAAAAAAAGTTTTAAGTCAGTCGGACAAAAACTTTAAAAGTTAGAGAGAAGTTTAGAAGTTAGGCTAAAATTGGTAATAGTAAATTTTTCCTACAAAATTTTTTTTTTTTTTTATTTTTAACGGTAAAAAAAATATTTAAAGTTAAAAAATAAAAACTTCCCAGGGGCGGTTTTTTCTAGTCCTAAACAAAATGTAAAAGCAGAATGGAAATCCAATAATTTGACGGAGATACAGTGATCACCGCAAAACTCCTTTTTTTTAAGTGCTCTATGTGTGTACTATATGTTACGTGTTTAAGTGCGTTTTTCAAGAACCACGTTTTGAAAGTCCGTGATCATCGGCATTTCTAAAGGGCTCACCGGATCGTTTTCAAACTTTCAGATATTTTTCTGCGTAAAAAAAACCCGCTCCATGGAAAAGGTTTTATTTATGTTGTAACTTAAGGTATTTTTTTTAAATCAAAAAGACGAATTTTTCAAACCAATTCTTTAAAATAAAAAATAAAGAATAATTTTACTAGTAGTTAAAAAACTGTAGCTTAAACATTTTTTTAAAACCTTTTTTTTTCTTAAAAACGGCTCTAACGATTTCTTAGATAAAAATATAACTTTTTTTCTGTTAAAAATTTCATGTTAAAAGATGTTCAGGGTATTCCCTAAGCTGTTGAATTGCTAATTGTTGAATTTTGGTCAGCTGTTAATCAGCTGTTCCATACAAAGTCAACTTTCAGAAATTTCAGCAAACCAGAGTTGTCACCTTATTTTCCGTAAAACTTTTCAACAAATAACAGCTGATTGAAAATTCAACCAGAACCATTTTGGGTCGTTCCCTTAATTGCTGAAATTTTCTGTTGAATGTTCAACAATGTAGTTTTTTTTTGTTATTTTTTGCCGGATAATAAGCCGGCTGTGAAGAAGAAGAATTTACAGGAGTAAACATAGGTTACCAGCGCAAGGCGCCATATTCGAAATTATGTCTTCGCAAGTACTCTAGAGAAAGAATTCGTGCAGTAGGCATATTGGTTTGCTTTTAAAATTCTTGCCAATTAACTGTTCAGGGCAACAATATGTAGCGTGGAGGGTAATACAAATTTTTCATTTTTTCTTTTATTTTGCACAATATGCGCTTTAAATAAGTATTATTTTTGTAATTTTGCAAAAAACATAAATTATGTTTAAAACTTATTAAAACAAGAGAGAACGCTATAGTCGGGTGCCCCGACTATCAGATACCTGTTACTCAGCTAAAGGAAGTGCAAGGGAGATGGATATATAAAACTTTGATCGAGCACAACTTTTTAACGAATGGTCCGATTTGAAACATTTCTTCTACATTTCGATAGGTATTGATAATCACAATAAAACTGCATTTTTACTTTTGCAAAATATTTAATGGTGTGGGCGCCAGACACAGAAACAAACTCACATAAAATCGTTTAAGGCGATTGTGGGCGTTAGAGGGGGCGTGGCCATCGGCTGAAACAAACTTGCGCTGCGTGGGAAGCCCAAGAATATGTGTGGGTAATCCCAACTTTCTAGCTTTTGTAGTCTCCGAGATCTCAGCGTTCATACAGACAGACAGACAGACAGACGGACAGACGGACAGACGGACATGGCTATATCGACTCGGCTAGTGATCCTGATCAAGAATATATATTCTTTATAGGGTCGGAAATGCTTCCTTCTAGCTGTTACATACTTTTGCACGAATACAATATACCCTTTTACTCTACGAGTAACGGGTATAATTACATACGCATTTGGATCGAAATTTGGCTTCAGAAAATAAATATTTCATAAAATCTCGCGAGCAACAAATGTCTTTATTGGATTCCGAATAAAATGAAACTATTGTCACAAATTTGACATTGACGGAAATTGGTTCGTTATTTTTTCGACTAATGGATCTTAAAGCTCCAATTTTTAATGCAGCCCTCTGGTGTTCTAAGGAACCATCAGTAAACACGGCGCGCAATTTAAACGAGCCGTTTTGGCAGCTAGGGCCACATACCATTCTGCCCCTTTTACTATTTTTGCCCCCTTTTCCCCTACAATAGTTCATACCAGTAGTATGGCAAAAGTTATTCATGTTCAAAGCAAAAACTTCTGATATAAAACAAATACAACTCTTAGCGAGGTAAAGGGTCGGGACGATCGCTTTATCAACATACAAAAGTTGTGACATCAAAATTCTGTGACGAAAAATGCTTGTACATTTAACTAAATAAATATACTTTATAAAATATTCTCATTCGTCACGCTGCAATATAAAATGCTTTTAAAGGCGAAATTCTTAAATATTTTACTGAAGAGTACCGAAGGAGAATATTTTATATTTACGCGTTTAGGTTATTTTTGTACTTGGCGTTTCGGTATGTTTTTGTTGCATCAAGCCACAACAGCGCAACGGTGATCGTATTGCTGTTCTCTTACACGTTGTGTTGTTGTTGGTTGATGCAAAGTTGCAAAGTAAAATCGTTTTCTTAACTAGTAGGTCTTGCAATTACAAAAATTTTATTTTACTTATTTATTTATTTATTTCGCCAACAGACTTCATTCATTTTACCACTTCGTGGAGAATTGATGAAGCAATATGAGGACAATTTTTTTAATCGGAAACCGCGTGTTTCCGGCGTACTGAATTTTTTTAGTTCTAAATTCTCTTAAAAAATACTTAATTTTGAATTGAAATATTTTTCTGAAAGATATTAAGATATTCCACAAAGTGGCTACCAAATATTAAAATAACTCAAACGAGTGTCAAGTACTGCATAGATTAACAATCAGAGCTTAATAAGAAAAAGATTTTTTAAAATAATCGGTAAGAGATTTTAAAAAAAATTGTAAACGGGTCGATATATTTCAATCCTCTATTGAACAAAAAAGTTTCGATTGATTCTGAGATTTGACCCAAGTTAGCCTGTCACGTTTCACGTGGAATGAGCTCATATGTAAATGTTTTTCTCGAAAGGCAATTCAATACCTATCAATATAAATGTCAAGTTATATATGAATTTAATGCAAAAACCAGAAAAGAAACTAACTTCGGCTAGCCGAAGTTTATAAATGATCGTAATCATCCTATTAACCAGGGATCGTAATTATTATGAGTTTTATTTTTAAAATCACTTTTTAATCATTATGTCATGAGTTTTATGTAAAACTCTAAAAATAATCGTTATTCTGTAAGTTTTATAAAAACTTGACAAATAAAACTTATTCTCTGAGTTTTATTTTCTGCTTGAGCAATAACAAATTTATATAAAAATCAAAACATAAAACTTATTTTCTGAGTTTTATTATTTCAATCAAAAACGAGGACGGAAGCTAACTTCGGCAAGCCGAAGTTTGGTAATAGTCTAGAAGAGAGGCCTGAGCACCAAAAACCGCGAAAAAATTAGCCTCGATGGACCGCGATTTCTTAGGAATTTACGTGCAGAAGATTATTTGCGGAAATGCATGGTTCTCTTGTAATTGCATTTCAAAGTTGCGTGTTTTGCTATAAAAACAAAGTAGGATTTTGAGGTGTTTTGTGTCATTTTGCTATAAAAACAATGTATAATTTTCTAGGAATTTATGGGTTTGCTATAAAAAACAAGTAGGCTTTTGTTGCTTAATCAGAAATTGCACTTTTGATTTTTGTTTACTATGGATTCCTGCAACGGGTGCACTATTTCTTATAAAGACTTTCTTGCCATGGACGAAGAAGAAATGTTTGCATTTCTGCAGAGACATGGAGTTGTTCTAAAGAGCAAGGACTGTCCCAACTGCAGTAAGCCCGCAACATTGTCTTTCAATGCGAAGAGACCGATTAGTACGCCATTTTGGAGGTGCCGCAGGATGATAAGTAATCATCAACAGAAACGGAAATTAAGAAAAGTTCAATGCTCCTTTAAGGTAACAATTGTTTAATTTAAAAAAAATATTGCTTTAAATTATATTTGTAAGGAATCCGCCATCAAACGGACATTCTTCAGCAAGTCCCACGTTGGCATTGAACAGGCCTGTAATTTTGTGGCTTGGGAGATGAAGGGTTCAACAATCTCATTCCTTCGGGAAGAACTAGGCTGGTCCCAACAGACGGTGGTTGACTGGAGTAATTTTCTTCGGGAAATTTATCTTAGCTGGACGAAGAAGAACGCAAAACAAATAATAGGTGGAGACGGTTTAACCGTCGAAATTGACGAAACCAAAATTGGCCGGCGCAAGTATAATTGCGGTCGCGTGGTGGATGGCCAGTGGGTTTTCGGAGGAATTTGCAGAGAAACCGGTGACTTTTTTTTGGTGCCTGTGGAGGACCGTAGCCAGGAAACGCTCCTTCCAATTATAGAGGCCAACATCGCCAATGGAACCAGAATTATATCCGACTGCTGGAAGTCATACAATGGTTTAAAGGATGCGAACTACTCTCACATGACCGTTAATCACTCAGTAAACTTCGTCGACCCTGAAACGGGAGCCAATACACAGCGAATAGAGAGACTATGGCGTGATCTAAAGGAGAACATTCCCCACTATGGCCGGAAAACGGAGCACTACCAAGGGTACCTAGCGCGATTCACTTTTTTGAAAAGGCACCCAAACCACACCTCAAGATTCCATGTAATTTTCTCAGCAATGGGCGAATTGTTTAATCCTGAACGCGATGTTCATTCTTAAATTTCAGGAATCCACCGATACGGACAATGAAAAGGAATAGGCTTAATCTGTACCACTAACCAGCATTTTTTATAAATAAATATTTACTGTCCAATCATTAACCATAGTTTAATATAGCATTTTATTTACTATTACAAATGAGTTACAAGTATAAGGAGGTACTGAACTAAAAACTCTCGTAATTGGCTTTGATAAAGACTAAGGTTGATCCTCCTCGGATTGCGATTTCTTAAGATTCATCTTAAAAATGTATATGTTGGTCATCCATGGTCGCCCAAGCTCTTAAGGAATCACGGTCCATCGAGGATATTAATTCGCGGTTGTGGGGTCTGGCCTGCTATAAAAACAATTTCACATTTTTGTCGAATTTTTTCGAACGCTTATTATTTTGACAACAAACGGAAAGCCCATATGTTTTTTATAGCAAAATGACACAAAACACCCCAAAACACCTCAAAATCCTACTTTGTTTTTATAGCAAAACACGCAACTTTGAAATGCAATTACAAGAGAACCATGCATTTCCGCAAATAATCTTCTGCACGTAAATTCCTAAGAAATCGCGGTCCATCGAGGCTAATTTTTTCGCGGTTTTTGGTGCTCAGGCCGCTCTTCTAGACTATTACCCGAAGTTTTAATACCCTTGCAGATTTCACCCTATTTTTCCTATGGGAGCTATAAGATATAGACGTTCGATCGGCACGCGCTTTAACCCTGATCAAGGTACGCACAAAAAAATACGATTTGGAAAGTTTCATGGGATTAGCTTATATTCTGCGCGAAATATCCTGAAAAACGACAAATTTTGACCGATTTCACCCTATTGTTCCTATGGGAGCTATAAGATATAGACGTCCGATCGGCACGCGCTTTTACCCTGATCAAGGTATGCGTAAAATAATAAGATTTAGAAAAATTCTTGTCAATAGCTCTTACACTGAGCGAAATATCTTCATTTTGTGAAAGCTATATCCGATTGTTCCTATGGGAGCTATAGGATATAGACGTCCGATCGGGTCGGCTTTCAAACTTGATCTGCGTACACATGTTTTAGGACGACTGTGAAAGTTTCAAGGCGCTAGCTTTTAAACTGAGCTCGCAAACGGTATTGAAACAGACGGACAGACGGACATGGCTATATCGACTCCCCTTTTGATCCTGATCAAGAATATATATACTTCATTGGGTCGGAAACGTCTCCTTCACTGCGTTACAAACTTCTGACCAAAATTATAATACCCTCTGCAAGGGTATAATAAAACTCTTAGTCGTTTAGTGGTGGCTGTGTTGGTGATAAAAAGGAATGAATTAAATATTGATAAATATTTTGTTTTATTGTCACTTTTTTCGCGTCCATTCCAGTGTATAAAGTTTAGGGCTACTGTGATATTTTTCATCAAATACTTGATTTTTTTCTTTTGCAAATGCGGAGGATCAAACGGGGTTTTTATGATATAGTTTCTTTTATTTTTAGGCCTATACAAATCGACCCAGTCTAATGTGCATGCAGCAAAGCAACTGCTTTGTACTGCTTGAATTCCATTTGGTCATAACTTTTTATTTAACGGTCCAATTTGAAAAATGTCTTCCACATTTTGATAGGTATTAATAAGGACAACAAAATTCCATTTATAATTTTCCGAAATCGTTAAATATGTGGGCGCCAGACACCTTTTAAAACCGTTTAAGGGAATTGTGGCCGTTAGGGTGGGCGTGGCACTCTAATGCGCTTCGTAGGAACCCCAAGAATCTGCATGGCTAATCCCAACTTTCTAGCTTTTATAGTTTCCGAGATCTCAGCGTTCATTTAGACAGACATACAAACATACAGTCTCCCAGCTTAACTCTGGCTTATAATGTTTTTCTCACATAAAATAAAACAAAAATTTGTTTGGTCGAAAAGTTCTCAACTTACAAACTTACAGACCGTCCCAACTTACAAACCTCTAGTCTATGTCACGTCAAATGGCCATTATTTGACCTTTTCAAAATGTTTTTCTTCCTCTTTCAAAACTACATCCATCTAGATTAGAATGGCGTTTTCCGTTTTTGTTACAGAAATCGTCGTCACCATGGGAGTACCTTTTTTTTGTAGTTCTTTTTAACTGCACATAATTTCTTAATCTAGTTTCGCCCCAAGTTTTATTGGCTCTTCATAACATTCTTTCCAAAATTATAGGTTAATTATACCCGTTAGAGTAAAAGGGTATATTCGGGGGTGTCACAGAAATCTCTTCCAACCAAATTTCCCCCCAAAAGCAAATCTCAGTGTCACAGAAACCGTTTGAAAATCACGGTTTTAAACCAGAGCAAATTAAATCCGAAACTCCTAGAAAACTCTGCAGATTCTGTGACACCTACGGTTTTGATGGGTTGGTTTTCAAACCAACCCTACCCAAATCCGTCGCCGGTTTCTATGACACCACAGATTGTATTCGTGCAAAAGTATGCAACAGCTGGAAGGAAGCATTTTCGACCCTATAAAGTATATACAGCGGTGGTCACGAGTTTAGCATACCCTACTCGACCTATATTCTTCATATCTCCTTTCCCGTAAGAGATTTTTACTTTCTGTTTTCACCCATCTTTGTGCTATAAATAGATCAACTTCCACTATTAATATCGTCCCAATCGCTTTTACCATTGTTCTATTGAAAAAATTTTAGTAAATCAACCTGCAAAATGAACTGGACACGAGTTTAGCACATTAGCACAATTATAGTTTTTTCACCCTTCTGATTATTTTCTTCGATTTTTTACTTCTTATTCTAATTAATGAACCTTAGTAAGCTACAAAAATGAAGAAAATAAAGTTCTATGGCGCATAAATAACTAAAATTATCAAAATATCCCATTTTTAGACAGAATAAGTGTCCAAGTCCAAGTCTATTTGTTGACTTGACTTGTTATACCCGTTACTCGTAGAGTAAAAGGGTATATTGTATTCGTGCAAAAGTATGTAACAGGGAGAAGGAAGCTTTTCCGACCCTATAAAGTATATATATTCTTGATCAGGATCAATAGCCGAGTCGAACTAGCCATGACCGTCTGTCCGTCTGTCTGTCCGTCTGTATGAACGCTGAAGCTAGAGGATTGGCATTTTGCATGCAGATTCTTGGAGTTTCTACGTAGCGCAAGTTTATTTCAAAAAGGTGCCACGCCCCCTCTAACGCCCACAATCGCCCTGGACCATTTTTTTTGAAAGGTGTCTGGCGCCCACACCTTTAAAGATTTCGGAAAAGTAAAAATGCAGTTTTATTCTGTTTATCAATACCTATGGAAATGTAGAAGAAATTTTTCAAATCGGACCATTCGTTAAAAAGTTATGCCCGATCAAAGTTTTTATCTCCATCCCCCTCGCACTCCCTCTAGCTGAGTAACGGGTATCTGATAGTCGTGGCACCCGACTATATCGTTCTCTCTTGTTTTATTTTACTATTTGGATGCATTTTGCATACGGTTTTACAGTCAATCAGCTGTTTTCTCAGAGCCAGTGAGAAATTTAAGGACAGAACAAGTGAGCAAGTAAACAAAAAGCTGTTTTCTCAGAGCCAGTGAGAAATTAAAGGACAGAACATGTGAGCAAGTGAACAACTGAGCAAGCGAACAAGTGAGCAAACAGAGTGAGTTGACTCATTAAGAAAAAAAGACCAAGTGAACATGTTCAACCAAATGAGAAGTTTTTACCCAACACTAATCCGTATAGGTCAATTTTACCAATCAAATTTGTTTGTGTGTATAGTCTATTTTTTGGCTATTTGTGATTGTTTTACAATCATAAAACACCATCGTTAGATAGAGAATATTTATCTCTCTTCCTTAAAAAATAGTATTTCGAACTCATAACGCACAATTCGTGCGTTATGATCCTATACGAATACTGTTCAGTCGCCTTCTTTCATATAAATATGAGTGTTTTTTCATGGGATTACATTCAACAGGCGCAGATGGAGGATCGCGTTTTTAAAATAAAAATTTATTGGAATTTGGCTTATACTAAACGACATTATAAAGTGTATATATTCTTGATCAGCATGACAAGACGAGTCGATCTAGCCATGTCCGTCTGTCCGTCGGTCCGTCTGTCTGTTTCTACGCAAACTAGTCTCTCAGTTTTAAAGCTATCGGGCTCAAACTTTCCCAAAAGTCTTCTTCCTATTGCAGGTAGTATATATGTCGGACCCGACCGGATCGGACAACTATATCTTATTGCTCCCATAGGAAAGATCGAAAAAAATAACGTAAAAAAATTGTAGCTTTGGTGTTTTTTAAAATATTACCTTCAACTTTTGGGAATACTATTTTTTAAATATTTCTGATTTTCGAATACAAATTTCTAAAAAATCGGATGACTTTATCATATAGCTGCCATAGCAACGGTCGGAAAATTAAATGGAAATTAATAGGATAAAAATTATATCTTTGTTGACTTTTATTACATTCTCTTCTTCTCTGGGATATGGCTTTTCTTTAACATTTCAAAATTTCGTATTAAATTTAACAAAATTCGGTCGGCTATATTATATAGCTGCCATAGGAAGGATTAAAATATTAATGCCAAAGTAATACGAAAGCAGCTAAAATTTGGATTGTAACATATAAGCAAGTTTATTTAGATATAATGTTTTTGTAAATGAATAGGAATGATCTGCAAGGGTATATAAGCTTCGGCTGGCCGAAGCTAGCTTCCTTTCTTGTTTTTAATAATTTTGATCAAATAATTTTATAATTTCCATCGAGGCACAGCTTTAATTATTTAATTTAAAACATTATTAGCTTTTTTTTTTAACTTGAACCCTGTTCCTGTATATCTCCGAACCGGTTCACAAACTGGAACCTTATCAGTTAGTTGATAAGTAATTATACCCGTTACTCGTAGAGTAAAAGGGTATATTGTATTCGTGCAAAAGTATGTAACAGGTAGAAGGAAGCGTTTCCGACCCTATAAAGTATATATATTCTTGATCAGGATCACAAGCCGAGTCGATATAGCCATGTCCGTCTGTCCGTCCGTATGAACGCTGAGATCTCGGAAACTATAAAAGCTAGAAAGTTGGGATTACCCACACATATTCTTTGGCTTCCTACGCAGCGCAAGTTTATTTCAGCGGAGGTCCACGCCCCCTCTAACGCCCCCAAGTAAAAGTAAAAATGCACTTTTATTGTGTTTATTAATACCTATCGAAATGTAGAAGACATTTTTCAAATCGGACCATTCGTTAAAAAGTTATGCGCTATCAAAGTTTTTATATATCCATCTCCCTCGCACTCCTTTGAGTAACGGGTATCTGATAGTCGGGGCACCCGACTATAGCGTTCTCTCTTGTTTTACTTAAAATTAAACACTTAAAAGAATATACGGTTGAAACCAGTGGAAGTTGTTCTATTTATAGCACAAAGATGGGTGAAAACAGAAAGTAACATTCAACATTCGCTGCCGCTGTTAGACGTGCTTTATATCGCTCTATCTTCAAACGAAGTTTTCTCCGTGAAAAATCTGTGCATTTTGAACAGAATTTTAGCGAACTGTTAATGACCTTGTGATCTTTAACAATCCGAACAAACTGGATTGTTTTAAATAAAGACAGTGACTTTTTATTTCGCAAAACTACTTAGTGAAAAATTTCCCTATCCGCTTTGCCTCCCCATTCTTGTGCATTGCGTTTTAACCGCTAGAGTTGTTGTTGCTCGTGCTTTAGCTCTCCTATCGCTCTCGTGCATTACGCTTATCGCTTAACAGTGTGTTTTGTTGTTGGTGTAATTACTCTCCGGTCATCTGCTGCTGAACAATCACAAGCACTTGATTTTTGGAGCTCAAACAAAAAGCTTTACCTGCGCTCTTCGCTTTTTGTTTTGATCAGTTCTTCGCCGCGATTATCAAACCAATTACTAAATCAATTTATATACTAAAACAAACGAAATGAGTTCATGCTGTGCCGCTTCCTGCTCTTATGGCAACAAAATAACTTCCCGTCAAACTTCGGTTTGCTGCTGGATTTGTGACAACTTGGCACATCCTATCTGCGTGGAGCTAGGACGGACTAGTGGCCCAATTGTGGACAAGCTTAGGTCACGGGTTGGCCTTAATTGGACTTGTCCAAACTGCAGGCATATTGAGGTTGATATGAAAACATTCATGCGTCAAACCCACCTGGAGTTCCAAGCCCTGTCGACTGGGTTCCTCGAGCTTCAAGATAAATTCCGCTCTGCTGAATCACACTTTTAGAACCTGAAAATGCTAAGTGTCGCCCAAACTTACTCTTTGCCTAATAATACCTTAAATGTTCCACAGTCTTCCGCCTCAATGCAACTGATCCCTATTACAAGAGCACTTATGGACTTCAATCAAGCCTCCCCCACTCTTACCTCTTCCTCCCTGCCGGATGGTGGTGCAGCTGATGAAGACCACATATCTTCAGATCACTCGACAACTGTACCAACAGTTGCCCCGGCGACGGCCCTGGTTTCCCTTCCTCTGCATTCACCTACCGGACTGCATCTTGGCTCTGTTGCCAACGAAGACCAGGCATCTACGTCGCAAGCCGCGGCACCAACAGACGCTTTGTTGGCCATCGCCCGGTCATCTGCTATTTCCGATAATATGGCAATAACGACCATCTTATTGTTATGGGCGACTTTAACCTACCTCCCATATCATGGATGTCATCACCTGACTCAAATGTTCTTGTTCCCTCTTTACCTCACGAGTTGGTACACGGCCTAATCGACCTCTCATTGGGACAATTGAACTCTATTCAGAACTCCTCGAATAAAATCTTGGACCTTATTTTTGCGTCTGAGTTCGCCAATGCCTACGTTTCAAGAATTGACCCGCTCGTTAGTCCTGAAGACAATTATCACCCTACACTTGAGGTCATTCTGGAAGCCTCGGCTCCTTTATTACCAGGTCCTGAAATCTTTTCGCTGCTTTCAAAAGGCCAACTTTACTGATATGAATCTTTATTTATCCGAAGTAGATTGGTCTTTTATGGACTTAAACGAAGAACCTCTTAACATTGTTAAACAGTTCTACGGCATTCTCGGCACGGTTTTCGATTTGTATGTGCCTTCATTCCCCTCACCTGATGTTTCTTATAAGCCTCCTTGGCTCACTCGTAGACTCTCTTACTTAAAAACTGTAAGTCCAGACTTTTTAAGAAATTTAAGAGGACAGGGATGCAAGTAGACTATTCGAGATACTTTACTGTGCGATCTGAATTCATAACTCACAATTCCCAATGCTACAAGAATTACCTTGATCGTTGCAGGACTGAGTTTCATGATAACCCCAAACGGTTCTATGTATTTGTTAAATCCAAACGCAACTCTCAACAATTTCCATGCTGCCTTCATCTGGATTCCGTTTCTGCTGTTAATGATGCCGATATTGCCAATTTATTTGCAAATTTTTTTCCAGTCCACGTATTCATCCACAAGCTACGATAATACCTCAGCGTATCCCTTTTCACTTCCGCACTCTAATGGTATGTTTATGCCTATAATCAGAGTAGATGATGTTTTTCAAAATCTGCAAAGAATCAAGTCATCCTTCTCTTCTGGTCCCGATCTTGTACCAAGCTGCGTTTTAAAATATTGTGCTAGTGCATTGTGTGGGCCACTGTCAAAACTATTTCAGTTATCCCTGCAGCAATCATTTTTTCCAGAAGTTTGGAAGGAATCTTTTATAATTCCGCTTCATAAAAAGGGAAGAAAATCGGACATTAATAACTACCGAGGGATTGCAAAACTCAGTGCTATTCCCAAACTCTTCGAACGGTTAATTACTGCTCAGCTTCGGCACCAGTGTAGCTCAATAATGTCCCCAACACAGCACGGCTTTATGAAACGTAGATCGACGTCAACCAACCTTCTAGAGTTTACTACAGTTATTAGGAATGCGTTTAAAACAAACACCCAAACTGATGTAATCTTTACAGACTTCAGTAAGGCTTTCGATTCGGTGAACCATCAGTTACTGTTAAAAAAACTTACGCTTTTGGGATTCCCGATCTCGTTGACGAAGTTGATTTCTTCATACTTATTGAACCGGACGCAGAGAGTATTATTTAAAAATTCGATCTCAAACCTTGTCCATGTGACTTCTGGCGTTCCTCAAGGGAGTCACCTTGGACCACTTCTGTTTGGAATCTTTATAAATGACTTGCCTCAAGTAATTCTCTCTTCCCACGTGATGATATACGCCGATGACGTAAAACTTTGCATGCCCTTAACAAACGTTGATTCTCATGTACTCCTGCAAGCGGACTTATGCAATCTGCAATCATGGTGCCTCCAGAACCTGCTGTTCTTAAATAATTCTAAATGTTGCTTCCTGTCTTTTTATCGGAAGAGGCTTTTCCTCTTTAATTACTCCATCGGGATGAACGATCTTGAACGCATTAATTCTGTAACAGATCTTGGAGTTTTATTTAGCCACAACCTAAACTTTACCAATCACATCGGCATCATTGTCAGTAAAGCAAAAGGGGTTTTTGCGTTTGTAAAGCGCTGGTCTAAAGAATTTGAGGATCCCTACACCACAAAGCACCTTTACATTTCTCTTGTGCGACCTATTCTTGAATACTGCTCGTGCGTATGGTCACCTCAATATGCTAAATATCAGGACCTAATCGAATCGGTACAGAAACAGTTCCTTTTGTTTGCTTTACATGGGTTAAACTGGGAACCACAACGTCACCTGCCATCCTACGTCGATAGACTACGTCTTCTGAACCTGCCCTTGCTAATGGATCGTCGGACCTGCCAGGGAGTGATGTTCCTCCACAAGTTGATCACTGGACTTATAAATTCTAGCTTCTTACTCGGCCAAATACGGGTTTCGATCCCCGTAAGAGCATCCCGCTACTTTCGGCCTATTGCTCTTGAAATTTGCAAATCGAATTTTGAAGCGCACGATCCTTTTCGAGTTTTGTGTACTCAATATAATGAATTGTATTTTTTGTTGTTTGTTGAATGTTCCGTGGACTTTAATGTAAGAAATATTTTTAATCACCTATCCTTGCCTCTGCCCACTTGATGTGAGTCGGAGCATATCGTTAAAAAAACTCCTTTATTCGGGCGGAGGTAGGTGTTAGGTTTATATTGGCAGATATTTGCTAATTTTTTGGAAATAAATAAAAACAAGAGAGAACGCTATAGTCGGGTGCCCCGACTATCAGATACCCGTTACTCAGCTAAGGGAGTGCGAGGGAGATAGATATATAAAATCTTTGATCAGGCATAACTTTTTAACGAATGGTCCGATTTGAAAAATTTCTTCTACATTTCGATAGGTATTGATAGTCACAATAAAACTGCATTAGTTTTCCAAAATCTTTAATGGTGTGGGCGCCAGACACCTTTCAAAAAATGGTGTAGGGCGATTGAGGGCGTTAGAAGGGGCGTGGCACCATTTTGAAATAAACTTGCGCTGCGTAGGAACTCCAAGAATATGCATGCAAAATGCCAATCCTCTAGCTTTTATAGTTTCCGAGATCTCAGCGTTCATACGGACGGACAGACGGACAGACGGACAGACGGACATGGCTAGTTCGACTCGGCTAGTGATCCTGATGAAGAATATATATACTTTATAGGGTCGGAAAAGCTTCCTTCTCCCTGTTACATACTTTTGCACGAATACAATATACCCTTTTACTCTACGAGTAACGGGTATAAAAAGATCTATTACGGGAAAGAAGATATGGAGAAAATATTATGGGTTGAGCAGGGTGTGCCGAGTCGATCTGGCAATGTCCGTCTGTCTGTATGAACGCTGAGATCTCGGAAACTACAACAGCTAGACAGTTGTGATTAACCACACATATTCTTGGGCTTCCTACGCAGTGCAAGTTTGTTTCAGCCGAGCGCCCCGCCCCCTCTACCCGCAATCGCCTTAAACGATTTTAAAAGGTCTCTGGCGCCCTCGCCTTTAAAGATTTCGGAAAAGTAAAAATGCTGTTTTTTTGTGTTTATCAATACCTATCGAAATGTAAAAGATATTTTTTAAATCGAACAATTCGTTAAAAAGTGATGCACGATCAAAGTTTTATCTCTCCATTTCCCTTGCACTCCCTTTAGCTGAGTAACGGGTATCTGATAGTCGGGGCACCCGACTATAGCGTTTTCTCTTGTTTTAATTGTACTAAAACTTACCCATAAAACTAGCAACATGTAAAGGTGTCAGACCAGATTCCGTGGTTGCGCCTATATTTGCTCCGTGTTTAATAAGCAGTTCAACTATTTTAATACGATTTTTCTTGCAAGCGATATGAAGTGGAGTGAAGCCGTTTAGTGCACGGGCATTCGGATTTGCATGGTAATCAAGTAACAGTTTAGCTACTTTAACATGACCACAATGAGCAGCCACATGAAGAGCTGTCAAATAATCGACGGTTACTTCGTCTACTGGAGCCTTGTTGTCTAATAATAAACGTGCAGCCTCATCGTGCTCTCCCTGAGCAGACATGTGCAGCGCGGACAGGCCATTCTTGGTTTTTGTCAGTATGGGAGCTTTTTGACTCAACAAGTTTTCAATGACCTCAACATGACCAGAGCGTGACGCACAGTGAAGTGGGGTCAGGCCATCACGTGTAGCGGCATCTATTTTTGCTCCTCGAGATAGTAACAAAGTACATACTGATAATTTTCCCCATTTACATGCCACGTGTAGAGGGGAGATATTATGTTTGGCCACATAATTAACATCTGCTTTGCTATCTAAAAGCAAATTGGCGATGTCCACGTTTCCATAATGCGCTGCTATATGCAAAGGAGTAAAACCAGATTTCGATACAATGTCGGCATTGTGATCGTGCTGAAGTAATAGTTTGGCTGCATTTACATCGTTCTTTTTGGCAGCAATATGAAGTGCTGGGAGACGAACTTTACCGCGAATATCAGTTTCTAGCAAGACAGCTACTATTTTGTCGTGTCCCTGCTGCATTGCTACCGCAAGTGGGGTAAATCCATCGTCTGTAGATAATGACGGGTTGGCTCCATTTGCCAGTAGGATCCGACAACAGTTATCGTGGTTTTCTTGGGCTGCCATGTAGAGAGGTGTGAAACCATTAAGAGACTGCACGTTCACATTGGCATTAGATAAAATAAGCTGATTGATAACCTCTTGCTGCCCTGCCAAAGATGCAATATGCAATGCTGTGTTTCCCTTTTTGGTAGCATTATCCACTTTGATGTCCCTCCTTAGCAACTCGCAGCATATATCCACATATCCGTCCTTTGCAGCTAAGTGAAGTGCATTTAGACCGTTCTAAAATTATAAATAATGGAAAAAGTAAAAAAAAAACCAAAATTGTATGATATATTCGATATATACGGTTACTAATGCCGATCGTACATTTTTGTATGGATTATCTGATTGGAACAAAATTGGTCGCGATCAATGCATACTTTATTAAAGAAAAAATTAAAATTAAAATTAAAGTTCATTGGGTTCCAGCGGTCTTTCCACCTGTAATTTGCCAAATCTCTTTTTTTTTACTTTCACTCTAATTTCTCCCGAACCAATCAAAAAAGTTTTAGTATCAAAATTTGAAGAGAATAAAAATACTTTTCAATCGACATATTATTCGTTTGAATTGGACTATCGTAGCAGATTTTCAGTTTTGCGGCGATTTGTCCCACTGCGATTTGACACTACGTGGACTGCCGTCCACAGTGATATCGGAAATATATCTCTAAAGATTATAAAATGAAAGACCGATTTTTAAGGGGATACGACTACAGCCCAAACCGTAAGAGCTAGAACATCCAAATTTTTGCACAGTATTTCATTGGGGATCTAAGCGCCCACTAAGATCCGACATGTCCTCCCAGTGGCCCCAATCAGCTCCAACATTAATATTTGGAAGCTCAAAATTTGGTCTATTTGATTGCTTAACTTCTAAAGTGGTTGGAATTTTGAAATTTGGAATTTGCCGAATTTTAGGTATTGAAAAGGCCTATTTAGATTTCTAAATGAAATTTCGATATCCCCCATAATTTGAGGGCTACATTTAAAGTTAACTTTTGATTTAAAAAATCCAAACCGCTGATCCGATCAAGATGATTTTTGGATCATTAGTTATTCTATGGCCCAAATGCTTAAGTTTAATTTTTCAAGTTTTTAACATTTTTTTTAGTATTTTTCAAGAATTTATTTAGGTTTTCTAAGTTATTGCGTCTCATTTTGAGGGAGCCTGCCGAGAGAGCGAAACCCAGAGAGGGTGCCAAGAGAGCGACCGCCGAGAGAGCAACAGCCAAGAAAACTGATAAGGGGGAGGGGGAAGTGCTGTGTGAAAAGGGGAGGGGAAAGGGGCAATTTAAGTTTAAATTTGTTTTGGATTTTAAAATCTTACACTGCTGCTCCGATCAATATGAATTTCGATCAATAGTCAGATCTGTGAATCAAATACTTAGGTTTTATTTTTCAAAAAGTATTTTTCATTTTGTTGCAAAAGTAAGAGCCCTATTTAATTTCCGCCACGGAAAAAAATAGACAAACTTACTACAAATTCTGTAAGCAAAGGCAAAATCTCACGATTCGAATTTCTGCCAAGTACGGAAGTTTGATCTGTAAGCAATCAAATACGGTACTTCTTCAGATATGTTTGCATGTAGGTATGTATATTTGGATATGTTTTGATTTGTATTGTGTGTATGTGTGTTTCTATTTGAAAGTAGATGATGTGTTTAAATACAAATAAAATGATTACCTTCCTTTCAGCCAATGCTCAATCTTTCTAAGTTATTTGTAAAGTTTAAAACTAATAATTATCGTTCATATGCGGAACCTGGAAAAATAAGTTACTTCGCTACTTTTGCATGGAATGGCAATCTTTGCGTGTTTGTACACAAGTTTTCATTACATTCAAAACTTGAAAATTTGGAAAAACAAATTCCAATTTACAAACAAATATATTTGTGCGCTCAATAAAATTGCATTGATAACATTGTAACTGAAAGCAAGTACAAAGATTCGCGACTTTCACATGGATCACATTCATCTCTAAAGATTATAAAATGAAAGACCGATTTTTAAGGGGATACGACTACAGCCCAAACCGTAAGAGCTAGAACATCCAAATTTTTGCACAGTATTTCATTGGGGATCTAAGCGCCCACTAAGATCCGACATGTCCTCCCAGTGGCCCCAATCAGCTCCAACATTAATATTTGGAAGCTCAAAATTTGGTCTATTTCTTCTAAAGTGGTTGGAATTTTGAAATTTGGAATTTGCCGAATTTTAGGTATTGTAAGGCCTATTTAGATTTCTAAATGAAATTTCGATATCCCCCATAATTTGGGGGCTACATTTAAAGTTAACTTTTTGATTTTAAAAATCCAAACCGCTGCTCCGATCAAGATGATTTTTGGGTCATTAGTTATTCTATGGCCCAAATGCTTAAGTTTAATTTTTCAAGTTTTTGACATTTTTTTAGTATTTTTAAAGAATTTATTTAGGTTATCTAAGTTATTGCGTCTCATTTTGCGGGAGCCTGCCGAGAGAGCGAAACCCAGAGAGGATGCCAAGAGAGCGACCGCCGAGAGAGCAACAGCCAAGACAGACAGACGGACAGACGGACATGGCTAGATCGACATGGCTGGTGATCCTGATCAAGAATATATATACTTTATGGGGTCGGAAACGCTTCCTTCTACCTGTTACATACTTTTGCACGAATACAATATACCCTTTTACTCTACGAGTAACGGGTATAAAAATACATTTGCTCTTCTTTGCCACAATTCGTTTTATGAAAGTGAGAAGGATATAATGATAATGAGCGTTTGGAGAGTAACAAGTGTAAAAAATGGGGACGATCAAGCGCACAATGAACTCTCTGAGAGAGCTTGCCTAAAGACAGAAAGAAACAAGCACAAGATTGACCGTGGTGTGGCAAGGGGGTAGAGGGTTTAAATTCACAATTATGATTTCAATTTTGGTTTAAAAAACTCTTTTTAGTACACATTTTGATAATTTTTTTGAGATCATTTTAAAACCAGAAACTTTGAAGTTTTACTTTAATCGTATATCCCCCATATTACGACCTATTTGAGCAAAAATTTAAATTATATGACCCTCTCTATAAATTTTAAGTGCGCCTATGTGCTAAGCACAAGCCAAAAAAGGGTTCTTTCTTTTTCTAGCACATCATGAACTGTTAGGATTGGCTATCTGAGCGCTCCATTTTAACATCGAACAAAGAAAGAGCAACCGGTACCAATAAATTATTGCTAAACTAATTATACCCGTTACTCGTAGAGTAAAAGGGTATATTGTATTCGTGCAAAAGTATGTAACAGGGAGAAGGAAGCTTTTCCGACCCTATAAAGTATATATATTCTTCATCAGGATCACTAGCCGAGTCGAACTAGCCATGTCCGTCTGTCCGTCTGTCCGTCTGTCTGTCCGTCTGTATGAACGCTGAGATCTCGGAAACTACAAAAGCTAGAGGATTGGCATTTTGCATGCAGATTCTTGGTGTTCCTACGCAGCGCAAGTTTGTTTCAAACAGGTGCCACGCCCCGTCTAACGCCCACAATCGCCCTACACCATTTTTTGAAAGGTGTCTGGCGCCCACAACTTTAAAGATTTCGGAAAAGTAAAAATGCAGTTTTATTCTGTTTATCAATACCTATCGAATTGTAGAAGAAATTTTTCAAATCGGACAATCCATTAAAAAGTTATGAGCAAAAAATGAAACAGCCACTAGATGGCGCTAGTAGCTTTGACGCGTGCATATATTAATCTCTCTCCCACTCCCTTTAGCTGAGTAACGGGTATCTAATAGTCGAAGTACTCGACTATAGCGTTCTCTCTTGTTTTTAGAAGTCTTCTATAAATCGGTCGACTCTGTCCCTGTTGAATTTTTAAATTCTTTGAATCGAGCAGGGATTTTGCAGCATAATCTGTCTCTTAAGATTGGAGCACTCGAAATGTTATTGCGAAATTTAGGTCCCCCAAAGTTATGCAATGGGACACGATTGCAGATAAAAGGTCTCCATAAGAATGTATTCGAAGCAACTTTATTTACGGGATTCGCGAAGAGGAAAACAGGATCCTATTAATACCGTCCGGTCTGCCGTTTCAGTTTAAGAGGCTACAATTCCCTTTAAAAGTTTGCTTTGCAATAACTATAAATTAATCGCAGGGGAAGACTTTGAAGCTGGCTGGACTAGATCTTAGAGGAAATTGCTTTTCTCATTAGCACTGCCAGTAGCTTTATTCTCGATCCTTAAGGATCTTCTGAAAATGTTGTTTACACAGAAGTTTTAAAGTAATCATATTAAAAAAAACGCGGATATTTTTCTGGAAATAAGTAAGTCCTGACAACCGTACTCCAAACTAATTTTAGGCGAACGAAGTCGCTTCGGGTATAGCTAGTATGGTATAGTATATATCAAACAAAAACACCTTTTAACAATGTAAAAAACAAGTCACGATCGCACTTTCAACATACAAAAGTTCTGTTATCATGATATATCTGAATGAGTATTCACTCGATTAAATTCACTTTCTAACATTTTTCTAATTATGCATGTTTTCCCGCTAAACTATCTGGTTTTTATTTTAAAGTAGTTTAGCTAAAGTTTCTTAAAATGAGCTGTTTAAACGGAGTAAATACTTCAGGACCCTAAAAAAAAACGTTTTGGGACATACACACAAATTGACAAACATACTTAATCTTTCATTTTAAAAAGTTCATTCAACGCGTCTGATCGGGGCTTTTCAAACTTGATCTGCGTACTATAGCCTTGCGCGAGTAGACTTTTGGGATTATCGAGTAATATAGTTACAGCTCCAAACAAGCTCATATTTCGAACGGATACCTTTGAAAAAGTTCAATTCGAATAAATCACAACCACAAAACAAACAAGTCAAACAGCTCAGATTACTCGGACAGCTCGAACAGCTTGAAAAGTTTCGATTAAATATTTCACAAGAGGCGATTATTTAATATCTCGTTCAAACTCATTAATTTATAATAGGAGTACAAATATATCGTTTATCCTTCAATGTTAAATTCTGTAAATGAAGATAGTGCAAAATCCTTTTAAGAAATGGCAAAATAGGCTCCCCAATTAAGAACTTTGTAATGTTCGAGTACTTGACCTATTCGACTTGATCTATGATCTACTATACTTGCTTTTTTTCGATCAAGTCAAACAGCTCATCGTAACAATTTTGGAGCTGAGTTACTCATCTTCTGAGAGCTGATTTACTCGAATGGTTTCCTGAAATGGGAGTCAAAGGGGACTTTAAGTACACTCATGTAGGGTCAAGTGCCCTTTTTTTGAGACGACTGTGAAAGTTTCAGATTGCTAGATTTTAAGCTGAGCTTGCAAGCGCCATTGAAACAGACAGTCAGACTGACAGACGGACATGGCTATATCGACTCCCCTATTGATCCTTATCAAGAATATATATACTTTAAGTGGTGGGAAGGAAACATATCCTTTACTGTGTTGAAAACTTCTGACTAAAATTATTATACCGTCTCCTATAGTTAATAAGCGTGCTTTAATGCTCTCGAAAATACACTTTGGCCTGTGCCAAATCTCACATACAAAAATTCAAGCGCACTAGCACTGTGCACTGTGCCGCGCCATTCACGCATTCCCCACTCTCCGATACCATGCACATTGCCAGAATTCGACAAACCGGGTAGCATAAAACAAACTTCGATGATGCTAATCCCAAAGCCAAACATAAACAAAACAGAGCTCGTAAAATACGGTCAACCGAATTTTTCTAGTCGGGCTGCTCAGTTGAAAGACCCCAAAATTGAGAATATCTAGCTCAGGGTCCGAGCAACAACCCTTTTTTCGTTTCGTTTGTGCTCTCGGTTTTGGGTTTTTGGTTGACCGGAACACTCGGGTCGGTCCCCAACTGACCGCTCGATACGAACAAAATCGTTCGGCGCTCATATATTGACAGTCAGTAGGTGAGCAAAACAACAAAAGGGTTCTTAAAAAAGGTCTTTATTTTTGTTGCTGGGTTTGCTTGTTGTTGCCTCAGATATTTTGTGACAGGAGAAGCATTTGAGAGATCGAAAGCGGGAGAGAGAAAGAACAAAAATTATAGAAAAAATAAAAGTGAAATATATAGAGGCCAAAAAAACTTTATATTCAAATATTTTAAAATGTAGAAGGTAATATTTCAAAAAACACCAAAGCTAGAATTTTTTAGGGTTTTTTTTTCGATCCTAACTATGGGAGCTATAAGATATAGTTGTCCGATTCGGTCGGTTCCGACATATACACTACCTGCAATAGAAAGAAGACTTTTGGGAAAGTTTGAGCCCCATAGCTTTAAAACTGACAGACTAGTTTGCGTAGAAACGGACAGACGGACATGGTTAAATCGACTCGTCTAGTCATGGTGATCAAGAATATATATACTTTATGGGGTCGAAAACGACTCCTTCACTGCGTTGCAAACTTCTGACTGAAATCATTATACCGTCTGCAAGGGTATAAAAATCTCCGAATGGGGTCTTTTCAGGCACAGATACAAAAGAATAAACCCAAATTGCAACAAGAAGGGTATGCTGGACATTCATCCGCCTACGCATTGGACACACTCAATTTACTCACTTACACATTCTAACTTGGAACATTAGATTTTGCATATTGAATATCAGACTTTTTCATAACCCCCTCTCAAGATAATATATATAAACATTAACCAATTTGTCAAACAAGCTAAATTAATTGTATAAAAAATAAAAACACATGTGCCGAGGCGAAGACCCCGTAATCTAGTACTCATAAAATCACTAGATGTAGTATTGTATACTTGATTTAATTTTGTAAAAATAATAAATAAATACATAATTCTTAAATAATTGAAACCATTTTTATACTTAAATAACATTTAATTTCTTAATAAACTCCAATCTTACCGCATTGCAACTGTTAATGTCTGATATTTCTCCACTTTCTAGAAAATCAACCACCTTTTTGATGTCCCCGCTGCGAGCAGCACGTAAGAATGATATTGTTGCGTCGTTCTGTGCAGAAATGAAAGGATTTTAGTTATTAATTATTAAAGACTCATTAAGACTCTTAAAAAATATCGCTTTTCATACCCGTTACTCGTAGAGTACGGGGTATATTATATTCGTTCAAAAATATGAAACAGGTAGGCGGAAGCGTTTCCGACCCTATTAAATATATATGGCCACTTCCATATTGTCGCTCGGGACATTTGCACACCTTTAAAGTCGAAAAAAAAATCAATTTTTATTTGAATAATGGGCTTGACTTTTCACTCTTCGCAAGCTCTATTTTGTGTAATAATCTCGATTTTGTACAACTTTTAGTTTTTAAGATATTGTTAAAAAACTGCCGTTTTCGCTCGGGACAAAAATAGAAGTGGATTTTGCGGAAGTACGTTCAACATCAGACTTAACGAATTCTGATTGAATATTTTATTGCAATTTTTTTACTTTGTTGTCCAAATATGTCGCTATGAAATGGTTTTGGTTTTACTCAACAATTTTTAGCAGTTTTAAACACATTCGCTCGGGACATTTTTTCTCACCGTTTTTTAATGTGGATATCTTTACCTCTAGCCTTCAATTTCTGGCTGTTTTGCTCTTAATTTACTAGTTTAACATGTAAATGAGGCATTCAGTACAGAAAAGTAATTCATATTGGCATTCCTATAGGATAAATTAACAACAGAAGACAGGTCCAAAAAATACCAAAAAAAAATGTCCAAAAACTAACTTTTGCGTATGCGATATGTTTCGTCATAAAAATAATCAAACTATACTCCAATTTTTTAGTTAAGCTTGGAATCAAACTAATTAGAAACTAATATGTTTTATTCAAGTTTAAAGCTTTTTGGCTTGGTGGACTTTTTCGTGGAAGATCGACTCGCCAAGTGATGCTGATCAATAATATATATACTTTTTAGGGTCGGAAACGTCTCCTTCACTGCGTTGCAAACTTCTGACTAAAATCATAATAATTTCGCCATGTAGTTTCAATAACTATAATTAAAAATTTGTATTTTTACAATAAGCTTTTTTAAAAATTGATTTGAAAGGTGAAAAATTTGCGTTTTTGTACAACTTTTTGGTGAAGGCATGATTAAAGATTTCTACAAATAAAGCTCCAGGAAAAATATCAACTTGTTTGGTTAAAAACTGTCGAAATACTTAAAAAGTAAGTCATGCAATATCGCATTTATTGAGAGTCCTTTGGATCAGGATCCTTAGCCGAGCCATCGTCTGTCCGTCTGTCTGTCCGTATGAGCACTGATATCCCAGAAACTACAAAAGCTAGAAGGTTGAGATTAATTACACATATTCTTGAGCTTTCTACGCAGCGCAAGTTTGTTTCATCCAAGCGCCACGCCCACTCGTACGCCCACAGTCGCTTTTAATGACATTTAAAATGATTTTTTTAGTTCAAGCCATTTTTAAATTTTTTTCAGTGTAATGATGTCAATATGCTATTAATCTCTATTGCAAATCAGTCCCAATGGCAGAAACCCAAAGTTTGAAAAAAAAAACGGTATTCAGCGTCTATCCAATTATTCTTGAACTTCAAAAATCGAAATAAATTCTTTATTGCTAAAAAAAAATGTTGACATCCCATTGATCATTAGCACAGCAAGGTGATGTTGTAAGCAATAAACAAGAGGAAAACAACAATCGATTTAACTCATTTTGTTTAGTTTTTAGGACCGTTAATCATTGGCAAGTGACTAGACGACAGAGCCACTGTACATATGTATATGCATTGTACATATATATGTACATATACATATGAATATCGTTTGGTGTGAAATGTAGTACACAGACGTACATATGTTTGTAGGTGTGTATGTATGTACATTAAATTCGGTGGGCATTAATTAACTTTCATATTATACTGCTGGAAACGCCCATTTATTTATGCAGGTACATACACATATGTATTGATGTAAGGATGGATTTTGTTTTAAAATAGTCACAGTCGTCAAATGTATTACCTGTTTTATACTTCCATTAGTTTTATCTAAGGTTGTGCTATTATTAATATTCATTGTTTGTTCACAGTTTTCCGTAGTTGCTTCGATTTTATTCTCGACTCGTAGCTCACCCAGTGTCATGATTATAATTAACGGTCAATTCCTGAAAATAAAGCAATATTCATCATAGAAATAAGAAATTAATTTTAATTTGTTTATAGTTTGTTAGGTTTCTTATACATATGTATACGGACATTGTCCTTATAAACACACATTTACGTGAGAAAAATGTGTGTATGTATGTTCATGTGACCATTAAATACTCTTATTGGTATTTTAATGTGTTACATACATATGTATATGCCATGACATTTTCCACTATTTAAAATTGAATGTTTTTGTTAGGGCTTCCTTAATTTTTTATAAACGGCATGACGTCACCAACTAATATTAATTTTAACTAAAATTGCAATGGTATTAGATAAAATAAGTTAGTATTAATACCCACACACTTGTTATTAACTAATGTCAAGAAAATATTTACATAAAAATTTCCAAACGAATGTTTCACTATTTTTGGAGAAAGTAGTTCGATAATTATATATGCATATATTATTATTTATCGGTATTCTGCCATATCCAAATTCCTTTAGATCAATCAGTGCTGCCCGCTCCATTCGTCTGTCGATCTAATATGATATAGTTCTCATATATATTAAAAAAAAATTATACTGATCCAAGCCATTTAATTTCTACATATCAATAAAAGAATTTTGTTGTCTTTAAAAAGTGTATGATAACGCCTTTTTACGCCATGTCGGGTTACCTATCGAGTGACCAAATAACCAATTACTCAAAAAAAAACGACTCCACTAGGTTAACTGCATTTGTTTCTAGCGTTTCTTTGTTTTTATAAGCCTAGTAGTCACATCGACGAAGACTGCTAGCTCAGCATAGGAGTAAGCGAGAGGCAAATATGTTGCTAACGCCTTCAGTCAAGGCCCTTTTTCACAGCGGTAATAAAAAATACTAGATTTAGCGTATGAGCTCCGATGAACGCCTTTAGCCGCGACGAAAATAACCTACCTTTTTATCAGTGAATGGGTATGTCTCAGAGGTTCATCACTGCACGAAACTGTGTGCTGATTCAGCACCTGTTCATCACCATTTTCATAACTTATTCACTGTTTTCATCAATTTTCATCACCTGGTCATCGCCCATTTTCATTGAAAATATGTTGAATTTCATTACCGTTATCAATAGGTTTATTATTAGATTAAATTAATAGATTTTTACAAAATACGGTGAATTGTAGGGGTCTTCGGCATGTTCTCAGCTTCCGGAGTCTTGTGAGCTGCCTTTTCGCGCATGTAGATATGTCACGCATCGCCACATCCTCTCCGGAGACTTTGTAGGCTCCCCCTAACCATTGGGATCTGAGTTTGGAAAATATTTGTTTTTATAATATATAACGAGGCAAGAATGATAAAAACTTACTTAGCAGTGCAGGAATAACATCCTTCTGGTCTGTAGGACAAAATGATCTCATCTGAGAAGATATTTTATATGCACTTTGTACCATCAGCTTGACCTAAAAATATTAACAAGAGAGAATGCTATAGTCGGGTGCCCCGACTATCAGATACCCGTTACTCAGCTAAAGAAAGTGCGAGGGTGTTGGATATATAAAACTTGGATCGAGCATAACTTTTAACGATTGGTCCGATTTAAAAAATTTATTCTACATTTTGATAGGTACTGATAAAAACAATAAAACTGCTTACATACTTTTCCAAAATCGTTAAAGGTGTGCGCGCCAGACACAGACACACACACACACATAAAATCGTTTATGGCGGTTGTGGGCGTTAGAGGGGGCGTGGCGCTCGTCTGAAATAAACTTGCGCTGCGTAGGAAGCCCAAGAATTCTGCCGACGCTCTACCGGCTTCGCAGTCGACTCAGTGCTATTTTAGCGCTCGGGCTGTTTGTGCAGAAGCGGTGTGCCAATAAAAAATTAAAAATGGAAGGAACAACGAAAAACACACGCAGGAGTTGCTGCCATACATATCGCCATGCCAACAGCAAATTTAAAGCTTGCGACCTAAATGTAACATAATTTAATAATATTTAATATGTAATATTTTAAAATTGCAGCCAATTGATTTCTTTGCTGTTTGTCAACCCAGCTGATTTACAATAATAGGGTCTTCCCACAGAGCTCCATCCACCATCCGTTGAACGGATGGTCCGTAAGGTTTTGCCGTTTCGAAAATTTCCCAGTTAGTCTGTCATCCAATTTTGACGGACTTTGACGGGCTCTTTTATGCGATAGTTAGGTCTTTGCAGTGCAACTCTGAATTCTTCCTCTTGACTGTAAAAATGGAACGATGACTGCGAGAACAAATCAAATCGATGGCGGGAAAAAATTAAATAATGCTTAAGCTCATTGTTTTTTGGCTATTGTTCAATAATTTGTACTTTGTTATGAGCGGAAAAGCGTTCGAAAACATGTTGCTATGATTGGTCAAAATGTAAGCTGTTATGTGAACGAAAACAACAATGTTTGCAGCGAAGTCTTAGAATATGTTCTGCACTGCCTGGTCTGTACAATAGTATTAATATTATTTTTGCATCGCAGATGCAGATGTTGGGCGCTCTTGGAAGCGCTGTCGGTTCACTTTTCCGTGGTCCGGCTTGGCGCGCCGAACGGGACCGGTGCTGGCTGCACAGGCTATTTCATCTATCGTTGGGATACACTTCCAGTCTCTGTGCATCCCTTTGCTCAATAGGAGCAGGTGTCGCCCACGAAGGTAAAGAAGGCGGATTGCCTTCCGCACTTATATATTTCCAGCGTTGGTGTAGAAGGATTTGCCATTCCTTCCACACTTGTTGTCCGGGGCCTCCGGGCTCAGGTGGTACCGGTGCCGGTCATCGCACAGGTGTCGTTGGTTGTTATAGTTGTTGGTTGCTGGGTTTCTCCGTTATTTGTTGTAGTTCAAAAGTTTATGTTGCTCGGACATTTGGTTGTTGCTTGTTATAATTGTTGGTTGCTGGGTTTCTCCTTTAGTTGCTGTAGCTCAAAAGTTTATGTTGCTCTAACATTTGGTTTTTAATTGTTTAGTTGTGTGTGCTGTGTGTGTTACATTTTAAAAAAATATAATTATTTTATGGCTTATGGCGTTTGAAAGTTAAAGTGTTTTAATGCAAACCGAAACAAGAATCTTTTCGGCGTTAAATAGATTACCAAAAACAGCATTTTTCAAACTTTGAAGTCCTTATTTATTGCAAACACAGTTCTAATTTGGGATTTGAAGAGAATACAATTTTATGGCATAATAACAGTGTTTCACTGTAAATAACAACAGGAAAAATAAATTGTACGATCGTTTTTCCGAGCTGAATACCCCCTTTGCTTATGTTTTGATAAGCAACTGCTGTTCAATTCAGCTTTAATCAAATGATGGCTAAGCTCGTTCAAATACAGAATAATAATTCCGAAACACTTTCAGGTGATCCGGACTGCAGCATGTTTCCCTCAGCTCTTTCTAGCATATGTACTAAGTTTGAAAAGAAAAGTGGCTGTTTAGGAATATGGTTGCTGTTGCAGAAACTCCCTCTGTATGAACAGGCAGAACAAGAGTAAATAAAATGTATTTCCAGGATATTGACTAATCTGAATTGTTGAATTTTGGTTAGTTGTTAAACAGCTGTCCCATACAAAATCAACATTCAGAAATTTCAGCAATTCAACAGCTGTTGAAAATTTTGATGAATCGTTGAAAACCAAAGTTGTCACCTTATTTTACTAAAAGGCATCGCAATTCTGCAACATTTTAGTATTATTAATTCGCATTATTTAATTTAAAATTAAATTATATATTTTATTAGTTGTTCTTCTTACCGTGGTAACAATAGACTGTAACAAACAATAAAAAATCTTATTTTAGATGTTTACAGTTCCGTAAATCTTTTTAACAAATAACAGCTGTTTGAAAATTTAAAAAAAAACATTTTAGGTCGTTCTGTTAACTACTGAAATTTTCTGTTGAATTTGCAACAATTCTACAGTTTAGGGAATACCCAGATCGTGTTGCCTCAGTGTAATAATAATATAACATTCAGTGAGAATCAATTGTTTAATACTTTTTTTAATCTGTCACTGTTTTTAGTATGTACCTTACATTTTTTTTTAAATATCGATATATGGATACAAATTTATTGATAGTTTCTTGAAAAAACTAACTTACGAATTTTAAAATGTTTGACAACTTTGCTTCGTATATAATATAAAAAGTTGTTTTGAGTCGCATACCAATATGTTCAAGTGAATAAAGTGTGTTATTTAGATATAAAGACGTAAATATTACACATATTTCGAACATATTTCATTCGTACTGCTCTTAGGGTACATACGTACATATGGATTTCTTAAAAATGTTCTAGATATATTATGCTCGTACATGTATGCATGCTATCATTAATATTAGTGTATTAACGTATTTATTTACGTTTTCATACATATGTGCGTACTAATACATAATTTATCGTAAAGTTTGCGTACGATTGCGTTATGTCATTTTCATTTAATACTTAAAATGGTAAGTCCATATTATTGTTACTAGGAAATTCCATTCGTGAATAAGAGATTTATGAAAATTAATCCCACCACCAAGAAAAAATAAGAAAACAGCCTTAGGTTAAATGTGATTTATATTTGCTTAGTACCAATGCTCTGGTACGAAGTGACTCATACACATACACAATAATGAGCACAATAATTATTCGTAGACTCAACACTTTTAACTTTAAAAGCCTACCACTTTTAAAAATTAAATGAGACATTGGGCGCGTCCAGCAGAACAACACGATACCTGATCACTGATGGATTCCTTACGATAGTTCTGTTGAACGCACATGATTACTAATCATGATGCAAGAATTTTGCATCAGTGATCAGGTAGCGTAATAATAGTACGCTACCTTTTCATGATACATGGCTTCTGGCATATAAATATATCGAAACTTATTAACATAACAGTGCTGCAGTTGCGGGTGCAGGAATTTTTTTTTAATTTGCGCGCGCACTGTATGATTTATTTTTTACTTTTACGCAAAGCATGGAAATATTTCATTAATGCTGTCAATGTGGGAGTTAAGAAACATTATGTTCGAAACATTATTTTTTCTTCAGAAATTAGATTTTGGGCTATAGAAAACACCCTCTCCGACGAAGCGCTACTTGCTGGGATCGCTAAGATATTTAGGCCTAGTTTGTATAATAATGGAAATTGTTTTTTATTATTAAACCACCATTGCAAGACATTAAAGTCGTCACTGTACGAGATTTTAGCATGTTTATATGTTTCGATTTCATCATTAATTATATTATAAAGGCTATTGATTTGGATTGGTTGAGTTTAGTCTTTAAAAACGGGATCATAATGTGGATTGGATGGAAGTATGGAGACTTCGTCATCTGATGGGCTATTGCAATACATATTTTTCATAATTTCTTTACAGTCATTAATGGTTTGTTTTTTTTTGATTCATTGAACTGCGATAATTTAATAGTTGGCGGAAATAAAAATAATACAATGTTATGAAGCTTTGTTAAATTTGGCTCAACCACAGATTGCATACAATTTGGTATCGCATTTTTGCGCTTCTTCACAACTTCTACACCATTCAGTACTGGATAACTTTTGTAAATTCTTAATGTAGGGTATAGAAAGGTTCAAAGTGGGATATGTATTACCCTCCAATTTTTTTTGAACACGTTTCAAATGGAGCTAGAAGATTTGTAAGTGCCGTTAAATCACTTAAATTTAAATCTGCAATCATAGACGTTTCATTCTTTTCAATTAATATGTTGGTTATTTCAAGCCATCTAGCTTCAATTGACTTGAAAAGATAGAATACCGTATTCCAAAGCGTTTGACAAATTTTGAATTTTGGGCCGATTTCTTGAAATATTTGACTGTTTTGCTGCATTGATTATCAGCAGCTCGGGGACCTCGATAACAACCTTCCCGATTCGATTACATTGTGAAACAAATGGCAGACACAATTTATGTTGTTAAATCCTCAAAATGCGGCGTTCATATTGGCTCCCCTATCTTTTACAATTATTGGGCTATCCTCCTCTAGGTTACATCCAAACTGATTTAAAATGTTTCTTGACTTTGAATTCCTTACCAGTACAGGAAACTCCATACATTGATTTATCTGCAAGCAACCTGTTTATAAGAACTCCGTTCTTGATGTAGTGAATAGTGAGACATAAATAGGACACCTTATAAAAATCGTCAGTCCAAAGATCCGAGGTTATACCGTAACCAAACATTTTGTGTTCCAAAATTTCATTTTTAATCTCATTGGAATTAAAATCGTATAGCTTTCCAATATTACGAGAAATGGTGGTCGGCGGTGGAAGTAATGTGTCAAGTTTCACATTCTGACCATAGGTGGCACCAACTTTAAGCTAAAATTAAGGTACATTTTTTAGACTTTATTTGACTTTATTAATACTGAATTTTACCATATTCGATGTGGTTTTGTCATATTTATAAATACTTAAGCACACTTTACAGGCAACGACATTATTAATTTCATGGCCATTACCATCCACAATTGTACAATTGTAATTGAGACGACGCTAATAGCATTGTTCAGATTAAGCAGCATTCACATAGTATTAAAAAAGTATTGCAACTCTAAAATAGTGTACTCAGTTACTATCGGTAGTGAGGGTACCCTATACAATATTGTATGAGTACACTAAATGTGAGTACCGTGTACAGATGTACAGCAAGTACTGTAAGTTTTGAAATAAATACATTCATGCAGGTCTCTAATATACAGTGTCGAAAAAAAGTTCCAAAAAAGGCCGAAAAAAATAATAGCACCACTTCCGTTTTCTTTAAGTATAACGTTATAATTCACTATATTTTTGGGTATGAGGACATATTTTATGAGATTTGATTAAAACTAAAATTTCCTCATATCCAGACATCAAATTAATTACCATTTGGCGATACAAGGACATGTGGAACATTTTCCAAATCGAAACAGAAAAATATAAAAAAAACATATTGGATGGAAAATGGTCAAGGAAAGCGGTTCAATTGGTTAGGTTTAGAATCCTCTTCATTAAAAATGGCTTAAACTGTGAAGGATAACACAGAAAAACCGAGTCCTGGCCCACTTTCCCTTCCAAAATGTTATATCAGAAAGCACAAAGAATCTTATCAGGGCCAAAACTAAATTAAAACCGGTGTTTAAAATAATAGCAAATATTTAAATAACTGGATAATGTTTCAATAAACAAATTTATAAAACATGCACTTAAAAAAAATCCTATCCTAAATGGGCATAATACTCTTTAAAAAAAACTTACAAATTAATTCCATCAAAATTATGAGAATTTGTGATGGCAAAGTTAAGCTGGGTAAGAAGAGATCCTTTTTATAAGTCAAGTGTCTTCTAAACACCTAAATTACCCAAAAACATGGTACCAAAACAAACATTTATTGTGCATGGACCTAGTATTAACGTAGGCTTATTTTTCCCTATTGAAGTAAGATCAATACGGATGCATACAACGTTCATGAATCATCCTATGATGTAAATAGCGATACGGTAGTAATTCGTAGCTCAAAATACTTCTTAAATGAATCTTCGAGCAATTAAATCCGGCTAGGATCACTGTCAGGATAGCAAAGAAATAGTTGGAAAGTACTCAGTAAGCAATGTAAATTGACATGTGTGTTCGCTTGAACAAAAAACGACCAAAAATCTTCGAGTTTTTTTTTTAAGATATTTTATACAGGTAATCTAAAACGTCTTAAATCACTTCCGTATAAATTTGGAAAGATATCATGAGTTTTGGGCTCCAATTTCTTTATAGGTAGGGGCCTGACTTGTTTAATCGATAGTACGTCATTATAGCCAAAAATTGCAAAGGATATTTCGACTTTAAACTTAGATTTAATTGTTAGCTACCGCCAACCAAATATTAAGTTACCTATTTGTCCTTTTTGCTACCTTTTATTCTATTTTTTGAGAAGTGGTGCTATTATTTTTTCGTAGCTTTTTCCAGTTTTGCATAGATTTTCTTAAATAATTCAAAAACCTTTTAAAAAGTTATAATTTTTTTTTAAATTAAAATTTTGTTTAGTCTTACTATTAAAAACCTTGTTTTCAAAAATTAAAAAAGTTACAAAATGTGAGTAGGGTGACCAGTTAAAATTTGTTTGTGCTAGTGGGGCTATTATTTTTTTTGCAGCTGTATATACTTTATAGGGTCGGAAACGCTACAATATACAGTTTTACTCTACTCTCTATATATAGAGAAGTTTTTAGCTAACTTAAACTAAAAAGTATATTTTTAAATAGAAAAGTTTTAACTAACTGGAGGTCATGTCGGCTTAGTCCAAGATGTATAGGTATATTTTTTATTTTTACCACATTAATAATTTTTGACAATTACTACCAATTAAACATTAAATTTGACATGTCTAAAGTTCACACCAAATAAATTTTTTTATATATATATTATATATTTTTATTATATATTATATTTTTTATTTTTACCACATTAATAATTTTTGACAATTACTACCAATTAAACATAAAATTTGACATGTCTTAAGTTCACAACAAATAAATTTGAAAATTCAACAGTCACCTTTTCTTTATTTTTCTTTTCTTTCCACTATTGCTGAAATTTTCGGTTCAGTTTTGAACAAATTCAGCAATTTAAGCAGTTTAGCGAATTTTTCTAACTACACACAAAAAAAAACCTTGGTAAAATTAACCAATATAATTGTCAAACAGTTCCCAGCCACAAAAATTGTCAACTCGACCAATTAAATAGTTACTTTCCCAACAAAACATATACACACAATAAGCAAGGACACACACCCAAAGATAAAACAAAATACACGTAACTATTTTTATACCCTTGCATAATTATACCCTTATAATAATTTCTGTCAAAAGTTTGCAACGCGGTGAAGGAGACGTTTCCGACCACATAAAGTATATATATTCTTGATCAGCTTCAATAGCCGAGTCCATCTAGCCATGTCCGTATGTCCGTCTGTTTCTACGCAAACTAGTCTCTCAGTTTTCGAGCTATTGGGATGAATCTTTCCCAAAAGTCTTCTTTTTATTGCCGGTAGAATATACATATGTCGGAACAGGCGATCCGGCCACACGAGAACTATATCTTATAGCTCTCATAGGAAGGATCGAGAAAAAAACGTAAACAAATTCTAGCTTCGGTGTTTTTTGAAATATTACCTTCTACTTTTGTGAATATTATTATTAAAATAATTCGGAATTTCGAATTAAATTGTTTAAAAATTGGATGACTATATAATATAGCTGCCATACGAACGGTCGGAAAAATATATGGAAATTAATAGGAAAAAAATTATATCTGTTGATTTTTATTACATTCTCTTTTCTGGGATATAGCTTTTATTTAACATTTCAAAATAAAAAAATATTTTAAAATATAACAAAATTTTGACGCCTATGTTATAAAGCTGCCATAATACTAAAACAGCTAAAACTTAGATTGCAAATAAATCTAAATTTAACGTTTTTGCAAGTTAATAGGAATGATCTGCCGTGGTATATAAGCTTCGGCTGGCCGAAGCTAGCTTTCTTTCTTGTTTAACTAAAAATTATAATTTTTTTATTTTTTTTATTAAGACAGCTCGCACCAATGTTATGTAGAATCAGCTACTTAGTCCACCTCCTTTTGCAGCATCTATATTTAAGAAAAAGTGGGAAATTAGTTGTCAATTTATTAAGAATGTTTAATTGTACATACTTACCGTATAATACATCAAAATTTCCACTATATTTCACCAATTAAAACGTCAGATTCTGCCAAGTTCCAAAACTCAAGTGACGCGTGGCAAGAAAAAGGGCGCTCGGATGTGTGCATTAGTAAGGAATCATAGAAACTCGCAATAGATAAAAATTAAACGACCCGAACGATTATCGAAGTATCGATGGAAAGGGATAGCGAGAACCGAAAACAGTGCTTCATTCCAAAAGCAGGAGAAACGATCGATAACTATATTGTTCACTTGTTCATTTTTGCTCACTTGCTCGAGCAAAAAGGATATTTTTTGTTCATTTGGTCAGTTATGCTCTCTAACTTGATTTTTATACCCTTGCAGAGGGTATTATGATTTCAGTCAGAAGTTTGCAACGCAGTGAAGGAGACGTTTCCGACCCCATAAAGTATATATGTTCTTGATCAGGATGACTAGACGAGTCGATCTAGCCATGTCCGTCTGTCCGTCCGTCTGTCCGTCCGTCTGTCCGTCTGTTTCTACGCAAACTAGTCTCTCAGTTTTAAAGCTATCGGGCTCAAACTTTCCCAAAAGTCTTCTTTCTATTGCAGGTAGTATATATGTCGGAACCGACCGGATCGGACAACTATATCTTATAGCTCCCATATGAAGGATCGAAAAAAAAAACGTAAAAAACGTAAAAAAAATTCTAGCTTTGGTGTTTTTTGAAATATTACCTTCTACTTTTGGGAATACTATTTTTTTAATATTTCTGAATTTCGAATAAAATTTTTAAAAAATCGGATGACTATATCATATAGCTGCCATAGGAACGGTCCGAAAATTATATGGAAATTAATAGGAAAAAAATAATATCTTTGTTGATTTTTATTACATTGTCTTTTCCTCTAGGATATGGCTTTTCTTTAACATTTCAAAATTTCGAATAAAATTTAACAAAATTCGGATGGCTATATTATATAGCTGCCATAGGAAGGATCAAAAAATTAATGCCAAAGTAATGCGAAATCAGCTAAAATTTGGATTATTGTAACATATACGCAAGTTAATTTAAATGTAATGTTTTTGTAAATGAATAGGAATGATCTGCAAGGGTATATAAGCTTCGGCTGGCCGAAGCTAGCTTCCTTTCTTGTTTTTACTTCACTTGCTAAGTTGATCTCTTGCTGTTTTTGGCTCGAAAATTATTTATACCCGTTACTCGTAGAGTAAAAGGGTATATTGTATTCTTGCAAAAGTATGTAACCGGGAGAAGGAAGCTTTTCCGACCCTATAAAGTATATATATTCTTGATCAGGATCAATAGCCGAGTCGAACTAGCCATGACCGTCTGTCCGTCTGTCCGTCTGTCTGTCCGTCTGTATGAACGCTGAAGCTAGAGGATTGGCATTTTGCATGCAGATTCTTGGAGTTTCTACGTAGCGCAAGTTTATTTCAAAAAGGTGCCACGCCCCCTCTAACGCCCACAATCGCCCTGCATTTATTTATTTATTATTTATTCTGTTTATCAATACCTATGGAAATGTAGAAGAAATTTTTCAAATCGGACCATTCGTTAAAAAGTTATGCCCGATCAAAGTTTTTATCTCCATCCCCCTCGCACTCCCTCTAGCTGAGTAACGGGTATCTGATAGTCGTGGCACCCGACTATATCGTTCTCTCTTGTTTTATTTTACTATTTGGATGCATTTTGCATACGGTTTTACAGTCAATCAGCGGTTTTCTCAGAGCCAGTGAGAAATTTAAGGACAGAACAAGTGAGCAAGTAAACAAAAAGCTGTTTTCTCAGAGCCAGTGAGAAATTAAAGGACAGAACATGTGAGCAAGTGAACAACTGAGCAAGCGAACAAGTGAGCAAACAGAGTGAGTTGACTCATTAAGAAAAAAAGACCAAGTGAACATGTTCAACCAAATGAGAAGTTTTTACCCAACACTAATCCGTATAGGTCAATTTTACCAATCAAATTTGTTTGTGTGTATAGTCTATTTTTTGGCTATTTGTGATTGTTTTACAATCATAAAACACCATCGTTAGATAGAGAATATTTATCTCTCTTCCTTAAAAAATAGTATTTCGAACTCATAACGCACAATTCGTGCGTTATGATCCTATACGAATACTGTTCAGTCGCCTTCTTTCATATAAATATGAGTGTTTTTTCATGGGATTACATTCAACAGGCGCAGATGGAGGATCGCGTTTTTAAAATAAAAATTTATTGGAATTTGGCTTATACTAAACGACATTATAAAGTGTATATATTCTTGATCAGCATGACAAGACGAGTCGATCTAGCCATGTCCGTCTGTCCGTCGGTCCGTCTGTCTGTTTCTACGCAAACTAGTCTCTCAGTTTTAAAGCTATCGGGCTCAAACTTTCCCAAAAGTCTTCTTCCTATTGCAGGTAGTATATATGTCGGACCCGACCGGATCGGACAACTATATCTTATTGCTCCCATAGGAAAGATCGAAAAAAATAACGTAAAAAAATTGTAGCTTTGGTGTTTTTTAAAATATTACCTTCAACTTTTGGGAATACTATTTTTTAAATATTTCTCATTTTCGAATACAAATTTCTAAAAAATCGGATGACTTTATCATATAGCTGCCATAGCAACGGTCGGAAAATTAAATGGAAATTAATAGGATAAAAATTATATCTTTGTTGACTTTTATTACATTCTCTTCTTCTCTGGGATATGGCTTTTCTTTAACAATTCAAAATTTCGTATTAAATTTAACAAAATTCGGACGGCTATATTATATAGCTGCCATAGGAAGGATTAAAATATTAATGCCAAAGTAATACGAAAGCAGCTAAAATTTGGATTGTAACATATAAGCAAGTTTATTTAAATATAATGTTTTTGTAAATGAGTAGGAATGATCTGCAAGGGTATATAAGCTTCGGCTGGCCGAAGCTAGCTTCCTTTCTTGTTTTTAATAATTTTGATCAAAAAATTTTATAATTTCCATCGAGGCACAGCTTTAATTATTTAATTTAAAACATTATTAGCTTTTTTTTTTATCTTGAACCCTGTTCCTGTATATCTCCGAACCGGTTCACAAACTGGAACCTTATCAGTTAGTTGATAAGTAATTATACCCGTTACTCGTAGAGTAAAAGGGTATATTATATTCGTGCAAAAGTATGTAACAGGGAGAAGGAAGCTTTTCCGACCCTATAAAGTATATATATTCTCGATCAGGATCACTAGCCGAGTCGAACTAGCCATGTCCGACTGTCCGTCTGTCTGTCTGTCCGTATGAACGCTGAGATCTCGGAAACTATAAAATATGCATTTTGCATGCATATTCTTGGAGTTCCCACGCAGCGCAAGTTTATTTCAAAAAGGTGCCACGCCCCCTCTAACGCCCTCAATCGCCCTAAACCATTTTTTGAAAGGTGTCTGGCGCCCACACCTTTAAAGATTTTGGAAAAGTAAAAATGCAGTTTTATTGTGATCATCAATACCTATCGAAATGTAGAAGAAATTTTTTTAAGTTTTATATATCCATCTCCCTTGCACTCCCTTATCTGAGTAACGGGTATCCGATATCGGGTATCGGGGCACCCAACTATAACGTTCTTTCTTGTTAATCGTTTTAGGTTCGAACCCCCAACCAAACAAAAGCCAAAATGATAATTTAAATTGTTTTTTTTTTGTTTCAGATAAATGCACTATCACTAAATCAGGCGAGAAGATAACCCGATCAACAGCTCTAATTTTGCATTTTGCATGGATATTTATTAATATGCTATCGCACGGTGTGAATGAAATGAAAGATACCGTAAAATTATATAAAAAACATTTTTTTCAATATACAAAAACATTCACTAAAAATATAGTGATGATCACTATGTGGCATTCTATTTTTTAATTCTATATTTAATATTTTTATCACTAACCAGTAAAATTCTTGGTACCTCATGACGGAGGAAGCACAGTATATATTATATACAATATAAATATAAATAATATAATATAAAACATTATAAATTTTGACATTGTCACATAAATAGCACCTGCCAAACTAAGCAGTTTACCCGAGGGATTGCATCGTAATGAATTCATTTCAAGGTGCTACAAAAAAGGAACTGGAAAAAAATGGGCTATTAAAGAGAAATTTTCTTCAGCGGCTCCACGGTGTATTCACATTAACGGTTAACAAGTTGATTGGCATACTGCCCAGCGAGGCTAGATTAAGCTTGGATATTTTACAGAAGGAATACATCAAGCAGTTCTTTTTTGAAAAGCGCGTGGGAAGCGGAGGATCTTGGATTAAGTCAATTGCATGCTTTGGATGATTAATAAAGAACTGGGGTAGAAGCATTGCAGCAGGAAAGCATTCTCTACATCTCTCAGGTCACAGTGTGCAATTTTTATTAAGAGAACGTCAGCGCAAGAAAACGCGTCTTAAGTTATTAACTGATAATCATGTACGATTTAGCATTGATAGCCTGTATCGTTCCATATTTTTGCGCGAGTTAAGCAGACCAAACTGTGCTAAAATGATTAAAAGGAAATTTATGAATGGTTTCCTATACTGCTTAAGAAAGATATTTTTTAAAGACCAGATGTGCAGCTGACATTATAGTTGCACAAATTTAATAAGTCTCAAAACCAAATATCATTACAATATATTTAAGCTGTCGTTGACGGTTGCGAAATTAACTGCTTCCTTGATTTCTAATTGTTTAAAAGATGTTTACTAGTCAAGGCGAGGCTACTGAGATTGCAAACTCTCGAAGTGAGACTTTGCAGCTAAATTCATTACCAAATTTGACTAAAAGCTCAAAATTTGAAGATTTAGAGTATGAAACAGAGGAGGATCTTCATTTCTCTCGAATTGCTGCTAAAAATAAGCTCTTGAAGCTAAGTTGGTGGCACTCGCCCGCTGAAGCTCGTGAAGTAAAGGCAACATCAGTGCAGCCTAGAAAAAATGATAAAGGACACAATAATAAAATGAAGAGGGTCGAGAACAATAATACTTTAGTTAATGGCTGTATTAAAACTCCAGCAAGATCTGTTCCGTTACTGCACTATATTTGTCCCGAACAGGAAAGTGTCAGTAAAAGAAAGGAAGCAATCAATTTCGAGCCTAGCGCTGATGAATTTTATCCGAAAGACTCCCACCGACTTGTGAATGGTATGTATAACACTTTAAAACTATGTTTTATTTTACTATACTCGTTACTTGTAGAGTAAAATTTTATATTGCACTAGCAAAGCATTTCTTGCAATAGATAGTAACTTAATTATACCCTTGCAGAGGGTATTATAATTTCAGTCAAAAGTTTGTAACGCAGTGGAGGAGACGTATCCGACCACATAAAGTATATATATTCTTGATCAGCACCAAAAGCCGAGTCCATCTAGCCATGTCCGTCTGTCCGTTTCTATGCGAACTAGTCTCTCAGTTTTAAAGCTATCGCGATGAAACTTTCCCAAAAGTCTTCTTTCTATTGCAGGTAACATTGTAACTTTGTAGGAAGTAGGCGTTTTGATTTTTGACGTTTTTGATTTGTATAAGGTAATATTTCAAGGTAATAATATAAGGTAATATTTCAAAAAACACCAAAGCTTGAATTTTGTTTACATTTTTTTCCGGTTTTTCCTATGGGAGCTATATGATACAGTTGTCCGATCCGCCCGGCTCTGACATATATAGTAAGAAAAGATTGGTTAGACATAAAGATCCATTGGAATGAGTCTGGTATCATCGGAAAAGCTGTTCTTTTGGCAATAACTTTTTCCTACATCAGTCAATTGCAAAGCCTTCGAGGAACGTTGCAAAATGTCAACATACTTTTTTAACTAGTCTAGTCCTAGTACTGGGGTAAAAACAGTACGAAACTTACTTTCGCTGTTAACGGTAAAAGGTAAATAGATAATATTTATACAATTTTATTGGACTCTTCGGCGTGTTTTTTGTTTTTTGTTTTTCCATTTAACCCTTTCCCATGATATAAAAATTCGGTTATAGCTTTTTCATGCGAAGAACCGCATTTATGTCAATTTAATTTGTATTTTTTGTAGTCTAAAGAATATTATATTATACCCTAACCGCGTTTTGAACCGCTCAATTTACAATTACTACATCTACAATTACAGCCCCAGACAGAGAGTGTTGAGAGAGCAAACAAAATTTGGACAGACGGACATGGCTAGATCGACTCGTCTCGTGATGATGATCAAGAATATTTATACTTTATGGTGTCGGAAACGTCTCCTTCACTGCGTTGCAAACTTCTGACTAAAATCATAATACCCTCTGCAAGGGTATAACAAAATTGACACCATGCATCAAAATGCAAGTGCCTTTTTCTTAATCAGGGAGATTTACTTTGCCGAAAAACTAAGATTGTCTTCGATGAGGATTTTTTATACCCTTGCAGAGCGTATAATGATTTCAGTCAGAAGTTTGCAACGCAGTGAAGGAGACGTTTCCGACCCCATAAAGTATATATATTCTTGATCAGCATGACAAGACGAGTCGATCTAGCTATGTCCGTCTGTCTGTCTGTTTTTACGCAAACTAGTCTCTCAGTTTTAAAGCTATCGGGCTCAAACTTTCCCAAAAGTCTTCTTTCTATTGCAGGTAGTATATATGTCGGAACCGACCGGATCGGACAACTATATCTTATAGCTCCCATAGGAAGGATCGAAAAAAAAACCGTCAAAAAATTGTAGCTTTGGTGTTTTTTGAAATATTACCTTCTACTTTTGGGAATACCATTTTTTTAAATATTTCTGAATTTCGAATAAAATTTTTTAAAAATCGGATAACTATATAATATAGCTGCCATAGGAACGCTCGGAACATCAAATGGAAATTAATAGGAAACAAATTATATCTTTGTTGACTTTTATTAAATTCTCTTCTTCTCTGGGATATGGCTTTTCTTCATTATTATAAAATTTCGTATACAATTTAACAAAATTCGGACGGCTATATCATATAGCTGCCATAGGTAGGATCAAAAAATTAATTATACGAAAGCAGCTAAAATTTGGATTGTTGTAACATATAAGCAAGTTAATTTAAATTTAATGTTTTTCTAAATGAATAGGAATGATCTGCAAGGGTATCTAAGTTTCGGCTGGCCGAAGCTAGCTTCCTTTCTTGTTTCGATTTCATTTTGTAAATTGGTGTAATTTCCTTTGAACCAGAATCAAGAAATTTATTCTTGTAAATTTATTCATGGTCCGGGACATTTTTATGAAAACACTTTCCACCGAGGTTATTTTATTAGCGTGATAAGAGAACCATGGCCAGACCGGGTATATTTTTTCCCCAAATTCAGTGGTGTTTGTTATAAATTTGGTAACATTTATTTTGTTGTAACATTTTTAGTTCTTACGGTTGTCCGTGTCCCTTTTAAAGTCTCTAAATTGATCTGCCCGAAAAAGTAGATAGGCTTATCTGAACGACAAACAACGGCAAAAAGACTGTTAAAACTTGAAAAACATTTTTTTTTTAAGTTTTTCTTAGAAAAATATAAATTTATAAAATAATTAAAGAATTTGTCTTAAAATGTTAAATGTTTTTCAAAAAAATGCTCTTTAGTGCATAAAAATCGGTTCACTCATTGGAAAGTTATAGCTTTTCAAAAAACTACATGTAACAACCCTTTTAGTACACTTAAAAAAAATTGTTTGGGGACTGAAGCTCAACAAATGCTATTTTGAGCTGTTAAATCACATACAATACATTTTTACTTGACATCTAATTTTCTAATAATAACTTTTTAACGAATGGTCCGATTTGAAAAATGTCTTCCACGTTTCGATAGGTATACATAAGTAAACACAACAAAACTTAATTTATACTTTTTCGAAATCTTTAAATAGTTGGGCACCAGACACCTTTTAAAATCGTTTAAGGCGATTGTGGGTGCTAGAGGGGGCCTGCCACTTTTATGAAACAAACTTGCGCTGCTTAGGAACCCCAAGAATCTGCATGGTTAATCCCAACGTTCTTACACATATGTTTGTACAGTTTGCGAAATCTTAGCGTTCATACAGACAGACAGACGGACATGGCTAGATCGATCGACTTGGCTAATGATCCTGATCAAGAATATATATGTACATATACTTTATAGGGTCGGAAACGCGTCCTCCTACCTGTTACATACTTTTGCTCGAATACACGAATGCAATATACCTTTTTACTCTACGAGTAACGGATATAAAAAGTCTAAGTACACACATTTAAATTTAAATTGAAACCTGTTACCCAGAAATCAATGTGACGATAATTAACATTTAATGTTGGCGTTAACATTACTAAGTTTAAGTCGCTATTTCTTAATAAAGAAAACATTCTGGAAAATTGAGAAAGGATTTACATTTAATTAATTTTTAATTTTTTTTCTTAAATGCATATTAAGTACAATGTGTCCGTATTTGTTTTTAAATAAATAGTTAAGTTAACATCCTATCCTAACGAGTGATCGCCAGGACTTAGTTAACTTTCCTGTGTAGAATAATTTTACGTCACAAAAATTTATATCCAAACTTATAAGTGTTGAAGGTGCTTACGTTTGATTTCGATAATCGTCAATTGATGTATAACATACATATGTATATTCATATGAATGTATGTATACATAACTATTATTATGTGTACATATGTATGTGTGTATGTCGATGTTGTTTTATGTACACGTACTGATCACTGCTACTCATGCCAGCTGCACATATGTACGATTTATACGAACATATATATGTACATACGTATAGATTTGTGTATGTTCGTATGCATTAATTAATGAATATTGTTACTAAATGTATTCGATACTGTCTTCGTTAATGTGTGTACAAGTGCGTCTATATTTATATGTATAATCATAATTTTTTTCCACTTTTTAGGTAAAACTTAAAACTAAGTTTTGTTTAGTTACTTATTAATGTTCATATCTATACACGTTCATATTTGATCATATGTTCATATATACATCTGTTCATATTGTATTTTTCAATTTTTTGGACAACAGTCAAGCAATTACGAACAATTAACGAAGCCACTATAAAAACATAAACGCATAAAATAATAAAGTAAAACCTGTAGGGCAAGAAAAGTCTGACAGCTCTAAGTGAACAAACAATAACAAGTGCGCGCTTCGGACTCTTATCATTTGGTTTTATCTATTGATGTAGCTTTTTCGATTAGGCGTGTCGCTAGCTGCTCGCTCGTGGCTACAAATTTTTCATTGAAGTTGTCTTGATCTTTTTTTTAGGTCTAATCGTCCAAACGCACTTAGTTTCAAGACACTGTTAGTTTGGATATATTTCTAAACATTTTAATTTGAAGCTTGTCCAAATTTAAAGTACAATAATACATTTGCTTTATACTGTCATAAAGTATAGCATTTGTATACATACTTATATACATCCTTATGTATATATGAAATATTTTCACAAAAGCAGTGAGAAAGAATTAATACATTTTTTAAATACAAATACATTGTACATTTCTATGTAAAGCACCTATACCTGGAATTAAACAGTCCCTTTTGCGATTTATTTAGGACTATTCTGAAATTTTTGTGTTGGTAGAACGGGAAACCTTACAATCGAATTATGATTAAAGAAAAAGAATCAAGAGGTACGCAATCGAAGTGACCGAAGTTGAGTGATCAAAGACGTCTAATGTATCATTTGAAAAATATTTTTTATTTTCGTATAGTAATTTATTGATTTTTTCTTAAAGATTCTAAACCATGTACTGGACTGTTAAATCAAGATCAGGAGGATCAAATGAACGTATGCGGATATCGTCGTTCTCACTTACGAACTTCGTTTTGCTGGGCTTGTATTTTTTTAACTGGTGGTCTATTACGGCTCGTGTTACATTGGTGGCGTCATTTGTATTTATATGCAACATGCACTCAATGTTCATTAGAGGAGGCAGAACAGGTTTTGGTAACCGAGAATTATCAAGGAAAGCACAAACTGTATCACGTAAAACCAATTCAAGTCCTAACTGCGAACCACCTTGAGTAAGTTCAAATTAATTTCATAGTTGGCCAACTGAAAAGCATTATCATTCCTTAGGACATTATTGGAAAAGGAAGCGAAGGGCACAGAAAGTATTCATTTAGAAAGTGATGATGTAGAAAACGCCATACAACTATCGGTTCATTTTACCTCGGCGCAATTCAAAAGTACGTTCCACACAATATACTAACTAATAACCGGTTAATTTTCAATGTAATTATATTCAGGGTGTTCATCGTTACGAATATTCCGCTGCAAACAATTGGTATATGCATGGAACAACAGTCTGAATGGTTTCCAAAGGATAAGTGGACTCGATCTTAATATTCCGTGTTCATATTATCACCAACAACGTGGGTTAAGTGTGAATGAACAGATTTCAAGGCGAATTGTTTTTGGAGACAATGAAATAACTGTTCCATTGCGAGATGTTAAGACATTGCTTTTCTTGGAAGTACTTAATCCTTTTTATGTTTTTCAAATATTCTCAGTAATCTTGTGGTTTACATATGATTACTATTATTATGCTTGCGTAATACTTTTGATGTCAATATTTGGTATAACGGTGTCTATTTTACAAACAAAAAAGGCAAGTATAACGACAAACAAATTAAAATAAATGTTTAACTAGTTTATGTTTTTCAGAATCAAGATGTACTTCAAAAAACAGTATATAACACTGGTAATGCATGGGTTGTTGATTCTAAAGGTCTGTCCAAGGAGTTTCCAACGAGAGCCCTAGTACCAGGAGATATAATTGAAATACCATCTTCAGGCTGTACTCTGCAGTGCGATGCAGTATTATTATCAGGAAATTGCATTCTAGATGAGTCTATGCTTACTGGCGAAAGTGTGCCAGTGACTAAAACACCATTACCATCAAAGCGTGACATAATATTTGATAAAACAGAGCATGCCAGGCATACCCTTTTTTGTGGGACAAAGGTTATTCAAACTCGCTATATTGGATCAAAAAAAGTGTTAGCATTCGTGATAAACACTGGAAACATAACAGCTAAGGGGGAACTTATACGATCTATTCTTTATCCCCCACCTGTTGACTACAAATTTGAACAAGATTCATATAAATTTATTCAGTTCCTTGCTGTAATTGCTTGTGTCGGATTTATTTATACGCTTGTAACAAAAGTAAGTGTGGTCTATGTTTTAGAAAAAGAAATAAATTAAATTTTATTCGTATATTTAGATATTGCGTGGCACGGATCCTGTTAAAATAGCTGTTGAATCTCTGGACCTTATTACAATCGTTGTCCCACCAGCACTGCCAGCTGCAATGACCGTCGGCCGTTTTTATGCACAGAAACGGTTAAAGTCTAGTGACATATTTTGCATTTCCCCTCGGTCTATTAATGTAGCAGGAAGCATAAATTGCTGTTGCTTTGACAAGGTTTGTATCATCGCATACATTTTTAGCAACGATCAACATTTTCTTCCATATTTAAATTGTTCTTTAAGGGATTACTTTTGCTACTTTTGCACGAATACAATACAAACACGTATTTCGCTGAGACCATTTCTGCTGACCACCATCCAGTGGACATGATAACATGATAACAAAATCTCGTGCTTAAACAATGGAATTGCAAAAAAGTTAAATATGATTTTATACGAACATTTTACGAAACAAAACAATTTTTCGACTCTGTAGTATAAAAGGTAGAAGGAAACGTTTCCGACCCTATAAAGTATATATATTCTTGATCACTAGCAGAGCCGATCCATGTCTGTCTGTCTGGATGAACGCTGAGATCTCGGAAACTATAAAAGTTAGAAAGTTATGATTACCCACACATATTCTTGGACTTCCTACGGAGCGCAAGTTTATTTCAGCCAAGCGACACGCCCCACAAAAGATTTTAAAATGTGTCTGGCGCCCACATTTTGAATGATTTCGGAGAGGTATAAATGCAATTTTGTTGTGTTTAGTTATACCTATCGAAATGTAGTAGAAATTTTTCATATCGGACCATTCGTTAAAAAAATTTGCTTGATCAAAGTTTTATATCGCCATCACCCTTTAGGTGAGTAACGGGTATCTGATAGTCGGGGCACCCGACTATAGCGTTCTCTCTTGTTTTCCTATAAAATTAAAAGTGTTTTATACTGCTTGATCCTTGATAAAATCTAAATAAATGGCTGAAATTTCATTTCCGAGTTTATTAAGTAGATCATGGTAAAGAAGCCATTCTTTGTAAAAATCGCCAAAAACCATTTACCATTCACCAAATGGTTTGAATGAAAAAAGAATGTAAAATTTCAAATAAAACCAAAGCTGGAATATTTTCGATTTTTTTTTCCGATTTTTCCTATGGGAGCTATATGATGTATTCGTCCGATCCGGCTCCGACATATTACTACCTACAATAGAAAGAAGACTTTTGGGACAATCTGCGCCCGATAGCTTTAAAACTGAGAGACTAGTTTGCGTAGAAACGGACAGACAGACATGGCTAGATCGACTTGTCTAGTGATGCTGATCAAGAATATATATACTTTATGGGGTTGGAAATGTCTCCTTCACTGCGTTGCAAACTTCTGACTGAAATCATTGTTCTAGCTAATTTCAAAGACTTTATCATATTGTATCTTGAACTCCAACGAGTGTTGTTGTCCAGAATAGGAAGAGGCTCGTTTTGTCTTTTGTTGTTTTCTGCGTTCTTCTAAATGACACATCTCAAGAAGCTAATGCTCAATGCACTACGCTAAGGTAACAATTTTTCTATGTCAAGAAAATTATTACGGATTTCCCTATTAAATAGGCCAGCGTCTTCGAGCCTTCTTTTAAAATGTTGGTGTTTTTTACGAAGTTGGCACGTTGTCTGTTGTTATTGAATAAACCGTATTATTACAATTAACTATTTCTGTTTTCAAGTATTCTGCAGTGTGACGTCCATCCTTTGTATAAAAACTGACCATTAACTCCCATAATACTCCGATAATTTTTTGTTGCAATATCCATTTTCAGGCAAACCATTTTGTTTTTAATATGTTCGACAATACATTATCTAACCTTGTAAGACTGTAAAATTTGTTGAAGTATAGCCGAAGTAAGTTTCCGTGATTTGTTTTAAAGTTCCCATTAACTGCAAAATTAAATTGAAATAAGTTATATTTCTAAAAAACTAGTATATTACTTTCTGTTTTGTTATATTCTATTTAATGTTGGAACTTTAAATGCTTCTTTATGTTACATGAATGGTTGGGGATCGATTTTTTTGCAGTAAACGCAGGTTACCACTTTTGGATCTTCTGTTAATTCTACCCACCGACTGTGGATGAAATATTTTATTTCTTCCCATTATATGAGTTGTCACTCTTGAGGGATATTTTTTCCCCTCACTTTTCATCATTTTTTTTCCCCTCACTTTTGATAAATCGCACACTCTCCTTGTGCGCTTCGTCAATACATGGACTGCCGTCCATAGTGATATTTTTCGATCAGTGAGCGATATGTATTTGAATGAGCAAAGATGAGAAATTGTTTGTATGCTGATTAATATTTATTTATTTTTAGCACAGTTGGCTTGTTTTTTAAGGAATATTTAAAAGAGCTATATTTACTAACCCTGATTTTTAGTCGCCGAGTAGAATATTAAATCGATCGTTCAGCATGCCGGCCTTCTTATAAAAATACCGACAATCATATATCCGACACTATCTATCATCCAAATCCGTCTGCCTGTATGTCTGTTTCTACGCATACTTGTCTCTTAGTTTTGAAACTATCGGGCTGAGAATTTCCCTAAAAGTCTTCTTTTGCAGGTAATATATTAATTGAGAAATTAATGGGAAACAAATTTAAGCTTCTTTGGTTTTTATTGTATCATTTTCTAACCTGGGATATGACTCTTTTAAGAATTCAGAATTTTGAATTAAAATTAACAACAATTGGACGACTAAATTTTGTAGTTACCATAGGAAGGATAGTCAAATTAATGTCAAAATACTACTAAATTAAACATTTTGTAATTTAATAGGAATGATATGCAAGGGTATATAAGGTTCGCCTGGCTGAAGTTAGCTTCCTTTCTTGTTTTCTTTATTTTTGGACTCCGCAACGCAAAATATATCGTAAAAGTTGCTTTATTTTAGAGTTTACGGGTTTGACACCATATCAGTCAACTGTTTTCGATATTATCGGCTTGTCGTTTTTTGACATTAGAGCAATCATTATGATTAGGTTGTTTTGTGTTTTCCTTATATTCCTTATTGGAATGTACTGTACAATTTTCGAAACTTCCCCAAATGGTAATGGAGTGTAGGGTAATGTGACGAGTAGGGAAATGTGACGAATTCGTCAAATCTTACATATGACGTCACGACAAAAATTCCAAAAAATTGTAGTCGTCTCAGCTAAAGGAAATGCGAGGCAGATGGAGATACATACCTTTAATCGGGCATAACTTTTTAACAAATTGTCCGATATGACAAATTTCTACATTTCGATAGGTATAACAAAACACATAACAAAATTGCATTTATACCTCTCCGAAATTTTAAAAAATGTGGGAGCCAGACACATTTTAAAATCGTTTGTGGGCGATTATGGGCGTTAGAGCGGGCGTGGGCGTGGCGCTCGGCTGAAATAAACTTGCGCTGCTCGGCTGAAATAAACTTGCGCTGCGTAGGAAGCCCAAGAATATGTGTGGGTAATCCCAACTTTTTAGCTTTTGTAGTTTCCGAGATCTCAGCGTTCATACGGACAGACAGACGGACAGACGGACATGGCTAGATAGACTCGGCTAGTGACCCTGATCAAGAATATATATACTTTATAGGGTCGGAAACGCTTCCTTCTCCCTGTTACATACTTTTGCACGAATACAATATACCCTATTCACTCTACGAGTAACAGGTACAAACAGATAAATATATGCACGTATAAATAAGATCTTTATCCCGTACTTGGCGTTTTTTTTGTTTGCGTCGTTTGAGGGTGACACCGTTTTTGCTCCAAAGGTACCTTGTAGGGTATGGTGACGAACTTTTATTATTCAAGAATTTGAATTGTCGTTGATTTTGTGTATAAACTCTAATATTACCAGATAACATTAAATGCTGCAGTTTTGTTGTTCTTTTGTATTTTTTAGTTGTGCAGTCAGTTTAATTTATTTTTGAAAAAAAAAATTCCACCTGACCAATTTTTTTTTTAGTTAGTTTTGGTATTATCTATTACTTTCTTCTTTTCCGTATCAAAAATAACTTTTCCGTAAATTAAATATATTTTTTTCTTGTAAATAGTATGGTTTACGGAAAACGCTGTTGGATTTGGGTACGTTGGAATTTCGAATCGTACGTTTACAAAAATATGCTCAGTAGATTAAAGAATATTGATTTTGTGGGAAGTTACATTAAAAAACAAATCGTTCGTCACCTTACCCTACAACTTTTGAAAGTGCAAAAAAATAAGGGTTCACGCCAAACGCTGTAGGATTTAGCTCCATTGGAATTTCGAATTCTAATTTTACATAAATTTTTCAGTAGATGTAAGCAACTTTCTGCTTTTACACTTTTGAATAATATTGATTTTTAAAAAAGTTACATTCAAAAAACGAATTGTCACCTTACCCTACACTCCCCTACCCTTTTACTCTACGAGTAACGGGTATAAAAATACATTAATAGCAGTCAACTGAAAATCGATAGTACTAAAACAAGGCATATTATCGACTTTTAGTCGACTTCTGTCGATTTTTTGGCAACTCTAGTTTATATAACCTTGTAACACGAAAAATGAGTTATAACAAATTAATCATATTAACAAATTAAATTAGTTTAATTACTATTATAATAGAAAACTTAAAAAAAAAATAACTATGATATGGCCATATATATCTATATATGCACTAATTAATTATTCATTACTTTATTTTAGACTGGCACTCTTACTGAAGATGGCCTTGATATGTGGGGAGTTGTGCCGAAATCATCAACAAATCAATTCCAAATACCGTTAAAAAACGTGGACCGATTGCCGTACGATCATTTTCTTTTCGGCATGGCAACGTGTCACTCTATAACAATAATGAATGGAACAATGATGGGGGATCCGTTGGATTTAAAAATGTTTCAGTCTACGGGTTGGACACTGGAAGATGCAAATAACATACCAGATAATGAAAAATATGGTATTCTTTATCCCACTATTTTAAGACAACCAAGAAATTGCTTTTCCGACTCACACGATTCGGGATTCAAAAGTCAAATTAACCGGCAATCTTCTCTGGACGATTTACTAGCCACTGTTGGTATCTCGCAAGCTCAAAAGAATTTTGATCATGGTATCGTTAGAGAATTTCCATTTTCTTCGAGTCTTCAGCGAATGTCCGTCATTACTCGTTGTCTGAGTGACCAAGTATTTAATGTGTACTGCAAAGGTTCTCCGGAGATGTTGCAGAAGCTCTGCACACCGCAAAGCCTTCCCGATAATTATTCTGAGCAGTTGTCGACATTTGCGAAAAAAGGGTACCGAATTATTGCCATAGCATTCAAAGCTCTTGTCCAAAAAATGAACTATACAAAAATACAGCGTCTATCCCGCGAAGAGGTTGAAAACAATTTGGAATTTCTTGGCTTTGTGATACTTGAAAATCGCCTCAAGCCAGATACTGCGAAAGTAATCAATGCACTAAACTCGGCCAAAATTCGAACTGTAATGATTACTGGCGATAATATTTTAACTGCTATGAGCGTTGCTCGAGATTGTGGTATAGTAAGTGCATCGCAAGCTGTTATAACAGTGCACGCAGATCCGCTTGGAGGTATTGTAAATATTCAAAACAATATCACTGGTACAGAATGTATTGGAGATAAAAATCCAGATAAACTCTACAAGTTGCAGTACACTCTAGATTTGGGAAGTAAAATTACTCCGTCATCTATTTTAACATCAAATTACAATAGTAACCTATTTCCCGAGGACAATCATGAGGGTGAGTTTACCACGGATGGTGCTCGAACTCTATTTCGCCTTGAATCGACGAATTCATTAGTTAATGAATCAAGCTCAAGTTATGCAGAAAGTATTCTGCCTGCGAGTGATAGTTTAGCCAGTGTAAAGACCACAGACACGTGGACCCACAATGACGGAACAGATGTCGATGCTGAGCTTGGAATAAAGCGCACTCAAGACGAAAGCTGGCGACAACACTACATATTTGCAATGGATGGTAGAACTTGGCAGATTGTAAAAGATCACTTTCCAGAGGAAATGGGAATTATATTAACACGTGGCTCGATTTATGCGCGAATGTCACCTGATCAAAAGCAGGCTCTAGTTATAGAACTTCAAAATTTGGATTACTGCGTTGCTATGTGCGGTGATGGCGCCAACGACTGTGGTGCGCTTAAGGTGGCTCATGCTGGTATTTCCTTAAGTGAGACCGAAGCGTCAATTGCGTCTCCGTTTACTTCACGCAATCCCACGATTTCGGCAGTTCCAAAAGTTATTAAAGAAGGACGCGCTGCATTAGTTACATCGTTTGGGATTTTTAAATATATGGCGGCCTATTCGCTGGTTCAGTTTATATCTGTTATGATTCTTTATTCTATCGACTCGAATTTGACAGACAAGCAGTATCTTTATGTAGACCTCGGACTGATATCGATATTTGCATTCTTTTTTGGTAAAACTGGATCGTTTGATGGAAATCTGGTTAAACAAGTGCCCCTAAGTTCATTAATATCTTCAACTCCATTAGCATCCCTTTTACTTCATCTTACTGTTGTAACAGGATTTCAAGTGATTGGTACGTATATGAATGATATTCCGCTAAACTTAAAAGAATGAAACATTTTTTTAATTAATCTTATGATTTTAGGGTGGATTCATCTACACCAAGAGCCGTGGTTTAAGCCGTTCCAACCTGCTGATGAAGACCATTTGGGTTGCTATGAAAATTACACTATGTTTTGCATATCAAGTTTTCAGTACATTATACTTGCCTTTGTTTTTTCAAAGGGTGCGCCATATCGCCAGCCACTATGGTCAAATTGGCCACTCTGCTTAGCATTTATTGTAAATGTATGCGTTATAGTCTATTTGGTGATTTACCCCAGTGACTGGGTAGCAAATTTTTTTCAGCTCATTGTACCTCCTGTAATGAGTTTTCGATACTTAATGCTTATTTACGGAGCCGCAGCATTTACCTGTCATATTTTCGTAGAATCTTTTTTGGTTGAATATCTAGTGTTTAAAAAATACCAAGTTCAGCGGGATAATAACTGGGCCACTTCACAGCAAAAATACATGCGTCTGGAGTACGACATTTCCAAAATTAAAAATTGGCCTCCAATAACTGAAGTTTATGAACCAAATAATGGTACCAACTGGGAAATAGAGCAGCCCACGTATGTCAGTTTGCATGCTGAACAAAATCATGATACGCAGTTTGGAAAATTTCCTGGGTTTAATTAGTAAATTGCATTATAAATAAAAAAAAATAGTTGATAGAAAATAAAACGTGCGAATAATTCTCGCCGAAGTATTTGTACATTTTAATAAAAGTAAATGCATAATTTTAAGAACTTGTATCAACCACGATACGCAGTTTGGAAAATTTAATGGATTTAATAAGTAAATTGCACTAAAAAAAAAGTTAAAAGAAAGTAAAAAATTCGAAAAATTGTCGCCGAAAATTTTGTACATTTTAATATAAGTAAATGCATCATTTTAAGAATTCGCATAATTATTATAGGGGATTTAGTCAAAATTATTTAGTTCCTATTTAGTTTTGCCATGTAATCGTAGTTTCCTCCATCCTAGCAAATTGTTCTTATATAAAAGAAAACTATATAAACAGTTCAAAACAACTTTGTCGTAATATGTTTATAACGGCGGTCATGTATTTTTGATATAATTAAGTGTTTAATATGTTATAAATTTCATTTTGGCTGTACATTGCGTTATTTGACTAAGTTTATTTATTTATTTTTAAGTATTCGCTGCTCTTTATTAAATGTATTAGACTACGATTTAATGTAATAAATAGTAAAAAATAAATTAATTTGCTCAAGTAAATATTTTAACAAGAAATACCCTTACAGTTGAAATAAATACTTAAAGTTCATTGCTTGATCGTGCAGCGGAATTTATTGACCGAGTTTCTAATGCTCCTCAAAATTACTTGATGGCTCGAAACAATTTTATCGACTCATTTCGATTGTATTGGGATCGGCGCTGTCCCTGTGATACCAAATCAATTATTGCCTTGTTTTAAATGTGGTTTTTAAATTGTCAAAAGTAAACATGCCAACTAGAGGTCTGCATGAATGCATTCAAAACGCCTTTTGAATTATTCATGTTCCTTATGAATGAGTGTGAGTAAGTGAAACTTCAATAGAATTTGAGTGATTTTGAATGAACACCTTAGACTCAGTCTCACAACATTCAAGCTATATCGCCCGAATGGGAATGAAACAGAATGACAGTTTTGACTGAGTTCATTCGAGTTATCGAGTTGTTGTAATTGATCTTTTCCTGGTAATATTGTATTGATTATAATTTACTATTAGACTAATTGGATAAAAAAAGTTACAACATCAAACTTTTAAAAACACAGGGTGGCAACACTACTACTATTTTGACCGCAGCTGTATACTTTTATGTTTTTTGACTATGTTTTCTAGATTTTGTTTCTGCCTTAAAAAAAATCCTAAAATTATTCTAAGTATGGGGTTTGAAAGATAAAGAGTGTATCTTTTAAAAAACTTTAACATCGAATCAAACCATGCATCCGTTTGCCTCTGAGATCTCTGGAAAGTTGGCCAATTTTAGCATTTTTCGAACTTTGAGGTCCTTTTGCTAAAAATCCTTGCGTCGGGGAACTTTTTGGAAAACGCAGTTTAACTTGGGAATTCGTAACGAATCCAAAAATATAGCATCCATCGAGGTAAATTTAAAAAGCACTAAAAATGCTGCACAGTGTTATTAATGGGAGAGATTGTTTCTTCAGATTCTTTTGAAATATTACCAGAAATGTAAGTTTTCATTATGTCTTTGCAGTCGTTAATTATTAAGGGTTTATCTGTCGTAGAAAATTGTAGTAGTCTGTTGGTTGGTGGAAAAAGGAAAAGTGCTAGATTATTTACTTAAATTTGGAATTACTGTTTCTAAAAGTTGGTTGTTCAAAGCGGATTTAAAAAGTTCAATAATTTTGCTATCGTTTATGTCAGGAAGGCATGTTTTTTGTAGTTTTTTTATGTTTGGCACGACTAAGTGCAAAGTTTGTTGTTTGCTCTCTAGTGTTTTTAATACGCCCTCAAACACTTCCAAAAGGCTGGAAATTGCACTCAAATTGTTGACATTCAAGTGGTCGATTCTGTGAGCTTCTTTTTTCTCTTTCAAGTGGTTTGAAATCCCAATCCAATTAACCTCTACCGATCTTAGTAAGTAGAATACGGTGTTCCATCTAGTTGGACAGTAACTTTTTAGGGAGAGTCCAAAAGAGGCGTTTGATCCAGACTTCTTGAACTATCTAACCAGTTTGCTACAGCTCGATACTATAGATGTCATTTCCGGTAAGATTTTTATTGCCTTCTCAATGCTGTTATTAATCAAGTGGTTCACGGAATGAACTTTTTGATTGTCGCGAAGTGCTGCAATCATGTTGGTCCCACGATCTGACACAATAACAGGATTGTCAGAGTCGAGGTTGCATTTGAATTGTTCCAATATGTTCTTAATTTATGCTCGAATATTTTTGCCTGTTTTTAAAGTTAAAATATTAAAAAATAACCGAATGCTGGATTTAAGCGTTTGCATACCTGTGCAGTAATCTCCTTTCATAGCTTTCATTGCCATTAGGCGATCTACTAGAAGTCCTTCCTTTACATAATTCACCGTGCAAGATAAATATGAGCATTTTAGGAAATTGTCGGTCCATATGTCGCTAGTCAACGAATAACCGAAACATTTGTATTTCAAAATTTCCGCATTGATTGGGCCCACATGCAATTCAACATCTTCGCGATATTGTTGTAGGATAAGGCAACAGCTTGTCAACATCTACGTTGGCACCGAACGTGGCACCTACTTCAATAAGAAATTTAGCAAAGTCCTTCAATCCAGAATCCTGAACAATTCTAAAGGAGCGGCAGTTCTCAATAGTTCATTTCGTCATTAACGCAACACCCTTCTGCTTGGTCTCTTGGCTTACATCAACTTGGGAAAATTTAGCTGTGATCTGTGATACTCGTGCGTAACACTTATGTTTCACTAAGTTGGATGTGCTCGCTCCAAACTTAAAAACACTTTTGCAAATGTTGCAGGCAACAACGCCACGGACTTCTTTATTTCAAAACACTGATAAAATTAATAATAGTAAGAAAGAAATAAACTTACAGGATTGTTCCTTTTTGCTAATAATAACTCGAATAACTCGAATGATTCGAATGTTTTTGACATTGCCTACCTTGTCGTTTTATATTTAGCTATAATTCAATATAATTCATCTGAATTGAATGTTTAAAATTGTCAAACTCAACATCATTCAAATTCACTCGCATTTATTTGATTGTGGGGTGTAGCTCAATTCATTCAACATCATTCAAAGCCATTCAAATATATTCAACTTTTGAATGTATTAAGCAACGAAATTAACATGGCTGTCACAGAAATCGCTCAGCGCTGAGTTCATACGGTTTATATTTTTGTTAATATAAACTCATTCCGAATTCATGGCAGAGCGATTTTTTGGCACCCCTTATAATGGTTTCTGCATCAAAAGGGTATAAAAACGGTTATCCCACAATAGAAGAGATTATAATAAACAAGAAAGAATGTTAATTTCGGCAAGCCGCAGTTTATATACCTTTGCAGTTAAAATAAATGCTCTTTAGATCGGTGCTGTTCCAGGGATTCCAGATATATATATCTACGTTATGTGGTCGCAAACGTCTCCTTCAAGCTGCTGACTGAAATTTAAATACCGTAAGTGAACAATTGAGCAAGTAAACAACTGAGCAGGTGAACAACTGAACAAGTGTGCAAAATGAGTGAATTGACTTATTTAAAACAAGAAAGGAAGCTAGCTTCGGCCAGCCGAAGCTAAGATACCCTTGCAGATCATTTCATTTAACTTTACAACAATCTAAATTTTAGCTGATTTCGAAGATATGATTTTTTTTCCTATTAATTTCCTTTTAATTTTCCGGCCGTTTCTACGGTAGCTATATTATATAGTCATCCAATTTTAAAAAAATTTTATTCGAAATTCAGGAGTATTTAAAAAATAGTATTCCCAAAAGTAAAAGGTAATATTTCAAAAAAATATGGGAGCTATAAGATATAGTTGTCCGATCCGGCCGGTTCCGACTACTACCTGCAATAGAAAGAAAACTTTTCGGAAAGTTTCATCCCGATAGCTCAAAAACTTAGAGACTAATTTGCGTAGAAACGGACGGACATCGCGATAGCTTTAAAACTGAGGGACTAGTTCGCATAGAAACGGACCGACGGACATGGCTAGGTGGACTCGGCTATTAGTGCTGATCAAGAATATATACACTATGTGGTCGGAAACGTCTCCTTCACTGCGTTGCAAACATCTGACTGAAATTATAATACCTTTGCACGGGTATACAAATAGTAAGTTAACTACAATTTCTAGTTTGGGCACAATCTACCATTTTTACAGTTGCATAACTATTTTTTATAGTAACCTCTACGTTTACGTATTAGAGGTCTGCATGGATGCATCATTTCTCAGTCAACAGTACTGTACAGTACTGTGTAAGTACAGTGTACTGCACTCAAATATACTGCACTCATTTCTAGCTGAACAGTATATTCCATAACTCAAAAAATAGTGTACAACATTTTGGTGTTCTTATTTAGAGTGAGTGACAGTAAAAGTTGTACTCTCCATAAATGAGTTCTATGCGATGTATCGTTTTACAACAATGTACGCAAAACAAAATTATGGGTGCATATTGTGTGTTCTGTCAAACAATTAAGTTGCACCTGAGTTCCTTGACATTTTAGTAGTTTGCAAAGCTTTGACATGGCAGCCTCTAAGGAAAACGACTCAAGAGCAATAAATTCACAAGAAATGCTAAGTTTTAATTAACATAATGATTATATTGCCCATTGTGGTTAATATATTGTTGAATCCGTTATATATGTAAGTAAATAAATATCTGCGTTTGTTTAGATGTTTGTGTTTGTCCTTATATTAGTATATATATAAAAATATGTGGTATTAAAGTATAACCGTGTTAAATCAGAAAGCTTCGTTGGAGAGCTTAAATGAAGCGACCAGTTTTAAGCAACATGCTGCCAATATCAAGTGCAAACTACTAAATGGACAATTGAAGCTCTCGGCCAAACGAGGATGCAGCAATTTTGACGCTTTAAACGAATCCTTGTTAGCATTAAATGTATAGTATTAATAATCACATATAACAAAAAAATATATTTTTTACCCTAGCTAACAAATGTTGTTCTTAATCAAAACTTACTGAGCTGTGTGTGAACTGCACACAAATACAGTGTACTCATTGTGTGATGTACAATGTGTGAGTGAGTGAGACAGCTACTGTCATTACTGGCATTAGAACAATATTCACTCACATTCATTGAAAGTTGTACATGAAAATTTGCACTCATTTTTAGAATGAATGATTCATTTGCCCCTTTGGATGCATTCATGCAGGCCTCTACTACGTATTAAGTAAGAGTAACTATTTGATTGGTAAAATTGACAATTTTTGTGGTTGGGGACTGTTTGACAATTATTGGTTAATTTTAAAAATTGTTTTTTTGTGTGTAGACTATCAAAAATATTCGGCCATGGTTAAAATTTAATTTCCGAAGGTTTCAAACGGATTCGTATTTCTCTATATGATATAGTTGTCCGATCCGGTCGGTTCCGACATATATACTACCTTCAATATAAAGAAGACTTTTGGGAAAGTTTGAGCACGATAGCTTTAAAACTGAGAAAGTCTCCTTTACTGCGTTGCAAACATCTGACTGAAATCATAATACCCTCTGCAAGGGTATAACAACATTTCAAATAGGCATACCTGCAAGAGTTTATAAACTTCGGCTGGCCGAAGTTAACTTCCTTTTTGTTTGTTACTCTGTTGTTCCGAAAACAGCTAGCATTCGGAAAATGTATTGAAGAGAGACCGCTCTAGCCGAAGTTGGCTTCTTTTCTTGTTATTCCCTTGCAGAGAGTATTATAATTTCTGTCAGAAGTTTGCACCGCAGTGAAGGAGACGTTTGTCTGCCTTTCCCAATTTTTTTTTCTTTTGCAGGTAGTATAAGTGAACGAGCCGGATCGGACAACTATATCATATAACTCCCAAACGAACAATCGGAAAAAAATTGGGAAAAAAATTAAAGCTTCTGTGTTTTTTGACTTTTTACCTTCTACTCTTGGTAATATTGTTTTTTAAATATTTCTGAATTTCGAATTAAGTTTTTAAAAAATCGGACGGACATGGCTACATCGACTCGTCTTAGTCATGCTGATCAAGAATATATATACTTTATGTGGTCGGAAACGTCTCCTTCACTGCGTTGCAAACTTCTGAAATCATAATACCCTCTGCAAGGGTATAACAAGTAGGCCAGCTGCGGATCGTCCACAGGTCGCTGTGTAGATCCGATTTTTATGAAACCAAGTTTATTTTGTTAAGAAATAATGTAGACTCGGTCTGAATCTAACTTACAAAAAAAAATACCAAAAACTCTGCTCGTGGCACTCTTTCAAAGTAAAAAAAAATTGTTTGTCATATTTTTGTTGTGTTTTTTGCTTAACAAAAAATTCTTAAATTTAAAAATGTCTACCTTAAGTAGGTTCAGACAGTGGGCAATTTCATTACAAACATTTCTGTAAAAGCAGCATGGCACTGTGCAGCATTTTTAGTGCTTTTTATATTTACCTCGATGGATGCTATATTTTTGGATTCGTTACGAATTCCAAAGTTAAACTGCGTCTTCCAAAAAGTTCCTCGACGCAAGGATTCTTAGCAAAAGGACCTCAAAGTTCGAAAAATGCTGAAATTGGCCAACTTTCCAGAGATCTGTACAATGTTGTGGCTGAGAAATTTGACGAATCGTGGTGGACATAGTGAATACGTATGTCCAGCCCAAAGGTAATTAAATGTATGGTAGAATAGGGTTGTTGCTCTGACCTTTTTGGAATTTGGGGTATTTGTGGCTGTTTTTTGGTCGGAAAACGTCGGCTCGAGACTGGTAGCCGACTAAATTAAAACCTAAAACGAGTACGGCCAAGTGAGTGTTTGACCACCTGAGCGTCGACCACTTCGACCCTATAAGGCCTAGAGAGCGCTCTCCTAACTTTCAATAATTATTTGTTTTTGGTATTGTAAAAAAATGAGGGTTGCTCATAGACCAGAGATACAGGTGCAACGGCAGAGAGTAGCCGTGCAGTACCCTTCAAGCAGTCCGTCTGAAATAGTTTGACAAAAAAGTGGTTTCTACAAGAAATAAAAGTAACATATTCAATAAAATATGTAATAACGACTAACACATAAGAAAATATTAAGGCAAAGGTATTTCTTTAGTCAAAGTAATAAAAATAAAGAAAATAGAATAAATAATAAACTAATATTTATGATATAAATAAAGGTAAGCACATTAATGATTCATGAATGTGCATATAATTCTTATAAATTAGTTGTATTAAAATGGCGTTCAATTGAACCTGTTCCGTACTACTAAAATTATCTTACATAACATTTTTATAAACTACAAAAAAGACGTAGCGAAAGGACTACATACTTATATTGACCTACCTAGTAAATTTAACTTAACTTTAACACAGAAAGCACCCTTTGAGGACTTTTTTTATGCAAAACGAGTGACCCTAAGTCGGGTCATAGTGTCCACATTAAAAAAAAAGGAAAAAACTTTTTTGTGGAAAATGGTACCCGACTGCCACCGTTTAAATCTGGCTTATACGGGGTGTAATCCGTTATAATTCTTACGTACATCAATGCACAAAACCAACCGTCTTTGGTTGGAAGAGATTTCTGTGACACCCCGATAATGTTTTTCAAAAATGGAAAAAGGGTTTTTAGTAGTTTTAACTTACAGACGGTCCCAACTTTCAGAGTTTTCATCTATATTTATGAATGGTCAGCCACCTTCATATCCTTTTCGCAATTAATTAGTTACGTGTGCATTCTATATGATCGTCTTATACTTGCCATGTTAACTCAACCAGGGATATAGGGTCTCATTAAGTATAAAAATCGTAGAAGAAAATATTTATACCCTGATTTCAGTCAGAATTTGTCGTATGGGGTCGGATCTGATTTTATTTAATATATATATATATATTCTTGACCTGTCCGATCGGACTAGCCTTGTTTTTTAGTTTAAAACAGAATCGCCGCTTCACACACACAGAATAGAACTACGGTTGTCATCAGTAACGCATCTGAAGTTCATTAAATAAACTTCGCAGGTAGTATACATACATATATCGGATCTGACGACTTTACTCTATAGCAGCGGTCGGCATCGTAGCATATATGGATTTCTTCTGCCCTTCCTTTGCCACTCACGTACTCTGTAGAACAGCGGTCTTCAGACACACACTTATCGATTAGCTATCCGTGCAAATTACTCACATAATTATAAAACAAAATTTAATTGTATTGTTTGTCAACCGCTAATGTGTGTATTAGAGCCCTGCGTGAATCATTCAATTTTTGTTATATTGTAGTATGCGATTAAATTTCTGATTTATTTAATTTAATTCTATGTGAAATGAATTGAATGATTTTAGAATTCATTTCGAATTGAATGAATAAATTTGATGAATTTTCTAAATTTGCCAGAATTCATTGAACAATTCATGCAGGGCTCTAGTGTGTATGATTGTCACAACTTTCTTAGCTATAATAATAGTAAGTTAACTACAATTTATGGTTTAAGCAAATTCTACCCTTTTTTACAGTTGCATAACTATTTTTATACCCTTGCAGAGGGTATTATGATTTCAGTCAGAAGTTTGCAACGCAGTGAAGGAGACGTTTCCGACCCCATAAAGTATAAATATTCTTGATCATCATCACGAGACGAGTCGATCTAGCCATGTCCGTCTGTCCAAATTTTGTTTGCTCTCTCAACACTCTCTGTCTGGGGCTGTAATTGTAGATGTAGTAATTGTAAATTGAGCGGTTCAAAACGCGGTTAGGGTATAATATAATATTCTTTAGACTACAAAAAATACAAATTAAATTGACATAAATGCGGTTCTTTGCATGAAAAAGCTATAACCGAATTTTTATATCATGGGAAAGGGTTAAATGGAAAAACAAAAAACAAAAAACACGCCGAAGAGTCCAATAAAATTGTATAAATATTATCTATTTACCTTTTACCGTTAACAGCGAAAGTAAGTTTCGTACTGTTTTTACCCCAGTACTAGGACTAGACTAGTTAAAAAAGTATGTTGACATTTTGCAACGTTCCTCGAAGGCTTTGCAATTGACTGATGTAGGAAAAAGTTATTGCCAAAAGAACAGCTTTTCCGATGATACCAGACTCATTCCAATGGATCTTTATGTCTAACCAATCTTTTCTTACTATATATGTCAGAGCCGGGCGGATCGGACAACTGTATCATATAGCTCCCATAGGAAAAACCGGAAAAAAATGTAAACAAAATTCAAGCTTTGGTGTTTTTTGAAATATTACCTTATATTATTACCTTGAAATATTACCTTATACAAATCAAAAACGTCAAAAATCAAAACGCCTACTTCCTACAAAGTTACAATGTTACCTGCAATAGAAAGAAGACTTTTGGGAAAGTTTCATCGCGATAGCTTTAAAACTGAGAGACTAGTTCGCATAGAAACGGACAGACGGACATGGCTAGATGGACTCGGCTTTTGGTGCTGATCAAGAATATATATACTTTATGTGGTCGGATACGTCTCCTCCACTGCGTTACAAACTTTTGACTGAAATTATAATACCCTCTGCAAGGGTATAATTAAGTTACTATCTATTGCAAGAAATGCTTTGCTAGTGCAATATAAAATTTTACTCTACAAGTAACGAGTATAGTAAAATAAAACATAGTTTTAAAGTGTTATACATACCATTCACAAGTCGGTGGGAGTCTTTCGGATAAAATTCATCAGCGCTAGGCTCGAAATTGATTGCTTCCTTTCTTTTACTGACACTTTCCTGTTCGGGACAAATATAGTGCAGTAACGGAACAGATCTTGCTGGAGTTTTAATACAGCCATTAACTAAAGTATTATTGTTCTCGACCCTCTTCATTTTATTATTGTGTCCTTTATCATTTTTTCTAGGCTGCACTGATGTTGCCTTTACTTCACGAGCTTCAGCGGGCGAGTGCCACCAACTTAGCTTCAAGAGCTTATTTTTAGCAGCAATTCGAGAGAAATGAAGATCCTCCTCTGTTTCATACTCTAAATCTTCAAATTTTGAGCTTATAGTCAAATTTGGTAATGAATTTAGCTGCAAAGTCTCACTTCGAGAGTTTGCAATCTCAGTAGCCTCGCCTTGACTAGTAAACATCTTTTAAACAATTAGAAATCAAGGAAGCAGTTAATTTCGCAACCGTCAACGACAGCTTAAATATATTGTAATGATATTTGGTTTTGAGACTTATTAAATTTGTGCAACTATAATGTCAGCTGCACATCTGGTCTTTAAAAAATATCTTTCTTAAGCAGTATAGGAAACCATTCATAAATTTCCTTTTAATCATTTTAGCACAGTTTGGTCTGCTTAACTCGCGCAAAAATATGGAACGATACAGGCTATCAATGCTAAATCGTACATGATTATCAGTTAATAACTTAAGACGCGTTTTCTTGCGCTAACGTTCTCTTAATAAAAATTGCACACTGTGACCTGAGAGATGTAGAGAATGCTTTCCTGCTGCAATGCTTCTACCCCAGTTCTTTATTAATCATCCAAAGCATGCAATTGACTTAATCCAAGATCCTCCGCTTCCCACGCGCTTTTCAAAAAAGAACTGCTTGATGTATTCCTTCTGTAAAATATCCAAGCTTAATCTAGCCTCGCTGGGCAGTATGCCAATCAACTTGTTAACCGTTAATGTGAATACACCGTGGAGCCGCTGAAGAAAATTTCTCTTTAATAGCCCATTTTTTTCCAGTTCCTTTTTTGTAGCACCTTGAAATGAATTCATTACGATGCAATCCCTCGGGTAAACTGCTTAGTTTGGCAGGTGCTATTTATGTGACAATGTCAAAATTTATAATGTTTTATATTATATTATTTATATTTATATTGTATATAATATATACTGTGCTTCCTCCGTCATGAGGTACCAAGAATTTTACTGGTTAGTGATAAAAATATTAAATATAGAATTAAAAAATAGAATGCCACATAGTGATCATCACTATATTTTTAGTGAATGTTTTTGTATATTGAAAAAAATGTTTTTTATATAATTTTACGGTATCTTTCATTTCATTCACACCGTGCGATAGCATATTAATAAATATCCATGCAAAATGCAAAATTAGAGCTGTTGATCGGGTTATCTTCTCGCCTGATTTAGTGATAGTGCATTTATCTGAAACAAAAAAAAAAAACAATTTAAATTATCATTTTGGCTTTTGTTTGGTTGGGGGTTCGAACCTAAAACGATTAACAAGAAAGAACGTTATAGTTGGGTGCCCCGATACCCGATATCGGATACCCGTTACTCAGATAAGGGAGTGCAAGGGAGATGGATATATAAAACTTAAAAAAATTTCTTCTACATTTCGATAGGTATTGATGATCACAATAAAACTGCATTTTTACTTTTCCAAAATCTTTAAAGGTGTGGGCGCCAGACACCTTTCAAAAAATGGTTTAGGGCGATTGAGGGCGTTAGAGGGGGCGTGGCACCTTTTTGAAATAAACTTGCGCTGCGTGGGAACTCCAAGAATATGCATGCAAAATGCATATTTTATAGTTTCCGAGATCTCAGCGTTCATACGGACAGACAGACAGACGGACAGTCGGACATGGCTAGTTCGACTCGGCTAGTGATCCTGATCGAGAATATATATACTTTATAGGGTCGGAAAAGCTTCCTTCTCCCTGTTACATACTTTTGCACGAATATAATATACCCTTTTACTCTACGAGTAACGGGTATAATTATATCTATGTTGATTTTTATTATATTATCTTCTTCTCTGGGATATAGCTTTTCTTTAACATTTTCAAATTTCGAATTAAATTTAACAAAATTCGGACGCTTATCTTATACAGCTACCATAATACGAAAACAGCTAAAACTTAGATTGCAAATAAATCTAACTTTAATGTTTTTGCAAGTTACTAGGAATGATCTGCAAGGGTATAAAAGCTTCGGCTGGCCGAAGCTAGCTTCCTTTCTTGTTTATTATACCCTTGCAGAGGGTATTATGATTTCAGTCAGAAGTTTGCAACGCAGTGAAGGAGACGTTTCCGACCCCATAAAGTATATATATTCTTGATCAGGATGACTAGACGAGTCGATCTAGCCATGTCCGTCTGTCCGTCCGTCTGTCCGTCCGTCTGTCCGTCCGTCTGTCCGTCTGTCCGTCTGTTTCTACGCAAACTAGTCTCTCAGTTTTTGAGCTATCGGAATGAAACTTTCCCAAAAGTCTTCTTTTTATTGCAGGTAGTATATAAGTCGGAACCGGCCGGATCGGATAGCTATATCTTATAGCTCCCATAGGAAGGATCGAAAAAAAAATCGTGCAAAAAATTCTAGATTTGATGTTTTTTGAAATATTACTTTCTACTCTTGGGAATATTATTTATTAAATATTTTGGAATTTCGGATTAAATTTTTATAAAATCGGATCACTATATCATATAGCTGCCATAGGAACGGTCGGAAAATTAAATGGAAATTAATAGGAAAAAAATTATATCTTTGTTGATTTTTATTACATTGTCTTCTCCTCTGGGATATGACTTTTCTTTGACATTTCAAAATTTCGAATAAAATTTAACAAAATTCGGACGGCTATATTATATAGCTGCCATAGGAAGGATCAAAAAGTTAATGCCGAAGTAATACGAAAGCAGCTAAAATTTGGATTGTTGTAACATATACGCAAGTTAATTTAAATATTATGTTTTTGTACATGAATAGGAATGATCTGCAAGGGTATATAAGCTTCGGCTGGCCGAAGCTAGCTTCCTTTCTTGTTGTATATTAACAATAACAAGAAAGGAAGTTAACTTCTGCAAGCCGAAGTTTATATACCCTTGCAGTTACGATAAGTACCCAAAGTTTAGATATTAAATTGTGAAAAATTGAAACGCCTACTTCCTACAAAGTTACAATGTATTTTTATATATTTGTATACCCTTGCAGAGGGTATTATGATTTCAGTCAGAATTTTGCAACGCAGTGAAGGAGACGTTTCCGACCCCATAAAGTTTATATATTCTTGATCAGCATGACAAGACGAGTCGATCTAGCTATGTCCGTCTGTCCATCCCTCTGTCCGTCTGTTTCTACGCAAACTAGTCTCTCAGTTTTAAAGCTATCGGGCTCAAACTTTCCCAAAAGTCTTCTTCCTATTGCAGGTAGTATATATGTCGGAACCGACCGGATCGGACAACTATATCTTATAGCTCCCATAGGAAGGATCAAAAAAAAAAAACTTAAAAAAATTCTAGCTTTGGTGTTTTTTGAAATATAACCTTCTTCTTTTGGGAATACTATTTTCTAAATATTTCTGAATTTCGAATAAAATTTTAAAAAAATCGGATGACTATATCATATAGCTGCCATAGGAACGGTCGGAAAATTAAATGGAAATTAATAGTAAAAAAATTATATCTTTGTTGATTTTTATTACATTTTCTTCTTCTCTGGGATATGGCTTTTTTTCAATATTTCAAAATTTCGAAAAAAAATTTAACAAAATTCGTACGGCTATATTATATAGCTGCCATAGGAAGGATCAAAATATTAATGCCAAAGTAATACGAAATCAGCTAAAATTTGGATTGTTGTAACATATACGCAAGTTAATTTAAATTTAATGATTTTGTAAATGAATAGAAATGATCTGCAAGGGTATATAAGCTTCGGCTGGTATATAGATAGGGTATAGGGTATAGGGTATAGGGTATATAGATCGACTCGCCTAGTCATGCTGATCAAGAATATATATACTTTATGTGGTCGGAAACGTCTCCTTCACTGCGTTGCAAACATCTGGCTGAAATTATATTACCCTCTCCAAGGGTAAATATTAATGTTAAATTATCGTTTTCACCAATACTGGTAAAGTGTTATTAAATAATATAATTTTGCCGAATTCCCTCGGAGATTTTCTGACTTCGAAATAAAAGTAAGAGCAATATCACGATTGAAATTATGTGAGTATGGGCGAGAAGAACCAATTCTCTCATTTCGAAAAAGACACATTCGAAATTCGAGCACATCAAATTAATACCACATAATATCAAATTGATCGATTCATATCAAGTTTTTTTGGGTGTACACTGTACACTGTGCAACATTTTAGTACCAAATGCTATATTTGATTTACATTTATATACCCGTTACTCGTAGAGTGAAGTATATGTATATTCTTGATCAGGAAAAATAATAAGTGCAATTTTGTTGTCCTAATAGCCTAGTACTCAGTTCGGCTAAGAGTTTCACCAGTCGAAAAATATTATTCTTTTGTAGTGTGACCGAGGTTTTCAGAGTTCACCCGCTTTGCATGTAGCATGGTCTAATTGTAAATTAGCTGGGTTCACAAACAGCAAACAAATTAACAGGCGCCAATTTCAAAACATTACAAAATGTTGAGCCGACTTGGGTCGCAAGATTTAAATTGGCTGTTGGCATGGCGATATGTATTGCCGCAACTTCTACAGGCAGTTTTTCAGAGAGTGCCTCATATGTTCATATTTTAATTTTCCATGCTAATATTAAATAAAATAAGTAAATTTTTTATTAGCAAAAACAGACGATGACAAATCGCCACATTTCAATATCTAAGAGCAACGTTCTGATACAATCATGTGAAGAAGTGACCACTTCCCCTCAAGAAGCAGAAGACTCCGACGAAGAACGCGAACTAACCAATCTCAATTGGCTTTTGCGAAATCAAAATTTAACTTGGCCGAAAACAATTGATTCAAATACAGTGGAAACATTAAATACGAGAAAAAATGCCGAAACACCCGTACCTTATAGTCCAAATTTTCATCGGAACCAAATGAAACTGATATGTACAAGAAGCGGGAACACAGTTCAAAAATCGCAAATAGTTCTGGAATCCAAAGCCCAAAAATCAACACCAAAACGACCAACTCCAAGTGAACGCTTTGAAATATTTGTCAGCAAAATAAAAAGGTATAAAGTAATCATTTTATTTTCTTCCTCCAGGATTTACAAAATGTATGTATTTTTTTATATTTTAATAGGGATTTAACAGAATACGAAAAGTTTGCAACTAAGTATGAAACAGACGTGACTGAGAAACCACCCTTTAACTATTCTCATATAATTGGAATGGCTATGCTAAAAAATGGTAGCATAACTTTACAACAATTATGCGCTTGGATAGAGGCTAAGTTTGCATTCTTCAGAGTACGCAAGAAATGGAACGTAAGTAATTTATTTGAAGTATGTTAAGTGAGTTAATTATTTAAAAACTTGTATACAGAACTCCATTAGGCATAACTTATCACTACATCACTGCTTTCGTAACCGAAAAAGAGAAGAAAAAGGAAAAGGCGGTTACTGGGAGTTGGGTGTAGACCCAAAAAAAAGTGACCGAAAACGCATTCGGAATCGAAAACTATGTCATCCAAAACATAATCAGAGCGCTAAATACCACAATGATCAGCTAGCAAGAAATTCTCAGCCATACTTTTCAAGATTAGCTAAAAAGAATAAGAATAAAAACGTGTCGGAAATATCAGAAATAAATCATTTTAAAAAGATCTCATCAACGGTCACGGAAGCTAACTTTACTGAGTCATTAAATAATGGTACTATGGCTGAGGTAAATGAAATTCAATTTGAAAAATGTCCCTTACGAACAATGATTAAAGATGATATTCTTCAAAAAAAGCTTGACACAATTATTGTAAGCACTGGGGAATTTATAACAGAGCCTCAAAGCTTAAACTGCTTTATTTCTCACAGGATAGACAATACCAACACGGTAAGATTTATACAATATATGAAAAGATAACGATAATATAAATATAAATTTATTATAGGAGATTTCTGGAGATGACGATTTTTGCACATTCAATAACATAAACATTTATTCCGATACGACCGCTGTGTTTGCATCGAATCCATCTATCTTAGAAGACGGAAATGTAACATCTGATGTATCCAGTCCTAGCCATCCATGCAACATAACAATTAATTATGATTATACTAACTTCCGACCCCTTGTGGACAGCATTGACGAACAGTTTCATTACCTCACTAATAGCGCTGAATATAGTCGAAACGATGATACATTAGATAACCTTCTTGATGTTTGTGTTACCCACTATTAAAAATCCAAGTACTTCGTAAGAACTTAATCAAGAATAATATATGTTTTGAGAACATACTATTTTGCACGCCCACTTAAATAAAATAAAACAAGCTATTTGCCTATACGCGTATACATACGTTTTACATTTGTAGTTTAGTTCTTCTTGTTTTTTTACACCCTCGCAGAGGGTTTCCTACCACATAAGGTATACCTATTTTTAATCAGCACCAATAGCCGAGAGAGAGAGAGTTGGTTAGTGCATTAAACTATAGTATTTATTTTATTTTACCTTACTTAAGGGTAAGGTAAGGTTAAACTATAGCATTTATTTTACCTGCAAGGGTATATAAACTTCGGTTTGTCGAAGCTAACTTCCATTTTCTTTTTTTATGTACCTATTAATTTATATTTTAACGATCCTTGTGCCACTAATAGGAAACTAGTCACATAATTTTAAACAAGAGAGAACGCTATAGTCGGGTGCACCGACTATCAGATACCCGTTATTCAAAGAAGTGCGAGGGAGATGGATATATAAAAGTTTGATCACGCATAACGCATTTAACGAATGGTCCGATTTGAAAAATTTCTTCTACATTTCGAAAGGTATTGATAACCACAATAAAACTGCATTTCTACTTTTCGAACTTTTGAAGAGTGTGGGCGTCAGACAACTTTTTAAAATCGCTTAAGGCGATTGTGGGCGTTAGAGGGGGCGTGGCCCTCGGCTGAAATAAACTTGCGCTGCGTAGGAAACCAAAGAATATGTGTGGTTAATCCAAATTTACTAGCTTTTATAGTTTCCGAGATCTCAGCGTTCATACGGATATATACTTTATAGGACATATACTTTATAGGGTCGGAAACGCTTCCTTCTCCCTGTTACATACTTTTGCACGAATACAATATACCCTTTTACTCTTCTAGTAACGGGTATAATAAGAATGTTAAATAGTTAAGCTATTATCTAATATTTCTTGTTTTATTAATTGAACATAAATTAATGTTCGATTTTATGTGTATATTTTAATATTGTTATGTGAATATATTTTGGTCAATCTCTAAGGGACGTTTTCTCGTCCGCTTGTTAAATTTAAAAGAGGGATAAAACCTTAAAAACATTTGTGAATTCTGAGCTTAAAGCTTACTTTAAATTTAACATGCGGGCGAGAAAACGTGCCTAAAGATTATAAAATGAAAGACAGATTTTTAAGGGGATACGACCACAGCCCAAACCGTAAGGCTAGAGCACATTATTTCATTTGGGGCCTAACCGCCGACCCCCCGTGGACCCAAACAGCTCCAACATCAATATCCTTAACTTCTAAAGTGGTTGGTATTTCGAAATTTGGCCTAATTAGAAATCAAAAAGAGGTTTGATGGGGAGCTACATTTAAAATGAACTTTTAGATTTAAAAATCTAAACCGCTGCTCCGATCATGATTTTTTTTATTAATAATTAATTCTATGGCCCAAATGCTTTAGTTTTATTTTTGAAGTTATTTAATTTATATTTTATTATTTAATTTTACTATTTAATTTCTACCATAATTGAAAGAATAGAAAATTTGATCTTTGACTGTGTTTGTGGAGAAGCGGTGTGCCAATAACAAATTATAAATGGAAGGAAAACCCCAAAAACCAATGAAAACCTGCCTGTAGGAGTTGCGGCAATACATATCACAATGTCAACAGCCAATTTAAACCTTGCGACCCAGGTCGGCTCAACACTTATTAATATTTTTAAATTTGCTCCAATTAATTGCTTTGCTGTTTGTCATACCAGCTGATTTACAATAAGGCCAGGCTACATGCATTGCGGGTGAACTGTGAAAACTTCGGTCAAACTACAAAAGAATAATATTTTTCGACTAGTGAAACTCTTAGTGTAACGCTTGTGGCAGATAAAGGGATTAGCAGAGCCACCTAGGGATCAAACGGTGATGGTGCCGCTATCTACTTTTCGGCTGTGGTACTACCATTGGGCTAGAGGAAGAACTCTGGAGGGGATAGGTTTTCGGAGATAACCACAATAAAACTGCATTTCTACTTTTCGAACTTTTGAAGAGTGTGGGCGTCAGACAACTTTTTAAAATCGCTTAAGGCGATTGTGGGCGTTAGAGGGGGCGTGGCCCTCGGCTGAAATAAACTTGCGCTGCGTAGGAAACCAAAGAATATGTGTGGTTAATCCAAATTTACTAGCTTTTATAGTTTCCGAGATCTCAGCGTTCATACGGATATATACTTTATAGGACATATACTTTATAGGGTCGGAAACGCTTCCTTCTCCCTGTTACATACTTTTGCACGAATACAATATACCCTTTTACTCTTCTAGTAACGGGTATAATAAGAATGTTAAATAGTTAAGCTATTATCTAATATTTCTTGTTTTATTAATTGAACATAAATTAATGTTCGATTTTATGTGTATATTTTAATATTGTTATGTGAATATATTTTGGTCAATCTCTAAGGGACGTTTTCTCGTCCGCTTGTTAAATTTAAAAGAGGGATAAAACCTTAAAAACATTTGTGAATTCTGAGCTTAAAGCTTACTTTAAATTTAACATGCGGGCGAGAAAACGTGCCTAAAGATTATAAAATGAAAGACAGATTTTTAAGGGGATACGACCACAGCCCAAACCGTAAGGCTAGAGCACATTATTTCATTTGGGGCCTAACCGCCGACCCCCCGTGGACCCAAACAGCTCCAACATCAATATCCTTAACTTCTAAAGTGGTTGGTATTTCGAAATTTGGCCTAATTAGAAATCAAAAAGAGGTTTGATGGGGAGCTACATTTAAAATGAACTTTTAGATTTAAAAATCTAAACCGCTGCTCCGATCATGATTTTTTTTATTAATAATTAATTCTATGGCCCAAATGCTTTAGTTTTATTTTTGAAGTTATTTAATTTATATTTTATTATTTAATTTTACTATTTAATTTCTACCATAATTGAAAGAATAGAAAATTTGATCTTTGACTGTGTTTGTGGAGAAGCGGTGTGCCAATAACAAATTATAAATGGAAGGAAAACCCCAAAAACCAATGAAAACCTGCCTGTAGGAGTTGCGGCAATACATATCACAATGTCAACAGCCAATTTAAACCTTGCGACCCAGGTCGGCTCAACACTTATTAATATTTTTAAATTTGCTCCAATTAATTGCTTTGCTGTTTGTCATACCAGCTGATTTACAATAAGGCCAGGCTACATGCATTGCGGGTGAACTGTGAAAACTTCGGTCAAACTACAAAAGAATAATATTTTTCGACTAGTGAAACTCTTAGTGTAACGCTTGTGGCAGATAAAGGGATTAGCAGAGCCACCTAGGGATCAAACGGTGATGGTGCCGCTATCTACTTTTCGGCTGTGGTACTACCATTGGGCTAGAGGAAGAACTCTGGAGGGGATAGGTTTTCGGAGATAAAAAGGCAACAGAGCCAATTGTCAATCTTACAAAAATAGCCTGGGATAGTCTGGGAGAGCGGTGGTAACTCCAACCTAGATCCGCGCACCACAATTCTTCTTTCCGTTTTTGGCACTCCCAGAGTGCAGTTGGGTCTAATGTGTGCAACAGCTTAAATCTCCCAAAAGCCTAAATCGGAAAATTGTGAGAGGCATTCTATTTGGAAAAATCAAAATCAGCGCTGAATCCAACAAATTAGTGTAAGCTCATAGACAGTCAGGGACATACGTATAGCAGCCATATAGAATTTTTATAATTACTTAGGTTTGGCGCTTAATGCAGAATATTTAAATACCCATTATCTGGAGCGAGCCGCTGAAAGCGAAACGACGATCCCCATTTCTCCAAAAAGACGATCTGGATGAATTTAACTACTTTTATTTGAGGCCAAAAGAAAGGCATGTTTATAAAATTTCTATCTCTGGGGCATAGGCAAATCGAGTGTATTTGACGAAGGGAATCGATCCGCCAAGTCTCCAAAGAGTTGTTCGATGCAACTTCCATCAACTACAACCAGTGATTGAATTCGCCGATATATGAGTTAATCCCGCTTCCTCTCTCTCCCCTAACTCGCCAAGCTTCGAGTGTGGTGGTCTTGAGTGGAATTTTGAGAGAGCAGTTTTCCTTGGCCAGCGCGAAACGTCGGACGCATGATCGCCGAGTGGCCGTAAAAGAACCGGGAAGAAGGAGCAGAAAAATGTCCGGCTGAATGCGGGTTGCCGGATTAGTGGGTTAAGACTTTTTTTTATGTATGTAAGGGCGGGATGTACAACGAATACGTGTTGGCACTCCTCCCTAATGTTTAAAACTATCGAAAAGAAGTCAGTGAATAAATATTAGCGAGTCCAAAAGCAAGAAGAAATAAGTGGAAGTCGAGAAACAGAAGCAGCCACAATCGGTCGTGAATTACGCAGAATTAAAAGTCATCTATAGTCGTAAAGTCGTTTATATTAACCTTGTCACTCCGTTATAAAGGAAACTAAACAATAATAAACTATCATTTCTATACAAAATACTCTACATATGGGGGCTCTCCGGTCCTGTCTAATTAAGAGTGACAATCAAAAGCTGTATAGTTGAAAAGTGGCCCGTGTTCGTGAAATTCGTTAATAATAGCCAAAAAAGTTGCAAAGTTATTTCATTAGATATTGCAAAATTGTTTTTGCGCAGTTGACAATTGAGAGAAGATTGTGTACGTGTGTTGGTGGACCCTGTATGAAGAGGGTTGACAAAAACAAGGCGAACGCCTGCAAAAACCTCTAAAGAAAACGGTGCAAAAACACCGGCGAAAATAAAAGATGACGTTGTTGCAGAGGACAACTTGGAAAAGCTGCCAGAGGATCTAATTTTATTAGAAGATCTAATAGTTGAGTGTACATCTCCAAAAATGTCAAACACAAACGCTGAAAATGTAAATGACCAAATGCAACAACTAATACAAATGCTGGCATTAAAAATTTAAGTTGACGAACGGAGAGATCAAAATCAGGTCAAAATATCGGTGGACAATTTTGAGAAAATTGTCAGTGACTTCGATGGTTTTTCGCTGCCTGTAGCTAAGTGGTTCGAAATCTTTGAGCGGAACGCAGACGCTTACGAATTGTCGGAAAAAGAAAAATATGTGCATGCTAGAGGAAAAATGAACAGAGGTGCCAGATGGTTTTTAGAGTCGGAATGCGTAAGCGATTTTACGAGTATAAAGTTGCCATGTATCGTTGCCAGACTCTAAAAGCACTTAAAGACGAGTACGAAATATATGAGCTTGTGCAGGAATCTGAAAAGAAGAGCGGAGACAAAAATACAGTGAACACTGGCACCAAGCCGAAAATGAGTGAGAAGAAAAAGGAATTCTGTTTCAATTGTGGATCCGCAGACCACAAAAGAAAAGAGTGCAAATCCGAAACGAAGTGTTTTCACTGCAATGAAAACGAACATATCTCTCGTGATTGCAAGCAAAAAGTGGACAAAGTACGCGTAATCACTGATAGCAGTCGCCTTAAGAAAATTACAATTAATGGGGCTGTTGTCGAGTGCTTGGTTGATACGGGCTCTGATGTTTCGATAGTCAGAAAATGTATGCTGCAAGACTTGGCCAACGTTGAAATCTTGAAAAGTGAATCGGTTCTACGCGGCCTGGGCAATAGAAACACAAAACCGATCGGATTTTTTAACGCTCACGTAATCGTCGATCAGCTGCCAACAGAACATAAATTTCTGTACGTGGACAACTGCAAAATGGATTGCAACGCACTTTTGGGATATGATTTCCTGAAAAAGTTTAAGTTTTCTGCCGATTCAAATGGTTTTTTGTTTCAATGTCGCGACGACGAACCACCACCACCAGAAAGTGACGGACATAATGATGTTTTTTCGGTATTTGAAAGTCAAAGCGAGATCACAGCTCCGCCGCAGTATTTAAAGCGAGTAGAGCAGTTGATTGAAAGCAGCTATCAATCCCCAGCACAGCATTTGCAATGCCCAATCGAGTTGAAGATTGTCCCAGATGGAGTCGTCAAGCCTTTTCGTCAGTCACCAAGTCGTCATTCAACAGAAGAAGCAGAAGCTGTGAAAAATCAAGTAACTCAGTGGCTCCAACAAGGTATCGTAAGCAAATCCTCATCATATGTCGCTAGCAGAGCCGTCGTTGTAAAGAAAAAGGATCTATCACCTAGAGTTTGCGTGGACTATCGAATGCTGAACAGCATGGTACTATGCGCAAATACCTCGTCCCCTCACCAATCTCTTGAAGAAAGACGTCAAATTTAAGATTGGCCCAGAAGAACTGAAGTCAATAGAGCACTTAAAAAGCTTGCTGACAAGTGAGCCCGTCCTACACATTTACTTGAGGGAGGGTCCGACCAAGTTGCATACTGATGCGTCGAAGGATGGCTATGGAGCTGTGCTGCTACAAAAGTTTGATGAAAGCTTTCATCCAGTCTACTTCTGGAGCAAAAAAAACTTCACCGGCGGAATCCAAGCAGCATAGTTACGTGCTAGAAGTCAAAGCGGCATACTTAGCACTGAAGAAATATCGTCATTATCTGCTTGAAATTCACTTTAAATTGGTGACAGATTGCATTGCCTTTAAACAAACCACGACTAAGCAAGATATGCCGCGAGAAGTCGCGCAATGGGTACTCCACCTGCAAGACTTCGATTTCGATATGGAGCACCGACCTGCCGAAAGGATTAAACACGTCGACCATTTAAGCAGATATCCGGTGGATGTTTACATGATAACTACAGAGCTGTCAGCCAGATTAAAGAAGACGCAAATGGCCGACGATCATATTCAAGCAATCGTTAAGCTTCTCGAAACTGCTCCTTACGAAAACTACAAGCTCAAAGGTGGATTGCTGTTTAAAGAACATGCTGGAAGCGAACTGATTGTGGTCCCAAGGCTAATGGAACGAGAAGTCATCATGAATGCTCACGAGCCCGCTCACTTCGAGGTTAGAAAGACGATGCACCAAATTCAGCAGCAGTTTTACATCCCACATCTTGAGGGTAAGGTTTCGTGAGTAATTTCTAATTGTGTTGTTTGCATTATTCACAGCAAGAAATTGGGAAAGCAGGAAGGCTTGCTGCATTGCATCGATAAAGGTGACGCACCCCTTCACACGTTGCACTGTAGTATGCACATATATAGAGTACACACTGTACCAACGGCAACAATGTCAATGCCGAATATGCAGGATCAGCACTCTTCAAGTGCAAACGCAATCCGATCGCGCACGCCTTACGCGGGCGATAAGCGCTGCGTCGGCAGTTCCCACAGCTTGGCGACAGCAACAAATTGATCCAAATGTAAGTGCACATAACATTCCCTCTCTGAGAACCACTCTCAGATATGTATAAGATTTATATGAAATTAGGCTAATACATAAATCCGCTGCGCCGCTGCCGGCTTGACCGACAGCGCTGCCCCAGATTGAGAGCCAAGAAGGAGTTATGGAAATCAAGGGAGATCAGTCTAAAACTCCTAACAAGAGGAACAACTCCTACAAAGGGGCTTAATAAAACTAATTGTAATAATTATACCAGTGTATTTTGTGTTATAACTTTGGACGGGAAAATATGGATTTACATGGCGACCGTGACAGGACCATCGTGAGTGTTTATTTATGAAACTATAAAAAAAAAAAAATAAAATAAAACAAGTGAAACTTAAACAAGTGAAACTTCTACACTAAAAAAAAAAAAAAAAAATTCCAAAAACAAATAAAAAACAATGGTGTAATAAAACAAAAAAAAAAACACAAAGATCACGGACACGAAATAAAACCCCCGAAAAAAAAAAACAAACAACAAAAATGATGAATATATTTTGAAAAATAAGCCTGTGCGAGGACCTGCACCGGCGCCGCCCGAGTCAAAAGGGCCAAAAGGAAACAAAAAAAAAAAAAAAATGAAGAAACAATAAAAAAAAAAAAACAAAAACAAAATTAATCATCGAAATCAACGCCTGTGCAAGGACCAGCACCGGCGCCGCCTGAGCCCATAGGCCCCGGACAACGGCAGCAGAGACGACACCAAGTGCGGAAAGAATAGGCAAATCTTTCTGCACCAACGATGGAAATAAATCCGGACCGATGTCTGCAGAAAATTTTTTTTTTGAAATTATACAATAAAAAAAAAAACTATTATAACTTTGAGCTGTGCAAGAAGACGGCCCGAAGAGAAATTTTTTTGAAAGGCAGGACCAAAAATTGTAAAAAAAAATAACAAATTAATATAAACAAAAAAAAAAAAATATAATAAGAATGAAAACTCTGTAATTTTGAGCTGTATACGAAGACGGCCCAAAAAAAAAAAAAAAAGAAGCGAATATATATTTATAAACACACAATATAAATTGAACATATTTGAAAATATTAAATAAAAATTAAAATGGGGTGGTTCGGTTCGGACGACACCCAGTCTAAGGACAATAAGGCCAATGTTGTAAATGATATTAAAATAGTAGATCACACAGAAGATTTTAATGCTCTGTGGCTATTATTATTAATTCTCACAATTACAAGCGTTGCTCAATTCATGCTGACATTGTATATTAAACATAATAAATTGATCAAGAAAAGATACATCAGCAGAGCCAACGACTTGGACAGGGTTTAGATTAAAATAATAATAATAAAAATAAGAAGAAAACCCAAGAACAGAAAATTTCTTTTAATTTTTTTTTTTTTCTCCCCTTGTCTCCAAAATTTTTTATGTGCTTCTCAAAAACATATAATTTTTTTTTGTTTATTATTCTCTCTCCTATCGCGACCAAAATTACAATAATGAAGGAAAAATCGAAAAATAAGAAAAGAAAAGGTGGACTAAGAAAGAAAGCCTTCAACAGAATAGCCGAAATCAGGCAGGAACTAACTTCCAAAACAGAACCCACATGGGAAGAAGAAGAAAAACAGTTGTAAACAAAGAAATACCAAATCCGGAACAGACTCCAGTACCGGAAACAAATTATAAAATACCTGTACTTGGAGAACTGGCCGGAAAAACCTTGCCACCATTATCTAAGGAATTACCTAAGGAAAAACCAAAGTGCCCGGCAGATTGCCCAGGCCCTCTTTATTCACCATATTGTGAATATAATTGTGTACACACAATGCCCAAACAGTAATAACTTAAGCAAATTTGTTTTCTAAAATTAAGCAAACATAAAATAAAGACAAAAAAATACTAAATACAATTTTACGTTTATCTTGTTTATTTTTCCCCATAACTTCAAATTAGTATGGAATGGGATCATTTAGCCAAACAAATCAGGGAAATAAAAGAAAAATTTGAGAAATCGTACAAATGTGTAAGCCAAAATAGGTTAATCCAAAGAGATACAATAAACAAACATGCGAGAATACTTGTCGAATCTTTTAACGAGGCAAGAATATTAGTGCATGAAAACAGAAGAACAATAAATGAAGCGAACTGGTCAAAAATATCAAAATTGTTGATCAAGTTACGTTCCAATTTAATAACAGTCAAAGAAAGGTATAAATTAGATATTTCTATACCTACAATCCTAAATACCCCTTTGACAATAGATACTAAGGAAAAACAAGAATCACCAGACCCAGTAGAAATAGAATCAGCTGAGGAAGAATATTCAGAATCAATCAAAAATATTGATATAAAAGAAGAAGATCTACACGATCTAACAATTCCGGCGGTTATAAACTTACCGGAACAGGAAGAAGAAATTGATGACGAGACAGAAAAAGAAGAAGACTTAAACTCTTTAACAAGTGTAATAGAGACAACAGCATACATAATGACGGACGCAGCTGCCCAACGGGCCTACATAAAAGACATCTCAAATGCCATCCCAGAATTTAATGGGCAAAAACTACATCTTCAAAGATTTATAACAGCCTTGAAGTTAGTCAACCTGACAAAAGGCACATATGAGGACATAGCTGTTGAAGTAATAAAGTCCAAAATAATAGGATCTACCCTATACAAAATACAAAATGAAACCACTATAAGTGCCATTATAAAAAAATTGCAAGATACTATAGTCGGTGAAACATCTGACGTAGTAAAGGAAAAAATGGCAAAGACAACCCAAAAAGGAAAAACCGCTGAAAAGTTTACCTCGGAAATTGATAACTTACGAAAGCTACTTGAAGCTTCGTATATCGATGAGGGTTTACCAGCCGAACATGCTGATAAATTCAGCACCAAAGAAGCCATAACCACAATGGTCAAAAATTGTGAACATGGTAGACTCAAAACCATTCTTGAAGCAGGAAACTTCAACACAATGAATGAAGCTGTCACAAAGTATATACAATGTAGTACTGAAATGACAGGAAATGCCAATTCAATCTTATACGCTCAAAAAGGACAAAACCAGCGTGGTAATTACAATAATAGAGGTAATTATCGCGGTAGAGGCAATGGCCGCGGTTATTATAATAATAATAATTATAATAATAATAATTATAATAATAACAATTATAACAATAATTATACACGCAACAACGGACAGAATTACAACAACAATTATAGAGGAAACAACAGAGGAAACAATAGAGGAAATTATAGAGGAAATAACCACCAAAATGGAGGTTATAACAATAATAACAATAACAATAACAACAGCAATGTTAGAGTAGCCCAAACGGCTTCGGAAAACTCCCAACAACCCTTAGGTACACAGCAGTAGAAAATATTAAAGTTCACGCCATCAATCTCAGTCAAAGCACATTCGTCACTTTTATAAATGTAGAAACAGGAAAAGAATTAGTATTTTTAGTAGACACTGGTGCGGAAATATCCATATTAAAAGAAAATTCTGATGGTTTTAAATACATCCAAGATAATTATATAATAAACATACAAGGAATAAGTAAAGAAGTTACCAAATCAGTTACCAAGAAATATCGTCATTATCTGCTTGAAATTCACTTTAAATTGGTGACAGATTGCATTGCCTTTAAACAAACCACGACTAAGCAAGATATGCCGCGAGAAGTCGCGCAATGGGTACTCCACCTGCAAGACTTCGATTTCGATATGGAGCACCGACCTGCCGAAAGGATTAAACACGTCGACCATTTAAGCAGATATCCGGTGGATGTTTACATGATAACTACAGAGCTGTCAGCCAGATTAAAGAAGACGCAAATGGCCGACGATCATATTCAAGCAATCGTTAAGCTTCTCGAAACTGCTCCTTACGAAAACTACAAGCTCAAAGGTGGATTGCTGTTTAAAGAACATGCTGGAAGCGAACTGATTGTGGTCCCAAGGCTAATGGAACGAGAAGTCATCATGAATGCTCACGAGCCCGCTCACTTCGAGGTTAGAAAGACGATGCACCAAATTCAGCAGCAGTTTTACATCCCACAGCCGAACATGCTGATAAATTCAGCACCAAAGAAGCCATAACCACAATGGTCAAAAATTGTGAACATGGTAGACTCAAAACCATTCTTGAAGCAGGAAACTTCAACACAATGAATGAAGCTGTCACAAAGTATATACAATGTAGTACTGAAATGACAGGAAATGCCAATTCAATCTTATACGCTCAAAAAGGACAAAACCAGCGTGGTAATTACAATAATAGAGGTAATTATCGCGGTAGAGGCAATGGCCGCGGTTATTATAATAATAATAATTATAATAATAATAATTATAATAATAACAATTATAACAATAATTATACACGCAACAACGGACAGAATTACAACAACAATTATAGAGGAAACAACAGAGGAAACAATAGAGGAAATTATAGAGGAAATAACCACCAAAATGGAGGTTATAACAATAATAACAATAACAATAACAACAGCAATGTTAGAGTAGCCCAAACGGCTTCGGAAAACTCCCAACAACCCTTAGGTACACAGCAGTAGAAAATATTAAAGTTCACGCCATCAATCTCAGTCAAAGCACATTCGTCACTTTTATAAATGTAGAAACAGGAAAAGAATTAGTATTTTTAGTAGACACTGGTGCGGAAAAATCCATATTAAAAGAAAATTCTGATGGTTTTAAATACATCCAAGATAATTATATAATAAACATACAAGGAATAAGTAAAGAAGTTACCAAATCAAAAGGGCTAACTTCTATTGAAATCCAAACATCCAAATACATAATTCCACACGACTTTCATATAGTAAATTCAGAATTTGCTATTCCTTGCGATGGAATACTAGGAATTGATTTTATTAAAAAATATAACTGTCAGCTAGACTTTAAGCCATCCGAAGACTGGCTTATAATTAGACCAAATAACCTAAAGTACCCAATTTATGTCCCAATAACATACAGTTCTGGCAATAATTCTATCATTCTGCCAGCAAGATCTCAAATTGTCCGAAGAATCGAATTAGATTCAGCAAATGATAATATATTAATTCCAAATCAAGAAATTCAACATGGCATTTATATAGCAAATACCATAGCAACATCCTCAAATACATTTATAAGAATACTTAATACGACAGATACCGACCAAGTAGTTAGTATAAATAATGTAAAATATGAACCACTATCAAATTACGAAGTAATAAAAACAGATTTGGAAAACAGGGAAAAATCAGTCATTACACAACTTTCAAAAAACTTCCCACCACAATTCCATAAACAACTAACAACACTTTGCACAAAATATAGTGAAGTATTCGGATTAGATACCGAATCGATAACAACAAACAATTTTTATAAACAAAAATTGAGATTGAAGGACGATGAGCCAGTATATATTAAAAACTATAGAAGTCCTCATAGCCAAAAGGATGAAATTGAAACACAAGTACAGAAACTTATTAATGACAACATAGTGGAACCATCTGTATCTGCTTATAATAGCCCACTCTTGTTGGTACCAAAGAAATCACTTCCGAATTCAGACAAGAAAAAATGGCGATTAGTAATTGACTATCGTCAGATTAATAAAAAACTTTTGTCCGACAAATTCCCACTCCCTAGAATTGATGATATCTTGGATCAACTAGGTAGAGCAAAATATTTTTCATGTCTCGACTTAATGTCAGGTTTTCACCAAATAGAGCTTGAAAAAAGTTCTAGAGATATAACGTCTTTCTCAACAAGCAATGGTTCGTATCGTTTCACGCGATTACCATTCGGTCTAAAAATAGCGCCAAACTCGTTTCAGAGAATGATGACCATAGCATTCTCTGGACTAGATCCTTCTCAAGCATTCCTTTACATGGATGATCTAATAGTCATCGGTTGTTCCGAAAAACATATGCTTAAAAACTTAACTGATGTCTTTGAAAAATGTAGGAAATACAATCTCAAATTACATCCTGAAAAATGCTCATTTTTCATGCACGAAGTAACTTTTCTAGGACACAAATGCACAGATAAAGGAATACTACCCGACGACAAAAAATACGACGTCATTAAAAATTACCCAGTCCCACATGATGCGGACAGCGCTAGACGATTTGTTGCATTCTGCAATTATTATAGACGCTTTATACAAAATTTCGCCGACTATGCTCGTCACATAACAAGATTATGTAAAAAAGATGTAAAATTCGAATGGACACCTAATTGCCAAAATGCTTTCGAACATCTAAAATCGGCATTAATAAGCCCTACTTTACTACAATACCCAGATTTCAATAAAGAATTTTGCATAATTACAGATGCAAGTAAGCAAGCGTGTGGAGCAGTTTTAACTCAAAACAAAAATGGACTCCAACTTCCAGTAGCATACGCATCTAGAGCATTTACAAAGGGTGAAAGTAACAAAAGTACAACAGAACAAGAACTAGCAGCAATTCATTGGGCAATAACATACTTCAGACCATATATCTATGGCAGACACTTCACTGTCAAAACAGATCACAGACCACTCACGTACTTGTTTTCAATGACAAATCCTAGCTCCAAACTGACACGCATGAGACTTGAATTAGAGGAGTATAATTTCACAGTAGAGTATCTAAAGGGTAAAGATAATTACGTAGCAGATGCGTTATCAAGAATAACCATCGAAGAACTGAAAAACATTACCAGAAATATAAATAAAGTCACTACACGATATCAAAGTAGACAGAAATCCTGCGCAGGAGAAAAACAAATAGAATTGCCTAGGCAATCTATAGAAAAAGCTTCAAAGCCCAACGTATTCGAAGTCATTAATAATGACGAAGTACGTAAAGTAGTGACCTTGCAAGTAAAAAATATGACCTGTTATTTTAAACGTGGAAAAACAATTACTGCAAGATATAATGTTAGCGATTTATTTACCAATGGAATTCTTGACTTAGGTCAGTTCTTCCAAAGGCTTGAAATGCAAGCCGGTATATATAAAATCAGCAAACTAAAAATGGCACCGTGGGAAAATATCTTTGAACAAGTTTCAATTGATAATTTTAAGAAAATGGGCAATAAAATATTAAAATCATTGAGAGTAGCGCTACTCAACCCGGTGACCCTGATAAAAAATGAAAAAGAAAAAGAAGCTATACTGTCTACATTTCACAACGATCCAGTACAAGGAGGTCACACAGGCATTACCAAAACCTTGGCCAAGGTCAAAAGACATTACTTTTGGAAAGGTATGACTCGATACATTACAGAGTACATACGAAAATGTCAAACATGCCAAAAATCAAAAGTGACAACACATACTAAGACTCCTATGACAATTACAGACATTCCAATAAATGCCTTCGACAGGGTAATAGTGGACACAATTGGCCCACTACCAAAATCAGAAAATGGTAATGAATATGCAGTCACACTTATATGTGATTTAACAAAATATTTAGTTGCCATACCAATTATCAATAAAAGTGCAAACACTGTTGCAAAAGCTATATTTGAGAATTTTATTCTAAAGTACGGTCCAATGAAGACGTTCATTTCGGACATGGGAACAGAATACAAAAATTCGATTATACAAGACATATGCAAATTCCTGAAAATCAAAAATTTAACTTCAACAGCTCACCACCATCAGACAGTTGGAACAGTAGAGAGAAGTCATAGAACTTTCAACGAGTACATACGTTCATATATATCAGTTGATAAAACTGACTGGGACATTTGGCTTCAATATTTTGTATACTGTTTCAACACGACACCTTCCATGGCACATAATTATTGCCCATATGAATTAGTCTTTGGGAAAACTAATAATTTGCCAAAACATTTTAATAGTATAAATAATATAGAAGCAATCTATAATATAGAAGATTACGCAAAAGAAAGTAAAGAGCTAGGATAATGATAGAAGATAACAAGAAAAAGAATAAGGAAATATATGATAAAAACGTTAATAATATACATATATCCGTAGGAGATAAAGTTTTATTAAAAAATGAAACAGGGCATAAGTTAGATTTTAAATATACAGGTCCGTATACTGTAACGGAAATAGGAGAAAGAGAAAATATTATTATATCAAACATGAAAAATAAAAAACAAACAGTTCATAAAGATAGACTTAAAATTTTTTATTCTTAAACACTTTGACATCTAGTATGGCCTGATCAACCATACAGATACACAACCTTTATTAATAAATATAATATTTCATTTAAAAAAAAAAAAAAACTTATACCAGTTAATTTCATTTACAAATATTCTTTACAAATTTTTATAAATTTTTATTCAATATTTTTATAACTTTTATGTTTTCATAAACAAATAAGGGGATCGAAATACGCTTCCCACAACCAAATTGGTTTAAATAAAATAAATATATATTCGCAAAAATTAAAAAAAAAAAAATATAAAAAAAAAAATAAAAAATTCTTTTATATTTCTCATATACTAATAAATAATTAATAATAAGAAATAAAAAACTTCTAAAATAACTTCATAGTATTACGTTATTTTTCAAAAGGAGGGAGATGTAGTATGCACATATATAGAGTACACACTGTACCAACGGCAACAATGTCAATGCCGAATATGCAGGATCAGCACTCTTCAAGTGCAAACGCAATCCGATCGCGCACGCCTTACGCGGGCGATAAGCGCTGCGTCGGCAGTTCCCACAGCTTGGCGACAGCAACAAATTGATCCAAATGTAAGTGCACATAACATTCCCTCTCTGAGAACCACTCTCAGATATGTATAAGATTTATATGAAATTAGGCTAATACATAAATCCGCTGCGCCGCTGCCGGCTTGACCGACAGCGCTGCCCCAGATTGAGAGCCAAGAAGGAGTTATGGAAATCAAGGGAGATCAGTCTAAAACTCCTAACAAGAGGAACAACTCCTACAAAGGGGCTTAATACAACTAATTGTAATAATTATACCAGTGTATTTTGTGTTATAACTTTGGACGGGAAAATATGGATTTACAGCACATTGACCACCTCGGATGGAAGCCTCAGCAAAGCAATACAAATTTATATTGGCTGCAGTGGACGCATTCTCCAAGTTTGTATGGCTCTTCCCAACGAAGTCCACTGGTCATGAAGAGGCGATCAAAAAGCTAAGCGAGTGGTCAGACGTTTTTGGATATCCAAAACGCATAATAAGTGACAGAGGAAGTGCCGATTACTGCGTAGGAGACCTCGTCGCCATAGAAAGGACTCAGTTCGTGGCAGGACGAAAATTGGCAAGTCCCTACTTGGGACCGTTCGAGATCACAAACGTTAAAAGAAATGGGCGCTATGATGTACGCAAAGCTGCCCAAGTTGAAGGTCCTCAAACCACTTATACAAGTTCCGACAACATGAAGCTGTGGAGATACGTTGCGGAGAACGAGGAGCTGTTATCATCTGGGTCAGATGATGAAAATCAGGATGGCCGAATATAAGGGCGGGATGTACAACGAAGACGTGTTGGCACTCCTCCCTAATGTTTAAAACTATCGAAAAGAAGTCAGCGAATAAATATTAGCGAGTCCAAAAGCAAGAAGAAATAAGTGGAAGTCGAGAAACAGAAGCAGACACAATCGGTCGTGAATTACGCAGAATTAAAAGTCGTCACAATTTTAATATTAACTTTGTCACTCCGTTATAAAGGAAACTAAACCATAATAATAAACTATCATTTCTATACAAAATACTCTACATGTATTAGTGTTAGTGTTATTAGTGATCAAAAATCACACCAAGAGTGGAAAAAAAGGAGAACTAGGAGAAAGTTAAAGCGAAAATGTAAGCCCCGGTTGCCCGAAAGAAGTGAAGAAAAAGAAAGAAAATAGTGAGCAGTGAAAAGGGCAAGTGCAGAAATGCGCTAAAGCTGGCACAGTGGGTAGAATAGGGCACATTTTTTGGTTTTTTTCAAGTTTTACAGCATTCGGAAAAACCTCACGGAAGCGCTTTCGTCGATAGATTCCCCGAGTTTTGGTTAGTGATATTTCACTGCCCGACTGTCCCAAGTCCCTGTTAAGCGAATGCAAATGTAAAGAAAGAGTTAGAATTTCACGGCTGCAGACATCACGGACGGTGGAACCGGAATTCAAGGGCAACTTTAAATATGTGCGAGTGACTTTGCGGCGAATTCACAGACGCTCATTTACTTTGATTTTTAATGTGTTGTTTTTGGCTGCGAAACGATCGCATATTTCCTTTGATTTCTCCGAAGTTTCTTTTTAGTTTATTTTAATTTTATTTAATTATACGTTTCAAATTTTATTTAAATTCGAGACTATTTTAATTATGTTAGGTAAAATATCCTAGTCTAGGGAAAAATTTGTATCCACTCAGCAAGAGCCAGACATTTTCAATTTATTTCATTGCAATTGCCCAATATTTTTATATTTTTATATTTTTATATATATATATATATATATATATATTTTTAGTCCCACTCGTTGGCGTATGTAATTGCATGTATTTCTTTATTTATCTATTCGTTTTATTATGCCTGTTAGTAATAAGTTATTTTATTAGAATTTAAATATATTTTATAATGTGTTAGAAAACCGCTTTGTTTGCCTATGACTAGGATGACTCCCCTGTAAAAGCTTATCAGTGATCCCAAAAGGGGCCGTTCAGCAAATAATTTGAGATCAGGTATGGAATGGCCAAGGTAGGGAGGGCATCCGGAGTTCCTCCAGAACATCTGAGGACAGTTAGGGATCTTCGAGGAGTTTCTACCTATTTTATCTGTCTGCGCGTCGGTATACGATTGTTCCCCATCTGTATAATTCTTGTCGTAGCACGCAAAATTGGTAGTTTTTTTGGAAATGAATGAAGGCTGAAGATTGAAGGACAAGATCACCACCCCACACAACCGACAAAGAGCAAGCTGGACCTTCGCGCGTGCGTCCTTCATACTTCCATCACCATCGAAGCCAAATGATTCGTTACATTAATAATTATATTCATTTCATAAATTATCTGGCGCCCAACGTAGGGCCAAAATCGTTTTAAATTATAAAAATTTATGCAAGAAAACACAGACGCAATCAGACAAACACTTTCTCTATATCTTTCGCGGCTTTGGCAGTTTCAAGGCGGGCTAAAACAGGTGTTTACATGTTAGCCACGGTTGCCGCGATACTCAGCAAAGCATCTATCTTTCATTCTCATTTTAATTTCTAAATCAGGTTCATAGGATCTATAGTTGAACAACTTGTCCGCAAGTGATCAGCTAGTCACGGCTGAGATGGGAAAAAGGGTGAGAAAAATCTTTTCTATTTTCTTTGGTTTAGGGATCAATAGCAATGAAGAGCTAGACGTTTGGATTAACAGATGGGAAGAATTATCAATAATTCTCCACTGGCCACGGATAAAGACCACATCTTTTTAGTAAACCGAATGGCATCACGTTGATGAAGCGCTTTGGATCTACAGTTGAATTTTCTTTAATAAGAAAACTTCTGACCACGACTCCCAACGAAATTGATAGACCATTAGGAAAAATAGGGTATATTGTTGATTTTTGATTCTGAGCTGGCAAAGCAAACAACATTTGTTTAATTGTTGTTTTGTTTTTGTATTTTTGTCGAAGCATATTCTGCTGACTTGTGAATTAGCTCTGCATAAGCAACAATTAAAATTTATTTTCATCTCCTTTTTACTCCAGAAACTCCGAAGAAAATCGCTGTTTAGTATTTTTGCAGGGAAAGAACCTACGTCAAATGGCAAACTATGTTTATGAATTTATTGATTTGTTTTTTTTATTTGGTTATTATCATAGCAAAGCAAGAGAGCAGACTCTCTTCACATTGTGTCGTTTTAACATTTTTAATTATTTATATTGATTCTTATTGGGATTGAGCACAAGAGAGAAATATTTGTTTAGTATCGTTGATTGATTAGCACAAACTCAGGTCTAAGAAAATATGGCGGACGAAGAGGAGGTGCCGGGGGCAAGCGCCACGAAGTGTACACTGTGCGATAAAGATTTGTCAACGGCCTCAACGTACAAAACAAAATGTGGTCACGAGTTCCACAAGTCGTGTATAACAACTCATTCAAAAAGTCACCGAGAATGTCTAATCTGTGGGGTCACGTGCTTCCAAGGCCTAACCGGCAACAAACCATCTGCAAATTCACCAGCGCAGGCGGGAAAGCCTAGTGAGAATCGTACTGAACAAGATGTAGGAAATCTAGTCAATCTGGCAGTGCAGAGCATGAAGAACGATTTGCTAACTCAGCTGACGCAGCCAATGGCTCAAATAATTGAGAGAAATATTTCAGCATTCACTAATCGTAATACCCAAACTCCGGAAGTCGAGAATTTGAATTTTGCTGTTTTGTGTTATTCTGTTATTTGATGGCAAGGCTCGAAAGTTTTACTGGCGATTTCACAAAGCCACCAGAGAACTTCGTTGGGATCTTCTTTGTCAGGCTATGAGGAAGCAATTTCGAGATACAAGAACAGATGTGGACATTAGGGAAGCGATACGCGATAGGAAGCAGAAAGAAAGGGAAAGCTTCGACTGTTTCTATGACGCGGTCGTCGCTCTGATGGACAGTTTGGAAACGCCTCTCTCAGAAAAATCGATGGTGGAAATTCTGAGCAGGAATCTGCGACCAGAAATACGACACGATCTTTTAAACATTCAGTTACAATCAGTCGATCAGTTAAGGGAAATTTGTAGGCGAAGGGAGAGTTTTTTGGATGAAGTTAGGCGAAATGGTTCTTATCAAAGAGCTACACCGTTTTGGAAACAAGACTCTGAACTTATAGAAGAGCTTATGTCTGATGGCGCTTCTGAATTTTCCGAGTCTGAATTAGAAGTAGAAGTTGGAGTAATGGTCTTATTCTGCTGGAACTGCCGCCAGGAGGGTCATCGTTACCAAGAATGCACAGCGAAACGGAAACTCTTTTGCTGGGGCTGTGGCAAGCCAAATACTTATAGAATATCTTTTGCCAAGTGTCAAAAAAACGAGAGACGGAACACACTGCCTCGTCAGCCGCAGTGTGTTCAACTTCAACGGTTGACGAATCCCGAAGCGAATCAGTAGTTTTTCCAAAGTCAGTCGCAAAAGTAGAAGATCTTAGTCCTACATCTGTATGGCCAAGCTTAGTTAAATCAAACTTAAACTCCATAAAATTTCAACACCATATAAAATTGCAAAGATCTTATTCAAGAAATGCGCAACGAATGAGAAATTATTGGGCAGCCATAAAAACAATTAATACAATTCGTTATAAGGGAAAAGACAAACGTCCATATGCCGAAGTGCGTGTCTTAGGTCGGATAGTTTTGGGTTTGTTAGATACTGGAGCTGCAGTGAGTGTTATAGGTGGAAATCTGGCTCAACAGATATTAAAAAGTCGAATACCGTTCAAACGGGGGTTGTCTTCAGTAAACACCGCAGATGGGACGAATTAATACCCCTGTCCGATATAAAGATCAAGAAAAAACTCTGGATGTGTTTTTAATTCCATCTCTTAGCCAAGATTTATATTTGGGCATTGATTTTTGGTCAAAATTCAAGTTGCTACCACCAGAAATGGAAATTTCCGAAATAGTATCTTCAACCCATGATCTTTCTGCTCAGCAAGACGAAGAGTTGAAAAAGATCATTAGCAAGTTTCCTTCATTTATCGTATCTGGCTTGGGGAAAACTTCCGTCCTGTCTCATTCGATTAATGTTGGGGATGCTAAGCCCGTAAAGCAGCGCCACTTCCCAGTGTCGCCAGCTGTGGAAAAACTTTTATACGCAGAAGTGGATCGGATGCTTAAGCTGGGAGTGATTGAAGAATCAGATAGTCCGTGGTTTTGGTTCGGTTACCAGAAAAGATGCTTATCCTCTTCCACAAATAGACGGTATTCTAGGGCGCCTACCGAAATCCATGTATATAGCCAGCCTGGATTTAAAAGACGCCTATTGGCAGGTACCCCTTGACCCCGATTCTCGTGATAAGACGGCCTTTACCATACCCGGAAAGCCGCTTTATCAATACAAAGTCATGCCCTTTAGATTGACAAATGCTTTGCAAACCATGACGATGGATAAAGTCATCCCGGCAGAATTAAGAAACAAAGTTTTTGTTTATCTCGACGACTTGTTAATCGTTTCTGATGGTTTTGAGTCACATTTGAGGGTATTGGGAATAGTTGCTGGCCACATCAAGGTAGCAGGTCTCACGCTTAATGTTGAAAAAAGCAAATTTTGTATGCGTTCCGTGAGATACCTGGGCCACATCGTAGGAGAGGGCGTTAAAAAGACTGACCCGGATAAGATATCCGCCATGACTGAGTTTCCACTACCAACATCAAGTTCATCAAGAACTTTGCGTCGGTAGCAGCGCCCCTGACAGATCTATTAAAGCCGAGACGTAAGTGACCCCCGAAGGAAAACAAGCATTTGAAGACCTAAAAAGTAGGCTATGTTCACCGCCTGTTCTCCGAAGTCCAGATTTTGGGAAGCCATTTTTCGTGCAGTGCGACGCCAGCAAATCAGGTGTTGGGGGAGTATTAGTACAAAAAACTAGCGAAGGCGATGAATACCCGATAGGATTTCCTTTTACATTTACTTTTGTGCTCTAAGTTTTTTGTGTTTTTCAGTGATTTTTTGCGAGTGTCTTGCGTTTCTTTATAAACAAAGCTTAGCCTAACAACTGTGTTAGTGTTTTTAAATAAATCTCCCAATAAACGGGTACATTGTTATAGTTATTTTAACATTTCTATTGGATTTGTTTAATCGCTTGTCTTTGTTAGTGTAAATCACACTCTTATACTTTTCGTTGTTTTGTGTCTTTGCGGTTTTGGAATTTGATCCCAGTGCCAAATTTACTTGAGGTATTTTTTCAACATTTCTTTGAATAATCTTTTTTTTTCATTATAATGGCTCCAGATCCGGAGTTGACCCTGTTTCTGGAAGCCAACCTGAGGCACAGAATTCGGTGCTGACTGTACCTATTGATACAGTAGGAACCGCTTCTGAGTCCCAGACGAGCGAGGTTCAGATTCCTGCTGGGGGTCGTAAAAAACTGTCGGTTGTTCCACATAGAAAGCAACTATTCGTATCTAGATTTACCCCAGATACAACATCCGAGGATGTTTTGGAATTTAATGGTGCCAAAAAACTGAAAAGTTTATTCTTGGCTTACCAAAATGTTAGAGGACTTAACATGAAGCTACCCAAACTTTATGCGGACTCCTCAGCATTTACCTATGATATTCTGGCATTTACAGAAACTTGGCTGAAACCAGAGATAACCGACTCTGAAGTTTTTTTGTCAAACAGCTTTAATACCTATAGAACCGATCACCTTTCCCGTAGGGGAGGGGGTGTTCTCATCGCCGTTACCTCTACCCTAAATTCGGAGAGAATTCACTCTCATGTCCCCAATAACATAGAATTTGTTAGTGTAAAAGTTTCCCTGCAATCCTTGTCTATTTTTGTTACATGTTCTTATATTCCACCTGGCTCTGACTTAATAATTTATGAGCAACATCTATCTGCTATTCTATTCTCTCTTTCCAACAGAGACCTTTTGATTGTTTTGGGTGACTTTAATCTCCCAGATATTTCTTGGTCCCCTTCTACTGACTCACTTGTCGTTATTCCCTTATCCGCCCATGTTTTTGTGGATGGCCTTTCTGAATTATCGTTACAGCAAGTTAGCTTTATACGAAATTCATTAAATAGACAGTTAGATCTTGTGTTTGTTTCAGAGCCGTCTGAAGTTACGGTATCTAGAATTGACGCTCTTGTGGTACCAGAAGACCGATACCATCCAACAATGGAATTGACAATTTGCCTCCCCTACCTTGGTACCCTCTCTCCTTTAGTTTCTCCAACTAAAATGAGATGCTTTCGTAAATGTGACTATAATAAACCAAACTTAATGATTTCGCAATATAATTGGACAGATCTTTATAACTGTATGGACATCGAAAGTGCCACCGAACTTTTCTATAGCGTTCTAAACACTTTTTTTAAGTGAATGCGTTCCTGATCGGCTTCCTCCAAGGCCGAACAGGCCCCCCTGGTTTACAAATGCGCTTCAAAGACTTAAAAATCTAAAAAAAAAAACACTTATAAAAAGTATAAAAAATCGGGTAAGCCATCCGATTTTTCGAAATATGTGGTGGCTCGATCTGATTTTAATGTTCTTAACAGTCATTGCTATTCTATGTATTTAAATCGTTGTAAATTTGAATTTTCAAATGATCCGAAGCAGTTTTATAACTTTGTTAACGCTAAACGTAAGTCATCGGCTTTGCCTTCATCGGTTCGTTTTAACTCAATGGAGGCATCGACAGATTATGAAATTGCTGATTTATTTGCCGACTTTTTCCAAACCACTTACAGCTCCTCTTCATGGTCAAAATCAATCTACCCTAATCCCTTAAATAGGGCAAATTGTATTTGTTCCCGTATAATTACCGAAAGTTCTTTCTTAAGAGATTTAACAACAACAACTCCTACTTATTCTCCCGGTCCTGATGGACTTCCTGGATGTGTGCTTAAGTTTTGTGCACAAACTATTTGCAAACCTATTCTTAAACTTTTTCATTTGTCTATTTCATCATCAGTTTTTCCAACTATCTGGAAGGACTCTTTTATTATTCCACTTCACAAAAAGGGTGCGTACTAATGTATGCTGATGATGTTAAGCTTTGTTTGGCATACAACAATATAGAGTCTGGTTTCCGCTTACAATCAGACATTGACAATTTTCAAGTATGGTGTGAGTATAACCTCTTAAATTTGAACTGCCTGAAATGTAATGTAATGTCCTTCCACAGGGGTACTCCTACGTTTATAAGTTATTTGCTTCAGAACTTGCCACTTGACCGTATATATTCAGTAAATGATTTAGGCGTTCTTCTGGACCCGAAGCTTAAGTTTGACTGCCACATAATGTTGACTGTTAACAAAGCCATGAGTGTTCTTGGGATCAAAACTTAAGGCTACCTTCCTACCAGAGTAGATTATTATTGCTTAATTTACCGACACTTGCAAATCGTAGAAAAATGCTTGGTACTATTTTTATGCATAATCTTATAATAGGTGATATTGACTCTGTAGAACTTGTAAGCCGCCTAAATTTTAATATTCCCGTTAGACTAACACGTAATTATTATCCTCTTAATTTGCCTCGATGTACATCAAATTTTAGTCTGGACGAGCCCTTTCGCGCTCTATGTAATCAAACAAAAACACCTCTTAACGAGGTAAAAAAAATAGTGACGACCGCACCTTCAACATACAAAAGATCTGATATCATATCTTTTGTATGTTGAAGGTGCGGTCGTCACTATTTTTTTTACCTCGTTAAGAGGTGTTTTTGTTTGATATCAGAAGTTTTTAAAGGGACAATTTATACCCTGGGTTTAATTAACATATTAGTATACCTCATACCATGACCAAAAGTCATCCCCATATAACTTAGTTATTAAAAAACTAGAGCACATAGGATTGACCCCTGATCTTAGCTGAATATATTGCAAGCACTGTAGCGCCATTTCCAGTCGGCACCCTCGAGGAGGGTTCAGTATGAGGATTTTCGCCAACCAAAAAATATATGTATTCACTGCCCAATTAGCATTCAAAAAATACCTTAAAGATACCCATAATTTTCTGAAACTTTTAAATTATCTTTCAACATAAAACAGTATATACACATCTTTGCTGTTACGTGGCCAAGAACATTTAGAGATTGTTGTATCATTAGCTTTGTAAAATGTTCCATTTTTTCTTAAAACTGATGTATAATGTCCTTCATTTAATGCATTTCCATGGTGAAATATGGCACTTGATAAAACAAATCTTTTATTTTCAAATCTAAGCTCACTTTGTGAAGCGTTTGTTAAATTAAAATTTGTTATTTTTCTATTCGCTGCATCGACTAAACTAAGAGAGAACACAAGCACGCGCCCTAAATTTTCTAATAAGGACCGACATTGTAAATAGTTTCCGCAATGTGCACACTCGCTATCTTCAATATTTTTCCAATTACCATAATTAAATGATATTAATTCATTCATTGAGCATTTTCTATCTATAGGAACAGAAAGTTGAGCAATTACGTTTTCTGTTATTTGAACATTTGGCCTATAATCGCAGTTAGAGCATTTTAAAGATTCCACAAGTTTATGTACACATAATTGTTTTATTCGAGCTAGTGATTGCCAGTCTAATAGTTGTCGCAAAAAATCTCCGCTGTCCTGCTGTTCTACGTTGTCAAAAATTCTCGATCGTAAATCTGAAATATTAATGTTTGTCCCCATCATTAAAGGGTTTGTATAATTCAAAAATGATGATTTTAAAATGTTACAATTTTGATCATTTAATACTGATTCCTTTATCAATCTAATATTTATAAGGCATTGAAATGCAGAGTTCGCATAACAAGCATTGTTTGTGTTTTCCATACCACGTATATTATGAGAAATTGCGTTATTATCATTTTTTTTGCTTGTTATATTCTTTTCTAATACAGACGGCTCAATGATAGCTGCTCTTTGCCGCCTTAAATATATGTTTTTATCAGAACAATTTTTATTTTTTTTAGAATTACCAACCAAATGTGGTAGATCTTTTCTGTATTTACGTCTTAATCGATTGTATTCTATAATAGCACCATTATTTGTCTTTATGCTTTTCGGATTAAGGTTGAGAATATGTAGACCGGAAAGGGTTTTCAAACGAGATAAAGCAACATAAGTTTGACCATTTGCGAATATACTGTCACCAATATCAACAACTCCGGAGATGATTGTTAGCCCTTGGCTTTTATGAATGGTTATTGCATACGCCAAGCATATTGGAAATTGTTTTCGAACTATATAAACGTTATTATTTAGTTGAAACTTTGATTCGATGCGTTCAATTTCAAATTCATTTTCCTCGAATTGGATAGTCAACTTTACAACACTTTTAAAAGTACGGGCGTTTACGATACTCACCGTTTCATGCAGCTTCTTTATTATCCCTATAGATCCATTAACTAATCCGGATGCAACATCTAGATTTCTAAGTAACATGATTTTTGCTCCTTTTTTAACTTCTATTGTATCTGCCAAATTAGCAGTTTCTGAGCATTTACCTTTCTTTTTCAGTTTTTCCAGGGATTTAGCTGCTTTAGCTTTCTGAATGGCAGTCTTAGCTTCGATTAAGTCTTCAGCGGTGAGCAATATTTTTTCTGAAGGAATTATTTCCAACATTCCTTCGTTTAACTTTGAGCATTGTTCCCTTGTAGGAAATAAACATATTGTATGTGCAGGCAACTTTCTAATGTATTCGATGAGTTCGGAAAGACATGTTTCAATTGTATCGCTATTTAATTTAGTTTCTCGTTTAGATAAAAGCTGATAATCTTTCTCATCTAAAATGCCTAACCTTAAATGTGCTAAGGTATTTGAAAAATCTTGATCTGATTGTTGTCTGACATTTTGTGTTAGCTCATCATAAGAAAATAACTTGACCCATAAATTTGTAGGGTGCAGACCAGAAAAATGTTTTTGAAATCTCTCTTTAGTCATATTAACAAATGGAGAAGGTTCGTTTACTGGATCTAGTTGCAATAAATCTCCAAGAAATAAAATATTTACTCTTCCAAACCAGCCATCTGGGTGTTCTAAAGTATCAAATATTTCGCATAATCGTAAATTTATATATTGCAATGTTACATTCGAAACCATAGAAATTTCATCAATTATAATTAGGCATACATTTTTAAGGTTATCTCGCATTAATTTTAATTTTGCATTGCTTAGTTGCGTATATTTGGCTATTCCTCCATGCTCAACGGGCAAATTTAACAATCTATGTATAGTTAGGCCATTTACATTACGAGCTGCAATTCCAGTAGGACCAGCCACAACGACCTGTTCTCCAAGGCTTTTTATAATAAATTTTCTTAGTACATTAATTAAAAAAGATTTTCCAGTGCCTCCAACTCCAGAAACGAATTTACGTAACACATTTTTTGGAGATAGTCTCGGATTTTTCAATGTCTTATTTTCAATCTCTGCTTTCCATGTTATACAATATTCAGATACAGTAGTGATAATTTCGTCAAATATTCTCTTCTGATCAATGTTAAGCAGATTAATCTCGTCAGAAATTGATACATTTTTCTCATTTAAAGCTAGATTATCCATTTCATTTAATTCGTTTTCTAACAATATCCAACAATATTTTCACACTCATCATCATCTCGATTTGAATTTTCATTTTCCATAGCATCAGCTACTCTTGCTAAGTCATTTTCAAATTCTTCGCGTATTTTAAGTAACTCTTCTAATTTATCGTGGTAACGCATGGCTTCTACCAACTCATCTTTACATATTGCAAACGCACCCAAATATGTTTCTAAGCCGCATTTAAGATCGTCTATATTACGCCAAGGCTTAAACAAAATTAGAAGACCATAGTAATAGCTTTATTTATTTATTTATTTATTTATTTATTTATTTATTTATTTATTTATTTATTTATTTATTTATTTATTTATTTATTTATTTATTTATTTATTTATTTATTTATTTATTTATTTATTTATTTATTTATTTATTTATTTATTTATTTATTTATTTATTTATTTATTTATTTATTTATTTATTTATTTATTTATTTATTTATTTATTTATTTATTTATTTATTTATTTATTTATTTATTTATTTATTTATTTATTTATTTATTTATTTATTTATTTATTTATTTATTTATTTATTTATTTATTTATTTATTTATTTATTTATTTATTTATTTATTTATTTATTTATTTATTTATTTATTTATTTATTTATTTATTTATTTATTTATTTATTTATTTATTTATTTATTTATTTATTTATTTATTTATTTATTTATTTATTTATTTATTTATTTATTTATTTATTTATTTATTTATTTATTTATTTATTTATTTATTTATTTATTTATTTATTTATTTATTTATTTATTTATTTATTTATTTATTTATTTATTTATTTATTTATTTATTTATTTATTTATTTATTTATTTATTTATTTATTTATTTATTTATTTATTTATTTATTTATTTATTTATTTATTTATTTATTTATTTATTTATTTATTTATTTATTTATTTATTTATTTATTTATTTATTTATTTATTTATTTATTTATTTATTTATTTATTTATTTATTTATTTATTTATTTATTTATTTATTTATTTATTTATTTATTTATTTATTTATTTATTTATTTATTTATTTATTTATTTATTTATTTATTTATTTATTTATTTATTTATTTATTTATTTATTTATTTATTTATTTATTTATTTATTTATTTATTTATTTATTTATTTATTTATTTATTTATTTATTTATTTATTTATTTATTTATTTATTTATTTATTTATTTATTTATTTATTTATTTATTTATTTATTTATTTATTTATTTATTTATTTATTTATTTATTTATTTATTTATTTATTTATTTATTTATTTATTTATTTATTTATTTATTTATTTATTTATTTATTTATTTATTTATTTATTTATTTATTTATTTATTTATTTATTTATTTATTTATTTATTTATTTATTTATTTATTTATTTATTTATTTATTTATTTATTTATTTATTTATTTATTTATTTATTTATTTATTTATTTATTTATTTATTTATTTATTTATTTATTTATTTATTTATTTATTTATTTATTTATTTATTTATTTATTTATTTATTTATTTATTTATTTATTTATTTATTTATTTATTTATTTATTTATTTATTTATTTATTTATTTATTTATTTATTTATTTATTTATTTGTTTATTTATGTTTGTATTTATTTATTTATTTATTTGTTTATTTATGTTTGTATTTATTTACTTATAGAATTGTATAATGGAACAGTTTAAAACAATTTTAACTATTCCCTGACCTTAAAATACAGTTTGGATACGCACATACTAAATTCAATGCTTAGGCAGCGTTAGTTGTTCGAGCCGGCAAAAGTGGCTATTTTCCTATAAAAATAACTTTTAAACGTGACTTTTTACAGTAATGTGTTATATACCAAAATTTAGGGAATCTCAAGGGCTATACAGTTTAAAGTTGTAAGGATCGTTAGAGCCGTTTTTGAGAAAATTAAAAAAAAGCTAAAAAGAAAGTTTAAAAAAAATTTCTTTTGTTCATATCTTTTTAACATTTAATGAAGGGCATTTATAGCATTTAAAAATACCTTTCAAACGAGATGCAGCTTTAGTAGTATAGAAGTTACGGCTTTCCGAATTTTAGCTATTTATAGCTGTTTTCCGGCTAAACTAGCGAGTTGAACAAAAGTAGAACAAAAGTTTTTTATATCGAAAATTAAATTTTCATTTTGGGAAGAAGAAGAAAATCTTATTTTGGCTATAACTTTCGAACGGAGCGTCGGATTTTGACAAATGACCCCTCATTCGACGAGTATTTCAAAATCAAAAGGAATACAACTAAAACATTGCGAGGGGGCATTTATCCCCACCGGCCCCAACAGCTCCAAATTTCGAAATTTTCACTTTTTCACTTTCACCGCTCTCTCTCCCAAGCCAATTGATTTTCTTAAAGTCTTGGTATGTAATCCTTTAAGTTTTTGCAATACCTTTCGATTGGTGTATTACTCATTACGATCGGACTATCACAGCAGATTTTCAATTTTGCGGCTATATAATAGTAGTCGCCTTCGCACACTCTCCTGGTGCGCTTCGTCACTACATGGACTGCCGTCCATAGTGATAATTATAACAACCTTTATCATTTAATTTGCATTTCAACTTCTATCCCGGTATTAAAAACTAATATTTTAACTCATTTGCTTCACTCCTAATTGCTTTTTTATTCTCATTATGTGTCCCGTTTTTTTTTGTTTTATGTATTCTTCCTCGCGAACTCGCATTCTTGCCCAAATTGATAAAAGGGCCCGCGCGTAACAAGCACGTGCTTGGTGTCGTTGGGCCACTTGTTTGTACTGCTCGTAGTGCATCAACGTCCATATATATATATATTCGTTTCGAAAAAGTTGAACAAGGATGCCCTATCTCGAGTGAATGAGGAATTGGCATCGCTAGATGCAAATCAGAGTTTAAATCGGCAGAATACAAAGATTATGTTGACGGAGTGAAGGCGAACAACAATAAATTGCCAGATATCAAAAAAGTAGATGGCTTAGTGTATAAGAAAACGGAATTTTCTACTGGGGATTCGTTGCACGATCAGTTTGTCTGGAAACTTTGGATTCCAAAAGGTTTGATCCAGGAGGTCCTAGGGAACGCACATGATCACCCCATGGCTTCACACGGGGGAATTCACAAGTGCGTAGATATTATTATTGGCCTGGATTGATAAAAGATGTGAAATCCTAAGTGTTAGCCTGTGATACGTGTAAAATGACCAAAGCACCGAATTCTGTACAGAGACCGCCCATGGGTGTACCTCCAGAGTCTGAGAGATTCTTTCAAAGAATATACATGGACTTTTTGGGGCCTTATCCACGCTCCAAATGAGGTAATATTGGCATTTTTATTTGTCTTCTTAAAGGCCGTAAAAAAACTAACGGCTGATGGTATAATTAAATATCTGCAACAGGAATTGTTTCACACCTTTGGAGTACCGGAAACGGTTGTTTCCGATAACGGGTCCCAATTCAAATCTGACGCATTTCAAAAGTTTCTCCGTAGCTATAAAGTAGGTCACACTCTTACGGCAGTGTACTCGCCACAGTCTAATGCGTCTGAGCGGGTAAACAGATCGGTCATAGCGGCTATTCGATCGTACGTTAGGCCCGACCAAAAGAACTGGGACGAAGAGCTGAGTAGCATTTGCTCCGCGTTGAGATCGGCCATACATTCTAGCTTGGGGACAAGTCCCTATTATATGGTATTTGGGCAGCAGTTTGTGGGTTCTGGGTCAACTTATAAGTTGCTAGGGGCGTTGGGGTTGTTGCAGGATCGTTCTGTGGCCTTCTCTAAGGAAGATTTTCTGGAGTTGGTACGGGGAAAAGCCGTCGAAATAATAAAAAAGCGGAACGCCAAAAATGAGCGACTTTACAATCTTCGCTCTCGAGAAATTTCCTATAATTTTGGCCAAGAAGTGTTTCGAAAAAATTATAAACGAAGCAATTTCCAAGCGGGATATAATGCCAAGCTGGGCCCAAGTTATGTCAAAGCTAGGGTGCGGAAAAAGGTGGGAAATTCGTATTATGATTTGGAGGACCTACAAGGCCACTTTGTCGGAAGGTATCATGCAAAGGATATGAGGCAATAAAGCAACTGCCTCAAGCGCGGTTGTATCAGTCTTGGGAGTCTCACCCCCAACACTGATCTTGTGGAGGGGGCAATTTGTAACGCTTGTGGCAGATAAAGGGATTAGCAGAGCCACCTAGGGGTCAAACGGTGATGGTGCCGCCATCTACTTTTCGGCTGTGGTACTACCATTGGGCTAGAGGAAGAACTGTGGAGGGGATAGGTTTTCGGAGACAAAGAGGCTACAGAGCCAATTGTCAATCTTACAAAAATGGCGAAGTCTTAGTCTGGGAGAGCGGTGGCAAAATCAAAATCAGCGCTGAATCCAACAAATTAGGGTAAGCTCATAGACAGTCAGGGACATACGTATAGCAGCCATCTAGAATTTTTATAATTACTTAGGTTTGGCGCTTAATGCAGAATATTTAAATACCCATTATCTGGAGTGAGCCGCTGAAAGCGAAACGAGGCCAAAAGAAAGGCATATTTATAAAATTTCTATCTCTGGGGCATAGGCAAATCGAGTGTATTTGGCGAAGGGAATCGAGCCGCCAAGTCTCCATAGAGTTGTTCGATGCAACTTCCATCAACTACAACCAGTAATTGAATTCGCCGATATATGAGTTAATCCCGCTTCCTCTCTCTCCCCTAACTCGCCAAGCTTCGAGTGTGGTGGTCTTGAGTGGAATTTTGAGAGAGCAGTTTTCCTTGGCCAGCGCGAAACGTCGGACGCATGATCGCCGAGTGGCCGTAAAAGAACCGGGAAGAAGGAGCAGAAAAATGTCCGGCTGAATGCGGGTTGCCGGATTAGTGGGTTAAGAATTTTTTTACGTATTAGTGTTAGTGTTATTAGTGATCAAAAATCACACTAAGAGTGGAAAAAAAGGAGAACTAGGAGAAAAGGCGGAGAATCGGGAAATGTAAGTTTAAAGTTAAAGCGAAAAAGTAAGCCCGAAAGAAGTGAAGAAAAAGAAAGAAAATAGTGAGCAGTGAAAAGGGCAAGTGCAGAAATGCGCTAAAGCTGGCACAGTGGGTAGAATAGTGCAAATTTTGTGGTTTTTTTTCAAGTTTCACAGCATTCGGAAAAACCTCACGGAAGCGCTTTCGCCGATGGGTTCCCCGAGTTTTGGTGAGTGATATTTCACAAATAAAAAAATATATTTTTCCCTTTGATTTGGTAAACTGAAAGCATAGAAAATGAATAGCATTTGCCCCACTGCCCCAAGTCCCCGTTAAGCGAATGCAAATGTAAAGAAAGAGTTAGAATTTTACGGCTGCAGACATCACGGATAAACGGGGAATGGCAAACGCGTAATTTCAAGGGCAAGCTCTCTCTCTCCGTTTCTGGAACGGTGGAACCGGAATTCAAGGGCAACTTAAAATATGTGCGAGTGACTTTGCGGCGAATTCGCAGGCGCTCATTTACTTTGATTTTTAATGTGTTGTTTTTGGCTGCGAAACGATCGCATATTTCCTTTGATTACTCCGAAGTTTCTTTTTAGTTTCTTTTAATTTTATTTAATCATACGTTTCAAATTTTGTTTAAACTCGAGACTATTTTAATTATGTTGGGTAAAATATCCTAGTCTAGGGAAAAATTTGTATTCACTCAGCAAGAGCCAGACATTTATTCAATTTATTTCATTCCAATTGCCCAATATTTATCTTTTTAATCCCACTCGTTGGCGTATGTAATTGCATGTATTTCTTTATTTATCTATTCGTTTTATTATGCCTGTTAGTAATAAGTTATTTTATTAGAATTTAAATATATTTTATAATGTGTTAGAAAACCGCTTTGTTTGCCTATGACTAGGATGACTCCCCTGTAAAAGCTTATCAGTGATCCCAAAAGGGGCCGTTCAGCAAATAATTTGAGATCAGGTATGGAATGGCCAAGGTAGGGAGGGCATCCGGAGTTCCTCCAGAACATCTGAGGACAGTTAGGGATCTTCGAGGAGTTTCTACCTATTTTGTCTGTCTGCGCGTCGGTATACGATTGTTCCCCATCTGTATAATTCTTGTCGTAGCACGCAAAATTGGTAGTTTTTTTGGAAATGAATGAAGGCTGAAGATTAAAGGACAAAATCACCACCCCACACAACCGACAAGGAGCAAGCTAGACCTTCGCGCGTGCGTCCTTCATACTTCCATCACCATCGAAGCCAAATGATTCGTTACATTAGCCGAACTGAGTACTAGGCTTTCATCGGAATTCTTCCGCTAAATCTGGTATTTCCTTACCATTTCTTTAGCTCAACTGAGTTTTTTGTCAGCCGCTGCTTTCGGTAAATTCACAGTGTTCGACAAATTCAAAGCTGTTATCAAAGATAAAAAAGAAAACATTATGCTACAAGCGCAGCAGCGGAATAATTTGTATTTATTCGAAATGAGTTCGCAGAGTAATATTGTTTGTATGGCAAAAGAAAATACACTAGCAAGGAAATGGTACGATCGGTTCGGCCACTTAAATTTTCAGAGTTTAAAGCAAATAGCAGATCAGAATCTAGTGACCGGAATTCATTTTCAACATGTGCTAACGAACATTAGCTGCGATACATGCTACATTTCGAATATATGTGCGCTACCACACCCACAAAGAGCAGACGTGAAATCATTGGCCGGGAACCGCAACTTCGTTACATTTATAGATGATCAATCTAGAAAAATCCATGTTTATTTCATGCGTGCGAAAATTAAGGTACTGGAGAAGTTTAAGCTGTTCAAGAACTACGTGGAATGCCAAAAAGGAAGAAAAATCAAATAGCTGACGAGCGATAATTGCAAGGAGTACGTCAATAATGAAAAAAAAAACCGCTCAAAAAGTACTGCTGACTTTTTGTATAAAAAAAACATTTTCTGTGGGAATTGAACTCGTGCTTACAGCACGGGGAACCAACACACTAACACCCAGCCCACATGTTGGGTTGGATTTATGTGGAATAGTTCATAACATCTTGTTAAGTCGTTTTACTAACATATAAATGACATAAAGTCCTAAGGTTGATACAACTTTTTGTATTTATGCATACCATAACGCGGTTTCGTTTTAAAAGTTTATACAAAGAAAAGACCTTCTTTTATTAACTCGATGTGTGCTCCGGGGTTCCACCTACAAGCACAAATTTAAAACTTTGTAAAATTCCGTACAGAACGGCTGCAATCGCACTTTGAGTGATATTTTTAAGCGAAATAATATCGCTCACATAATAATCATTATTTCTGAGCGATATTTTTTTTCGCTTACAAATAATAATTAAATTGTGATTTTTATTTTTTCACTTATAATGATTACGGTCCCTGCACTACACGAAAAAAAAACAAGAGAGAACGCTAGTGCCCCGACTATCAGATACAAACAGACAGACAGACAGAAATGCTTCCTTCTAGGTGTTACATACTTTTGCACGAATACAATATACCCTTTTACTCTACGAGTAACGGGTATAAACACCATCCGAGATGTGGAACAAGCGTTTACTTTTAGTGAAGCGTCTCAGGATTTTCGGCTCACGTGCAAATGCCACGGACAAGACGTCACGAGGAAAATTCAAACCAAAACCATGCAGCAAAAGCATACCGCCTTTATGACCCAGGGAGCAGAAGTATAATTGAGCGACGATATGTTAAACTTGTTGAAGGTGAGTTTGCCGAGAAAAATGATAGTCCCCAAATATCCAACTTCGAATCAAACGACAGTGGTTGCTCTAATGAATGAATGAATTTTATTATGATTAGGTTGCTAAGATATTTTAGTGTTTTCTGGCAGAGCATTAAAAATTGCAAAACATGTACATTTTTAATGCAAAATAAGGTTAGAAAAATTCGCTTATATTCTTTGGATTAATGTCAGCATAGAAATATTTAATTGTACCATAAATTGTTCAAAACTTCCCCAAATGTTACTTTATTGAAAAAGGTCGATAGTAGTCGACTGAAAATCGACTGAACAATCGCAAAGCATACTACCGACTTGTAGTCGACTTCAGTCGATTTTTTGTCAGCTCTAGTATCTCGGTTCAATCAAAACTATATCTTGTGGTATACAAAATTATATTTAGGTATATTTATTAAAATATGACGGTATTTCTAGCACAGTGGCGCCTTTTGATAATAAATCATAACTTTTGAACCAATATATTTAATCGAATGATAATTATACCTTTAAAATTAGTGTTTGGGACAGAGCAGAGGCGTACTTACAAACCGGCAAAGTCAAAATTTATAAACAAATTCATTTTTTCCGAAAAACATTTTTTTTTGTTTATTTTTTTTGTTATGCTTTAATTTTTTAAAATAATTTTTAAAAAAATTATGAAATTAAATTGATAATTTATTTTTTGATTTTGTATCGTTATAAAATAATTTTCAGTCCAACCATTTAAAAATAAAACAAGAGAGAACGCTATAGTCGGGTGCCCCGAATATCAGATACCCGTTACTCAGCTAAAGAGAGTGCGAGGGAGATGGATGTGTAAAACTTTAATCGCGCATAACTTTTAAACGAATAGTCCGATTTGGAAAATTTCTTCTACATTTCAATAGGTATTGATAAACACAATAAACTTTTCCAAAATCATTAAAGGTGTGGGCGCCAGACACAGACACACACACACATAAAATCGTTTAAAGCGATTGTGGGCGTTAGAGGGGGCGTGTCCCTCTGCTGAAACAAAAATGCGCTGCGTAGGAAGCCCAAGAATATGTGTGGGTAATCCCAACTTTCTAGCTTTTGTAGTTTCCGAGATCTCAGCATTCATACGAACGGACAGACAAGCATGATCAAGAATATATATACTTTACTTTTGCACGACTACAATATACCTAATATACTCTACGAGTAACGGGTATAATAATCAGAGCTCGTAAAAAAAGGTCTCACTTGTGCTTGTTGTCAGGAAAAAACCGCTTACATACTGACCCCATACGAACCTGTCAGAGAGAGACCCCAAAATATCGTTTGCCCCTGGGTTGCTCCTGCTCAACCGATGACCGATTTGGTTTGCTCGATCGGGTCTGTGTTCACCCGAGACCCTTTTCACCGAAAATACTCTACAAAAGGTCTTTTGAGCATATATGTATGCTTCTCGTATAGCTCGGTAAAAATTTTTACACAGCTTGCTTTGTTGCAAAAATAAAGGGTCATACTGTACATTAGCGGGCTCACCCCCGAAATTCGAGAAAAAATTATCCTCGATGGACCGCGATTTCTTAAGAATTTACGTGCAAAAAGAACTTGGCGGTCGGCCATGGTTCTCTTGTAATTGAATTTGCTATAAAAAACAAGGGTGCTTTTCTCATATTTTCAATCAAAGTAATTACGTTTAAATGAGTTCCTATAATATTAATTAATTGTTTAAATGAGTTCCTATAAAATTATTTAATTTCTTAAATGAGTTCCTATAAAAAAAAGTGTAGACTTTTGTCACATTTTTTTAATTGTATTTTTTGTCTAATGAAAAAACTTATGCAAATAATCATGTTATGAGTGGAGCGTGGTCTGTAAAGGACATGATTGAGATTTTAGTGAAGGCCAGGAACGATCATAGCCATCCAAGGTCCCCCACCATTTTAATGCATTAAATAAAACTCAAACAATTTGTATCTTTATATTTATTTAAATAGTTTCAATGAACACTTTTCCGCACCACCATTGAGGTAAAGTTCCAGGCGCGTTTTTTTATAGTGGTGTCCCCGTTAGGCTTCAGATCCGAATATAACAAAGAGTCTCCTAATTAACAGCTGAGTTGTTATCGAAGGTGTCCTAAAAATATATATGCGAAATTTTATGATGTATGTTAAATTTGAAATTAAAACATCGTGTAAGTACAAATTAAAAAAAAAATGGAACGAGTCACAAGTAAAATTTGGCATGAAATTAAAAAAAAATCGCGGCGATTTGAACTTTCTCATCTATACCGAGAAACTCTCCAAACGTTACAGAGCAAGACTGGCACGTCATGTTGAACAATATGAATCAATAAACAACAATTTTTGATAAAAATTTGAATATTAGGGAAACTTGAAAGACAACTCGATTTTTATAGCAAGTATGAGAAAAGCACCCTTGTTTTTTATAGCAAACCCAGGAACTTTGAAATTCAATTACAAGAGAACCATGGCCGACCGCCAAGTTCTTTTTGCACGTAAATTCTTAAGAAATCGCGGTCCATCGAAGATAATTTTTTCGCGAATTTCGGGGGTGAGCCCGCTAATGTATAGTATTACCAAATAAAGACCTTTTGTAGGAACCCTTTTGTTGTTTTGCTCACCTACTGACTGTCAATATATGAGCGACGAACGATTTTGTTCGTATCGAGCGGTCAGTTGGGGACCGACCCGAGTGTTCCGGTCAATCAAAAACCCGAGACCGAGAGCACGAACGAAACGAAAAACGGGTTGTTGTTCAGACCCTGAGCTAGACATTCTCAATTTTGGGTTCTTTCAACTGTGCAGCCCGACTATAAATTATTCGGTTGACCGTATTTTACGAGCTCTGATAATAATCGTTCTCCCATTTCTAGTCTTGTCAAATTATGAATTTTGGTGGAATAATTGGTTAAAAAAAAGTAGACCAAAACATCAAATGAATTGTTGAAATCTATGCCACCTAGATTAAACTTTATGATCAAAGGCAACAGTGCGTATGAGTGATTAACTTTGAAAACAATTCGCAGACCCTAAAACGCTATTTTTTCAAAAAATTTCTTTTGGTATATCTTACATACCTCAATACAAATGTAGACCGCCCTAATGCAAAGTTGCACGTGTTTTTCATTTCTGTACGGCAGCGTCTTGTTTCCTTTTTGTTTTAAAAGCACTTATGTTTGTTTATATGTATATATATATACGCTTTACTTACCTATAGTAGAGCTAGCGAGACAACATGCTTGAAGTAAGTCAGTTTGAATTGCGAATCCGTCTTTTTCGCTTTCACTCATGTCATTTTGCTTCATTTTTTGCGCTCTTTTTCTAAGTTAGAGAATCTCCGAGAGAGAGATTTCGGCAAAATTATATTATTTAATATCAATTTTATGATTATTTTATGTTAAAAACGATATGAGTATGCAAAACCTGATATTTACATGAGCATATCAATTTTACGGCGACGTGCTTTTTTGTGTGTAGAAGAAATATTAATATTCTGAAGAGTAGAATGTAATATTAAAAAAAACACCGAAGCTTGATTTTTGTTGACGTTTTTTTCCCGCTATTTCCTATGGTAGGTCCGACTTATATACTACCTGCAATTAAAATTAGACTTTTGGGAAAGTTTCATCCCGATAGCTTAAAAACTGAGAGATTAGTTTGCGTAGAAACGGACATACGGACGGACATGGCTATCTCGTCCAAAAATGCTGATCAAAAAAATATATATTTATTTATTTCTGCAAGGGTATTAAAATCAATTACTATACATATGAGGGTTGGTAAAATAATCGATCGCAATATCGATACTATCGATGGTTTAAAAATTTAGGAAACTTCGATGCTTGGGGCCCACAATCGATAATATCGCTCAAAAAATAATTTAACGATTTTAAAGTATATATTTTAGAAAACGACGGTATTTTTATTGTTAGGGCTCAACGTTAAATTTTGTTTCACGCGTTTTGATTCAGCAGAAGTTTTATGATACAAAAACAAGTTTAAATTATATTTCTTTTTCATAATTATAAACGTTACTCGTAGAGTAAAAGGGTATATTGTATTCGTGCAAAAGTATATAAAAGGGAGAAGTAAGCTTTTCCGACCCTATAAAGTATATATATTCTTGATCAGGATCACTAGCCGAGTCGAACTAGCCATGTCCGTCCGTGTGAACGCTGAGATCTCGGAAACTCTAAAAGCTAGAGGATTGGCATTTTGCATGCATATTCTTGGAGTTCATACGCAGTTCATTGGAAAATCAAAATTATATTAAATGGGACGCGAAAAACACGGAAGTTGTTTAGTTAAGTAACGGGTATCTAATAGTCGAGGCACTCGACTATAGCGTCCTCTCTTGATTTTTAATGTAGCGTGCCTGTTTTAACTTTAATTTGGAAACTACAAAAAAAAAATGGTCTATGCGGATAGTTATGTAACTATAAAAAATAGTTACGTGTGTTTTGTTTTTGCTAATTGTGTGTTTTTGTTGTTGTGAAAGTAACTATTTATACCGGTTACTCGTAGAGTAAAAGGGTATATTGTATTCGTTCAAAAGTATGTAACAGGTAGAAGGAAGCGTTTCCGAACTTATAAAGTATATATATTCTTGATCAGGGTCACTAGCCGAGTCGATCTAGCCATGTCCGTCTTTCCGTCTGTCTGTCCGTCCGGATGAACGCTGAGATCTTGGAAACTACAAAAGCTTGAGAGTTGGGATTACCCACACATATTCTTGGGCTTCCTACGCAGCGCAGGTTTGTTTCAGCCAAGGGCAACGCCCCCTCTAACGCCCACAATCGCCTAACGCCCACAATAAAAGGTGTCTGGCGCCCACACTTTTAAAGATTTTGGAAAAGTAAAGATCTGTATACATTTATCAATACCTATAAAAATTTTTCAAATCGGACCATACTATATCTCCATCTCGCTCGCACTCGCTTTAGCTGGGTAACGGGTATCTGATGATCGGAGCACGCTACTCTTGTAGGAACTACCGTTCCTATTAAGGTCAAACTAATAGGAAAAATGCAGTTTGGTATTACAAAGAAAACCCTACCAATTTCAACGTGGGACAATAACTTTTTGCTACTTATTTAGTTCTAAAGAAGAACACTCGAAGGTAGCGGAATATTTAGCAACAAATGACGCACCTCTTTCGGTTCGTGTCGCTCCTTATTTTTCCTTCTGCGGCGGCGCTCCGCTGTTGCTTTAAGCCTCCTTACAATGATTTGTGTTTCGGGAAAATTTGAAAGTCTTCAGCGAATGAGTATCTTTTTAAAATGAGTTTGCTATTAGGTGTTGGAGCAATATGATGGTATTTTTGAGAACGTGGATGTAACGTGTTGCTAAATATTCCGGTACCTTCGAGTGTAATTTATAATTTATAACATCAAAAGACTGCTTTGTTTTTTATTGTTTTATTAAATTATGCAGAAAGTAATGGTGGTCCCATGACCAAACTTTCAGGAGCCAACAAGAAATATGTATTAAACATTATACTATTTTGTTATAAATATTAAAAATGCCGATTTGCAGAAAACCGCGAATGAAATATTTTTTTTTAAGTTTGGACTATATTTTGTGCTGGAACTATTATTGGTGTTATTTTAATCTGAAAGCTTGGCAAAAATAATAATTTTTGGGTATTTTTATTGATTTTTTACCCCACGCAATTTCAAATTATAAAAGAATTTAACAACAAAATAGCATCACCATATCTTCGCTTCTGTCAAGTGGATTTTTTTTTACCTTTTTTAAAAATTTTTTTTAAATGGTGTGATATTGTCATAAAAATTAGATATCGTTTTGAGACCATGAAGATACGTTTCACAAAGAATCACTCATAGGTAAATTTTACCGATCAAATTTGTTTGTATTGTAACGAACCGTTTTTAACTGTTTGATCGCTACGTAAACGCCGCGACTAGCTCAGAGATATTGTGTGTTCGTCCCACCAAATTTGTATTACGTGACTGCCCGTGACCCAAGAAAATGCAGTGATATCCGATTGGGACAAATCGGAAAACTTTATTAAGTTTTCTTTTCGCTGGAATTGTGTTCTACGTCAGCTGGCTGTTGCGGCTTGCCTGGTCGGCGACTTGCCTTCCTCGGCTTACGATTCTCCTCGTGCGTTTCACGGCGGCGCTCCTCGACGGCGTCGCTGCTCTCGTATCTCTTCGTGCTCTCCACCGGCGTCTCACCCGTTCCACCCGGCACGTAGGACTCAAAAGTCTGCACAACCTTCCTTTCGGGTCCGACCAAAATGATCCTGGGACCACCTGTTTCGTCGTGTTCCCTGAGGTCGGTCTGGCTCTAGCCTGAGAAGCAAATGTCCCGACAGGTCAAATCCGAGGATTCGGCCTTATCGTCAGTCCACTGTAACTCCGACGCCTGGCACACACTCTTGATCCGTGCTTACCCTGCCGGTAGCTCGTCCTTCTCTCGACTCTGCTCCTGTCCAGCACTCGTTTCCACTCCAATCTCTGCTTCCTGCAGATCTCACCGTTGCAGTCTCAGCCTTGGCCTAGCGTCTTGACTCTGGTATCTTGATCTGGGCGTTGAGCACTCGGTTACACGGTACTCTCACGGTCACGCACTCGATTGAATCCTCGCACTTGAATCTTGGTATCTGGTTTTCTTTTCTCACTTGTACTTTCGCTCGCGTATCTCGGTTGACTGTCTCGAGCTGCGCCTGCGCCCCCTTTTATAGGCTGCGGCGTGGTCCCGTTATTTCCCTTTTTGCACACGGCTCGCTAAGGTCCAATGTCCAAGGGTGTCCCGTTAGTTCCCTTTGCACACGGCACGCATCGGGTCCAAGGTCCAAGGGAGTCCCGTTAATTCACGGTGCCTCCTCTTTGCGCCGGTTCAAAGTCCACGGCTTTACCGTTCGACCTCATTGCCCTTTGGCGGCGTGGGTCCAAGGTCCAGCGCGGCACCGTTATTTCACGGTCTCTCCGCTTTGGCCGGGTCCAAGGTCCAGTATTTACCGGTGGACCTGGATGCCCTTGGAGTCTGCCGCATTCTCGCTGCCTTTGCTGTTGCTAGGGGCTCTCCTGCCTCGAGATTTGTGGGGAGTTTTACGACTCCTCACATCTCCCCCTTTCTTCGGAAATTTTTGAAGAAGGTGCTTTCTCCTCCCGACGCACTCCGTCGACGCCTCTCAGCTCCCTCGTTGTACTCCTCGTCCTCTCTGCTTCCTGGTTCCCTACTCCTGTTGTTGGCCATCAGTCCGGACGCAGCGGCGCAGTCTCAGCCGTGTCCTGTAGGCGTCTTGACGACCGCGTCTAACCCTCGCTGATGCCTTTCTCCTGCCGTTTGGCCACCGGTCGGATCGCAGCGATGCCAGCCTCAGCCGTGTCCAATAGGCATCTCGACCCCCGCGTATAGACCCCCCCGGCGCCGTCCTTCTCCTGCTCCTGACGATTCCTCCTCCTTGGTCGCTGATCCTCGCCTCCGGACGGAATTTTTGAATTTCCGCGCCACTCCAACGTCGAAATCCACCACTTCTCTCTCCGCAGTCTGGCAACTCCGCTTCATCTCACAATTGCGTTCATCGATCGTGGTGAGCGGCGTTGCCACTTCCATGTCTTCAATTCCATATGTTCCGTGTCCAGCGTTGCCATTTTCATTGTAGTTCGCAGTGTGACCCATAGTGTGGCCACTGTGAAAAATCTAGTATTTTTCCATGTCGTGTTCCCTATCGATCGCACTATCGATCGACCGCCGCTATGGCAGCGCCCCCATCCCTATTTTTCACTCCCGCGTGGCCGCTTTGCGATGGTAAGTGTTTTTTTGTTGGTTTTCTCAGTTTTCCAGCCATCTAACCATTTCTTTTCCTCTTGCAGCTCCATGGCGATGAATGAATGCATGCCCCTGGATGCTCCGGGGTGCGAATCCTGGCCCCCGCGCGCCCCGGAAGACAACTTGCGGCTGCAAGTGCCCCCGTGTCCCGCGCCTGCGGCAGCCTCGCGTCGTATTCGCCGGCCCGCGCGCCTGGCTTTCGCGCCCCTCGATCCGCTCCTGGCATGGCTGTCGCAGAGGTCGCTAACCCCTTTTTTTGTTGCTGTGCTGCAGAGCTACTGCTTGTGTTGTTGTGGTTGTTGTTGGCGCTGGCTGCGCCTGCGCATATGCTGCCGCGCGTACCCTCCCCTGTCCCAGAACATATTTTCTCTTGGTTCTATCCCCGATCTGGGGCTCCTTTTTATTCGGCGCGGTACACCTTTACGACGCCGGTCGCGGACACCTTGATGCGGTACCGGACCCCGTCAGCGACGACCAACTTGGCCCATCGCTTCTGCCGCGCTCTCCCTTGCTGCCGTCGTGCCTCCGTTGCCAAGCTCGGTGGCCACTCCTCCTCCGCGATCGGCGTCCACGGCTCGCCGCCCGCAGAATGCTGCCGCTGCAGCTCCGGCCTCTCCGGTGGGGCACGAGCCTCGGGGCACGAGTATTGCCGCGCGATCTTCGGTGCCGGTGCGGGCCACTCCCACGCCGTCTTCTCCGGGCCCTCGTCCTCTCCGGCCGTCCTCTTCTTCTGCTCCTGTGCCGGCCATCTCCACGTCACGACCGCCTCGTGCCACGTCCTGCCCTCTGCCTCGACCACCCGTCGCTCCTCCGCGATCCGCCATGACTCCTGCTGCTCCTGCAGCGGTGGTGAGGGCGGTGTCGCCGGTGGTGGTGGCGGTGTGGTTGCCGGTGGCGGCGGTGGCGGTGGTGGCGTTGGCGGTGGCGGCGTTGGCGGTGGTGGCGGTGTGGTTGTCGGTGGCGGTGGTGGCGTTGGCGGCGGTGGCGGCGGCGGTGGCGGTGATGCCGGCGGTGGCGGCGGCGGTGCTGGTGATGCCAGCGGTGGCGGCGGCTGTGGCTCCCACAGGCGGGCCTCCTCTTCCTCGGCCGCCTTGAGCATCCTCTGAATAGCGGCTTCGGTAGCCGCCCTCCGCCTCATTTGCCCCACCATCCGGGCGTGAGTAACTCGGCGCTCCACGAACATTCGCCGGAAATCCCTCGGGCGATCCGTGGGTGGTGCCATCCCTAGCGGGATGTAGCCCTTTCCCTGCCGCGCCATTTCGATGCGGTAGGTCTTGAGCCTCACCCGCTCCTCTCGTCGCAGGTGATCCTCTTCGTCCGAGGACACCTCCGGGGTGACCGAGTCCAACGCCCCCCCGGTCTCGTCGTCGTCGTCCGACGAGAGCGACACCACGGATCCAGCGTCGTCTGGTATCCGCTCCTCCTCTTCCGCGTCGTCCTCCAGATCCACGTCGGGAATCTCGCCGCGGTCTTCTTCGTTTTCCGTCGGCGACGGAGAGCGCGACGCCAGGGGTGACGCGCACAGCTGGAGGTAGGATTCGGGGTCCTGCCTCCATGTCGCTACGGGCTGTTCCCCGACGCCGGCTCCGCGTGCCTCGGATTGGGTGGTGCGTGTTGCTGCTGCTTCCATGTTGCTTCTCCTCGTGAAAATTTCGAATAGGCAGATCCGCTCTGCTCTACTCTCCGCGTAACCTCTGTTTTTCCGCCGCGCTCCTGTTCCGTTATTCCGAAGGGCTTGTACCGGTAACGGGACTTGACCTCCGTGTACGCCTCCTACGGAATTGCATCGGTGTGCGTCAGCCGGTAACGGTAATCGCGGTTTTGACCCCGCTCTCGCGCTCCTGATTGTGTGTGTGTGCTCGTGTATCCGTGTGTGTTCCGTGTGTTGTGCCTGTTTCGATACACCGTATCGTCCTCTCTCTTTTCCCGCTAATGGAAAGCACAGTGTTCCCTCGACGTCGTGGTCGTTCCACTCTGTTCACTCCCGGGCTTTAGGTCGCTTATGTGTGCTGTTTTTTCCCTGCCGCTTTCCTCGTGTCGTACCTTGCAGATCACAGGCGAGGTGAACTTTGTGATTTTAAACGGCCCATCGAATTTTGGGGCCAGCTTCGCCGCGAAGCCCTCTACTGCCTTGGACAGGTGGTGCTCCTTGACCCAGACCTTGTCCCCAACCTTCGGCTTCCATGGTCGCCTTCGTAGATTGTAGTGACGCGCCTGATCCTGCGCCGCCCTTTCCATGTTTCTCCTGACCAACTCGAAGATTTCTTTTAATTTTTGTGCGTTTTCCGTGGGTGTTTGTGTTTCTTTTCCTGTTCCGGTTGTCTGCTCGTCATACAGCGCGTTTGGGAGTCTCGGCTCTCTACCCTGCGTGATAAACGCTGGCGAATAGCCAGTTGTTTCCGCCACACTTGTATTCATGGCCAACTGCAATTCTGGCCATTTCTCATCCCACGTCCTCTGATCGGCCCCGGTGAATTGCGCGATCATTGTTTTCACGGTCCTGTTGGTTCTCTCCGTCGGGTTTTCTTGTGGCGTGTACGGTGCTGTAAGCTGGTGTCGGACACCCAGTTCCTCCATGAACTTCTTGAACGCTCTGCTTGTGAACTGCACGCCGTTGTCGGTTATCATTATTTTAGGTACTCCGTATCGCGAAATTATTCGTTCTCTGATGGCCTTTTGAAGGGTTTCCGTGGTTGCCCTTCGCATGGGCACGATTTCGGTCCACTTTGAGAATCGATCCACCAAGACTAGTAGCATCGAATTCCCGTGTTTTGACCGTGGCAGGGGACCGACAAAATCGGCGCATACCGTAGCCCATGGCTCCTCCGGAATTTGTGTTAGCATTTTTCCGGCTGCCTGGAGTTGGTTAGGCTTGTATTTCATGCAGCTTTCACAGTTCCGCACATATTTCCGTACGTCTCGATGCATACCCGGCCAGTGGTATCTTGCTGCCACTCTTGCAATCGTTTTCCGACTGCCCAGGTGCCCGGCCGTTGGCATGTCGTGGTTTTCCGAGATGACCCTTTTTCTCGACTCGGTGGGTACGCACAGCTTCCAGGCGACTACGTCCTCGTTGCCAGCCCTGTGTGGAATATGTCGGTACAGCCGGTTGGCTTCCATCAGATAATCGGGGTATTTTTGTGGATTCTGCTTGACCTTTCCTTGCATTTCCTTTATCCAGGGGCATTGTGCTCGTTCTTGCAGATCGGTTTCCTTATTTTCCAGTCTTCGGCACGTTTCTGGTAGCGGCTGCCGTGACAGGGCGTCCGCTACTATGTTAAGCTGGCCCTTCCTGTATGCGATTTCAAAATCGTATTGTTGTAGCTCCAGCGCCCATCTCGCGATTCTGCCGGACGGACTCTCGATGCTATTCAACCACTTCAGGGCCATGTGATCGGTTATCACTTTGAAGTGGTAGCCCTCCAGGTAAGGTTTTAATTTCCTGATGGCCCACACGATCGCTAAACATTCTTTTTCTGTTGCAGAGTAATTCCTTTCCGCCCCGTTCAAGGATCGGCTGGAGTAGGAAATCACCCGCTCACCCTGGTCCGAATGTTGTGTGAGAATAGCACCGAGGCCGTAATCGCTGGCGTCTGTTTGGAGTACAAACGTTTTGCTGAAATCGGGGCATGCTAGGATTGGATCAGCAACTAGCCTGGCCTTGACGGCTTCGAACGCTTGCTGGTGGTCGTTCGTCCATTCCCATTTTGCTTTATTTCGGAGGAGTGCGTTCAAGGGCTGTACCATGGTGGCAAAGTCTGGTACGAATCGCCTATACCATGATGCCACCCCCAGATATTGGCGCAGCTCCTTAACGTTTGCCGGTGGCTTCAGCTGAGCTATAGCCGAGACCTTCTCCGGGTCCGTCCCAATGCATTGGTCTGTGATTCGATGCCCTAAGTATTGCAACTCCTTCCTGAAGAATTTACACTTATCAGCATTTACTTTCAGGTTTGCTGCCCGCAGTCTTCTGAACACCTCTTTTAGGTTCTGCATATGTTCCTTTATGGTCCGTCCGATGACGATAATGTCGTCTTGATACGCAAAAGCGTGCGGCATCATCTCGGGCCCTATGACCTGGTCCAACGCTCTTTGGAATGTCGCCGATGCCGAGTGTAGTCCGAATGGCATGACTCTCCATTGGAATAGACCTTTTCCCGGGACTGTGAAGGCTGTGTACTGCCTGCTGTCCGTCTCCAAGGGTATCTGCCAGTACCCGTCCTTTAGATCCAAGCTGCTGATATACTTGGCTTCTCTCAGCTGGTCCAGGATGTAGTTTATCATTGGCATCGGATACGCGTCCTTAACGGACTTTGCGTTTATTTGCCGGAAATCTACGCACAACCTCCATTTCCCTGTCTTCTTCCTGACCATGACGATTGGTGAGCTGTAGGGACTTTTCGATGGTTCTATGCAGCCTTTTTCGAGTAGCTCGTCGACCTTGGAGTTAATTTCCCCTTGCATCTTGGGATTCTTGGGATAGTACCTTTGTTTGACCGGCTGATCATCTTTCATGGTGATCTTGTGTACAGCCACGGTCGACGTTCCTTGTCTATTCTCCAAATCTGCCAATTCTGTTTTCAGGAATTCAGCTACGTCCTCTTCCGTGAATTCTTTTGGCGTTTCCGTGACCGCGACGGACAGTCTTTCCTCTGTGCAGTTTTGTTTCCTGTTTCTTGGTGGTATTGCCACCCGAAGTCCAGCGCATTCCATTTTTGCTCCTATTGTAGTGAGGAAATTCCATCCTAGCACCAGGGCGTCTATGATTCCAGGAAGGATCAGCAACTGTATTACCACAGTTCTCGTGCCGAGTCCTATTCCAATTTCCAACTGCGAGGTGATGCTCCCGCACCGTCCGTCTGCCATCCGTACTTGCCTCCTCGTGGGCCTGACTTGTCCTGCCGCCTGCAACCTGTTCGCCAGCTCCTCGCTTATAAAACTAGCCGTGGCGCCGGTGTCCACCGTGGCCTTCAGCCTCTTCCCGGCTATGAGCACTGTGGCGGACAGTTGCATTTCTTCCGCCTTCAGGTCGCCCATTAGATTTGAGGGGCAGTGCCTCGCGAACCCTAGTTGCCCCTCGGTGGCTGGGATCGCTGGGCATTTCCCGATCTCGGGCAGCAATTGTTTGTCAGTATGCCTATTTTCCCGCATTTCCAGCAGAACAGCACCGGGCGGTTTCGGCTTTCTGTTGCCCAGTGCTCTTGGCTTCCGCATCTTCGGCATGCTGTTTCTGGGTTTGTGACGTATCCTCTCCTTCCCTCTGTCCTTTGGTCCTGTGGACCTCGCCTCCGGGGATCATCTGTGCCGTCTTGGCACATTCTGCAGACTGCTCCTTGCTCCCTTCGAGTGGCTGCTGGGTGCGCGAACTCTCTTCGTGCTGTTCCCGGTTGTTCGAATTCCCGTCCTGCAGCTACCGGGTGTTGGAACTCTCTTCTTGCGGGTACGGGGTGCATCCTGGTCTGTGGGGTGTTGGCCTCCTCGAACTTCCTCCTTTGCTGGTCCAACTCCTCGAAGTCGTCTGCCAGTGCCATCAAGGCGTCCAGGTCCCTGCACTCGTACGGGCGAATGAATATCCGCAACGCCGGTGTGCTGTTTTCTATTATCCTCTGCAGGACCTCTTCTCGGGACATATCCAGGGGCCGCATCAAGGTCTGCATGTCTACCATGTAGTCTTTAAAGGACTCATTGAAGGCTTGTTTCCTCTGCCTGACCTGATCGGCTAGCTTCACCATGAAGCCCCTGGGCAGGAAGAATTCCTTGAAGCTCCGGGAAAAGTCTGCCCATGTCTCCCAGAATCTGTTGTTGGCGATAAACCATTTGAGGGCTCTTCCCTGCAGGAGTTCCGGCATCGCTCTGGGGATTAGATCGGCGTTGAGCCCGTACGTCACCGCTGACCACTCTACTTGTTCTAGGAACTCCAGGGGTTTGTCGTGGCCGTCGTACTTGAAGGTCCACTCTCGTACCTGCTTCGCCACCTTGGCATAGTCCTGCACTTCTGGCTTGGCCCTGTCCTTCCTTCGATAGGAGTCCTCCTGCCTTTCCCGACTGTTCTCCCTTTGAGTGGAGTTTCGTCGCTCCTGGTTGCCGGCGTCCCTGAGGCTTTGGACGTCCAAACTGCTCACCAAGCCCTCTGCGCTCGTGATTTTCATCTCGGGAGTCTTCTTTCCGTACTCCCTTTCCAACGCTTCGAGGATGGCAACTGTCTCCGGTTCTTTGGTTGTGCGGTCTATGAACTCCGACAGTGCTTTTCTCATGTCATCCACGAGACCCTCTAGCCCGATTCCAAGGGCGGCTGCGATGGCGGGAAAGTCATCCCTTTTGAGGGCATACAGCCACGACTTGCCCATCTTCTATCTGCTTTCTTGATCGGGACAACCACGTTGGGCGCCAGATGTAACGAACCGTTTTTAACTGTTTGATCGCTACGTAAACGCCGCGACTAGCTCAGAGATATTGTGTGTTCGTCCCACCAAATTTGTATTACGTGACTGCCCGTGACCCAAGAAAATGCAGTGATATCCGATTGGGACAAATCGGAAAACTTTATTAAGTTTTCTTTTCGCTGGAATTGTGTTCTACGTCAGCTGGCTGTTGCGGCTTGCCTGGTCGGCGACTTGCCTTCCTCGGCTTACGATTCTCCTCGTGCGTTTCACGGCGGCGCTCCTCGACGGCGTCGCTGCTCTCGTATCTCTTCGTGCTCTCCACCGGCGTCTCACCCGTTCCACCCGGCACGTAGGACTCAAAAGTCTGCACAACCTTCCTTTCGGGTCCGACCAAAATGATCCTGGGACCACCTGTTTCGTCGTGTTCCCTGAGGTCGGTCTGGCTCTAGCCTGAGAAGCAAATGTCCCGACAGGTCAAATCCGAGGATTCGGCCTTATCGTCAGTCCACTGTAACTCCGACGCCTGGCACACACTCTTGATCCGTGCTTACCCTGCCGGTAGCTCGTCCTTCTCTCGACTCTGCTCCTGTCCAGCACTCGTTTCCACTCCAATCTCTGCTTCCTGCAGATCTCACCGTTGCAGTCTCAGCCTTGGCCTAGCGTCTTGACTCTGGTATCTTGATCTGGGCGTTGAGCACTCGGTTACACGGTACTCTCACGGTCACGCACTCGATTGAATCTTCGCACTTGAATCTTGGTATCTGGTTTTCTTTTCTCACTTGTACTTTCGCTCGCGTATCTCGGTTGACTGTCTCGAGCTGCGCCTGCGCCCCCTTTTATAGGCTGCGGCGTGGTCCCGTTATTTCCCTTTTTGCACACGGCTCGCTAAGGTCCAATGTCCAAGGGTGTCCCGTTAGTTCCCTTTGCACACGGCACGCATCGGGTCCAAGGTCCAAGGGAGTCCCGTTAATTCACGGTGCCTCCTCTTTGCGCCGGTTCAAAGTCCACGGCTTTACCGTTCGACCTCATTGCCCTTTGGCGGCGTGGGTCCAAGGTCCAGCGCGGCACCGTTATTTCACGGTCTCTCCGCTTTGGCCGGGTCCAAGGTCCAGTATTTACCGGTGGACCTGGATGCCCTTGGAGTCTGCCGCATTCTCGCTGCCTTTGCTGTTGCTAGGGGCTCTCCTGCCTCGAGATTTGTGGGGAGTTTTACGACTCCTCACAGTATGTGAGAACAGAAATTAACCTGTTTCGTTCTGACAGTTTTCTTAATTTCTCAGTAAATTGTGTTATTTGTCGAAAATATTTATTCGACAGTTATTTACGAACTCTGTTTCTTACAGCTGTCATAGAATCGATTAAGGAAATATTGCATATTTTCAAAAACTTTGCATATCATTGTTCATTGTTCCCTTGCAGAGGGTATAATGATTTCAGTCAAAAAACAAGAGAGAACGCTATAGTCGAGTACTTCGACTATTAGATACCCGTTACTCAGCTAAAGGGAGTGGGAGATTAATACATGCACGCCTCAAAGCTACTAGCGCCATCTAGTGGGTGTTTCATTTTTTGCTCATAACTTTTTAATGGTGTTCGCGCCATAAGGGCGCTTAGTTTCGAGCGGCAGTGTAAGAGCGAGCGCTGCACTGGTGCTTGCACTCCCGCTTGCACTCCCGCTCTCCGTTGCTCTCCCGCTCCCGGCGAAACCCACCACTCCGCGGTCCGGGTCTTTTTTTCCTCTTTAGTTTAAGTTAATCTTAATGGTGAAGCCTGAATAAAAACGTGAATTTTGAATCTCGCCGCGTTATATTTCGGGACTTGGGAATTTACCAGCAGCGGCAACCACCCCCATACGACTTCTACGGCCAACATCCGGCCACGATAGCCGGAGCTATATTTTGGACAACTCCGCCCACTCCAGTTCATGGTCCTTCGTCGCCTGCGATCTATCCTGATCAGCGCCCCCCTTTGCGGATTTTTCCAAGATAAGTACGACTATTTTCCAAACCTTTCGTCCGTGGTCGCCATATTCCTTTTCCGAGGCGTTATTTCCATCCGAGTCCAAATTCCAAGTGAAAAAGTGAAAAGTGATATATATATGCCTATATACAAGAATATAGGTATAAAAAACATACGCCTAGCCGCAGTGAATTTTTTTTCGATTTTAAAGTGCAAAGTGCTTTGCCAATATTGGCCTTCTACATAGTTTTTTCACTGTGATCCGCTAGTTTCCAAGCGTACATACATATATACATTCATATGTGCAATGCACATTGTGCATATATATATATTACAGCAAAATCACTTTCACATATCCACGTCCGGCACTAAACTGCATGTTGAAAATTCCAAAAACACACACACACAAATCAAACAAAGATTAAAAAATATTATATTCTTTACACATATCCAAGTATACACATACAAATTAATACATACACATATTGTCCAAAGCCATATAAAATTATTATATTATTTACACATTGTACATATGTCTACATATATATTATTCCAAAGACCCATACACATATTAACAATTGAACAATTGAACAATTTACGCGCAATTTTTACATACACACAAATATAAAATATTTTTACGCCGAAATTTATAGTTTTATATTAATGGTTAAATTGTCAATTTATACGATTTATGAAAAATTTTAATAAAGAATAAAATATACCCAAAAACTAAAATTTCGTTCCAGCAATAAAATGAAAATATAATATTCATATACATATATCCGAAAAAATCAATTGTGTTTTTAATTGCGATCCTGATATTCATATACATATATCCGAAAAAAAAAAATTAATTGTGTTTTTAATTGCGATCCTGATATTCATATACATATATCCGAAAAAACTTAATTGTGTTTTTAATTGCTATCCTGACATACATACATATATATTCGCATACATTAGCTCCCCGCTATTCTGCGAGTAGCCAAAATTTTTCCATCAAATACATACATACATACATGAGCAGAGCTTAGCGCTATTCTGTGCTAAGCATCGAACTCCATATACACACATACATATATTTGGGCAATTTTTATTTCATCTCCGTTTTGTTCATATGCAAGCATAGGCACTTATACGATTCAAGTAGTAACGAGCAAAACACAGGGCACCAATCCTACATCCATACCGGAATACAAAATCGAGCGCAGAAACAAAAAATTAATATTTTTCGAATAATCGTCAAAGAAAATTTCAAGGTCGATAGCTATTTTGGATTCGTTTTTCAGCTAGTTTTTTTTGGCTTCTTTTTTCTTGTGTCGCAAAAGTGGTTAAACTTCGATTGTGTTCCTTAATTACAAAAAAAAAAATTTTTTGCCAGAGAATTCCAAATCTAAATTCTGCTCCTAGGCTATCGTACCACCAGCCATTTAATTTTTTTTTTTTTGGCTATTTATTTTATTTTGTGAAATTGATTGTCGAAGGTTTTTTTTTCTTGCGGTTGATGTGTCGCTATTTTTTCCATCGTTTCGGTTGGTTTTGTGTTTAGCTATTCAGCTTGTTTAGTCGTTTGTTTTGATTCTCTCAGCGAGATTTAGCTATTTTTCATCAGGGAGCATTCAGCTATTGTTTGTTGTTTCCGTAACTCTTAGCTATATTTAGCTATTGTTTTCCAATAAGCGTTCCGTAAGCGGTGGCTACATTCAGCTATTTTCCAGCTATTTTCTAGCTATTTTATCTAGCTATTTTCTAGCTATATCAGCTAATTTGCTCCGAACCGAGTCTGCGGGTCAGTTTTTTCGTTTCCTACATTTTTTTTGGCGGCGGGCAGGCCGTCCGATTTGAAGAGCGTAGCTGAGTATGCCCGGAGAGGGTGACAAGAAGCCAACGCCAACACCAGAAAAGGAAACAAAAACCACCCTTTCCTCGCCGCTACCTTCTCGCGTCAAACAAGGGCCCAAGTCCGCTAGCCCGAGACCTAGAAGCTCGAGTGTCACGCCAAAAGGGAGAGACCTTCCGTCGACAAGCTCGAAAACAAGTCCGAGAATTGTCGTCTCCAAACCATTGGCGAAAGTGTCAAGCGAGTCTTCACTTGTGGCATAGCCAGAGAATCCATCTGCATCCGGGACTCAATTCCTGAGGGTCACACGCGCTAGTAACAAAATGTCGGTAACCGAGCAGCCAACGGCCGCAACTGCTGCGTTGCATAAATTCATCGCTGTGAGCGATCGCGTCAGCGCTTTCGAGGATAAAATCAATACGCCTGGGCAGGATTCGCAATCTTCACACACACTGCAAGTCCGTCTTCAGCAAGTTCGAGCCTTATGGGATAAGGTTGAAAAAGAGTACGAGATCTGCTCTGACCTAATTGCCCGGAAGGATCCCTCGACACATTGCCTCTCCTACAAGGAAAGTATGACTATTGCTACTCCGTATACGAGACGTGTGCCGCACAGATTAGCGAAACGCTCGAAAGAGTGACGCCTCAAGCCTATCAAGCTCCTCCCTCTCCACCGCATATTTTGTCCGGTTGCCGGCTACCGCCCTGCGATACAGAAGTTTTCGATGGGGACTACCTCCGATGGCCCACTTTCCGGGACCTGTTCACGGCAGTTTATGTTAACAACCCCAGGCTGACACCGGTCGAGAAGCTTTTCCATCTCCTCACCAAAACTAGTGGCGAGGCAAAGGCCATAGTGTCCAAATCCCCGCTTACAAATGACGGCTTCGCGTCAGCGTGGGCAGCGCTTCAAGACCGTTTCCAAAACAAAAGACTTTTAGTCAACAGCCAACTCAAGCTTTTGTTCAACTTGAGCTCCGTTTCTCAAGAGTCGGGACATGCTCTAAAGGAGCTGCAGTCTACGATTCAGGGGTGTCTAACAGCGCTAGCACATTCCAATATCTCCACTGACAACTGGGATTGTCTGTTGGTCTTCCTGTGCGCCAGCAAACTGCCAAAGTTAACCCTTTCCTTATGGGAACAGTCGCTAACTTCGAAGCCCGAAATTCCGGCTTGGGAGGAGATGAACACCTTCCTGAGCGAAAGGTATCGGACACTGGAGGCTATCGAGGATATGAAGCCGACTCAGTCAGTTCCCAAAAGGCTGCAATCCTTCGAGACCAAGGTCACCCCCAAACCAAAGGGGTGTGACTTATGTTCTAAGGAGAATCATCCAATCAGATTGTGCCCGCGCTTTCTCAACATGTCTGTCGACGCGCGTTCCGGCTACATCAAAAAGAAGCAGCTATGCCTGAATTGCTTCGCTAGAGGCCATCAGCTACGTGATTGCACGAGCACACATAGCTGTTTCACGTGTAGGGGGAGGCATCATACTTTGCTGCATCGCGGCTCCCCCAGTTCCTCAAGCACGACTTCCTCAAACGCTCGACCCACGAGCTCTCCAACCTCGGCGCCCTCGGCGCAGCAGTCCTCCAGTCGCAATGCATCCGCGAGCACCTCAACGGTGCAAACTTATTTCGCTGCGAATACTACAGCCGTCCTGCTGAGCACGGCAATTGTTGACGTGTACCATCTGGGCACGAGCTACCGAGCCCGAGCTTTATTCGACTCGGGATCGGAAGCGACCTTCATCTCCGAACGCATGTTCAACCTCCTTAAGTTGCCTTTCCGAAAAACCCAAACCCAAGTCTCAGGGCTAAACCAATCAGTTTCGGCAGAGTCAACGAGACTCTGCCAGTTTGCTATCCGCTCCCCAACTAAGCCGGGTCTTCAACTAGATACCGCAGCCTATATCCTTCCGGAATTAGCGGGCAAACTGCCCTCTCATCCAGTTCCCAGGAATTCTTTGCAAGACCTGCCCGATCTCCAATGGGCAGACCCAAACTTCTTTGAAAGTTCCCAAATCGATTTACTGATCGGAGCTGATATTCTACCGTCGGTGATGATGCAAGGCACTCGGAGAAACATTTGTGGCTCCCTCCTAGGCCAAGAGACCATCTTCGGCTGGGTACTTACCGGGCCGATCTCCAATACTAAGGCCAACAGAGTCGCATCCTTCACGACTCAAGTACACCACCAAAAGGAAGATTCGTTAGACTCGCTTCTCAGCAAGTTCTGGGAGGTGGAGGATCTACCATTCCAGATGGTAAAAGAGTCGGATTCCTATTGCGAAAGGAACTTCCTCCGGACTACCAAAAGAGACGCAAGCGGGAGGTACGTGGTTACGCTCCCATTCTGCGACCCCGAAAACTCGGGGTCCGATCTGGGATATTCAAGGTCCATTGCGTTAGCTCAGTTTCTTCGAAACGAGAATCGTTTAAAAAGAGACTTTCCGTTAAAAGAGCAATATGACAGCGTGATTCAGGAGTATCTGGATCTGGGTCATATGCACGAAGTTCCATCGACTCATAGTTCCCCCACTTACTATCTTCCACATCACGCGGTAATCAAGCCCGAAAGTACTACGACAAAGCTTCGCGTTGTATTTAACGCCTCCAGTCCATCTGCGAATGGAACCAGCTTAAATGATATTCTTCATGCTGGTCCAGTCCTGCAATCCGATCTGACCATTCAAATTCTGAAATGGCGATATTTCCAATATGTGTTCAGCGCGGACATCACAAAGATGTACCGTCAGATCTGGGTCGATCCGAAGCATACACCCTTTCAAAGAATCCTGTTCCGAGATAAGGAGGGGGATATTCGAGACTTTGAGTTGAAAACAGTTACCTTCGGGGTCAACTATGCGCCCTTCCTCGCTATTCGAGTGCTGCAGCAGCTAGCAGAGGATGTCCAAGGGGCGTTTCCAAAAGCCAGCCACATTCTTCAACAACATATGTACGTCGATGACGTTCTGGCAGGGGCAAATTCCATATCTGAGGCCCATAGTTCAATCCAAGAGCTACAAGCAGCTCTTAGCTCTGTTGGTTTCCCTTTGAGGAAGTGGACTTCGAACCACATGAGCATTCTACGAAATATTCCGGCCGAACACCTCCTTCATAGCGAGTTCCTCGATATCGATACCGAAAGCACGGCCAAAACGCTCGGGATTCGATGGAGGGCTAAGTCGGACGAATTCTACTTCGTGCCGCCAGAAATAGTGGTGGAACCCTCCTTTACAAAGCGGGAGGTGTTGTCCCAAATCGCGAGGTTGTTTGATCCAGCCGGAAGGCTCGCTCCGTTTATAATACGTTCCAAAATGTTTATGCAGGAGATTTGGCTACAAGATTTAAGCTGGGATGATAAGCTTCCCAGCGAAATGAGTCAGAGGTGGCAGGCGTTTCTTCATGAGTATTCCGATCTCAACCAGATCCGCGTTCCGAGATGGGTCGGTTTTCAGCCTGAGATCAAAGTGGCGTATCATGGATTCTGTGATGCGTCCCAAAAGGCTTATGGAGCGGCGATCTACGTTCGCGTCGAGGTGGGTCAGAAAATACTTTCTAATCTCCTCACATCCAAGACCCGAGTCGCTCCAGTCAAGACCGTGTCCCTTCCACGTCTAGAGCTATGTGGCGCCGTGTTGTTAGCCGAAATGGTAACGGCGATTCTTCCTAATATGCCCACACCAAGTTCCGACATACGCTGCTGGACCGATTCGACCATCGTTCTGGCCTGGTTACGGAAGCCGGCGTGTAACTGGACCACGTTTGTTGCCAACAGAGTGGCCAAGATAACGCAGGCAGTACCAGTCGACTGCTGGGCACACGTTCGATCCGAACAAAATTCCGCCGATTTAGCTAGTCGAGGAGTGTCCCTACTCGAGTTAGCGGATAGTCAACTTTGGTGGCACGGGCCAGAGTGGCTGCAAGGGCCACAAGAGCTGTGGCCAGCCCAAAGCGATGTGCAACCGAACACAGAGCTCGAGCAGCGCGCGGTGAAGGTGCATTTCAGCCAGGTCCCTTCTGACGAATTTCTCGAACGCTTCTCTAAACTTGACAAAGCACTGCGAGTCCTGGCGTATGTTCGGCGCTTCCTAAGTCGCTGCCGTAAGGGCGCGATCTCCTCTACTTCCCGACCCACGAGGGAAGAAATCCGAGAGGCAGAACAAACGCTGATTTCCATCGCGCAACGTCGAGCATACGGCCAAGAGCTGAAGCACTTGGCAGAGAAAAAGCCCCTTCCGGGGGCAAGTCCAATTTTAAACTTGTTTCCGTTCACGGACCAACTCGGCCTCCTAAGGGCGTGTGGTCGCGTTACAGCTTCTAGAGCCCTCCAGTATGATGAACGGCATCCAATAATTCTGCCCTACGGCTGTAGACTGTCTCGCCTTCTCGTCCAATTCACCCACCAGATTACTCTTCACGGCGGTAGTTAGTTGATCGTACGCCTGATCCGATCGAAGTATTGGATTCCTAAACTCAAGAATCTGGTCAAGGCAGTGGTGAATCCGTGTAAGATCTGCACAATTTACAAGAAGAGGCTGCAAACTCAGCTGATGGGCGATCTTCCACAGGACAGAGTGTCCTTCTCGAGGCCTTTTACATATACGGGCATTGATTATGCCGGGCCGTTCGAGATTAAAAACTATACCGGGAGAGCGTGTCTCATTACCAAGGGATATGTATGTGTATTTGTGTGTTTTTCCACGAAGGCTATCCATTTAGAGCCGACATCCGATCTCACCGCCGAAAAGTTCCTAGCCGCCTTTGCTCGTTTCGTAGCTAGGCGCGGGTGCCCTAGGCGGATTCATTCTGATAATGGCAAGACGTTTGTGGGGGCAGCTTCTCTACTTTCTCGGGACTTCCTTCAAGCCGTCAAAGAGTCTGTGACTGATGTACATAGCCATCAGGGACTTGACTGGCGCTTCATCCCGCCCGGGGCTCCGCATATGGGGGGTCTGTGGGAAGCAGGGGTGAAAAGTTTCAAAACTCTTTTCTATTTAGCCACGGCTACGCGCAAGTATACGTTTGAGGAACTTGCGACGCTCCTAGCCAAGGTCGAAGCTTGCCTCAACTCCAGACCCCTATCCCCGATGTCTGAAGATCCCTCCGATCTGCTAGCCCTCACGCCTGGCCATTTCCTGATTGGCGGGCCGTTACTTTCCATGGCTGAGCCTGAGATAAAGGGCGAAGCCAAGTCGACAATCAATAGATGGCAACATTTGAAAGCCCAACATCAGCAGTTTAGTGCGCGGTGGAAAGAGGAGTATCTCAAAGAACTCCACAAACGCAACAAATGGCAATTTCCGACCCGAAACATCCAAATTGACGATATGGTGGTAGTCAAGGAGGATGATTTGCCCTCGAACGAATGGCGGCTCGGCAGAATTGTTTCTGTGTTCCCCGGAGCCGATGGCCGAGTTCGAGTGGCTGAAGTCCGTACGGCGCGAAACACAATAAAACGCCCCGTGCATAAGGTTATCCTTCTCCCTATGGAGAGCAAGGAACCGGCTACTTCCAGCCATTAATCTATTTCCGTCTGCGAGGTCACATACTAAGCCAATTTTTTGTCTCTTTTCCTTCCCCGCACAGCCCAGGATTTGGATAGCAGACGTACCCGAGGTACTCAATCCTACCTCTGCCGAGTCTGCCGGGGCATCCATCCTCTTCGGAAGTGCAAGAGGTTCCAGAAACTGAGCGCTGAGAAGCGCCTTCGGGCAGTACTGATTAATAAGTACTGCTCGAATTGCCTCGCCCACGAGCACTCAGGAGGGACCTGCCGAAGCACCGAGGGATGTAAAACGTGCGGGGGGGACCATCATACGCTGCTCCACATGCACGAGGAGGTGCCATCGACCGCTCGTCCACGCCCTGAACGCCCCGTTCGTCATCCCGTCCCAAGGGAACCAGCGCGTGCAGTGGCCCCCACTCCATCTCAGACCGTGGCGGCCTATCTGCGCCAGAGGGTGGTCCACATCCTTCCGACCGCCTGCGTGCTGCTCGACACCGGGAGCACCACGTTTGAGATGGGGACCCGTGCATGGCGGTCAGCAGCATTGACCGGTCGTTGGCGACGGCATACCGGCTGCCCGTCACGCAGGCAGGCGAGGATGAGGTCTGCACGGCGACCATCCGATCCCGCACGGGCGACTTCAGGCTCGAAGTCATTTTAAGGCTTGATCCCAGCCTTAGGATTCGCACGCCAATACGGGTTCTGAGTGACACCATCCGGGCCAAGTTCGCGGATATCCGGCTCGCGGATGAACAGTTCCATCGCCCATCGACCATTTCCCTCGCGTTGGGGTCAGACTTGTTCCCCAAGCTGATCCAACCGGGGTTCCTAAAGCTGGAAGATGGGCTGCCCCTCGCTCAGAGCACCGTTTTCGGATGGACCGTCTCCGGAGTGTGCCATGAGGAGTAATCCTGACGCTTGCTGCCGCAAGGGGGGGGAGAATGTTCGCGCCATAAGGGCGCTTAGTTTCGAGCGGCAGTGTAAGAGCGAGCGCTGCACTGGTGCTTGCACTCCCGCTTGCACTCCCGCTCTCCGTTGCTCTCCCGCTCCCGGCGAAACCCACCACTCCGCGGTCCGGGTCTTTTTTTCCTCTTTAGTTTAAGTTAATCTTAATGGTGAAGCCTGAATAAAAACGTGAATTTTGAATCTCGCCGCGTTATATTTCGGGACTTGGGAATTTACCAGCAGCGGCAACCACCCCCATACGACTTCTACGGCCAACATCCGGCCACGATAGCCGGAGCTATATTTTGGACAACTCCGCCCACTCCAGTTCAAATGGATTGTCCGATTTTAAAAATTTCTTCGACAATTCGATAGGTATTAATAAACACAACAAAGTGGGATTACACTTTTACAAAATCTATAAAGATGTCGGCGCCAGGCTTTTTTTAAAGTCCTTTAGGGCGATTGTGGGTGTTATTCTTTGTCAGCTCTAATTCCTACCCTTCATGAAATAAATTCTTCAGTTTTTAATTTTTTTAACCCTGTGGCACCCGTTTAATAATTATGACTATTTTATAAGATGTAGATAACTATCGGACACACAAACTGTAAAAAATTGGCGGTGTTGTCAGAATTGGTAAGTCTTGAACCAATTTTTTGAAAATTTTAATAGCGATTTTAGTTAACTTATAAGAATGGTAAAAATCCAAAGTTTGGCTGACACTCTCGCAGGCTAGCTCAAAGATTTGTGGCATCAAAAAAGTTTTCTTAAGAACCACCGAAGGGAAGATATATGAAGTGATATGTATCCTCATCCAAAATTTTGCAATATCGCCTGGGGCAGTTTTCTCAGGCTTGATGCCTCTCAGCTATGCCTCTTTAGCGTAAAATTTGTCACCATTTTTGGGGTAACTTTCTATATTTTAGGGTAAATGTTCTTTTAGTGTAACCATTTTTATACCCGTTACTCGTAGAGTAAAAGGGTATATTGTATTCGTGCAAAAGTATATATATATGGACGTTGATGCACTACGAGCAGTACAAAAGCTAGAAAGAGATTACCCACACATATTCTTGGGCTTCCTACGCAGCGCAAGTTTGTTTTAGCCGAGGGCTACGGCCCCTCTAACGCCCACCACCGCTATTAACGATTTTAAAAAACTTAAATATTTCGGAAAAGTAAAAATGCTGTTTTGTTGTGTTTTTAAAAACCTATCGAAATGTAGAAGAAATTTTTCAAATCGGACCATTCGTTACAAAGTTATGCGTGATCAAAGTTTTTATCTCCATCTCCCTCGCACTCCCTTTAGTTGAGTAACGGGTATCTGATAGTCGGACACCCGACTATAGCGTTCTCTCTTGTTTAAAAGTAGAAAAGTTTATTATTATTTTATACGAAAAATTTTCTTCATGATTTTTTCTATAATTACGTATCAAAGGTGCGTTGAAGGTGCGATCGTCATTAGTTTTCTAGGTCGTTAAGAGGTGTTTTTACCTCTTAACGACCTAGAAAACTAATGAGAACACTAGTGACGATCGCACCTTCAACATACAAAAGTTCTGATATCAACATTTGTGATGAAAAATTAATTATTCGGCCCGCCCTAGCAAACCATTCCAGCCTTTTTATACCCTTGCCCAACGCAGTGAAGGAGACGTTTCCGACCCCATAAAGTATATATATTCTTGATCAGCATGACAAAACGAGTCGATCTAGCCATGTCCGTCTGTCCGTCTGTCTGTCCGTCCGTCTGTCCGTCTGTTTCTACGCAAACTAGTCTCTCAGTTTTAAAGCTATCGGGCTCAAACTTTCCCAAAAGTCTGATTTCTATTGCAGGTAGTATATATGTCGGAACCGACCGGATCGGACAACTATATCTTATAGCTCCCATAGGAAGGATCGAAAAAAAAAAAGTAAAAAAATTCTAGCTTTGGTGTTTTATGAAATATGAAGTATGGGAATACTACTTTTTAAATATCATGTGTCATTTCAGCAGATCCTGATTTTCAAGTCCTTTCAAATGGTCTAAAAATCTCAGGACCACATATTTCTTTAGCCAATTTAAAGACAAAAGAAATGGGGTATATGTCATTAAGATCGGTCAACAACTTCCTGCGACAGGCATAGCAACACCTTGATATTTAGATTAAAGTCTCGATTCTATGAAATATTGTATCTAAATTGTGCTTTAAGTTAAAGTTGTAATGTTTTTATTTAGAACTTTATGCCTGTCGCAGGAAGTTGTTGACCGATCTTAATGATAATGCATTTTTGTTGGCCGTTTATGAACTACAAAAAAAGTTGGTTGAGAGAGTTATTGACCTTTTGAAAGGACTTGAAAGTCAGGATCTGCTAAATTGCCATGAAAAGGGGGGTGTATTTATCACCATTTATCAGGTCCCAGCTCTATCTTTTCGACCGCATTACCTTTTTATTGTTTAATTTTAAGGATAACAAGTAAATAAAATAGATTAGAATCCATTTGTAATGTATCTATAAACATCGTTTCTTCAATTTCTTACCTTATTTAGTTTCACTAACCAGAATACGAAGTAAAAAGTCGAGGAATATGATCAGAAGTGTGAAAAGGATATAAATTTCCTAAAGTGTGCTAAACTCTTGTCCAGCTCATTTTGCAGGTTGATCCACTAAAATTATTGCCGTATAACAATGGTAATACAAATATATACAAATATTCTGATATCAACGAATAATGATTTTACATTCAAAAAAATTACAACATTTTTTAGAATAGGAACTGCAGGCGTGGCAAATTTTGCTTTTTCTAGCTATTTATCGCCAAACTAGCGGGTTTTTCAAAAAGTGATAGACTAAAAGTTTTTTAGCTCAAGCTGCTTTATGCTACACAAAAAAACCAGGTCCCCGAAACATAAAAAAAACCGGACAAATTAACAAACACCCAGGGTCTTTGGCATCAAAAAACAACTAACTTTGCGATTTTTTCTATAAAAACTGGTTGGATGGATTTAATGCAAACCTTTTGTAGATTATTAAGTGTCATTTAAATAACATCCAATAATTTTTATAGCCGATACTATCGGCTAATATATTGGTGGAAAAGCGAATAAGAATAGAAAAAACCCGCCCCCTGGGAAGTTTGATTTCTATTTATACCCGTTACTCGTAGAGTAAAAGGGTATATTGTATTCGTGCAAAAGTATGTAACAGGGAGAAGGAAGCTTTTCCGACCCTATAAAGTATATATATTCTTGATCAGGACCACTAGCCGAGTCGAACTAGCCATGTCCGTCTGTCCGTCTGTCTGTCCGTCCGTATGAACGCTGAGATCTCGGAAACTATAAAAGCTAGAGGATTGGCATTTTGCATGCATATTTATGGAGTTCCTACGCAGCGCAAGTTTGTTTCAAAAAGGTGCCACGCCCCCTCTAACCGCCCCCTCATTTATTAAAAGTTGTCTGGCGCCCACACCTTTAAAGATTTTGGAAATGTAAAAATGCAGTTTTATTGTGATTATCAAAACCTATCGAAATGTAGAAGAAATTTTTTAAATCGGACCATTCGTTAAAAAGTTATGACTGATCAAAGTTTTAATATATCCATCTCCCTCGCACTCCCTTAGCTGAGTAACGGGTATCTGATAGTCGGGGCACCCGACTATAGCGTTCTCTTTTGTTTTTAAGGGGGGAGATACATATAGACAAAAAAAAAATTCCATTTTTTTTTTATTATTTAAATTGGTAGAACAACTCTTTAAGAAGAAGAAGAAGGATGACGGCACCCACCTCCTTGTGCAGTAGATATATTTCATTACTTTGAATGCGTTTTTCTCGAAACCATGTTTTCCTCAGCTGCGGATCGTGTATCTCAAAAAGTAATGCTTCGATCATCATGCTGCTTTTACAGAAATGTTTGTAATGAAATTGCCGACTGTCTGAACCTACTTTATGTAAAAATTTGTACGGTTAAGTATTTTTTGTTAAGAAAAAACAACAAAAAAAAATATGAAAAAAAATATTTTTGACTTTGAAAGAGTGCCACAACCAGAGTTTTTCAGATATTTTATGTAAGTTAGGTTCAGACAGTTTCTACGTTATTTCTTAACAAAATAAACTTGGTTTCATAAAAATCGGATCTACACAGCGACCTGTGGACGATCCGCAGCTGGCCTACTTTTTTTAATATAGCCTGACAAAAAAATTCCCACGGCCGCCATTTTAAAAGATTCAAAAAAAAAAAATTGGTTTAAATTATATAAGAACAATGTAATCAACATGCCAAGTTATGAAATCCCAGCACTATTACTTATTGGTAAAAAAAAATCACGAAAAACATGACAAAATTGCAGTTCTATATGTATCTCCCCCCTTAACCTGAAATATTTTTCTTTAACCGTCCATCAAAAATTATTTTTTTTGTAGGAAAATTTTACTAGCCTAACACGCTAAGACCATTCCACGTTCTCAAAAGTACCATCATATTGATCCAACACCTAATAGAAAACTCATTTTAAAACAAGAAAGGAAGCTAGATTCGGCCAGTCGAAGCTTATATAACCTTGCATATCATTCCAATTACCTTGCAAAAACATTAAATTTAGATTTATTTGCAACAGCTATATAAGCTGGCATAATACGAAAGCAGCTAAAACTTAGGTCCCAAAACGTCCCAGTTTTGTTAAATTTAATTCGAAATTTTGAAATGTTAAAGAAAAGCTTTATCCCACAGAAGAAGAGAATGTAATATTTAATTAAAATCAACAAAGATATAATTTTTTTCCTATTAATTTCCATGTAGTTTAAAGACCGTTCTTATGGCAGCTATATGATATAGTTAACAATTTAATTCGAAATTCAGAAATATTTAAATAAAGGTTCAAAAAACACCGAAGCTAGAATTTTGTTCCGTTTTTTTTCGATCTTTCCAATGGGAGCTATAAGATATAGTTGTCGTGTGGCCGGATCGCCTGTTCCGACTTAAAAAGAAGACTTTTGGGAAAGTTTCATCCCGATAGCTAAAAAACTGAGAGACTAGTTTGCGTAGAAACAGACGGACAGACGGACATGGCTAGATCGACTCGTCTAGTGATGCTGATCAAGAATTTGTGGGGTCGGAAACGTCTACTTCACTGTGTTGCAAACTTTTGATTGAAATCATAATACCCTCTGCAAGGGTAAAAAGATACTCACTCGCTGAAGGCTTGCAAATTTTCCCAAAACACAAATCATTGTAAGGATGCTTAAAACAACAGCGGAGCGCCGCCGCAGAAGGAATCAAGGAGCGACACTAACCGAACGAGGAGCGTCATTTACCAGGAGCCTAAAATGGTCTTAGCGTGGATGTAACGTGTTGCTAAATATTCTGCTACCTTCGAGTGTTCTTCCTTAGAACTAAATAAGTAGCAAGAAGTTATTGTCCCACGTTGCATTTTTCCTATTAGTTTTATTTCACCTAAATGGGAACGGTTGTTCTCCCGGAAATCATTAAGAACGAAAACAATTTTTAATTTTTAACAGACGGACATGGCTAGATCGACTCGGCTAGTGATCCTGATCAAGAATATATGTACTTTATAGGGTCGGAAACGCTTCCTTCAACAGGTACTTCTGCACAAATACAATATACCCTTTTACTCTACGAGTAACGGGTATAATAAAATTTAACAAGAAAGGGCGCTAGCTTCGGGCAGCCGAAGCTTATATAGCTTATATTATTTTATATTGCAGATAAAGTGAATACCTATATTTTAATGCTTACTCTATCGGTGCAGTTCCAGGGGTTCCAGATTCTGCGTGACTATTTAAAATTTTGTTTTTAAGTTGTCGGAAATCAAAACGCCTAATTCCTACAAAGTTACAATAAATTTTCTTATACTTGTTTGATTATTCCTATGAGAGACTTAAGACATAGTAGTCCGATCCGGCTCGCGCCAACATAAATACTACCTGCAATACAAAAAGAAGACTTTTGGGAAAGTTTGAGCCCGATATCTTTAAAACTGAGAGACTAGTTTGCGTAGAAACAGACAGACAGACGGACGGACAGACGGACATGGCTAGATCGACTTGTCTAGTGATGCTGATCAAGAAAATATATATTCTATGTGGTCGGAAACGCCTCCTTTACTGCGTTACAAACTTCTGACTAGAATTACAATACCCTCTGCAAGGGTATAAAAACCAACATTTCATCTGGAATTGTTGATCAACTGCTAATGCCCAAATGCTAAAGTTTTATTTTTCAAATATCTAGTATTGTTAAAAGGATTTTTTAAGACTTTTATTTGATTTTGTGACAGCGAAAATCAAGAGGGCGAAAGCAAAGAAAGCGAAAGCCAAGAGAACTTTGGGAAGGGAAGTTTAAGTTTTTATTATTTGTAATTATGTAACAGGTATATATATTCCTGATTAGGATCACTAGCCGAGTCGATCTAAACATGTCCGTCTGTCCTTCTGTCCTGTTCACACGGACAGATCTCGGAAACTATAAGAGCTAGAGCGTTATGGTTTTGGATTCAGATTCCTTAGCTTCCCAATTAGCGCAAGTTTATCATACCGATGTGCCACTCTACACACAAAAACTTGGTAAAATTAACCAATATAATTGTCAAACAGCCCCCTACCACAAAAATTGTCAATTGTATCAATTAAATAGTTACTTTCACAGCGAGCGAGCCGGATCGGACCACTATATCTTAAGGCTCCCATAGGAATAATCAAAAAAATAAAAGAAAATTATTTGTAACTTTGTAGGAAGTAGGCGTTTTGATTTTTGACAACTCAAAAAAAACATTTTAAAGAGGCACGCAGAATCTGGAATCCCTGGAACTGCACTGATCGAGCGAGCATTAAACTATAGGTATTTATTTCATCTGAAAGGGTATATAAGCTTCGGCTGGACGAAGCTAGCTTCCTTTCTTGTTTTATATATGAAATGTAATAGAAACATACTCTTCATAATTAATTCTCAAAAACAAACTAAAGTCTCTAGGTACTTAAACAGTATTTTAAACCCTTCCGAAGCTTCCTGAATTTATTTACAAGGTGAAGTATAAGTTATAATAATGGTTAATTGGGAACTATTGAAGTTGGTCAAACCAGACAAACCACCTTCGTAAAGCTTGCAGAGCAGCAACCGGATGAGTCTGTTATTGTGCCAGGGAAATCAGTTCTCTGACTTTCGCTTTAACGGACAGACGTGCGTATTCCTCATCATTTTAATCAATTTCATAACCCGCCTTTGTGTTTTACCCGTTTATGTGAAGGTGGAACTTAGTTTTTATATTTGTTTGTTATTATAATAGGAACTCAAAATCATTATAGTTAAACAAACCTAATGTACTTAAAACTATTAATATTGATTTTGAAAAACCATCGAAACATAAGAAATCTTATCTTCTAAAACACACCTAAAAGTGAATTTATTTTTAACATGTTTTAAGGGAACTAAAAATGCTACAGCCACGCGAAACCAAGAGGATATCGGATTGTCGCTTAAAAGAAAAATGGTCGCTGGACTATAAAATCAGCATGATGTATTATAGTTATCACAAGCAAAACTGGAGCTTAGCTATGTTAACCACACTGATTTTAGCTATGGTCCACATTGAAGCTTCCCAAGCAACAAGTGAGTATGGCGAAAATGACATTAACTTTCGCAATGTTTTCGGTGCTAGTTAAATCCATAAACATTTATCTGACACACATGACAAATTCAAAAACCAAGGCTTAATCAATAAAAAATGTAAATAAAAATCAACTGTGAAGGGTTAGGGTCCCCAAGCTCGTCACTATTGAGAAATTCCAATATCGTGTGTATGTGTAAAATTGTCTCTGTATTATTCGCTTGAAACGAGCTAACTGAGGTATTCACAATCCAAACCAGTTTTAAACTGGTGTTGTGCCTAAATTTGGTATTTGTGGGAATCTCTAATAAGAAAAAAGAAAGGAAGTCAGCGACAAGATAAAGTATACAGCTCAGGTCAAAATAATAGTACTGTCACGGCCCTTCATTTTCAAAGGGTGGATGTTGAAGCATCATCATCATGTCCATTTCGTCCAATGGTCTATTATTTTTGGAGATTAGACTATTTCGAGTAGAAAATAAAACAGTGTTGCGGTTCATTTTAAAGCAGCTGTCGCCAGCTTCCCATTGAGCGGGCATGAACAGAATGATTAGAACAGCAGTCCGCACACACACATCAATAAAAGCTGTCCCGTGGAAATAACATACGCAAACAAAACACAAAATGTAATTTTTTAAATATATATAAACCTTTTTTAAAAAAATTATTAAACTTTAATAAATAATACTATGTCACATCAAAAATGTATCTCGATGGATGCGATAAATTTAAACTCGCTTCGATTCCCAAATTTAACTGCGTTTACCAAAAGTTCCCCGACGCAAGGATTCTGAAAAATGCTAAAAATTGTCTGTAATATAAAACGGTTTCTTGGTTCGTTGTGGTGCCAAAGCATTGTAAAAGTGACACTCTTTATCATTTTAACGCCATACTTAAAATAGTTTGAAGACTTTTTTTAAGGAAGAGAAAAAACAAAGCCATAAAAAATATAACCATACGGTTGGTTTTTAAAGGTTTGTTGTTCAAATTTTTCTTCTCCTGGTAATATTTTATTTATTATAATTTTATAATTGGATAAGAAAAATGACAACAACAAACTTTTAAAAACAAAGTGTTAAAGTGTGTTGCAGCAAACAAAGTTGTAATTTAAAATGCATTCTTTATTAAATAACAAGGCGATTTTAAATTTTAAACCCCATATATGCAGATGGCGTTAAAATTTCTGTAAGAAGTTTGCAACGCAGTGAAGGCAACTTTTCGACCATATTAAGTAAATATATTCTTGATCAGGACCAACAACCGATTTCATTTAGCAATGCCAGTCTTTTCGATTCGCGTACTTGTCCTTTTTCATTCATTTCTTTATTTCCCCCTTAAAAAAATCCTAAACTTAGTTTGAGTTTGGGGTTTGAAATAGTGGCACTTATACGAAGTCTTCTCGGCTTGAGAATGGCTTTTTAGTATGTATGCTCTCGATATCGCGATGACGACTTCTTGGTTTCAACATCGAATCGATGTTGATTTCAGGATGCATCGATCTAGAATTCAAGCACAAAGCATACTAAAATTCATTTGTTTTTAAACTTCTCCGAAATTTTTAAAGATGTTGACGCTTTTTCATTTGCTTAAGGCGATTGTGGGCGTTAGAGGGGGCCTGGCACTTTTATGAAACAAACTTTCGGTGCATAGGAACCCCATGAATTTGCATGGTTAATCCGAACTTTTTAACACAAATAGTTTTCAAAATCTCAGCGTTTATAAAATCAAGAATCTATATATATATGTCGAGAGAAATAGTAATAATACAAATCAATGTTAAATTTAACTGAGAGAAACCTGTCATTTTAAATAAAGTATTGAGAAAAGGAAGTGTGACCTTCTTAGACCGTTTAAGGGTTTCAAGAGCGTGGCTAGGTGGGAACCCACCTTAGCCGAGTGTGGCGCAATTGTTGTTGCAACGTAGAGTTGTGCAAAACAGTAGAGTGTTCAGGATTCATTCATTCTTTCGAGAACCTTCGAACGGGCAACACGAGCAATTGCAACTCGCTACGCATCCTATAAAGGACCCAAGTGTAAAAAGGAAGTCATAACGGACAAATCAAAACGCGAAGCGACTAAGAGACCCCTGTCTCCGACATATATATATACTTTATAAGGACGGAAACGCTTCCTTCTACCAGTTACACACTATACAATACAATATACTCTACGAGTAACGGGTATAAAAATACACATTTTTGAATACATTTTTTTTATTTTGTTAGATTTAATAATAGATCTACGTTTTTAACATGTTTAGCAAAAAAGTAAATTTGGAGAGGAACCGAGACGAAGCTCACTTCGATAACATCCTCCCCCTTTTTTTGATGTCTTCCCCTAACGTCTCTCTTCTAAAACATCAAAACCGAGATTGATTTTGACTACGAATACTGTAATCAACCATGCTTCCATCTTAATATAAAGAAGAAAAAAGTGAGAAGAGAAATACTAATGCCAAGAAGGGTCGATATTGATTTTTTTTTGTCGTTCTCAAGCTTTTTGGGTGTAGATAGACACCAGCGTTATTCGTCTGTCTGTCCGTATGAAGGCTGAGATCTCGGAACCCACAAAAGCTAGAAAGTTGCGATTAACCACACATATTCTTGGGCTTCCAACGTAACGCAAGTTTGTTTCAGCCGAGGGCCACGCCACTTCTAACGCCCACAATCGCCTTAATTGAATTAAAGAAGAAATTTATGCGCGATCAAAGTTTTATATCTCCATCTCCCTCGCACTCCCTTTAGCTGAGTAACGGGTATCTGCACACAAAAAAAAAATAAAAAAAATTACCTATACGTAAGTTAAGTAACTATAAACAAATGAGAACGCTATAGTCGAGAACTTCGACTATCAGATACCCGTTTGTTTTTGCTTTGGGTGTGTTTCTTTGCTAATTGTATGTATTTGTTGTTGTGAAAGTAACTATTTAATTGGTAGAATTGTCAATTTTTGTGGTTGGGGACTGTTTGACAATTATATTGGTTAATTTTACCAAGTTTTTTTTGCGTGTGATAGTTGGGGCACCCTACTATAGCGTTCTCTCTAGTTTTGTCTTCAAGACAAGCTCTTGTACTCTACAAGTAACGGGTATAAATATCAAGATATATAATAAAAAAAAATATTATATCGTGATATTTTTTTAGCCAAATATTAAAATATCGATAGTTTATTTTTCGATTGTATTTGAAATTTGCATATCTTTCTCTCATCCCAATCTCTCATCTCTGTGCACAAAAATGTCGTGAGTCAGAGCGGTTAGCGTCGGCTATTAAGTGCGTTGTCTGCGACACACGCAGCCGCATGACCGACCGCCACATAACCGAAAGAATATTTTTAAAATCCATATGCAAAGACTTATGGAACTAGTACTTACTTTAATTTTGGGGCAAAAGTCTTGTTTCCTTGTTCTTAGCTTATTTACGCAGCTAAAATTTTAAAATTCAACTGAAAAAAAAAAACTTAAAAATATCTGATATATCGATTGTTTTGGCGATATATTAAATATCATGTTAATATTTTTCTTAAGAAAACAAGAGAGGAAGCTAGCTTCGGCCAGCCGAAGCTTACATACCCTTGCAGATCATTCCGATTCATTTACAAAAACATTAAATTTAAATTAACTTGCGTATTTGTTACAATAATCCAAATTTTAACTGCTTTCGTATTACTTTGGCATTTATGTTTTGATCCTTCCTATAGCAGCTATATAATATAGCCGTCCGAATTTTGTTAAATTTTATTCGAAATTTTAAATGTTAAAGAAAAGCCATATCCCAGAGAAGAAAAGAATGTAATAAAAATCAACAAAGATCTAATTTTTGTCCTATTAATTTCCATTAAATTTTCCGACCGTTCCTATGGCAGCTATATGATATAGTCAACCGATTTTTTAAAAATTTTATTCGAAATTCAGAAATATTTAAAAAATAGTATTCCCAAAAGTAGAAGGTAATATTTTAAAAAACACCAAAGCTACAATTTTTTTACGTTATTTTTTTCGATTGTTCCTATGGGAGCTATAAAATATTGTTGTCCGATCCGGTCGGGTCCGACATATATACTACCTGCAATACAAAAAGAAGACTTTTGGGAAAGTTTGAGCCCGATAGCTTTAAAACTGAGAGACTAGTTTGCGTAGATCGACTCGTCTAGTGATGCTGATCAAGAATATATATAATTTATGGGGTCGGAAACGTCTCCTTCACTGCGTTACAAACTTCTGACTGATATCATAATAGCCTCTGCAAGGGTATAACAAGAGAGAACTCTATAGTCGGGTGCCCCGACTATCAGATACCCGTTACTCAGCTAAAGAAAGTGCGAGGGAGATATAAAACTTTGATCGGGCATAACTTTTTAACGAATGGTCCTAATTGAAAAATGTTCGATAGGTATAAATAAACGCAAGAAAATTGCATTTATACTTCTCCAAAATCTTTAAAATGTAGGCTCCAGACACATTTAAAAATCGTTTGTGGGCGATTGTGTGCGTCTGTAGGGGCGTGGCGCTCGGCTGAAATAAACTTGCGCTGCGAAGGAATCCCAAGAATATGTGTGGGTAATCCCAACTTTTTAACTTTTGTAGTTTCCGAGATCTCAGCGTTCATACGGACGGACAGACGGACATGGCTAGATCGACTCGGCTAGTGACCCTGATCAAGAATATATATACTTTATAGGGTCGGAAACGCTTCCTTCTCCCTGTTACATACTTTTGCACGAATACAATATACCCTTTTACTCTACGAGTAACGGGTATAATAATAGTCATCATTTCTTTGCCCATAATTATAATATAGAGTGTGGGTCACACGAAAAAAACATGGTGGGTCGGGGATCGAACTCGGTCGTTTTTGTTCGTTGACAGAAGCTCTACAGGCTAGGCTACGTCCAACTGTTAATAGGTATAAAATAAACTTCTACTTGACTCTTTTATTCGAACGGAACAAAAAGTTTACAAGTTAAGGAAGGAAGAAATGTATTACAATTCGTAAAAATTATTTTACTGAAACTTTAGGGCCATCGCGCACCGCCTAAACGTTGAAATAAAATGTTTCTGTTTTCACATACATTTTTAGGACACAGAAACCTACCATTTCAGATGCTGAGCTAAATAGACCTTAAACAAGAGAGAATGCTATAGTCGGGTGCCCCGACTATCAGATACCCGTTACTCAGCTAAAGGGAGTGCGAGGGAGATGGATGTATAAAACTTGGATCGGACATAAATTTTTTAACGAATGGTCCGATTTGAAAAATTTCTTCTACATTACGATTAAACACAATAAAACTGCATTTTTACTTTTCCGAAATCAGAAATCACAGACCCACACACACATAAAATCCTTTAAAGCGATTGTGGGCGTTAGAGGGGGCGTGGCGCTCGGCTTAAATAAACTTGCACTGCGTAGGAAGCCCAAAAATTTGTGTTGTTAATCCCAAATTTCTAGCTTTTGTAGTTTCCGAGATCTCAGCGTTCATCCAGACAGACAGACGGACAGACGCACAGACGGACAGAAAGACGGACGGACGGACGGACATGGCTAGATCGACTCGGCTAGTGATCCTGATCAAGAATATATATACTTTATAGGGTCGGAAATGCTTCCTTCTAGCTGTTACATACTTTTGCACGAATACAATATAAAAAGTCCACCCTAATGTTCATTTACTCAGTTTAGTGAGCAACTCTTTTTGTTCACTCACTCATGAGAAACCCAACACTAGTTCACAGTGGTCCTGAAAAAGAATATGTTTACTTTAAAGGGTCGAAAGCGCTTTCTTCCACATGTTACACACTTTTCTCCGAATACCATATAATATACCGTTTAACACTACCGTTGCCGTTTCGTCCAAAATCGTTGAAAAATAAAAAACAATTTGAATGATAGACAAAATTTTTTATTATAAGGAAATTAATTCACTTCTACCGCTAATATATTTTTCTGGTAATTAAGTTATTTATCCTATATTTACAGATCAGCCTTTTCTAGTTAGTCCGACCCCAACGTTGCCAGCGATACATGGGGATGGTAAGAATTTTTGAACAATACGCACTGCACTGTCACCAAACCTTAATTAGATCATAATATTTAGCAACGCAATTTTTTTTTGTTATTTACTATAAGCGTTAAAAAGTGTAAATTGTACTGAAATAAAAACCTGTTTCTAATTTATATTTTGTAACTATATTATAATTAATTTACAATATTTACAATATTTCTTATTCATTTTCTTTATTTCTTTCTATGATATCACCATCTTTTGGAATGTACATTCTGGAAATATTAACTAACTTTATCTTTCTAATTTATACCTGCATAAAATGATAATGCCCTACTTCTTATAATGTATATATCTGATTTTTCACGCTTTTTCTGTATTTACTGTAATTACTATTTAACATTATTACAAACCTTTATTTGGATAACAAGATATAACCACTGTACTTTTGGTAAATAACGAATCAGGACATGTGGGCGATATTCATGGGCGGTTCTTGACAGTACGCCCAGAAATAGGTGTTTTGACATCAACAGCCAGGACATTTATTCAGGATGGAATTACAACAGAATTTGCCACTAAAATTGTAGGGACAACATTAAACAATGGTCGCCTCTACGCCCAATACCTTAAAAAGAGTTCTAGGGTCCTTTATGAAAACGAAAACGTTGAACCGTCTGTAGTTACTAGTTGGGTAGGTGAAGAAGATTCGCAACAAACACCACTATTCCTACAAAGTCACAATGACCTATATAATTCTGATGACACCGACTGGCAGGATATCGATGATAGCCTAGCCGTGCAACGAGGAGAATTCGTGGGTAATACGGATTTTGTAATCCAACAAAGTACAAAAGTTAAAGACTTGAAAAAACCTAATTATCAAAATGAAAAACCGTTAGCATCTCTAGATCCTGTAGCCAACAGCAATGTCACGATAAAGTTTGACCCAAAACAAAAAGAAGAAATTAATAAGTTTGTTAATGCCAAGGTGTCATCAATTGAGTATTTGGAAACATATACAGTTCAAAGTCTTTTTGGTCATATTACAAATTCTGTAATGAATCAAACGAACGGCTTATATGTTCCAAGAGAAGAACGAAAATATGGACGACAAAATATCGACACCCAAGATCATCAAAGTCGATCTTCCAAAAAGCAAGTCTTAGCTACTGTAACATATTATGGATTTGCAGAGTTTACAACTATTGTTGGTGATAGTGTCATAGTCTTTTCTCCAAGTACTATACACAGCAGTCTGAATTTTGGACACGTTACATCGATTAAAGGCAAGCCTACTTTACAACTTGAGTCAATTCACAACTACAACAGTGAGGTATTGGAAATATCCCCTAGTATTTTAGAAACAGTTACTACTTTAGGGAAAACCGAAATCATGGCCACTATATCAAGTTTAGGGTTAGATATTTTTGACAGTCCAAATGATAAGGAGAGTCACTCAAATAACTTATTAACTCCGGAGTCAACTATTCCTTCGACAACAGATTTCAACAAAATATTTTTGGAAAAGGTGGAAGCAAGTGTTGTTTCATCTCAAGAAGTTGTTCCATTGGCTTCAAAAACAGTTAAGGATCTTCAATCATCCTTTAAAGATAATATTGATAGTTTGGAAAATGCAACAAGTCACATTGAACCAAACATTCAAAAAGAGGAAGGCGCTACCACTGTTTTTATTGATGATGATCCTTTTACTAATTTCGTTGAGCTTATCAATTCCTCGAGTGCAATACTTCATTCCACAGACCGAGGAAAAATATTTCAAAATACTGAAATATCTCAAAGTGATAAAAAAGAAGAAAATATCACTTATCAAACTATTATTGACATGACTAGCGACCGTTTAGAAAGTATACCGGCTGTTGGGAGAAGTAATGAAAGTGAGAATATTTTTAAGGAATTATGTAATCATACCACTTCACAAGTGTTTCTTACTCAAATGCCTAAGGCATTTAAAACAAACAAAGAAAATGTTGGAGATGAAAATATTGCTATTGACGTTAATCCTCTTTTCGCTTATGACATCGTAGAAACTACTAAATACTATTGCATACAAGCTACCCAATCGGAACAAATGCCAGAATTAAATGACGGTAATACGTTCCAAGAGACTACTACAGAGTCACATGAAGAATTAATAGATGGCGGAGATGAAACCACAGTTCGAGATTCAGAGGACTATGATGTTACGACAGAAAACGAATATGAAAGCGAAGATGACGACTATGATAGTGTTACTGATGATGTTGACTTAATATATAAAACTTTGTATACAACTTATACATATTTGACAACTTTCTTTGAAGGTTCTCGCACTACCGTATCTAGCCACACTGAAATTTTAACCAATATCATTTCCTCAACACTTTCGGCTAAGAGTGAACTAAAATCAAACACATTAAACAACATTGAAGAAAACCAAATTTCTGAAAATACAATTCAACAGGCTGATCAAAAAACATCAGCTATGTTACCAAAGTACACTATTCCTGTTGAGATTGCTAGTCTCTTAATCCCGGAAAATAAAGTAAATACCGCTGAAAACGAAAGTACTGACCAGATAATTACTACCTATATCGACGATCTAAAATTTAGTAAAACTTTATTCACAACGTATACGTATTATACATCGATATTTACAGATAATGATACTGAAATTCAATCCCGAACCGAGTTAGTCACAAATTATATTACTGACAAGGTTCCGAACTACCTAACAAGTAATATAAATGGCAACAATAACACAACTCAGCAACATTTTTCGGCATCCGAGTTTCACTCAGTAGACCCCGAAATAGAAAAGGATCAGGATATGAAATTTGAAATTAAAGCAAATTCGAGCAGCATAAATGAGGCCAATACAGAAACTTTTATTAAAAAAAGTCCCCTGGATGACCAAGTTAGCTCTGAAAGTAATACAGAGGAGATTATACCGTCAGCCACTTTACTTCTCCAAACAAGTTTTACAACCTTTACCTTTTATACAACAATGTATGTAGGTGATGAGACAAATATTATCAGTCGCCTTGAAACTGTAACCAACGTAGCTACTGAAACTTTACAACCTACAAAAGTAGTAAATTTAGAGGAATCCTCATTCCCCATTACTTACTTTACAACATTTACATATTGGACTAAGTTAGCTAAGGATGGTGAAATTACAACTCTGAGCAGAGAGGAAACGTTATCCAATGTGATACAACCCACTAACGTTACACTAATAGCTGTTGATGATTCACGAACAGCCGATGAAAAATCAAGTCTAACAACCCTGACATCAACTGATCAAAGCCTTCATTCTGATATTACCACATACTATACTACTTATACATATTATACTACATCTTATGATGTCAATATGACAACAATTATTGATTCACGTTTTGAAACCGTTACTAATGTAGTGACATCCAGGGAGAACACTATTTCAATGTCTGGCGCTTCGGCCACAGACTTGATAATTAAACCTAGTCAACCTGTTTCTGAAATAGATCTTCAGATTGGAACTGGTGCATCGGATATTGTTTTGTACGATTATAAACAAATAATTGATGCAGATGAAGTAAGCACTTTGTACTTTACAACAGAAATTGTATCATCAATTAACAATGAGGGACATGATATAAAAGTAACTAGTAGCACATCGAGGTTACACGTTAACGAATCCAAAAAGTCGGTTTTAGCCACGATCTTTGGTAATATACCTGATGATAACTTATCTAGCTTAAAACTGTATAAGACGGGATTAGTTAGGCTCATTGAAGGAAAGCGCATTCAAAACAGTACAACCACCTTATACCAATCAAAAGTTATTGGAACTGTCATAGATAATAGATATGCACAGATAATAGAAAGTACATCAAGTTTTTTCTTTGAAAAGACTCAGTCTGATCTTCTTTTGCTTCCAACAACGGTTAAAATCTCTCCTGTGGCAAATATTAATTCAATTGAATTGACAAAATCTACCAATACTGAAAGTCAAGAAACTATTGGTGCTTCCAAATACCTCGAAATCACAAAAGCAGAATCCGATCTTAGCAATGAGGGTTTGGTAAATTCTTCACCACAAAGTACGAAACGGCCATTCGCACCTGTAATACGGCCTTTTGCCTCACGGAACAGGCCAACATTCGCACCAAAACAGAAAACATTAGTCCCAAGTAGCGCGACAATAATTACAAGATCGGACATTACACCCACTATTACGGCGACACCTGCTCTAAAATCAGCCGGTAGATATAGCTCGTCGCGACGGGGTATAATTTCCAATGTGCCAATTAATCCCAACGAGTCAAGTTTGTCCCAAGGGCAGTCATCGAGGCGCTTGTTTGGGCGACCATCTAAGTCATTGACTAGTTCCATCGAAGCCGATAGTGCTCTCCAGCCTAATCTTCCCTTTTTACCTTCAAAAAATCGGTTTGCTTCATCTTCACGCCCAATCGTTAGTTCCAGAAGACAAAATATAAATGTTTCTTATCGATCATCAAATATTCCTGGTTTTCGTGGATCTGGAATTTTAACCAACTCTAGATTACGAATAAAGCCAACTAACTCAGGGTTGATAGCAAGCGATAGGTCGACGCAGTCGATAACATTTGCCAAGGAGCTAAGCTCGGAAAGTAGTGCCGAAGAAGAGAATTCAACAGATGAAGTTCCTGATGAGGAAGAAAACACAAAACGTAATAACAACCCACTGCTGCGCTTTCGGCGCCCTTTAAATGGGCCCATTGGATTTACACCTGTAACCCGACAGACTGGCACTTCCCCAGCAGTTTCGCTAAGACGAAACCCATTGTCGTCCCGTTCAAAAATTTCAACGACAACAAGCAGTACAACAACTACGACGGCCAAGCCCCGACCTCGAAGCTTTCAGAGACCTATTGGCCTTCAGCCAAGGTCAAGACCACAAAATACTCTTTTCCCACCTCGAGGACTTTTCCAAACTCAGCAAAATAATAATGTATCCACAAATGATTCCGAAGATGAAGAAGATGATACAAGCAACGCCGAAGAAGATGAACAGGATGATAACCGTAGTAAGAGGTCTTTACTCACTTTGGCTAACTCTAATTCTGAAAGGAGAGTACGTCGGCAAACAGATACAGTAAAAAGCAACAGATTTCGATTTCGTCGACAAAACCAAACATCAACATTTATCAAAGAAGAATCAAAGCTAATAAGCTCCGACGATCGTGCTGAAACCACAACATCTTCCCCACGGGATAAATCGAATTCTAGATTCGGATCAAGATTTCATTCTCCACAGGGGCATTTAATGCAAACTCCGGCCACACTGGTTGACTCAAAAATGACGAACAATCTAAGATCTATTCGCCCGACGAGGCCGACAACAAAACGCCCCCAATTTACTTTGAGAGAGAAAGACGCTACTTTAAAAGGCTCTACACGTTCAAGTTCATCTAATAACTTTCGACGTCACCCGACCACTGGAAGTTCTTCAGTAAGGCGTCCTGTTACAGGAAATTCAAACAATCGCAGGCTAAAAAGCTATGTCAGCTATAACAATAAAAATAATGTAGACCACGGACGACTATCAAGTACGCCCCGTTCCCGAAGTCCGAACTCTAATACATTGAATAGAGGAAGAAGTCGGGGACGAAATCGAATTGATTACCCCTCTGATTTACAATCTACAGAAAATGAAGTACAAGCAATCACAATTACCCATTTTATACCATCTGAAGTTACTATTCCAGTAGTTAGCGGACATCTAACTGAGTACAAAAACATTGTCACTGCTAAAACGAGCACCGAGCTCATCGGTCCAAATGATTATTTGCAAATTTTAGGTACCAATGGATTGAGTTCCATATACCTGAATCGGGAAGTCTCTAGTATAAACATTGCTGGTGCCACAGAACACACAAAATATTTGTTACATGAATCTATCACAAGTTCTGTAATATTTACACCGACTACTATCCGCGGTAGGAAGACATCCTTTTCACATATTATTCCATCCACAGCCTATTCTGTAGAGTATATAGTAACTACAATACAGCCTCAAATTTCTGATAATGCACCGCTTGCCAACATTTTGCTTTCCCAGTTACTTTTGGGGAATTTGAACTTACCCGCTCATCAAATAATAGGTGCTGTCGGACAGCCAAATGCCGCATCAGCTGTATTACCCACATCTGTTGAGCCTATCACTGAATATCGGACCCACACTTCAACATATGTAACTACAATATTCGATGGAAAATCCACCATTCTTCCAGTGACATTTCAAGGTAAAAAAATTCTTACTACTGTCTATGACACTACTGCACAAACAATAACAGCTACAGAATATAGTGTAGACACAATAGTCAATGCTTTACCATCCGTTCAGAATATGCTGTCGGTTGGACCAGCTGCAAATGTAAACAATTTATTGTTGCAGCAGTTACTCATTCAGCAACAGCAAGAGTCTTTGTCACTGGCTATATCGAACACTTTAGCGCCACAAATATTCTTAAGTGAAAACCTGCAAGATCTAGACGATATGTCACGGTTATCATTGAAATCGGATGCAATCGATAATGTTGGATATGATTCGGACATTGTGTCGGTCACCAAAGAGTCACAACTTACAAAAAGTCATCGAAAGAAATCGCGAAAAGCAAACAGTGGACACAAGCGCAGCAAACAAAGTCATATGGCTGTCGAGCACCCAAATCCAAGTGTTGTAACACTTTATGTATCCGGTCGCAGGCCCGGTGAATTTAGTACTGTATTGTCAACCGTAGGAAGCGAGTATGATCACTCTGTTTCTTTACAGAAGAGGCACGCATTTATCGAAATTCAACCAACCGATTCCTTTAATTATTTTTCTCAAACCGCAGAGATCAAAAATGAAACTGCAATTTTAAAAGGTCAAAACGGTTTTTTGACAGTTGACGTCGGACTTAATGAACTTAGCGATCGAACTGCATCATTAGAAAGTATTGTTGGTGATGTCGATCTTTGGTATGCTAAATCAAGTAAACAACCCATGCCATTGTCGACAACAATGAATTCAGAGGTAATCTAACAATGATATAACAGCGTTAATTATTCATTAAATCTTGAAGATGTCCGATTACTAGTCAAAGATTAAACAAATATCAAAAGGAGTCTTCTTCAATACTCAACGAAAAATAAAAACATTAATTTGGCCTATTTTGATCTATAAGTTATACATGTATCTGAATTTTTAAACTAATTTTAAACAATATGTTAAACCCAATCTGAACCAATAACTTTAAAACTCAATAAATGGACAGAAAAATACAAATTTTTATTAGTGTATAATCGGCCAATCTGACCATCACATCGAAATTAACATTAAATCCCACATTTAATTACTGCACGAACCCAGCTACTGGGGATGGCTGTTGTAGGGATTACCCCCTTTTTTGGTATAAGCCGAAGTAGGCACATTCTTTATTAACACGCCTCACAAGAAAAGGTTCTTGATTTCATGTGAGGGATTACACCCAACCTTTTAAGAACGATTATAGGCAAAAGATTTCGCTATAAAGTATGATACAAAAAATATTTAGATGTGAGGGATTACACCCAACCTTTTAAGAACAATTATATGCAAAAGATTTCGCTAAAAAGTATGATACAAAAAATATTTTCGGACAACATCCCCTCAAACAAACACTTGCTACGCCAGTGTAAAAACGAATGTTTAATTTTTACCTCTCCCCTACATAATACAAACCTATTACTAATTCGTATAAATTGATTATTTTTAAATAAACAAACAGTTCTTACAACATTGCATTTAAAGCACTAGCTTGATAAATATTAAACAAGTTCAACCATAAGAAACAGAAGTTTAAAAAAGTCAACACATTTTTGCTAAAAAAAATATAAAAAGGTTACCCTTTCGATTTTAAAAAAGATGGGTTCTTTTAGAAGATTTTGGGTGATGTTCATCCATTTAAATAGATCGCGTTTCAAAACACAGTATGTAACCATACTGTTATTTATATATCATTACTTCTGAAATATTAATTCATATACCGGTTTTCTAGTTTATATATGTATGTTACTGTTATTACTTACAACAAAAAGAATGGCATGTACCAATACTTAAAGCTTAATTAAATGTATATATATATGTATAAATATAATTTTTATTTAATTAGGCTCTACTAATATCTTACAAAAATGTACATAGATACGATCAATAAAAAGTATTTTACAAATTCGCAGTGCAAATTTAATTTGACTATCCCTTAAAGGCGATGCGTTCTACTAAACGCTTAAAAACTTCAAATTAAAAATTTACTCCTTCTTTTTTGAAGAAGTAAAATTACTGGTTTAAAGCCAGTTTTTCCAGAATCTGACATGCGAACCTTTCCGCGCTAGCACCATGATGCCGCTATTCGACCAATTCATCATTACAGGAGGGGGTGAGATAAATTTAACGTCATTGTCAAATCGATCCGACGATGGTGGATAGAGTTTAACTGGAAATAGGTTTTTGGGTTGATGCTGAGTACTTTGGAGGCCTTCGTACTGATTTAAGGCTGATGAGGAGAGAACTACTGGGAAGAATGGTTATTGTGCTGATCGGTCTTAACGAAGTTAACACTTTGTCGCATTACACCTTTTTCCAAATCCCAGAAATACCAACGAACCTTTTATGTTCATACACAATAAAATTAGCAGTTTTGTGAATCTTAATATAAAACATTTAGTCGTAGGTATATTAGTCTGAACACTAGAAGAATTATAATAATGTAAGTAGTTAGACATTTAATAAGCGTCTTATAATAGGATGACCAGGTGGTCATGCTTAACGACACTAGTGATGACGCGAAAAAACTTATTAAATTGTCGAGGCTTATATGGCTGATAACCATAATTTACAGCCAAAATACACCAAGAAGGATGAGTAAAGTTCCTGGTAGATTTGGACCCCTATATCAACCAATTATTATAGATACATTTTTTCTGTACGATTTTTCAAAGATATATTTTTGGTATGTCCGAGTTTTTATTTATATCTTAAGTTGCGCTTACTAATAGGCGATATTTGTTTTAAAGTACAAATAAAACAAGAAAGAAAGCTAGCTTCGGCCAGCCCAAGCTTATATACCCTTGCAGATCATTCCTATTCATTTACAAACATATGTATATGTTAGAACAATACGAATTTTACCTGCTTTCGTACTATTTTAGCATTAATCTAGGCAAATCGATATAGCCATGTCCGTCTGTTTCTATGCAAACTAGTCTCTCAGTTTTAAAGCTATCGGGCTCAAACTTTCCCAAAAGTCTTCTTTCTGTTGAAGGTAGTATATATGTCGGAACCGGCCGGATCGGACAACTATATCATATAGCTCCCATAGGAAAGATCGGAAAACAAGAAAGGAAGCTAGCTTCTGCCAGCCGAAGCTTATATACCCTTGCAGATCATTTCTATTCATTTACAAAAATTTTAGCTGCTTTCGTATTACTTTGGCATTAATATTTTGATCCTTCCTATGCCAGCTATATAATATCCGTCCGAATTTTGTTAAATTTTATACGAAATTTTGAAATGTTAAAGAAAAGCCATATCCCAGAGAAGAAGAGAATGTAATAAAAGTCAACAAAGATATAATTATACCCGTTACTCGTAGAGTAAAAGGGTATATTGTATTCGTGCAAAAGTATGTAACAGGGAGAAGGAAGCTTTTCCGACCCTATAAAGTATATATATTCTTGATCAGGATCACTAGCCGAGTCGAACTAGCCATGTCCGTCTGTCCGTCTGTCCGTCCGTATGAACGCTGAGATATCGGAAACTATAAAAGCTAGAGGATTGGCAGAGATTTGCATGCATATTCTTGGAGTTCCTACGCAGCGCAGGTTTATTTCAAAATGGCGCCACGCCCCCTCTAACGCCCTCAATCGCCCTACACCATTTTTTGAAAGGTGTCTGGCGCCTACACCATTAAAGATTTTGGAAAACTAAAAATGCAGTTTTATTGTGACTATCAATACCTATCGAAATGTAGAAGAAATTTTTCAAATCGGACCATTCGTTAAAAAGTTATGCCCGATCAAAGATTTTATATATCTATCTCCCTCGCACTCCCTTAGCTGAGTAATGGGTATCTGATAGTCGGGGCATCCGACTATAGCGTTCTCTCTTGTTTTTTCCTATTAATTTCCATTTAATTTTCCTACCGTTCCTATGGCAGCTATATGATGTAGTCATCCGATTTTTTAGAAATTGTATTCGAAATTCAGAAATATTTAAAAAATAGTATTCCCAAAATTAGAAGGTTATATTTAAAAAAAACACCAAAGCCAACATTTTTTTTACGTTTTTTTTTTTTGATCCTTTCTATGGGAGCTATAAGACATAGTTGTCCAATCCGGTCGGTTCCGACATATATACTACCTGCAATAGAAATAAGTCTTTTGGGAAAGTTACGGCGCGATATCTTTAAAACTGAGAGACTAGTTTGCGTAGAAACAGACGGACAGACGGACGGACAGACGGACATGGCTAGATCGACTGATCTTGTCATGCTGATCAAGAATATATGTATATACTTTATGGGGTCGAAAACGTCTCCTTCACTGCGTTGCAAACTTCTGACTGAAATCATAATACCCTCTGCAAGGGTATAAAAAGCGCCAATTTCTCTAAAAATTAGAAAGTCCTGACAAACGTACTCCAAACCAATTTTAAGCGAACGAAGTCGCTCCGGGTATAGCTCGTTCTTTGATTAAGTTGTCAATATATTCAATCTCTATTGATTCTCCTTTGTCCACGATATCTTTTAAATTCTGCTCCAGCACCGCAGAGATATCTTCCATTTCATCACCACTTTCTTTGTCTTCTCTTTCGGTCTCATATTATGGTGTATATATTGTGTATAGCAATGGCCCAAAGTTGCCCACAGGCAACTTTACAGCTTTGAAAATTCGTCACCTCGTTATTATTGAATATTAATTTAATTAAATTATAGCAAAGTAATGCTTTTTAATTGATTAACAATATTTCATGTATACTTTTAGCCTTTTTATATATATTTTATGAGTAAATCAGTCACTTTAAATATTCTTCAGAATTTTACAACAATTATATTCACGAAGCAAGTCTAGTCTGCTTAAAACAACTTTGTCAAATTATGTGCAAATTTGATTTTTTTTTACCACATTATGAGTACACACATACAAGCACCGTTATGTCGAAGAGTAAGCAGGCAATAATAGAAGAAACGATTACCGTAAGCCGTTAAACATTATAAATTGCTCACGGGCAACGCTGGGGTCGAATGGGTTAAGTATTATGTGTAAGGATTCACGGCCTTTTCTCACACCTATCTCCTTCATCTATACATAACCATAAAATATGCGTCCAAAAAGCAGAAAGATCACCAGATCACGTGAAAAATAGTCCTTCCATATCAACCCGTCTACCAAACAAATTTTAAAGTGCACAGTACCACCTTGACTGAAAAAGCAATTCGCTTTCAATACCGTTATTACTTTATTATAACTTTTTCCTACACAATTTTAAAGTCAATCGCGATATTTTATTATGATTAGGTTGCTAAGATATGTTAGTGTTTTCTGGCAGAGCATTAAAAATTGCAAAACATGTACATTTTCAATGCAAAATAAGGTTAGAACAAGAAAGGAAGCTAGCTTCGGCCAGCCGAAGCTTATATACCCTTGCAGATCATTCCTATTTATTTACAAAAACATTAAATATAAATTAATTTGCGTATATGTTACAACAAATTTCAGCTGCTTTCGTATTACTTTGGCATTAATTTTTTGATCCTTCCTTCCTATATAACACTAGTTTACAATTTTTAATTTTTTTTATATATAAACGCTGGGACCCATTTTTTTCGTTTACTGATCACGTCACTGATCGGTCACTGATCACGATGAAAAAAAAAAAAAATTTTCCAAAGAATCGTTTTGGAGATATTTGAAATAGCTAGATTTTTGACCACTTGTTTTATTCAATGTAACACCTCTCAAAAACCGATGATCCGAAAAATTTTTAACTGGCACCCTTTGAAAGGAAATAGATGCACCTTTCCGAAAAGGTATGGCGCTTTGTGATCGGATCGAAATTGATGGATTTATAGCTTCTGAAAGTTCCAAAAAAGTTTCATTTTTGGCGTTTTTTTTTCATAGCTAGTTTTTATTAATTTTTTAATAATATTAATAAATATTTTTAAATTATTTTGAGTATACAGATCTAAAGGGCCGTTAGTCCCAAAAAGTTGAGGCCGAATATTTGCAAATCGGATGTACATTCTAGAAGATATGCATAGTTTAGTAAAATGACTCAAAGTCATCACAGGTCAGCAGTGGTACCAAAAATCTTTTTCAAGGGAAGTCGCCTCTTTTCGCGATTTCCCATTTCGAGAAACGATCAAAATAGTGTCAAGTAATGTATGTACACTTGATTCAAAGACATTTAATTTATTTTTTTAAAAAATCGAGAAGGAAAATTTTTGAATTTTTTCGACAAAAATATGGTTTTTGGTTAACACCCAGCCCCTCTTAAAAACATACAAATACTCAGACTCGGAAGAAGACTTTATTGTTTGAAGTTTTTCGCGACTTTCAAACGATGCCATATCCTGAAGTGCATTTCGTCCTTAAGTACGACATTCCCTTGCTGCGCGGATCTTTCGCCAAAGCTTTCACAAAATTTTTCATAAGACCCAGTTTTATGTTCAGCGGGGGAAGAATAACGTTTTCTTTAAGGACAAGCGCTTCTTAAATTTTTCGCCAATGACATGATCCTTACGAGGTGACCAATCATGCTGGGAAAAATGTAAGTCATCTGCCTTACTCTATGCCCTATATCTCTTAAAATGCAATTCCTTAGCAGTCATTTCGACATCTTTCCATTGAACTTGGGAGCAGAAAGTGATGAACAGGGTGAACGATTCCATCAGGGTATGGCATCGTTTGAAAGTCGCGAAAAACTTCAAACAATAAAGTCTTCTTCCGAGTCTGAGTATTTGTATGTTTTTAAGAGGGGATCATCGGTTTTTGAGAGGTGTTACATTGAATAAAACAAGTGGTCAAAAATCTAGCTATTTCAAATATCTCCAAAACGATTCTTTGGAAAATTTTTTTTTTTTTTCATCGTGATCAGTGACCCAACAGTAAACGAAAAAAATGGGTCCCAGCGTTTATATATTTTGGCTGTAAACTAGTGTAATATAGCCGCCCGACTTTTTTAAAAATTTAATACGAAATTTGGAAATGTTAAAGAAAAGCCATATCCTAGAGAAGAGAATGTAATAAAAAACAACAAAGATATAATTTTTTCCTATTAATTTTCCGACCGTTCCTATGACAGCTATATGATATAGTCATCCGATTTTTTTAAAATTTTATTCGAAATTCGGAAATGTTTAAAAATGGAATTCCCAAAAGTAGAAGGAAATATTTCAAAAAACACCAAATCTAGAATTTTTTTACGGTTTTTTTTCGATCCTTCCTATGGGAGCTATAAGATATAATTGTCGGTTCCGACATATATACTACCTGCAATAGAAAGAAGACTTTTGGGAAAGTTTGAGCCGGATAGCTTTAAAACTTAGAGACTAGTTTGCGTAGAAACAGACAGACAGACGGACGGACAGACGGACGGACAAACGGACATGGCTAGATCGACTCATCTAGTGATGCTGATCAAGAATATATATACTTTATGGGGTCGGAAACGTTTCCTTCACTGCGTTGCAAACTTCTGACTGAAATCATAATACCCTCTGCAAGGGTATAAAAATTCCCTTGTATTCTTTGGACTAATGTCAGCATAGAAATATTTAATTGTACCATAAAATGTTCGAAACTTCCTCAAATGTTACTTTATTGAAAAAAGTCGATAGTAGTCGATACTATCGACTTGTAGTCGACTTCAGTGGATTTTTTGTCAGCTCTACTTTTTTATCTACCCGGTACAAGGTAAAACAAGAGGGAACTCTATAGACGGGTGCCCCGACTATCTTATAACCGTCACTCAGCTAAAGGGAGTGCGAGGGAGATGAAGATATAAAACTTTGATTGCGCATAACTTTTTAATGAATGGTCCGATTTAAAAAGTTTCAAAAGGTAATAAACACTATACAATTTATAAAATCTTTAAGGATGTGGGCGCCAGATTGTGGGCGTTAGGGGGGCGTGGCAACTCTATGAAACAATCTTGCGCTGCTTTGGAACAAAAACGGCATTATCTAGTATTATCCAACTTTCTAGCTTTTATAGTTACCGAGATCTCAGCGTTTATACGGACAGAGGAACGTGACTTGATCAACTCGGCAAGTGATCCTAATCAAGAATATATATACTTTATAGGGCCGGAAACGCTTCCTTCTACCTGTTACATACGTTTGCACGAATACAATATACCCTTTTACTCTACGAGTAACGGGTATACAAAATATTTTGTATACATTTTTATTGGACTCTTGGGACACCAATCCTCCGATCTAAAATGAAGTACATTTGTTGTTATTTTTTTCTAAGCGTTCTTTGCTATTAAAAATGCGGTTATAGTGCTTTGTAAGTCTATTCATTTTCTTCCCTGATTTCCACAATTCCATTATCCCTTAAAAATGTGGTTATCTTTTTTTTTGTTATGTCGCCCTTAACCGCGACTCTGGCTCATCTTGCTCTCGCTTAAAATTTGACCATGAGCGCAACCAATACCGCGACTATGACCAACCTGCAGAAGTAATACAAAATAAAATAATACAAGACAGACAGACAGACATTGTATGGGGTCCTTTTAAATTACCGCCATAAAACCATATATAAATTATTTTAAAAATGTTGTAAAAATATCACAATATTATCTCAGTCTCAATGCCCACTTCAATTAAATATTCAAACTGTCTTTTGAAATTAATACAGAACACAATGGAAGAAATGTTTCTCAATTCCAAGGTCATAACAGGAACGGGAGAGTTAATATTAGGTACGGGCGGAAGTATGGAAACGAAGTTTTATATGGCTCTGTGTCGGAGAAAATATTGGACGAAGCCAGGTACAATCTTGCCACTCATGTTATGTCAAATGGAGTAGAATTAATAATTGCCAGTGAAAAGGGGAAACCTATTGAAAAGTTATCGCCGACAAATGAATTTACCAATTCAGGCAAACCCTTTACTCTGGCTCCAAGTACGTTAAAAAACCAAATGATTTTAACATTGCCTTCAACAAAACAGGTAAGAATTCTCTACACGAGTTTAAACCATTTACGAATAGGATTAATTCATCACACAGAACACTCTCATCATCCCCGATAATTCATTTATTACAAAAATTTGTCTCACCACTTACACATATTTTTCAACTTATTTGGAAAATGGAAGCTCTAATGTGGTACACCAAAAAATGGTTATATCAAACACTCTTACGGAAGAGCGAAATAATCTTCATGCCAGTAATCCGATGATTACAGACGTCACGTTTTCAATGGTAAGCATAACAAATTAATATTATTATTGATTGCCTAAAGATTAATGTAATTTTAAACGAATTCAGACCCCAGAGCTAGTTGTTGGAATGTTCCCAACAACTTATTACTATTTCAACTCGATCGATAGAGGCGAACCGGATTCAACTCCAATGGTAGTCACTTCGCAATATACTATTATAAATAAAATTACCAGACCTGGACACTTTCTAACCTTTACCAATTCATCCAATGGCCATTCGCCTACTACAAATACGTACTTCAGTCAAATATTACTTACCAAAACCGAGTTCGATGACTTCCAAGCACCAACATATGTAACAATTAAAAAAAATCTCACCCAAGTCGTTATTACAGAGTCCCTGCCAGCAACCATTTCAGCTAATATTAATACAAAAGGAACTGATTATGTTTCAATATCGGACAAAATAATAAATTCATCAGCCTCGATAATCAGTTTGGAACATTCTGACTATCTGGTGATATACTCAACAAAGTCCTTATTAGAAACGCTTACTTTTTGTACAGCTACTTTGAATAGTACTTTGACTGCAACAGCTTCATATATTGCTATGACAGTCTGCAAAAGTAATCCAAAAGTTCCCACCTATAAATTTAGGCTTCACCCTCACGTTATAAAAAGTATGGCTACCAATACAGTGGGTAGTTCGCTGTTAAACTCAGATCTTTTATATTCTATCAAATCCGATCTTATGCTTAAAAAGAGAAACAATCAACGACAAACTATTGTTACAACGGCCACATTGTTGGGAGGAGAAATTATTCAAGTGACTGCCGTGAATATTATAAAAAAACCAAATTTAAGTTACATTACTACTTTGAAAAAGTCGACAGAACAGTTAAATTCAGCAATGAGTTTAATAAATGCAACTTCAACAACTAATAAGAGAAAATCAACTTTAAGTTCTAAATTTCAAGACTTTTCTGAGAGTATCAGCAGCTTATCAGAAAAAACAAGCCTCCACATAAACATTTATAAAAAAAATATTACAGACTTAACATTATCGGAATCTGAAAATAGTGAGGGGTTTATAAAAATAAATAATAAAATAAAGCCTTCACAGTATAGTTCATTGGTTTCTTCGCAGGACACTATTACCAACAACTTAAATGTAGAGCATTTTCGCCCAATGTTGAATGCCGTAGCACACCTAATAAAAAAACAATTAATTAACACTCAAAAGGTGCAAGTTCAAAACCAAACATACATAAAGGAACACCCAAAAAGAAATAGAGTTCAAAACCATACTATGTCAAAAGCAACCGAAAATCCAGTTTATATACCTTTGCAGCAAAATCTCAAAGGGAAATACTTAAGCACAACAGGTATAAAACAAGCAACGTCTGACTTTCTGGGCAAATTAAGAATTAATACGTTACATATATATCCACCGAAGATGGATGTACTCATTAACTGTAAGAAGCGTAATGTAACCAAACATTCATCTCCCCTAGAATATGAAGCAACATCAATGATGTATAAGGACGCCTTCATCAATACGGGTATTCCCATAAGTCCCGGCGAGATTATTACGGCCACCGCAAATGTTATTTTGGGAAGGCCAAATATTGATGTAGAAGTTTTTCAAACATTGTTGGCCAGCAATAGAACTACGACTACCTATCTTCATTCAACTTCGCTTAAGTCATTGTACCCTAGTCTTCCATTCCATTCAACGATATTACAAAATTCCCTTTCGTATAAAAAAGGAATTATTATAGAATATGCCAGCTTGTTGAAGCCACCACCACTACCTGTACTACTGCAGTATCCATCCACATTCCAATCCCAATTGGGGAGAAATAGAACACCGGAAAAAATTAGGCTATCACCAACCCAACTTTTACGAAAAAGTCCGGGTATTGATCACTACTTTTCTCAGTCACACATTAACTTGAATACTGACTTTTATAACAATCAAATCTTAGATATATTTCGAGTTTCACAAATATTGGGTACAAACCTTGCATCTACTAAAAGATATTTGAGTATGTCGAATACATATGATTACTCCTTTAATCATGATTGTTCCTTAGGCACTTTAAAGCCAACTTTGTCCTACACAACGCCTTTGGGTGTATCTAAATTTTCGGCTCTTCAACAAGTAAATCTAAAAAATGATGTCATAAGCCATACAATTAACATGCATGCCCCCCCTCTAATGTTTAAAGGAGAGTCTGAGAACATTCCGTACGCAACAACAGTTCAAGGTCATATTGATAATTTTTTAATGCCACACATTAAAATACCTTTAAACGACGATAAGATTGAAGTTCAGTTAACACCTAACCGTAAGAGGGTTTTCCCTATCCAATATAAGGATTTAAAAGCCGATGAAGCTAAAACTAAAATTAAATTACGAAATAATAATTTAAGCAACTTTAAGAATGCTCAGCATAAATTTCCCTTTGAGGAAAGTAAAAGTCAAAGCGGATTAAACAAGTATTCTTCTATATATAGAAATGAATTGTCCTCTCAGTCTCCTCTTAACCTGAAGTATACAGATAACTCAAACGGTAAACCAACTAGACAAATTCATAAAACTCTTAAAGAGAATATGAAGCTATTAAATGAGCCAGACCAAAAAGCAGAATACTCAAACGAATCAATGCATTTTTTAAAATTGAATACTACTAAAATGTACGATCTTATGAATAACACTGCATTAAATAAATGGGCTTCGATGATTAAACATTTAAGTCTTACAATACCCAAGAGCATCCAAAAGAACACAAATTCTTTGATTTCCTCGAAAAAACACATTCAGACCAGCAATATAAATAAGGTGTTCCTAACAACAGAGCTTTCAACTGACTCTGTAAATTTTAAATTGGTTCCGAAAACAAACATGTTCAACACAAATTACTCACCTATTGCTGGTGAGGGCTCTCAGTTTAAATCAATTATATTTAATCAGACAAATCCCCTTAGGTTTTCGTCGAGCCATGATCTCCAGTTAAAAACATCTTTCGTGGGACAGTTGATTTCAACAATATCAGTCTCTAATGTAAGCACATTTTCAACAGGACTCATAAAATGCACCATTAAAGGTTGCACAAATAATTTATTAAAAGAATTAAAAACGGATATTAAAATGCTTGAGCCATCGGAAATGTTGCAGGATGACATTACTTCAGTTTCAAAAAAAACGTTGGAATGGGACATCATTTCAGTGGTAGTAAAAAGTTCGAAAACAGTCACTCCTTTAACTTTTAATTCTTCGCATACACGAAAAACGGCAAATTATTTTAATATATTGAGACCCACAAAAACGAAAATTACCGATCTAAAAAACTTATCTGAAATCATAAAAAGTTTTGATGCAAATAAATACATATCTTTTAATCACTCGATTATAAATACATCAAATAATTATATAAAGAAACCAATTTCTATTAGTTTGCAGAAAGTATTAATATCCTCAAGGATAAACATGCAATCACAAGTAATTCCGATAAGTGGTATTACAAATGTTAGTAAAATAGCTACGACATCTAACGTAATAATTGGTCCCAGTTCCTCAGAAACGGCAGACATTATGAAAAGTGAAAACCGCGGTTCTAAGCATGCAGTTAACAGAAACGAATCGACCTTTTTGTCAACATTAGACTCTTCACGGGACGAGTTGGTTTATGTTCCCAGCGACTTAAATAGTATAAACCTTGGTGCTGTAATTGCTGATTCTTTTTCAAAGACAAATTATATAAAAAAATCAAATTCTATTGATGGTTGCCATCCCCCGTGCAGATCAAACAAAAACGAAATATGCGTTACCTACGCAAGTTATAACGAATCTTCGAGTCTTTGTGAATGTCGACCGAGCTTTGGACGCATGTTTCCCGATCGCCCTTGCAAACGTATGTTTTATTATTGTCTTGCTTCACTTTTAATGATATTACCCTTTACACTTACTTTAGCTACTTATACTTACGAAATGAAGATTCAAACCAACTGGACGGGAAAACATTCTTTTAAGCCTAGCGATACCATAAGCAGTAATTCGCAAATCGAAAATAGTTATATTAATCAAATGTTATTAGAAGCCGCTGATCGCATGGTTATGCAATCTGATTATAGGGATGTATTTCATGGCGTGCAACTAAGAAGTGTGTTAGTAGATGAAAAAGACAAGTTAACGGTTACATTCTTGCTACAGGTAAGCGATAAATAAATAAATAAATACATAATACAACATATATACACAGCTATCGGAGAATACCGATGAAGATCAACTTACATCCGTATTTAAAAAATATTTACGACAAAGCAACTTCAGTATTGGAGGCACTGAATTCTACACTTCAAAAAACAGTCTCCATTTACTTATCTTCAAAGGTTATATTTGAAACTCTTTGGTTGATTTCTTTTAAAATGATTTTTTTATGATTTAGATATTGATGAATGCCGTAACGAAAACTTTAACGACTGTTCCATTGATGCTCACTGTTTTAACTTGATTGGCAGCTACACTTGCAGTTGCAAGGAGGGTTATACAGACATATCTGATAACGCTTTATACCCAGGTCGCCATTGCTCAGATAATTTAATCGGCTGCGATATGTGTAACTATAATGGCAAATGCATGAATAAGTCGGTCAACATAGGGCAAAAGGCAATAACAACATGCAAATGCTACTCTTGGTATGCTGGAACGAAGTGCCAAGTTAACATAAAGATTATAATAATCTTTCTGTTCACTAGTGGCACAATATTGTCTTTTTTGCTTATATTTTTGTTTTTACTTATCAACACCAAGAATAAAAAGCAAGGCAACCGCAAAGCAAGCCAATTATTGTTTACACCTTCCTCTTTAAATACTAGTATAGTAACATCATCCACTTCTGAGAAGGTAATTGCAAAAATCGAATAGAATTGGATTAACTAATTACTTTCGTATTTTTCTTTATAGCCATATAATGTCGTAAAGACCCAGTATTTCAAGCAAGTAGAACCTAAAAAAAGATGTGTGTTAGAAAAGTACAAGGCCACATCAACTTTTAATTTGAGCGACGATTTGAATATAAAAAGTACAATCGAAGAACATAGTTTTTCACATAGTAGTACCGACCATAGCCCAGAAGATGAGGACCAAGCTGACCGTTCTCTTACTCTTATGATTCCACGAGCAAAATATCGTATACCCTATGTTGCTCAAAATTCTTATTTAAATCGTAATGCTAATAATATGGAAAATACAGAGCAAAGTGTAGTGCATAAAGACATTGGTAATATGATTGCCTGCCGACAGTTTACCAACAATTGTTTAAAAAATTCAAGAATGTCAGATAATATTCTGTACAGAGGCTTATCAACACCCAGAACTGCTCTAATATCTGCGGGCTTTGAGGTATCTACCGTTGTAAATGATGCAAATGTATTAGAAATTCCAATGTAAGTTTTTATTATTATTATTATAAAGTGTTCGAATATAATGTAAAATTTACAGACGAACTTAAACTTAGCTATAGCTGCGGGGCCTTAAGCTAACCAATGTAAGTTGTTTAATGTAAGTTACTTTACTGTTAATGTACAAACATTATTCATTACTACTCAGTGAGAATTAGAATTGAATTTACTCTTAAATCGAGTAGGGGAGAGTAGGGTAAGGTGAGATGTTTGCAACGCAGTGAAGGAGTCGTTTCCGACCACATAAAGTATACACATTCTTGTTCAGCACCAATAGCCGAGTCCATCTAGCCATGTCCGTCTGTCCGTTTCTATGCGAAGTAGTCTCTAAGTTTTAAAGCTATCGCGATGAAACTTTTCCAAAAGTCTTCTTTCTATTGCAGGAACGAGCCGGATCGGATGACTATATCTTATGGCTCCCATAGGAATAATCTCAAAAAAATATAAAAATACATTGTAACTTTGCAGGAAGTGGGCGTTTTACTTTTTGACAATTTAATATCAACAATAATATATTTTGAATCCCAGGAACAGCACCGATCGAGTGAGGACTAAACTTTGGGTACTTATTATAAGTGCAAGGGTATATAAACTTCGGCTGGACGAAGTTCACTTCCTTTCTTGTTTGAATGTAACTTTTCCAAAAATCAATTTTTTTCAAAAGTGTAAAAGCAACAAGAGAGAACGCTATAGTAGGGTGCCCCGACTATCAGATACTCGTTACTCAGCTTAAGGGAGTGCGAGGGAAAATGGAGATATAAAAATTTGATCGCGCATAACTTTTTAACAAATGGTAAAATTTGTTCATTTCGATAGGTATTTATAACAAAATAAAATTGCATATTTACTTTTCTGAAATCTTTAAAGGTGTGATCGCCAGACACCTTTAAAAATCTTTAATTGTGGGCGTTCGGCGATTGTGGGCGTTAGAGCGGCGTGGCCCTTGGCTGTAATAAACTTACGCTGCGTAGGAAGCCCAAGAATATGTGTGGGTAATGCCAATTCTCTAGCTTTTGTAGTTTCCAAGATCTCAGCGTTCATACAGACAGACAGACGGAGATGGCTAGATCGACTCATCTAGTGACCCTGATCAAGAATATATATACTTTATAGGGTCGGAAAAGCTTCCTTCTCCCTGTTACATACTTTTGCACGAATACAATATACCCTTTTACTCTACGAGTAACGGGTATAAAAAGGCACCCTTAGAGAAATGTGGGACTATTTTTTAGGTACGTATGACCAAAAAATTTTAAATGGACTAAAATTTGAGTAACAGGTTTCCTAAACATAACAAAACATGGACTGTTTTCCTACTTTAAAGGTAATAGTGCACTATTATAAAAGTAGAATTAGCTTGTACCCCTAGAAGCAACCTTTGGGTTTGCCGCAGGGCCTTTAAATGGTTCCGTAGACCAAGGGCTAGCGTATTGGACTCTCGCGCAGAAGACCGGGGATCGATTCCCATCGAAGACAAAAAAATATAACTGTTTATTCAGAAAGGTAAACGTTGTACTTATTCGAATGTAATATATAAACAATTAAAATAAACAAATATGTTACTATCAATAGTAAAAATTTTAACTTTTTGGAAAATATCTAATTTGTAGGCAATTCTGACCTCAAAATCTAGTCCGCTAACCATTTTTTTAGGTAACGATTACCAAAAATAAATTCAAGACTGCTTACGAATTCTGAAATATGAAGAAAGAAATGCTTTACTAATAGTAGCGGACAACGTTGCTTCGGGTATTACCAGTTTAATAATAAAATATTAAAAAATAATTATTTAATAATGTTAAATAAAATATAAATAAAAAAAATAGTTTTATTAAATTTTTCAGGGACCGTAAATAATGATTATTGATCTATTTTTTTAACCAAAAAATCAAGCACTTAGGATCGACATACGCAAAAAAAGAAAACACCATAGTAATGCTCTTAGGTTAATCTATTCATTATCGCCATGATTTTTATTTTTTGGATTTTTTTATACTCCTCAAAAATAATCATTACTTTTGAGTTTTAAAATAAAAATCAAAAATAATCATTATTTCTGATCGGAAAAAATAAAACTCAACAATAATGATTATTGTTGATTTTTATTTTTTTTGATCAAAAATAAAACTCACTTGGAAGCCACGGCTTTTCTAAACCGATTTTCTGGGTTTTTTTTTACATAGTCCTATGTATCGAATGCAGACGAACCTTAAACTTGACTTCTGCATCCCGTTAAATGGTATCATTCTTATAGTCAGCAAAGGAGATATCTTTAGCTTTTGTTTTTGTTTATGTATTTAAACAAACATTATGTTTATGTATTTAACCATGGATTGCAGTCGAAATGCACTTGTCTTTCTCTCTCACTCTACAAGAACTAATTAACTAATGAAGGCCGCCAGCTCTACAATACATACTGGAACAACATTTAACAAAGTGCCACCGCTTTTTGAAATCTCTAGAATGTAAAGAAGCATTGTCCCTTATTCTCAAAAAGAGCTTATCCTCTTCTTCTTAAGAATTCGCGGCTTTTGAAGAACTAATTTAAATATCAAACCAAGTTTAGAAAAGGGTTTTAGGCAAATAGAAATTGGTTAACAGTCTGAAGTATTAGTTGTTCATAAGAATTCGCGGTTCTTCAAATATCGATTTAAGCTAATACTTCAGACTGTTAACCAATTTCTACTTACTTATTTAAATCCGTTCTACCTAGCTAAGGACCTTTTTCTTATAGTTCGTTTGACATTTTAATTGACTCTTCAAAAACCGCGAATTCTTAAGAAGAAGAGGAGCTCATTGTGTGGATACTTTCTCTAGGTAGATTAGTGGACTAACTAAATGTATCAAAAAGTAGTGGTATTTTGTTAAATGTTGTTCCAGGTTGTGTTGAAGAACTCGCGGCCTTAATTGGTTAAGTAGTTCTTGTAGAATGAGAGAGAAGGAGAACATGATTTCGACTGAAATCCATGTTTTAATACATAAACATAAACAAAGGCTGGAAGTATCTCCTTTACTGACTAAAATTAAAATACCATTTAACGGGATGCAGAAGCCAAGTTCAAGCTTTTTTTTGTAAGGTGTGGTACGTCTGCATTCGTTTTATAGGACTATGTAAAAAGAACGCCCAAAAATCGGTATAGAAAAGCCGTGGCGTCCAAGTGAGTTTTATTTTTGATCAAAAAAAATAAAAATCAACAATAATAATTATTGTTGAGTTTTATTTTTTCCGATCAAAAATAATGATTATTTTTGATTTTATTTTTATTAAATAAATTTTAAAAAATAAAAAAAAATATTGAAAACTGTTTAATAAATTACATAATACAAAAAAAATAATAAATAAAAAATTTTAAAATTATTGTTCATTAAATGGAGGATTAATAATTGCAATTTTTTAATAGATTAAAAAAAGAGTTTTTACTTTTTGTTAAAGGACTGGTAAACGATGAGAAAACATGAATTCCATAAGGATCCGATAAGAGTGAGAAGGTAGCCCGGCTTGCTGCGACGTGTTTTCAAAGAAAACAAGAGAGAACCCTATAGTCAGGTGCGCCGACTATCAGATACCCGTTACTCAGCTAAAGGGAGTGCGAGGGAGATGGAGATATAAAACTTTGATCGGGCATAACTTTTTAACGAATGGTCCGATTTAAAATTTTTTTTACATTTCGATAGGTATAAATCGACTAGACTAGTGATCCTGAGAATAGATATACTTTATATGGTCGGAAACGCTTCCTTCTCCCTGTTACATACTTTTGCACGAATACAATATACCCTTTTCTTCTACGAGTAACGGGTATAATTAAAAAAATGTTGTTTTTTGTGGGGGTATTGTTTTAATCTTTATTTGTTTTTATTTTCAAGAAATTAAAAACTCATTTTTTTTGGGGGGGGGGGGAGACAATCGGATCACACAACCGGAGATGCAAGTTTTCAATAAGAGGGTACTTTTTTTAAAATTGACGTTTTTAGGCAAACTAAAAAAAATTCGAATGTAAAAAATATTTTTGGGTATTGTTCGGTTTGTAAAAGAACCGCCCATATACGTATTCCTGTTACATACTTTTCAACGAATTCAATACAACCTTTTACTCCACAAATAATGGGTATAAATACTTATTCTTAACTTCCTTTAATAATCAGATTGGATAAGATGACATTCTTCAACGAAGCTATTGATGAGTACACTCATAACACAAGCACATTTAATGAGGTAACTATTAATTCGCCAATTCGGAGTTTATATACCCTTGCAAATCATTCCTTTGAAATTAATTGCAAAAAATAAAAATAATTGAATATTTTTAACATTAATTTATTTTAACTTTATTTATTTATTTATTTAGCAATTGACTGCTAACTTAGATTTAAACAATAAATCTAACAATTAGCCATTAAATGCAGTATACAACAAGAGAGAACGCTATAGTCGGGTTCCCCGGGAGAAAGAGATATAAAACTTTGATCGCGCATAACTTTTAAACGAATGGACCGATTTTAAAATTGTTTTCTATATTTCGATAGGTATTTATAGGACAATACAATTGTATTTTCACTTTTCTGAAATCTTTAAAATCGTTTGAGGCGATTGTGGGCGTTAGAGGGGGTTTGACCCTCGGCTGAATTAAACTTGCGCTGCATATGAAGCTTAAAAATATGTGTGCTTAATCCCAACTTTCTAGCTTATGTAGTTTCCGAGATATCAGCGTTTATACAGACGGACAGACGGACATGACTTGATCGACTCGGCTAGTAATCCTGATCAAGAATATATGTATATACTTTCTAGGGTCAGAATGCTTCCTTCTACCTGTTACATACTTTTGCACGAATACAATATACGAGTAACGAGTATAAAAGTTACATGTTAGAATTTAGGTAATTGGTAATTTTACAAGTTAAAGGACTTAAAGTGACCTCAGGGTACAGAATATCAGACAAGGTATTGTAATTATAACAAAGAACACGAAAAGGTTCATGTTGAGCATAGTTAGACCTACATATTGGTTAGCGCAATGAACGAAACGTGCGTTTAAGTCTTATAGGAACTGCAAGATCAATATAGGAAAACAGAGTTTCTGAATCGACTGAACCAAGAAGAAGCTTATGGGCGGTTCTTTTACAAACCAAACACCTTTTCTTGGGTGACATTTTTGGTTTGCCTATTCGGAAAATAAGTAAAGATTTGGCTGACAAAAAAATATTTTTTTAATTATTTGTAGTTATCCGATTAACTTCGTGTCTTTTGCATTAATTCCTCTATAACCTCTTCATTAAACATTTTTTTTTTAAATAAATGAGATTTTAATTTCTTAACAATAAAAACAAATAAGGATTAAAAAAAAAATGTAACAATATCCCCACCAAAAAAAGTGTTTTTTAAATTTAGCATATGCGTCATATTGTTAGATACAATCGGTTTTTGTTAAAAAAGTGGAGCCAAATATAGAATTTTTTAACGAGGCCTCGGCTTTTTTCTATGAACACACGTCGCAGCAAGTAGAGCTACTATCTCACTCTTATCGGATCCTTATGGAATTCACGTTTTCTCATCGTTTACTTTTCCTTAAACAATTTTTAATGATTAAAAGTAAAGTTTTAAGTCTTTTGACAATTTCTGAATGTCAAAAAGTAAAAAGTCATTTTTTAATCTTTTAAAAAAACACATTTATTTATTTAACCGTCCATTTAATAATAAAATATAAAAAAATTATTATTTAAACATGTTAAATACTCTATAATTTTTTGATTTTTTTTAAATAATTTTTTTGTTGTAAATTAATAAATTACATAATACCAAAAAATAATTAAATAAAAACATTTTAAAATTATTTTTGTTAACTGGTCGGTTAAATAAATAATTGTAATTTTTTAAAAGATTAAAAAATGAGTCTTTACTTTTCAGGGACCGAAAATAATAATGAAAATGATTTTCATCAAAATAATTATAGTTCTCCAATCTATGCATTTCCGCCATGATTTTTAAATTTATGATGTTTACCTTTTTGTCAATGGTAATTTTTTTTTAGAGCAATATAATAAGACTTATAGCATAATAATTATTTTTGATAAAAAACAACTCAGAAATAACGATTATTGATGATTTTTATTTATCTTCTCCTGTAAGACTTTTCGCCAATTTTTTAAGCCACTTTTAAAAAATTTAAAATTTAAAAGTTATTCCAATTAAAATAAGTTATTTTTTAAAAGTTTGCAAAAAATCGTGGAAGTAGGTTTAATAACCCTTTTAGACGGTTATGAAATCAGATTGGCGAGTTTTATTTTGATTGGAATAAAATCAAAATCGTAGGATAAGCCATTTTTTAAAAGTGTCTAAAAAAATTTGTAAACAAGAAAAGGTGCTAGCTTCGGCCAGCCGAAGCTTATATAACCTTGCAGATCATTCCTATTAACTTGCAAAAACATTAAATTTAGATTTATTTGCAATCTACGTTTTAGCTGTTTTAAATTTATGGCAGCTTTATAACATAGGCGTCCGAATTTTGTTAAATTTAATTCGAAATTTTAAAATGATAAGGAAAAGTTATATACCAGAGAATCAACAAAATATAATTCTTTTCCTATTAATTTCCATTTAATTTTCCGACCGTTCCAATGGCAGCTATATGATAAAGTCATCCGATTTTTTAACAATTTTATTCGAAATTCAGAAATATTTAAATAATAATATTCCAAAAAACACCGAAGCCAGATTTTTTACGTTTTTTTATACCCATGCACCCTCTGCATAATGATTTCAGTCAGAAGTTTGTAACGCAGTGAAGGAGGCGTTACCGACCACATAAAGTGTATATATTCTTGATCAGCACCAATAATCGAGTCCATCTAGCCATGTCCGTCTGTCCGTTTCTATGCGAACTAGTCTCTCAGTTTTAAAGCTATCGCGATGAAACTTTCCCAAAAGTCTTCTTTCTATTGCAGGTAGTACATATGTCGGAGCAAGCCGGATCGGACCACTATATCTTAAGGCTCCCATAGGAATATTCAAAAAAATAAAAGAAAATTCATTGAAACTTTGTAGGAAGTAGGCGTTTTGATATTTGACAACTCTAAAACAACATTTTAAAGAGGCACGCAGACTCTGGAATACCTGGAAATGCACCGATCGAGTGAGCATTAAACTAGAGGTATTTATTTTATCTACAAGGGTATATAAGCTTCGGCTGGCCGACAGTTTATATATATTTTAAAAGTTTATATATTTAACTACAAATTTTGAAAAAATTAGCTGCTCTTTTGTGCCTCTTCTGAGAAAACCGCAGTTTAAGTTAGCAAGAAATGTTCATAATTTGAAATATTGTCAGCCCTGTTTCATCCGCGCGCCGTTACATCATGAAGATATTTGACTTATCTGAAGGTATTGATGAATGATAAATAAATAAACAAATTTAGGTTTTAAATTTAAAATTTTGTTATTTTGCTAATAAAGATTTCTACCAGATTTTTTTAGAAAATATGCTATATTTCCTTGATCGATTCTATGACACCTATAATATATCATTGCCCGATTAAAAAAATTGCAAACTTAGAGTTAAATTGATAAATAATGACTTAATCTCGATTTATGTGAACAAATATTGAAATAAAACTGAGCTATAAGATGTAGTTGACCGATTTGAACAATTTGTATACCCATTACTCCTACAGTAAAAGGGTATATTGTATTCGTGCAAAAGTATGTAACAGGTAGCAGGAAGCGTTTCCGACCCTATAAAGTATATATATTCTTGATCAGGGTCACTAGCCGAGTCGATCTAGCCATGTCCGTCTGTCCGTCCGTATGAACGCTGAGATCTCGGAAACTACAAAAGCTAGGTGGGATTACCCACACATATTCTTGAGCTTCCTACACCCAAAAAAACTCGATATGAATCGTAGGTCAATTTGACCTTTTTTAAGATCATTTTTAACTTGATATGGGGCCAGGTAAATGTGATATGTTCGAAAATGTAAAAACGATATTTCGGTTATATCATTTTAACAATAAAAGGATATCAATTTTTTTAAATGCTTAAGCGTAAATTTGATTTTACGATGTGGAATTGATAGGATTGTGAATTCGATTATTGTAATAATAAATAATAATTTTTGCAATAAAAATGTAGTAAAATTAATAAAAAAAAAATGTTCCCAAAATATAACAAAAATATAAAAAAAAACTTTCCAGGGACGGGTTATTTCCATTCTTAAGCGGAATGGAAATCCGTTCTTTTTTGACGGAGATACAGTGATCACCGCAAAACGCCTTTTTTATTAGTGTTCCAGCAATCGCTTTGCCACCGATATATTAGTCGATAGTATCGGCTATAAAAATTAGTCGATGTTATTAAAATTACACTTAATAATATACAAAAGGTTTGAATTAAATCCATCTAACCAGTTTTTAGAGAAAAAAACGCAAAAATAGATGATTTTTTGATGCCAGTTTATTTACATATTTACAGTATTATGTAGTTACAGTTTTCAATACATATTTTCATATTTCTTTTAAACAATGAAACAACGAGCACCACTTTACAATTTAACCACGTCCGTACCACTCCGCATTCAAATTCAAGTGAATGCGAATTCTGCGAAAAAAATCTTATTTCTGACCAAAACGTACTAGTGCGAGCGAGAAAACATGCTTGAAGTACGTCAGTTCGAATTTCGAATCAGTCTTTCTCGCTTTCACTCATGTCATTTTGCTCGCCATATTGATTCTTGCGATCTTTTTCGAAGTTAGAGAATCTCCGAGAGAGAGATTTCGGCAAAATGATATTATTTAATGTAAATTTTATGAATATTTCAGGTAAAAACGATATGAGTAGGAATAACCAGAAAATTACCTGGACTTATCGATTTTACGGCGACGTGCTTTTTTTTGTGTGTACGCAGCGCAAGTTTGATTCAGCCGATAGCCACGCCCCCTCTAACGCCCACAATCGCCTTAAACGACTTTATGTATATGTGTTTCTGTGTCTGGCGCCCACACCATTAAAGATTTTGGAAAAGTATCAATACCTATCGAAATATAGAAGAAATTTTTCAAATCGGACCATTCGTTTAATAGTTGTGCTAGGTCAAAGTTTTATATATCCATCTCCCTCGCACTCCCTTTAGCTGAGTAACGGGTATCTGATAGTCGGGGCACTCGACTATAGGCGTTCTCTCTTGTTTTTTCTTCAAAAATCAAGTTAAAAACAAGAGAGAACGCTAAGGGAGTGCGAGGGAGATAGATATATAAAATCTTTGATCAGGCATAACTTTTTAACGAATGGTCCGATTTGAAAAATTTCTTCTACATTTCGATAGGTATTGATAGTCACAATAAAACTGCATTTTTAGTTTTTCAAAATCTTTAATGGTGTGGGCGCCAGACACCTTTCAAAAAATGGTGTAGGGCGATTGAGGGCGTTAGAGGGGGCGTGGCACCATTTTGAAATAAACTTGCGCTGCGTAGGAACTCCAAGAATATGCATGCAAAATGCCAATCCTCTAGCTTTTATAGTTTCCGAGATCTCAGCGTTCATACGGACGGACAGACGGACAGACGGACATGGCTAGTTCGACTCGGCTAGTGATCCTGATCAAGAATATATATACTTTATAGGGTCGGAAAAGCTTCCTTCTCCCTGTTACATACTTTTGCACGAATACAATAATAAAAAAATATATTGGGAAACTTAGAACCCTATAAGTAATTTATTTAAAATTGTTTTCAAAAAAAAAATTTGTTTTCTTAAAAATTCTATACAACAAAAAAATTTGGATAAAAAAACTTCCCTTTTGATGTTTTTTACATATTTAATTGCCTTTCAACAATACTCCATCGAATGATATTCGCTTTAGGGCTCCGCTGATTTAAGGCAGACTTTTGGCTTTTTCGATCCATTGTGCGTCAGTTATCGGAATAGAACGGCGTTGTAAAATTAAACTCAAAAATCCGAACAGTAGCTTAATGGTCACAATATTATCAACGCAGGGAAAAAATATGTGGGAGCTTTTTAATCGCTCATACGTCCGACTTCAGAAAGCTCGAAAAAATCGGGTTATTAAATTAAATTATTATTTAAAGTTTTCCTATGGATGCTAAAAAATGTAATTCGTTATGTTAAAGCCACAAATTAACGGTACTATGCGCTGTGAATTTTAAATGAGCAGCCTGTAATGTCCTCTCCCATTTAAATTTAAATATTTTGAAAAAATAGAAAATATTATCGATATTTAAAATTGATATTTTCAAATATCATTAAAGATATTTTTTCAAAAACCAAATATCATCGATACGATATTTTTTAAAAATTCGACAACTCTAGTTGAAACTAATACCAAACGCACTCCAAACTTTTTCAAACCCTTGCAGAGGGTATTATAATTTTAGTCAGAAGTTTTTAAAGTATAAAGTATGTTTCTTCTTGATCAGCACCAATAGCCGAGTCCATTTAGCCATGTCTGTCCGTTTCTATGCAAACTATTAATTTAAATTTAATTTTCCGACCGTTTCTATAGCAGCTATATGATATAGTCATCCGATTTTTAAAAAATTGTATTTGAAATTCAAAAATTTTTTAAAAATGGTATTCCTAAAAGTAGAAAATTATATATTAAACAAGAAAGGAAGCTAGCTTCGGCCAGCCGAAGCTTATATACCCTTGCAGATCATTCTTATTTATTTACAAAAACATTAAATTTAAATTAATTTTTTTATATGTTACAACAATTTAAATTTTAGCTGCTTTCGTATTACTTTGGCATTAATTTTTTGATCCTTCCTATGGCAGCTATATAATATAGCCGTCCGAATTTTTTATAAATTTAATACAAAATTTTGAAATGTTAAAGAAAAGCCATATCCCAGAGGAGAAGAGAATGTAATAAAAGTCAACAAAGATATAATTTTTTGGTGGCTAGATCGACTCGTCTTGTCATGCTGAGCATGAATATATATATTTTATGGGGTCGGAAACGTCTCCTTTACTGCGTTGCAAACTTCTGACTGAAATCATAATACCCTCTGCAAGGGTATAAAAACACCAAAGCTAGAATTTTTTTACGTTTTTATTTCGATCCATCCTATGGGAGCTATAAGATACATATAGTTGCCTGATCCAGTCGGTTCCGACAATAAACAATGGATAAACAATTTTTTTTTATCTTAATTTATTTTTATTTTTAAGATATTAAAAATTTTTTTTTTTTAGAAATTTTATTTTGAAAGATGAGGTTTTAGAGGAATTAATGCAAAAGAAATTAAGTCAATCGGATTCATATAACCGGAGATACAGCTTTTCAATGAGAGGGTATTTTTTCAAATTTGACAATTTTTGGCAAACTAAAAAATATTCTAACTAAAAAAATAATTTTTTTTCGGTCAAATCCTGATACACGTGTTTACTTATTTTCCGAATAGTACGTGTAAAAAAAGTTTCAGGCAAATCAAAAATGTGACCCAATAAAAGGTGTTCGGTTTGTAAAAGAACCGCCCATATACTACCTGCAATCAAAAGAAGACTTTTGGAAAAGTTTAAGCCCGATAGCTTTAAAACTGAGAGACTAGTTTGCGTAGAAACAGACGGACAGACGGACGGACAGATGGACGGACGGACATGCCTAGATCGACTCGTCTAGTGATGCTGATCAAGAATATATACATATACTTTATGGGGTCGGAAACGTCTCCTTCACTGCGTTGCAAACTTCTGACTGAAATTATTATACCCTTTGCAAGGGTATAAATGATATATGATGGACGTTGATGCACTACGAGCAGTACAAACAAGTGGCCCAACGATACCAAGCACGTGCTTGTTACGCGCGGGACCCTTTATCAATTAGGGCAAAAATGCGAGTTCGCGAGGAAAATATATGAAACAAATACTACAAATACTACAACTAAGATTGAAGCAAATGAGATAAAATTTTAGTTTTTAATACGGGGATAGATGTTGAAGTGCAAATTAAATGATAAAGATTGTTATAATTTTTACATAGAACACGAAAGGGCTCATGCAGAGTAAAATTTGATGTAGATCGAGGCAAATTAAGAGGGTAATAATTTCGTGTTAGTCTAACGGGAGCATTATAAGTTAAACGGTTTACCAGTTCTACGGAGTCAATATCACCTTTTATAAGATTTTGCATAAAAATAGTACCAAGCATTATTCTACGGTTTTCAAGTGTAGGTAAATTAAGCAATAGTAATCTACTCTGGTAGGAAGGTAGTCTTACGTTTTGATCCCAGTTCAAACTACGAACGGCAAAAAGGAGAACTTTTTTTTGCACCGACTCAATACGGTCGATGTGCACTTGATATTGTGGACTCCAAACTGAAGAACAATATTCCAAAATAGGACGGACAAGGGAGGTATATAATAATCTGGTTGTATAAGGGTCATCAAATTCAGTGGCCATTATGTGGCAATCAAATTTAAGTTTTGGGTCGAGAAGAACACCTAAATCGTTAATTGAATATAAACGGTCAAGTGGTGTATTTTGAAGAGAATAACTAAAAAACGTAGGAGTACCCCTATAAAAAGTCACAACGTTGCATTTAAGGCAGTTCAGATTTAAAAGATTGTACTCACACCATCCCTGAAAACAATCAATATCTGACTGTAAGTTGAAACCGGACCCTACATCTTTATATGATAAACAAAGCTTAACATCGTCAGCGTACATTAGTACACGAGAATGAGCTACGATAGAGGGAAGATCGTTAATAACCAAAGTAAACAGCAAAGGGCTTAAATGACTACCTTGAGGAACTCCAGATGTCACGTTGATCATTTTAGAAACAGCGCTCTTAAATATAACCCTCTGAGTCCTACCATTCAAGTAACTTGAAATCCAAGTTAATAGATTACATGGAAACCCAAGCTGATCTAATTTGAATAAAAGGAGAGAGTGGTTAACAGAGTCAAAGGCCTTACTAAAATCTGTATATATAACGTCAGTCTGCATGTTATTCTTATATCCATTTATTACAATAGATGACAATTCAAGAAGGTTGGTGGTGGTCGATCTTCGCTTAACAAAACCATGCTGACACGGTGATATTAGCGAGGAACATAAATGCTGCAAATGAGAAGTAATAATACATTCAAATGCTTTAGGAATTGCCGACAATTTAAAAATGCCTCTATAATTCTGGGCATCCGCCTTCGCACCCTTTTTGTGGAGTGGAATAATGAAAGAGTCCTTCCAGATAGTTGGAAAAACTGATGATGAAATAGACAAATCGGTTTACAAATGGTTGAAGCACAAAACTTAAGCACACTCCCAGGGAGTCCATCAGGACCGGGAGAATACGTTGGCGTTGTTGTTGCTAAATCCTTTAAAAGAGAACTTTCGGTAATTACAGGGGTAAAAATACAATTAGCCCTATTTAAGGGGTTAGGGTAGATAGGGTTTGACCAAGCAGCCGAACTATAAGTAGTTTAGAAAAACTCGGCAAATAAATCCGCAATTTCAGAATCCGACGATGCCTCTTTTGAGTTTAAACGTACCGATGAAGGCAATGCCGAAGACTTACGCTTGGCATTAACGAAGTTATAAAACTGCTTCGGATCATTTGAAAACTCGAATTTACATCGATTTAAATACATGGAATAGCAATGACTGTTGAGAACATTAAAATCTGAACGAGCCACAACATATTTCGCAAAATCAGATGGCTTACCCGTTTTTTTATACTTTTTATAAGTGTTGGATTTAAGATTTTTAAGTCTTTGAAGCGCATTGTTAAACCAAGGAGGCCTGTTTAGCTTCGGAGGAAGACTGTCAGGAACGCATTCGTCAAAAAAAGTGTTTAAGACGCTATAGAAAAGTTCAATTGCACTGTCAATATCCATGCAATTGTACAAATCAGTCCAATTATATTGCGAAATCATGTAGTTTAGTTTATTATAGTCACATTTACGAAAGCATCTCCTTTTAGTTTGAGGAACTAAAGGAGAAAAGGTATCAGTACAGGGGAGGCCAATTGTCAATTCCAAAGTTGGATGATATCGGTCTTCAGGTACAACAAGTGCGTCAATTCTAGCTACAGTGACTTCATGCGGATCTAAAACAAATACTAGATCTAATTGTCTATTTAATGAATTTCGTATAAAGCTTACTTGCTGTAACGATAATTCTAAAAGGCCATCCACAAAATCATGGGCGGATAAAGGAGTAGCGACAAGTGAGTCAGTGGGAAGAGACCAAGAGATATTAGGGAGATTAAAGTCACCCAAAACAATCAAAAGGTCTCTGTTGGATAATAAAATTTATAATAAAACAATTTTTTTTAAATTTGTATTTTATTTAACATTGTTAAATAATTCTTTTTTAATATTTTATTATTAAAGTTTCAGGCAAATCAAAAATGGGAAAAAATATTTTTGGCCAAATCTGTTCGGTTAGTAAAAGAACCGCACATATACTACCTGCAATAGAAAAAAGACTTTTAAGAAAGTATAGTTTGCGTAGTTGTGTACTAGTTTGCGGAGAAACGGATGGAGATACGGACTGTCAGACATGGCTTGATCTACTCGTCTAGTGATGCTGATCAAAAATATATGTATATCTTTACAGGGTCGAAAACATCTGCGTTGCAAACATCTGACTGAAATAATAATACACTTTGCAAGGGTTTAAAAATATATATTATAATTTTACTTAACTCAATTACTTTATATAAAATAGGATATCAATTCAATGACTGAAAGAGATTTGGGTTCAACATTCTTTTTGCCACATACACATCTTTATAAGCCCGACAAGGTATTATATCTCTAATAATATATTTTCGGTAATGTTCAACGAAATCATTAAATTATTTCAGACGCTGTATGACTTTGCTGGACTCAGATATACATAAACGTTTAATTTTTTAATGATACTATATATCTATACAAATTATTGTGTAAACTAGTGTTATCGATAAATATTATATTTTATAATATTAATATAAATTAACTTATATTAAAGAAGACTTAGTCATTAATTTTTAGCATTTATGTTCAATAAAAATTGTTCACAACTCAATCAGAATAAATAAATTTAGCCGTATATATTAGCATTTTTCTTGATTTTATTGGTAGTAGAAGTAGACAACGCCGCAAGACCTGTTCGCCCCGGTGTGCAATTAAAGAGAAGTCCGTATCTTGGAACACTTATCGCTTTTACCCTGTCATTTAATCACTTTTCTCTTAAATACCCGTTACACAGCTAAACAACTTTAATATAAATATGTATTGGGAATTAGAGTGACCAGAGGGTGTAATAAAGGAGAAATACTTAAATTAGTCCCATTCAATTCGGCGCTCTTTAAAACATTTTAAAAATCGGATCACTATATCATATATCTGGAAATTAATAGGAAAAAAATGAAAGGAAGCTAGCTTCGGCTACAAAACATTAAATTTAAATGAACTTGCGTATATATTACAACAATCCAAATTTTAGTTGCTTTCGTATTACTTTTAAATTAATTTTTAGATCCTTCCTATGGCAGCTATATAATATAGCCGTCCGAATTTGGTTAAACTTTCTTCGAACTTTTGAAATGTTTAAGAAAAGCCGTATCCCAGAGAAGAAGAGAATGTAATAAAAATCAACAAGGATATATTTTGTTTCCTATTAATTTCCATTTAATTTTCCGACCGTTCCTATGGCAGCTATATGATATAGTCATCCGATTTTAAAAAAAAATATATTTGAAATTCACAAATATTAAAAAAATAGTATTTCCAAAAGAAGAAGGTAATATTTCAAAAAACACCAAAGCTAGAATTTTTTTACGTTTTTTTTTTCGACCGTTCCTATGGGAGCTATAAGATATAGTTGTCTGATATGTCGGTTCCGACATATATACTACCTGCAATAGGAAGAAAACTTTTGGGAAAGTTTGAGCCCGATAGCTTTAAAACTGAGAGACTAGTTTGCGTAGAAACAGACGGACAGACGGACGGACAGACGGACGGACATGCTGATCAAGAATATATATACTTTATGGGGTCGGAAACGTCTCCTTCACTGCGTTGCAAACTTCTGACTGAAATCATAATACCCTCTGCAAGGGTATAAAAAGTTTAACAAAATGGTAAAAAAAAACAAGGGAGAACGCTATAGTCGGGTGCCCCGACTATCAGATACCCGTTACTCAGCCAAAGTGAGTGCGAGGGAGATGAAGATAGAAAATTTTTAATCTGACATAACTTTTTAACGAATGGTCCGATTTGAAAAATTTCTACATTTCTACATTGATAAATGCAATAAAACTGAATTTTTACTTTTCCAAAATCTTTAAAGGAGTGGGCGCCAGACACTTTTTAAACTCGTTTATTGTGGGCGTAAGGCGATTGTGGGCGTTAGAGGGGGCGTGGCCCCCGGCAGAAACAAACTTGCGCTGCGTAGAAAACCAAAGAATATGTGTGGGTATTCCCAATTCTCTAGATTTTGTAGTTTCTGAGTTTCTCAGCGTTCATCTGGACGGACAGACGGACAGACGGACATGGCTAGATCGACTCGGCTAGTGACCCTGATCAAGAATATATATACTTTATAGCGTCGGAAACGCTTCCTTCTACCTGTTACATACTTTTGCACGAATACAATATACCCTTTTACTCTACGAGTAACGGGTATAAAAAGTAAAGTACTAAAAGCAGGAACATTTTGAGACAATTTTTTTTAAATTCACTATTTTAAAAAAATTATTATTAAAGTATACAATTTAAATGCAATTCAGGAACCAAAAATAACAATATTTTAATTTTTTTACAAAAAAGCAACCACCCTATCCCTAGAAAGAAATGATTTAGCTTAGCTACCCTTGCAGATCATTTCATCAACAAAGATATCATTTTTGTCCTATGAATTTCCACTTAATTTTCTGACCGTTCCTATGGCAGCTGTATGATATAGTAATCCGAACAAGAAAGGAAGAAAGCTTCGGCCAGCCGAAGCTTATATACTTGCAAATCATTCCTATTCATTTAAAAAAAATAGAAAAGAAGAGAAAGAGAAGACGTCAAGAAAGTGATCCGCAAAGCCTATCAGAAAACCCGTGAACACAAAGCACCTTAAAAGCTAAATCGAGTGATATTGCGTGTGTGAAGTCTGTCGCCACGCAAAGGACCTGATACTCTTGCCTTATACCCAATCTTAACGCCGCAAAACAAATTAAACTAATTTGGTAAAATCTGTGTTGTTTTTGTTTCTGCACTTGTTTGGTGAGAGAAGCTATCAAGCTGCATCTTCGGAGTTATTGAGAGATTAGCGCTACCAGATTACAACCAGCAGTAACTAATCAGCTGAAGCCTCCACTTACAAGCAGTGCATTACAGTCAAGCAGTGATAAAGCAGTGATTCTGTTAACTGATCAAGCAGTTCACTACAAATTCTACATAATATGGGTGGCCACGTAAAAAAAGCAAAAATCGAAACTGGACCTGCAAGTACAGCTGAGCTGAAAGGATGGAAAGCGTCCGCGATAAGGCAATATTACTGCGAAAGATCGGCGACTTTCGGCGTGAGCATAAGCAACCCCTTAATCTTCAACTTTTGGGCTTTGATGCTGCGACTCCGTTCTACGTTAATGAGCAGCTCACAAGCCAAAACTACACAATTTTCAAGGAAGCGATGCGCCTCAAAAAGCTTCGGCGGCTAGCAGCAGTCTTTTCCCGACGGGGTCTGGTACACATTAAGCATCAAGCCGGAGGTGAAGCCATACCCATCGAAAATCTCCAAAAACTTATTGACGTGGCTCCACAACATACCTCCAACCCGTCCGATGCCGCAACCCAGTCAACTGCAGAACCTGAAAGCTCCTTTCGCGGCTAATATTTCTAGTTTGTATACATTTACTAACGTTCCTTTTTTACTTAGTATAACTAACAAAATTATATTTATTATTTTTATGGTGTGTTGGTTACGCTTTTTTTACCATTTTAATTCTGCATATAACTTTGGCGCGCAACAGTTTGCATATTATACAAAAAAAACCAAATGGGAGATGAATCCCATATAGGAACAGCAGGGACAAGCAGTCATGTAATGATAAACATTTTAAGTAACACACAAACGGGTCTTAAAGTATGTCACATCAATGCCCAAAGTTTAACTAAGAAAATGGATGAATTCAAAAATATGTTTGTTCGTTCTAATGTGGATGTTATTTGCGTCTCAGAAACATGGTTTGACCCGGGTATGTCTGATTGTTGACTGTTGCGGATATAATTTATTTCGATCTGATCGTGTTGGCCACGGAGGGGGTGTTGCAATTTATGTTAACCAAGGACTGAACTCTAAATTTATTTGTAGCCATCCTGTTGGTAGTGCCATCGAGTATATATTCCTTAAAATCACATCTAATAAAAGTTCTTCAAAACTCCTAATTGGTTGTCTCTACAGACCAAATAGAACAGTTCCTTACTCTGATGAAATCGACATATTAACAAACTTAAGTTTACAGTATACCAACATCATTCTAGCAGGCGATCTAAATAGCAATATGTTAATTGAGCATCACCTCTCGGATAACATGGCAGCACTAGGACTGCATCTAGTTAACTCCAAACACGCGACCAATTTCTCATGCACAACCGAAACATTGTTGGACGTATTTTTTATACCCGTTACTCGTAGAGTAAAAGGGTATATTGTATTCGTGCAAAAGTTTATGTAACAGGTAGAAGGAAGCGTTTCCGACCCTATAAAGTATATATATTCTTGATTAGGGTCACTAGCCGAGTCGATCTAGCCATGTCCGTCTGTCCGTCTGTCCGTCCGGATGAACGCTGAGAAACTCAGAAACTACAAAAGCTAGAGAATACCCACACATATTCTTTGGTTTTCTACGCAGCGCAAGTTTGTTTCTGCCGGGGGCCACGCCCCCTCTAACGCCCACAATCGCCTTACGCCCACAATAAACGAGTTTAAAAAATGTCTGGCGCCCACACCTCTAAAAAAGTAAAAAAGTAAAAATGCAGTTTTATTGCATTTATCAATACCTATAGAAATGTAGAAGAAATTTTTCAAATCGGACCATTCGTTAAAAAGTTATGCCAGGTTAAAAATTTTCTATCTCCATCTCCCTCGCACTCACTTTGGCTGAGTAACGGGTATCTGATAGTCGTGGGGCACCCGACTATAGCGTTCTCTCTTGTTGTTAATGACAACTCTAAGATCCTTCTATATGACCAAATTTCTGTCCCGGTATTTTCAAAACATGACCTAATTTTTTAAACATATAATCTTGACATTTAAAATAATGACCTTTCCATAGAATATAGAGACTTAAAAAACCTAGATATGAGGAAACTATCTACCGAGTTTCATTCATGCGACTGGAATTTAATCTATTCCATGACCACGGTGGACTCTCAAGTCAACAAATTACAGTCTAGTGTTGTCTAAATTTACAACAAAATAGTACCACTTCGTAAGAAGTCCTTCAGGCCAAGTGAACAACCCTGGTTTGATGAAAGCATTAAAAATACAATAAAACTGAGAAACCTGGCATACAACAAGTGGAAGCGATATAGGACAAATTATCTTTATGAAAAATTTAGAAAACTTCGTACGAAGGTCCACACCTCACTAGACCAGGCCAAACGCTTACACTACCGCTCAAAGTTTGAAGGGGTAGTAAATACCAAACAAACTAGGTCAGTCCTAAAAACGCTAGGGATTGGAAAGAAACCCATTACCCGTCAATCACACATTGATGTTAACCACCTCAATAACTTATTCGTTAATGTCCCAGTACCTGATATCGTTTCTAACTCTTACCTGAACACAACTCCTTTACTCAACTGTGATAATAGATTTAGCTTTTTGTGTGTTAATCAAGGTGATGTCCTTGAAGCTATACTCAAAGTAAAATCAAATTCCACAGGCCTGGACGATATTAATCCTAAACTCTTAAAAATTATGCTGCCACAAATTTTACCATATGTAACCTATATTTTTAATTCTGCCATTACTTTTTCAACCTTCCCTGATTTGTGGAAAATTACTAAAATCATACCAATACCCAAGGGTAACGATGAGTACAGGCCTATAGCCATTCTTCCCTATCTCTCTAAAGCTTTCGAGCAAATAATGGCATCTCAGATAAAAAAATTTAATTTAAAATACAACCTTATGTTTAATTTTCAATCTGGGTTTCGCATATTCAGAAGCTGCACAACAGCTATAATAAAAATCTCTGAGGATATTAGGAAAGAAGTCGACAACAGCCAAGTAACACTACTCACACTCCTCGATTTCAGCAAAGCTTTCGATTCTGTAAACCATACAATTCTGTGCAATAAATTGACGAACCTTTTTAATTTTTCCGAAACCTCTGTTAAACTTTTGTCGTCCTATTTAAGTAACCGTCATCAATGTGTTGTCTCATCTTTTTGTGCGTCTTCATTTCTATGTACTACACGGGGTGTACCGCAAGGATCTGTTTTGGGGCCAATCTTGTTTTCAATGTATGTAAATGATCTTCCAACTGTAGTGACCCATAGTAAAGTCCATATGTATGCCGATGATGTACAATTATATGTTAGTGGAAATCTATGTCGTATTAATGACTGTCTACATGCTTGTAATTCAGACCTTCAATGTATTAGCCAATGGGCACGTGCAAATGGTCTAGCTTTAAATCCCAAAAAATCTAAATGTCTGGTTATTTACAAGAAAAAAATTAAAACTGAAAGTTTACAACCAGTCCTTGTTAAGAACACAACACTATCCTATGTTGACCACGTAGTTAACCTTGGGTTCACTTTTAACAGCACATTAACCTGGAACGACCACATAAATAGAGCAGTAGGAAAAACGTACGGACTGTTAAAACAACTTAACTTAAGTCAGCAATATCTCCCACTCGAAATCAGATTATTACTTGCTAAGACCTATCTGACTCCATCTCTACTGCATGGCGTTGAAGTTTTTGGAAGCTGTGATGCTGCCAGTTTTAGGAAAATGAATGTAGCATTCAACAATATTGCACGATATATATTTAACTTGAGGCCCCGGGACCATATTTCTGAATACACCAAAAAAATTTACAAAATGGATTTAAAATCTGTCATCGATCGAATTATCCTCAAAACGGTACACAAAATTATTCACACAAGGGAACCGTCGTACCTGTTTTCTGAGTTAAGCTTTAGCGCATCTCAGAGAACTAACAATTTAATTGCAAGTCGGACTAAGTTGTCAAGTTCTTCTTACCACTTTTTTGTTAATGCTACTCGTCTCTGGAACCAGCTCCCACATTGTTTAAAATCTATAAATAGCGCCCAAAAATATAAGCCTTATTACAAAATCAACCTAATTATAATACTCACTTTTAATTCTAGTAAAATTAGTCTTAGTTAAAAATTTGTAATTTAGAATAAGAATATTGAAATACCATGACATAACACGACGTGACTAGCACATTAAATTAAGAGTTTTATTACTTGTAGTGCTAGGATGCAAAATAAAGAAATAAAAACATAAATTTAAATTTACTTGCGTCTATGTTACAACAATCCAAATTTTAACTGCTTTCGTATTACTTTGGCATTAATTTGTTGGTCCTTCCTATGGCAGCTATTTAGTATAGCCGTCCGAATTTTGTTAAACTTTCTTCGAACTTTTGAAATGTTTAAGAAAAGCCATATCCCAGAGAAGAAGAGAATGTAATAAAAATTAACAAAGATATAATTTTTTTCCTATTAATTTTCATTTAATTTTCCGACCGTTCCTATGGCAACTATATGATATAGTCATCCGATTTTTTAAAAATTTTATTCGAAATTCAGAAACATTAATAAACTAATATTCCGAAAAGTAGAAGGTAATATTTCAAAAAACACCAAAGCCAGAATTTTTTTACGTTTTTTTTTCGATCCTTCCTATGGAAGCTATAAGATATAGTTGTCCGATCCGGTCGGATCCGACATATATACTACCTGCAATAGAAAGAAGACTTTTGGGAAAGTTTTGAGCCCGATAGCCTTAAAACTGACAGACTAGTTTGCGTAGAATCAGACAGACGGACGGACAGACGGACATGGCTAGATCGATTCGTGTAGTGATGCTGATCAATAATATATATACTTTGTAGGGTCGGAAACGTTTTCTTCACTGCGTTGCAAACTTCTGACTAAAATCATAATACCCTCTGCAAGGGTATAACAATGAGCTTAAGCATTATTTAATTTTTTCCCGCCATCGATTTGATTTGTTCTCGTAGTCAACGTTCCCTTTTCACAGTCAAGAATTCAGAGTTGCACCGAAAAAACATCGCCTAACTATCGCGTAGAAGAGCCAGTCAAAGTCCGTCAAAATTGTATGGCGTTTTCTACATGGAAGTGTTGAAAGCAATTAAAACAAGAAAGGAAGCTAGCTTCGGCCAGCCGAAGCTTATATACCTTTGCAGATCATTTCTATTCATTTACAAAAACATTACATTTAAATTCATTTGCGTATATGTTACAACAAACCAAATTTTAGCTGTTTTCGTATTACTTTGGCATTAATTTTTTGATCCTTCCTATGGCAGCTATATAATATAGCGGTCCGAATTTTTTTAAATTTAATACGAAATTTTAAAATGTTAAAGCAAAAGAAAATAGCCCAGTGGAGAAGGGAATGTAATATAAGTCAACAAAGATATAATTTTTTTCCTTTTAATTTTCATTTAATTTTCCCACCGTTCCTATGGCAACTATATGATATAGTCATCCGATTTTTTAAAAATTTTATTCGAAATTCAGAAACATTAATAAACTAATATTCCGAAAAGTAGAAGGTAATATTTCAAAAAACACCAAAGCCAGAATTTTTTTACGTTTTTTTTTCGATCCTTCCTATGGAAGCTATAAGATATAGTTGTCCGATCCGGTCGGATCCGACATATATACTACCTGCAATAGAAAGAAGACTTTTGGGAAAGTTTTGAGCCCGATAGCCTTAAAACTGACAGACTAGTTTGCGTAGAATCAGACAGACGGACGGACAGACGGACATGGCTAGATCGATTCGTGTAGTGATGCTGATCAATAATATATATACTTTGTAGGGTCGGAAACGTTTTCTTCACTGCGTTGCAAACTTCTGACTAAAATCATAATACCCTCTGCAAGGGTATAACAATGAGCTTAAGCATTATTTAATTTTTTCCCGCCATCGATTTGATTTGTTCTCGTAGTCAACGTTCCCTTTTCACAGTCAAGAATTCAGAGTTGCACCGAAAAAACATCGCCTAACTATCGCGTAGAAGAGCCAGTCAAAGTCCGTCAAAATTGTATGGCGTTTTCTACATGGAAGTGTTGAAAGCAATTAAAACAAGAAAGGAAGCTAGCTTCGGCCAGCCGAAGCTTATATACCTTTGCAGATCATTTCTATTCATTTACAAAAACATTACATTTAAATTCATTTGCGTATATGTTACAACAAACCAAATTTTAGCTGTTTTCGTATTACTTTGGCATTAATTTTTTGATCCTTCCTATGGCAGCTATATAATATAGCGGTCCGAATTTTTTTAAATTTAATACGAAATTTTAAAATGTTAAAGCAAAAGAAATAGCCCAGTGGAGAAGGGAATGTAATATAAGTCAACAAAGATATAATTTTTTTCCTTTTAATTTTCATTTAATTTTTCGACCGTTCCTATGGCATCTATATGATATAGTGATCCGATTTTATAAAAATTTAATTCGAAATTCAGAATATAGACGGACGGACAGACGGACATGGCTAGATCGACTCGTCTTGTCATGCTGATCAAGAATATATATACTTTATGGGGTCGGAAACGTCTTCTTCACTGCGTTGCAAACTTCTGACTGAAATCATAATACCCTCTGCAAGGGTATAATGATTATATGACCCTTAAATACAGTTTGGATACGCACATACAAAATTCAATGCTCAGGAAGCGTTAGTTGTTCTGAGCTGGAAAAAGTGCCTATTTTCGTTTTTGAATAACTTTTAAATGTGACTTTTTTCAAAAACGTGTTATATACCAAAATTTAAGAAATCTCGACGGCTATACAAATTAAAGCTAAATTTTTGTTTTAGCTATAATATTTTCCAAAAGTGGTAGAACAAAAGTTTCTTTTATCGAGCTGTTGAACACCATATAAATTGTCCACGACCTTATATATGATGGACGTTGATGCACTACGAGCAGTACAAACAAGTGGTCAAACGATACCAAGCACAAATAGAGACGGGACACATAAAGATTATAAAGGCTACAACTAATATTGAAGCAAACAAGATATAATTTTAGTTTTTAATTCAGGGATAGACGTTGAAGTGCAAATTAAATGATTAAGATTGTTATAATTTTTACATAGAACGCGAAAGGGCTCATGTTAAGTAAAATTTGATGTACATCGAGGCAAATTAAGAGGGTAATAATTAGGTGTTAGTCTAACGGGAACATTAAAAGTTGAACGGTTTACCAGTCCTACCGAATCAATCACCACTTATAAGATTTTGCATAAAAATAGTACCCAGCATTATTCTACGGTTTTCAAGTGTAGGTAAATTAAGCAATAGTAATCTACTCTGGTAGGAAGGTAGCCTTACGTTTTGATCCCAGTAGATCAGTAGTACGTAGATCATTTTAGAAACAGCGCTCTTAAACATAATCCTCTGAGTCCTACCATTGAAGTTACTTGAAATCCAAGTTTATAGATTACATGGAAACCCAAGCTGATCTAATTTGAATGGAAGAAGAGAGTGGTTAACAGAGTCAAAGGCCCTACTAAAATCTGTATATATAACGTCAGTTTGCTTTTTATTCTTAAATCCATTTATTACAATTGTTGATGAACGGATTGCATCCATAATTTAAATTTCAATTTTTTTTAGTTTGTCATGCGAAATACTAGCTTCGCCCAATTTTAGTATTTTTGTGCTGCGTCACACTATGAGATTTTTTGGTTTTCTAAGTTAAGTAAGAAGACTACAGCGGAACATGTCTGTTCAAAAAGTTTAATACAAAATATACAGTCCATTAAAAATCAGAAATAAACCGTGTTTATTCATCATCATATCTTTGGACCTTCTAGCCAAATTTAGCTATTGATTAACATGGATCAGTTCAAGCTTTTGAAGGCAGCAAGAACTCGTGCGACGGCAAGCATTACGCGTTTGCTAACGACGTCACAAGATCCACGTGCGGGATCAAACTGGGAACTCGATGAAGTCACCGTCTCATTGGAAAGGCTCAATAGCGTTTGGAAGGAATTTGAGGCCATTAGCGATCAAATGGCCCTTTATGATGAAGAAGAGTGGTACATCGATCCAGCCATCGACAACGAGAGGTACGAGGACAAGTACTTGCAAGCGAACACCTTGTTTCACACCATTAAACGGCGCTGTCAATCATCGAATGAGAGCGACAGAGAAGGGAGCAACGGTAGGCAATCTGGCAACTTTGACGATGCCGCGTCAAGTTCATCAGGATTGGGAAACGAAAGCCTTGTTCGTTTTCTACAACAACAACAATCAACATTTTTGAGGGCAAACTCCGCAGCAAATGTAATGCACAACGAGCTGCCAAAAATCCACATCAAGGTGTTCACTGGTGACTACAAGGAGTGGCCAGCCTTTAAAAACATCTTCGAGAGTACCATCCACAGCAAGCAGCATTTGACAGCAATACAAAAGTTCCACTACTTAAAAACATACATTACTGGGGAAGCAGCTGACTTGATTTGTCATATGCCAATAACGGATGCTGCTTATGAGGCTGCTTGGAGTTGCCTAACTGATCGATACAACAGACCACGTCACATTGTCAACACCCTGCTGAAGACATTTGTAAGTCTACCTTCGACATCCAGGGCAGACGTAGGAGTTCTGCGCAAGGTGACAGACGGAGCTACGGAGATAGTACGCGGATTGGATGCAGCGGGGCAAACTAACAGGGACTGCTGGATCATTCACTTCATCCTGGCAAAGATCGACCCTGAAACTCGCCGCAAATGGATTGAAGGAAGCAGGGAACTTGAATCTCCGTCCGTAAATCATCTACTCAAGTTTTTAGACCGACGCTGCAAGGAATTCGAGCTCAGCAAAAGCGAGTCAGACATAGATGTCAAGGTTGGCGCACCACAACCGATCAAAGCAAAGCGTTCGTCCCACGCTTTAGTATCGATGGAAGAAAATGCTTGTGTGATATGTAACTCCAAGGAGCACAAGATCTACGGTTGCCCAAAGTTTTCTGAAGCATCGATCGACCAGAGACGCACATTCGTAAAGACAAAATCCTTGTGTTTCAACTGTCTTAAGCTTGGGCATGTATCACGCAAGTGTGAATCCAAATTCACATGCACGTGCGTAAGTGGCTTCCACAGCTAAGTCCTTGTGCAACGGATCAACAACGGCTACACAGCCCCAAGGACTAAGGAAAAGTGCATTACCAACAGCTCTGGTGTTTGTTAAAAACGCAAAAGGATCGCACACAACATGTCGGGTACTTTTGGACAGTGGTTCGGAACTGTCGTACATCTCGGAGCGATGCGTACAGGCACTTGGTTTGTCACGCGCGCCTTCACGCGTTTTAGTGTCTGGAATCTCATCGATCAAGGCAGAGACAACTAGAGGCTGCAGCACACTGGACATGCAGTCAAGGATCTCAGATCATACACTGAAGATACGCGCGCACGTACTCAGCAAAATTACCTCCACGTTAGCAAGACACGACATCGATGCCTCAGCACTCAAGGCATTCGCAGGCTTTGAGCTTGCAGACTCTGACTATCAATCGTTGGCACCAGTCGATATTCTCTTGGGCAGCGATTACGTTTGGACCATGTTCACCGGTCAAAAGATGTTCGACATCGAGGGCAACATCATCGCCATTTCGACCATTTTTGGATGGGTCATAACATCGATCGTTACTACCGGCTGTTCATCTACAACAACAATGCACACGGCTATTGATATTGACTCAACGCTTCGGCGCTTTTGGGAGGATGTAAACCAGGAATTCCATGGAAAACCAGAGGACGATGAAGTTGAACAGCACTTTTTAAAAACACACACTCGGGACACCAAGGGGCGCTACATAGTCGAACTTCCGTTTAAAGACTCCAACGAACAGTTTTCAGATACATTACAAGGTGCGCTTGCAAGATTCAGGGGTGTAGATCGCCGCCTAAAGAAGGACCCCGATCTGCACTCACAGTACGTACAATTTATGCGTGAATACCTTCAGTTAGGTCACATGCGGGAACTATTGCCAGGAGACATTGACAAAGGGCCAAGCTTTTATTTGCCTCATCATCCTGTTATTACCCAAAAGCTTAGGGTAGTATTTGACGGCTCGTTCAAGGATACGAATGGAAAATCCTTAAACGATAGTCTACACATTGGACCCAGCATTCTACGAAACCTCTTCACGATTTGTATGTGTTTCAGAAGAGGAGGAGCTAATTCACAATCGAAAAGACCTGATCCAATTAATGAAATGTGCAGGCATGGAACTTGGCAAATGAGTTTAAAATTCATCACGTATAGCTGAAATAGCTACTTCTACAACCGAAGTACAAGGCAAAGGATCCAATCCTACAGCAAAGGTTCTTGGCATTCATTGGGATCCAGAAGAGGATATGTTATCCTACAAAGTTTGCCTTACACCAAATCCGGACAACACCAAACGTCAAGTGCTCTCTGACGTGGACCGCATTTTTGACCCGTTGGGTATTCTGTCGCCAGTGGTGGTGCAATTTAAAATTCTGTTCCAAGAATTGTGGTTACTCGATCTCGGCTGGGATACGGAGCTTCCTCCAAAAATTTCTGATTGGTGGAACAAATGCCGTAACGACCTACACATACTTTGCGAACTACGCCTGCCACGATTTGTCGAAAACAATGGTGATCACATCGAACTGCATGGGTTCTCAGATGCCTCCATCAAGGCATATTCCGCAGTCATCTACAGCAGAGTGGTGCGAGCAGATGGCACCGTATCTGTTTTACTCATAGCAGGAAAAACCAGAGTTGCTCCGTTGAAGCAGCAATCCCGCGCTTTGCTACTGAGCAGACTATTCTTATCAGTCAAAAATTATCTGCAACACAAGGACATCGAAATACAAGCATGTTGTGATTCAACCATAGTTTTGGCTTGGCTTTCACATCCACCATCGAAGCTCAAAACATTTGTAGCAAACAGGACTTCAGAAATACTCGTGGCGTTGCCGCGTAGTGCATGGCATCATGTAAACACAAAGGAGAATCCGGCAGACTGCGCCACACGAGGAATGCTTGCTGCGGACCTTCTCCATTTCGACTTATGGTGGATGGGACCTTCATGGCTGCAAGATCCAGAAAAGCTCGCGGTAAAGTTAAGCTGTACATAGTTCAGTTCTTCCCTTTCAGATAACCTTGGCAAAGAAGAAGTCAAGTCAACCACATTAACCATTCAGCAAAGTGACTCATTTTCACCGATCGAAGCGTTGACTCAGCGGGTCTCGTCCTGGACAAAACTGATTCACGTTGTATCATACGCCTTACGCTTCATCCAAAGGACCAGGACCATTAAACCTGTAGGGCTGACAAACGGAACCAGGCTCACCTTTGAAGAGATACAAGCTGCTCGCATACTTGGTCTGCGTGAGGCTCAGAAATTCTTCATGGAGGATCGAAATCTTCTGAAGGAAAACAAACTCCGCAGTCGCTCCCAGTTGATCAAGCTTTCACCGTTCGTCTGCAAGGATGGCCTCCTTCGAGTTGGTGGACGCTTGGGCAACTCGCAATTACCAGCTGACGTCAAACACCCCATATTGCGTCCGAAATCGCACCGCATCACAAGGATGATTTTGGAACACGAACACACAGCAAATCTACATCCAGGAGTGTCTGCCCTGTTTGTAATTACGCGTCAAAAATATTGGATATTCGGTGCACGTAACCTAATAAGGAACCTGGTACACAACTGCGTAAAGTGCTTTCGCCAACGTAACATCACCGAGCGCCAATTCATGGCCGATCTACCAGGCATTCGTATAACGGAGGCTCTACCCTTCCAGCACTCAGGCTGCGATTACGCTGGACCATTAATCCTCAAGGAAAGGAGAGGGCGCAATCCCCGAAAAACTAAGGGCTACATATGTCTCTTCGTCTGCCTTGTAACATCAGCCATTCATTTGGAACTGGCCACCGACCTTAGGACAGACACATTCTTGGCATGTCTTCGCCGTTTCATGTCCCTTCGAGGAAAATGTTCGCAAATTTATAGCGACAACGGCACGAATTTTGTAGGTGCCAAACGTGCTCTAGATGAGATGCAGCAACTTCTATCTTCGCAGGAGCATCAACACACTGTAGCACAATCGTTGGCCAATGGCCAATCTAACCTTTGAACAGATGCAAACTCTGATTGCTCAGATCAGTGCAGTGGTGAACTCAAGACCGTTATGCTACACACCTGACACTGACCTCACCTACTTGTCTCCGGCCCACTTTTTATTTGGGCGCCCATTCACAACGGTTCCAGATCTAAGTCATTTGCCGATCAATCGCTTAGACTATTGGCAGCATTTACAATTAATGTACCAGGGTTTTTGGAAGCGCTGGCACCAGGAATATCTAACATCGTTGCAGCAACGTCAAAAATGGAACAACAAGGAACGTAACATCGCTGTAGGCAGTGTAGTTCTTGTAAAGGACTCAAATCTCCCTCCCGCATCTTGGATACTAGCCCGTGTATTGGAGGCTCATCAGGGACCAGATGGACTTACGCGCTGTAAAACTTAAGACGTCTACTGGAGAGATGACGCGACCCATCACTAAGATAGCTGTGCTGCCTAATTCAGAAACCATGTTTCAGGGCGGCCCGGGATGTTGATGAACGGATTGCATCCATAATTTAAATTTCATTTTTTGTTAGTTTGTCATGCGAAATACTAGCTTCGCCCATTTTTAATATTTTTGTGCTGCGTCACACTATGAGATTTTTTGGTTTTCTAAGTTAAGTAAGAAGACTACAGTGGAACATGTCTGTTCAAAAAGTTTAATACGAAATATACGGTCCATTAAAAATCAGAAATAAACCGTGTTTATTCATCATCAACAATAGATGACAATTCATGAAGGTCGATCTTCGCTTAACAAAACCATGCTGACACGGTAATATTAGCGAGGAACATAAATGTTGCAATTGAGAAGTGATAATACGTTCAAATGCTTTAGGAATTGCCGACAATTTAGAAATGCCTCTATAATTCTGGGCATCCGCCTTCGCATCCTTTTTGTGGAGTGGAATAATGAAAGAGTCCTTCCAGATAGTTGGAAAAACTGATGATGAAATAGACAAATGAAAAAGTTTAAGAATCGGTTTACAAATGGTTGAAGCACATAACTTAAGCACACACCCAGGGAGTCCATTTGGACCGGGAGAATACGTTGTCGTTGTTGTTGCTAAATCCTTTAAGAGAGAACTTTCGGTAATTACAGGGGTAAAAATACAATTAGCCCTATTTAAAGGGTTAGTGTAGATAGAATTTGACCAAGCAGCCGAACTATAAGTAGTTTGGAAAAATTCGGCACATAAATCCGCAATTTCAGAATCCGACGATGCCTCTTTTGAGTTCAAACGTACCGATGAAGGCAATGGCGAAGACTTACGCTTGGCATTAACAAAGTTATAAAAATGCTTCGGATCATTTAAAAATTCGAATTTACATCGATTTAAATACATAGAATAGCAATGACTGTTGAGAACATTAAAATCAGCACGAGCCAACAACATCAGAGCCAGGAGGAATATAAGAGCAGGTTACAAAAATAGATAAGGATGGCAGGGAAACTTTGGCACTAACAAGTTCAATTTCGTTAGGGATTTGAAAGTTAAGCCTCTCCGATGTTAAAGTAGAGGTAACGGCAATCAGTACACCAAGTAGTACATTAAACACATCAGGCGGAGCAAATATTTTAAAAGTCGATATCCTTCGGGCGTACGTAAATCGAAATTGTTCAACTGCAATGTCCTCAGATGGGAATTTTTCTCGTGGTAAATCTAGAAACAGATAATTGCTTCCTATGTGGACCAACTGAAAGTTTCCTACGCCCCTCAGCAGCAGACTGAACCTCACTCGGCTGAGAGCCAGAAACGGTACCTACTGTACCTATGGGTATGGTCGCGCCCGAATTTGATAACTCCGCTGGCTCTGGAGAATTTTTGCCAACATGACTTCCGGAAACTTTTTGCGTTTGGGCGACTCGCTTAGTAATTTTTTATTACTAAATTGGGCACTAACGGAATCAAACCCTTCATTGAGCTTTTTAATAGCTCCCGAAATATTTAAAAGGCCGTCTCGAATCTGCCTCATAAAGCTGGACATTTCACTTACCAATTTCCTGCAGGACTCACATGCCCACATAAGACCGGCACGGTTCTCAAGGAAGTCTTTAACTCTGCCAGTCTTTAACTTCGCAGAACCAGCAGAAACAAAAATCTTCATTCGGTGAAGAAGCAAGAGTCTATAAGAAGTTTAGAGAGGTTCCAAGAGAGTGAAATTACAGTTATAATAGAGAGCGGGAGAGAGAGAAGAGAGAAAAAGGGAGAATACAAGAGTTTCAGCAAATTAGGAAAGTGCAAAGTTACACTAACAAAGCAAAGATATTAAACAAATCTAATGGACAAGTTAAATTAAACTATAACCACGTACCCTTTAAATGGGGGATCTATTTAAAACACTAACACGATTGTTAGTCAAAACTTTGTTGATAAACAAACACAAGACACTTGCATAAAGATCACAAAATAAAACAAAACTCAGAGCACAATGGTAAACACAACCGTTCACAAGCGACGCTAAATCGTTATAACAACGGTTTGGGACAGAATTACAAACTGACAAACAGAATTTAATTTTCATTTTAAATAGTCCCCCAAAATCTTTTAACGGGTATTTCTTTTGATCGGATTGGCAGATATGGCACGCGTATTCTTAATAGGAACACAACTATAATAATGCGAGGGGGCATTTATCCCCACCGACCCCAACAGCTCAAAATTTCTAAATTTTACTTTTACACTTTCGCCTTTGCACACTCTTCTGCTGCGCTTCGTCACTACGTGGACTCCCGTCTACAGTGACCTTTTCAAATAGTAAAAGTATCGAAGAACGTGTCTTAAATAAGGGTAAAACGCATTTAGTGGTCTGGAGTTTAACAATTATTTTTACTCAGATGAAAAGGAATTTAATTTCACTTTAGACCAACAATTCCTAATGAGGCCCAATTCACATTTGCAAGGAGCAAACATAGTGGCCTTAGTATCATGGTGTGGACATGGGTGGACTTTTTTTGTATGAAATTTTTATGGCAATGCTCTCACCCCTTCATATATTGCTATTGCTTTAAAGTTTATTACGCATAGTTTTTAGATTCATCTAGATGCCGTAGACATGATTTTGTACTTTGACAAGGTTTCAATAAGTATCTAAATCACTTTCCCGAGCTTTTTAACAAGGGATTAAGTCGTTGATAAAATTCAAGTCCTTGGGAAACCAATACAACATAAAACAAGGGAGAACGCTATAGTCGGGTGCCCTGACTATCAGATACCCGTTACTCAGCCAAAGTGAGTGCGAGGGAGATGGAGATAGAACATTTTTAATCTGGCATAACTTTTTAACGAATAGTCCGATTTGAAATATACTACCTGCAATAGAAAAAAGACTTTTGGGAAAGTTTCATCCCGATAGCTCAAAAACTGAGAGACTAGTTTGCGTAGAAACAGACGGACAGACAGACAGACGGACGGACAGACGGACATGGCTAGATGCTGATCAAGAATATATATACTTTATGGGGTCGGAAACGTCTCCTTCACTGCGTTGCAAACTTCTGACTGAAATCATAATATCCTATGCAAGGGTATAAGAATTAATTTCGAAATTCAGAAATGTTTAAAAAATAATATTACCAAGAGTAGAAGGTTATATTTCCAAAAACACCGAAGCTAGAATTGTTTTGTCTATTTTTTTCCCGATTTTTCCTATGGGAGCTATGTGATATAGTTAGTTGTCCGATCTGGCCGGTTCCGACATATATTCTACCTGCAATAGAAACAAGAAAGGAAGCTAGCTTCGGCCAGCCGAAGCTTATATACCCTTGCAGATCATTCCTATTTATTTAAAAACATTAATTTAAATTTCCTTGCGTCTATGTTACAACAATCCAAATTTTAACTGCTTTCGTATTACTTTGGCATTAATTTTTTGATCCTTCCTATGGCAGCTATTTAGTATAGCCGTCCGAATTTTGTTAAACTTTCTTCGATCTTTTGAAATGTTTAAGAAAAGCCATATCCCAGAGAAGAAGAAAATGTAATAAAAATTAACAAAGATATAATTTTTTTCCTATTAATTTTCATTTAATTTTCCGACAGTTCCTATGGCAGCTATATGATATAGTCATCCGATTTTTTAAAAATTTTATTCGAAATTCAGAAACATTAAAAAACTAATATTCCCAAAAGTAGAAGGTAATATTTAAAAAAACACCAAAGCCAGAATTTTTTTACGTTTTTTTTCGATCCTTCCTATGGAAGCTATAAGATATAGTTGTCCGATCCGGTCGGATCCTACATATATACTACCTGCAATAGAAAGAAGACTTTTGGGAAAGTTTTGAGCCCGATAGCCTTAAAACTGACAGACTAGTTTGCGTAGAATCAGACAGACAGACGGACATCACTAGATCGACTCGTGTAGTGATGCTGATCAATAATATACATACTTTGTAGGGTCGGAAACGTTTTCTTCACTGCGTTGCAAACTTCTGACTAAAATCAAAATACCCTCTGCAAGGGTATAACAATGAGCTTAAGCATTATTTAATTTTTTCCCGCCATCGATTTGATTTGTTCTCGTTCAACGTTCCCTTTTCACAGTCAAGAATTCAGAGTTGCACCGAAAAAACATCGCCTAACTATCGCGTAGAAGAGCCAGTCAAAGTCCGTCAAAATTGTATGGCGTTTTCTACATGGAAGTGTTAAAAGCAATTAAAAAAAGAAAGGAAGCTAGCTTCGGCCAGCCGAAGCTTATATACCCTTGCAGATCATTTCTATTCATTTACAAAAACATTAAATTTAAATTCATTTGCGTATATGTTACAACAAACCAAATTCTAGCTGTTTTCGTATTACTTTGGCATTAATTTTTAGATCCTTCCTATGGCAGCTATATAATATAGCGGTCCGAATTTTTTTAAATTTAATACGAAATTTTAAAATGTTAAAGCAAAAGAAATAGCCCAGTGGAGAAGGGAATGTAATATAAGTCAACAAAGATATAATTTTTTTCCTTTTAATTTTCATTTAATTTTTCGACCTTCCTATGGCAGCTATATGATATAGTGATCCGATTTTATAAAAATTTAATTCGAAATTCAGAATATAGACGGACGGACAGACGGACATGGCTAGATCGACTCGTCTTGTCATGCTGATCAAGAATATATATACTTTATGGGGTCGGAAACGTCTCCTTCACTGCGTTGCAAACTTCTGACTGAAATCATAATACCCTCTGCAAGGGTATAATGATTATATGACCCTTAAATACAGTTTGGATACGCACATACAAAATTCAATGCTCAGGAAGCGTTAGTTGTTCTGAGCTGGAAAAAGTGCCTATTTTCCTTTTTTGAATAACTTTTAAATGTGACTTTTTACAAAAACGTGTTATATACCAAAATTTAAGAAATCTCGACGGCTATACAAATTAAAGCTAAATTTTTGTTTTGGCTATAATATTTTCCAAAAGTGGTAGAACAAAAGTTTCTTTTATCGAGCTGTTGAACACCATATAAATTGTCCACGACCTTATATATGATGGACGTTGATGCACTACGAGCAGTACAAACAAGTGGCCCAACGATACCAAGCACGTGCTTGTTACGCGCCCTTATCAATTTGGGCGAGTTCGCGAGGAAAATACATGAAACAAATAGAGACGGGGCACATAAAGATTATAAAGGCTACAACTAATATTGAAGCAAACGAGATATAATTTTAGTTTTTAATTCAGGGATAGACGTTGAAGTGCAAATTAAATGATTAAGATTGTTATAATTTTTACATAGAACGCGAAAGGGCTCATGTTGAGTAAAATTTGATGTACATCGAGGCAAATTAAGAGGGTAATAATTAGGTGTTAGTCTAACGGGAACATTAAAAGTTAAACGGTTTACCAGTCCTACAGAATCAATCACCACTTATAAGATTTTGCATAAAAATAGTACCCAGCATTATTCTACGGTTTTCAAGTGTAGGTAAATTAAGCAATAGTAATCTACTCTGGTAGGAAGGTAGCCTTACGTTTTGATCCCAGTAGATCAGTAGTACGTAGATCATTTTAGAAACAGCGCTTTTAAACATAATCCTCTGAGTCCTACCATTGAAGTTACTTGAAATCCAAGTTTATAGATTACATGGAAACCCAAGCTGATCTAATTTGAATAAAAGAAGAGAGTGGTTAACAGAGTCAAAGGCCCTACTAAAATCTGTATAAATAACGTCAGTCTGCTTTTTATTCATAAATCCATTTATTACAATAGATGACAATTCATGAAGGTCGATCTTCGCTTAACAAAACCATGCTGACCCGGTGATATTAGCGAGGAACATAAATGTTGCAATTGAGAAGTGATAATACGTTCAAATGCTTTAGGAATTGCCGACAATTTTGAAATACCTCTATAGCTCTGGGCATCCACCTTCGCACCCTTCTTGTGGAGTGGAATAATGAAAGAGTCCTTCCAAATAGTTGGAAAAACTGATGATGAAATAGACAAATGAAAAAGTTTAAGAATCGGTTTACAAATGGTTGAAGCACAAAACTTAAGCACACTCCCAGGGAGTCCATCAGGACCGGGAGAATACGTTGGCGTTGTTGTTGCTAAATCCTTTAAAAGAGAACTTTCGGTAATTACTGGGGTAAAAATACAATTAGCCCTATTTAAGGGGTTAGGGTAGATAGGGTTTGACCAAGCAGCCGAACTATAAGTAGTTTAGAAAAACTCGGCAAATAAATCCGCAATTTCAGAATCCGACGATGCCTCTTTTGAGTTTAAACGTACCGATGAAGGCAATGCCGAAGACTTACGCTTGGCATTAACGAAGTTATAAAACTGCTTCGGATCATTTGAAAACTCGAATTTACATCGATTTAAATACATGGAATAGCAATGACTGTTGAGAACATTAAAATCTGAACGAGCCACAACATATTTCGCAAAATCAGATGGCTTACCCATTTTTTTATACTTTTTATAAGTGTTGGATTTAAGATTTTTAAGTCTTTGAAGCGCATTGTTAAACCAAGGAGGCCTGTTTAGCTTCGGAGGAAGACTGTCAGGAACGCATTCGTCAAAAAAAGTGTTTAAAACGCTATAGAAAAGTTCAATTGCACTGTCAATATCCATGCAATTGTACAAACCAGTCCAATTATATTGCGAGGTCATGTAGTTTAGTTTATTATAGTCACATTTACGAAAGCATCTCGTTTTAGTTTGAGGAACTAAAGGAGAAAGGATATCAGTACAGAGGAGGCCAATTGTCAACTCCAACGTTGGATTATATCAGTCTTCAGGTACACCAAGTGCGTCAATTCTAGATACCGTAACTTCATGCAGATCTAAAACAAATACTAGATCTAATTGTCTATTTAATGAATTTCGTATAAAGCTTACTTGCTGTAACGATAATTCTAAAGGGCCATCCACAAAATCATGGGCGGATAAAGGTTTAGCGACAAGTGAGTCAGTAAGAAGAGACCAAGAGATATTAGGGAGATTAAAGTCACCCAAAACAATCAAAAGGTCTCTGTTGGAAAGGAAGGATAGAACAGATTTTATAGCAGACAGATGGTGCTCATAAATTATTAAATCAGAGCCAGGAGGAATATAAGAGCAGGTTACAAAAATAGATAAGGATTGCAGGGAAACTTTGGCACTAACAAGTTCAATTTCGTTAGGGATTTGAAAGTTAAGTCTCTCCGATGTTAAAGTAGAGGTAACGGCAATCAGTACACCAAGTAGTACATTAAACACATTAGGCGGAGCAAATATTTTAAAAGACGATATCCTTCGGGCGTACGAAAATCGAAATTGTTCAACTGCAATGTCCTCAGATGGGAATTTTTCTCGTGGTAAATCTAGAAACAGATAATTGCTTCCTATGTGGACCAACTGAAAGTTTCTCACGCCCCTCAGCAGCAGTCTGAACCTCACTCGGCTGAGAGCCAGAAACGGTACCTACTGTACCTATGGGTACGGTCGCCCCCGAATTTGATAACTCCGCCGGCTCTGGAGAATTTTTCCCAACATGACTTCCGCAAACAGGAACACCACCGGACCCAGCGGTATCCATTGGCACAGTTGCTGAGTCAACCTGTAGTTACCAGGTTCGGATTTGGGGTGGATGCCACAACTTCATTTACTGCCGTTGGGCTGGCTTTTTTGCGTTTGGGCGACTCGCTTAGTAATTTTTTATTACTAAATTGGGCACTAACGGAATCAAACCCTTCATTGAGCTTTTTAATAGCTCCCGAAAGATTTAAAAGGCCGTTTTGAATCTGCCTCATAAAGCTTGACATTTCACTTACCAATTTCCTGCAGGACTCACATGCCCACATAAGACCGGCACGGTTCTCAAGGAAGTCTTTAACTCTGCCAGTCTTTAACTTCGCCGAACCAGCAGAAACAAAAATCTTCATTCGGTGAAGAAGAAAGAGTACAATTTGTCATTGAACAGATAAAAGCCATTATAAGAAAAATAAAGAAAATAAAATAAAGTATGAACAAAAGAGAACGCTATAGTCGAGTACTTCGACTATTAGATACCCGTTACTCAGCTAAAGGAAGTGGGAGAGAGATTAATATATGCACGCGTCAAAGCTACTAGCGCCATCTAGTGGCTGTTTCATTTTTTGCTCATAACTTTTTAATGGATTGTCCGATTTGAAAAATTTTTTCTACAATTCGATAGATATTGATAATCACAATAAAACTGCATTTTTACTTTTCCAAAATATTTAAAGGTGTGGGCGCCAGACAACTTTCAAAAAAGGGTGTAGGGCGATTGAGGGCGTTAGAGGGGGCGTGGCACAACTTGCGCTGCGTAGGAACTTCAAGAATCTGCATGCAAAATGCCAATCCTCTAGCTTTTTTAGTTTGCGAGATCTCAGCGTTCATACGGACGGACAGACGGACATGGCTAGTTCGACTCGGCTAGTGATCCTGATCAAGAATATATATACTTTACAGGGTCGGAAAAGCTTCCTTCTCCCTGTTACATACTTTTGCACGAATACAATATACCCTTTTACTCTACGAGTAACGGGTATAAAAATACCTCAAGTAAATTTGGCACTGGGATCAAATTCCAAAACCGCAAAGACACAAAGCACAAAAAGTATTAGAGCCAGAGAGCGCGAGAGAAAAAGCTTATATCGACTGAGCGTGGCTTGTGGGGCAGCAACAACTATAACGCACGAACAATTACAATGTCAAAGCAAGCATGAGAGAGAGAAAATGAGAATAGCACCCAAAAGTCTATAAGAAGTTTGGAGAGGTTCCAAGAGAGTGAAATTACAGTTATAATAGAGAGCGGGAGAGAGAGAAGAGAGAAAAAGGGAGAATACAAGAGTTTCAGCCAATTAGGAAAGTGCAAAGTTACACTAACAAAGCAAAGATATTAAACAAATCTAATGGACAAGTTAAATTAAACTATAACCACGTACCCTTTAAATGGGGGATCTATTTAAAACACTAATACGATTGTTAGTCAAACTTTGTTGATAAACAAACAAAAGACACTTGCATAAAGATCACAAAATAAAACAAAACTCAGAGCAGAATGGTAAACAAACCGATCCCCACCGACCCCAACAGCTCAAAATTTCTAAATTTTACTTTTACACTTTCGCCTTCGCACACTCTTCTGCTGCGCATCGTCACTACGTGGACTCCCGTCTACAGTGACCTCTTCAAATAGCAAAGCATCGAAGAACGTGTCTTAAATAAGGGTAAAACGCATTTAGTGGTCTGGAGTTTAAAAATTATTTTTACTCAGATGAAAAGGCCTTTAATTTCACTTTAGACCAACAATTCCTAATGAGGCCCAATTCACATTTGCAAGGAGCAAACATAGTGGTCTTAGTATCATGGTGTGGACATGGGTGGACTTTTTTTGTATGAAATTTTTATGGCAATGCTCTCACCCCTTCATATTGCTTTAAAGTTTATTACGCATAGTTTTTAGATTCATCTAGATGCCGTAGACATGATTTTGTACTTTGACAAGGTTTCAATAAGTATCTAAATCACTTTCCCGAGCTTTTTAACAAGGGATTAAGTCGTTGATAAAATTCAAGTCCTTGGGAAACCAATACAACATAAAACAAGGGAGAACGCTATAGTCGGGTGCCCTGACTATCAGATACCCGTTACTCAGCCAAAGTGAGTGCGAGGAAGATAGAGATAGAAAATTTTTAATCTGGCATAACTTTTTAATGAATGGTCCGATTTGAAAAATTTCATCTACATTTCGATAGGTATTGATAAATGCAATAAAACTGCATTTTTTCTTTTCCAAAATCATTAATGATGTGGGCGCCAGACACTTTTTAAACTCGTTTATTGTGGGCGTTAGAGGAGACGTGGCCCCCGGCTGAAAGAAACTTGCGCTGCGTAGGAAGCCAAAGAATATGTGTGGGTAATCCCAATTCTCTAGCTTTTGTAGTTTCTGAGATCTCAGCGTTCATCCGGACGGACAGACGGACATGGCTAGATCGACTCGGCTAGTGACCCTGATCAAGAATATATATACCTTATAGGGTCAGAAACGCTTCCTTCTACCTGTTACATACTTTTGCACGAATACAATATACCAGCGGTCGGCAGCGCCCTATTAAGTGAGCATAGGGTTTTGTTCTGCCGGCGCGCTGCTCGCACACGTATAACGTAGAACAGCGGTCTGCACACACACATCGATGAGCTGCCCAGTGCAAATTACTCACACAAATATAAAACAAAATGTCAACGTATGTGTGTGCCGACCGGTGCAATATACCCTTTTACTCTACGAGTAACGGGTATTGCCTCGCCGGGCAATGCCTCCGTGGTCGCGGGGGGTTGTACCTTTTTTAAGTCTGTCTGTTAGAGTCCCAAACCAAAAGCCGTTCCTTTCGTTTTACTTCGTGTAACTTTATTTGCTTCATACATTGACACAAGTTTTAACTAGTGTGGAAATTGGAAATTGGTGTTGAAAGACTAAAAGAATGAGAGAGAGAGAGAGACTAAAAAACTTGTACGGCTCTCCGGTTAACTTGCAGCCTCCACGCGTTTTTCTTCTCTTCTTCCTATTAGCTATTCGCCCAGCGTAACCATTCGCCGGCGATGGCCAGCCATCAGCTGTTCGTACGTCGCGTTGCCAACTGATCTGTGCTGCCAATTAGGTTCATGCCGTAACATTCCCCCCTTCGCAAACAATCCTCGCCGATTTGTTTGCAAAACCTATGGTTACGTCTTGGCCGCCATCTTCACCAGCAGCTGCTGGTTTGTTGACATCAAGCTTGGCCAACTTGACGATCGGTCGGGTCAACAATCCAGTTGCGGTGCGTATAACCGCGCTGCGTGCTATCCCGTCTTTGGCCACTCGAAGATCCATGATGACACCCTTTTTCCACTGCACCTTGGGGTTCGCTTCATCAACCATGACGACGACATCTCCTATGCAGATCGGATTGTTAGGCTGGCCATGCCATTTAGCTCTTTGTGTGAGGCACGGTAGGTATTCCCTCAGCCATCGCTTCTTGAAACTGTCTGCAATCTGACCTGCAATACGAAAACTCTTACCTAGCAAAATGCCGTTCGTGTTGCTGCCGTCCTTTGCTACCATCGCGCTGCTTGCTCCTCAGAAAATGGTTTGGCGTAAGTGCATCAGCTTCTGGAGTCTCCAGCGGCACGTACGTCAATGGTCGGGAATTGAGCGTGTTTTCTATCCTGGCTAGAGCTGCTCTAAGCACCGGTTCTTGAACGTGCTTCTCTTCTAGTATTTCAAACAGAATAGATTTTACAGATCTTATCATCCGCTCCCATGCGCCACCCATGTGGGGCGCTCCTGGCGGTATGAAAGACCACTCGATCTCTGGGTACTTATTTTCCAGCTCCTTCGATGAGATCCTCTCGATTTCTTCTTGTAATAGTCGGCTCGCTCCTCGAAAATTGGTCCCGTTGTCCGACATTATTCTTTTCGGCACTCCCCTTCGTGCCACAAACATTTCAAGGATCAGCATAAATGTATCCGTCGACAGCGAGTTAGCTAATTCGATGTGTACCGCTCTTACAGTGAGGCACGTGAACAGTACGCCCCACCGTTTCTCTCTTCGCCTTCCAACGTTCACCTCGAATGGGCCGAAGTAGTCGATACCAGTGTTCGTAAAGGGTAGCTCATTAATAGCAAGTCTTTCTGGCGGGATATCTCCCATCTCCGGTGGCTCCGGAGCCGCTTTCTTATTGCGACACCTCTGACAAGCGTTTGCTAGTGATCGAACTTTGGCTCTCAGTCCCGGGATGTGATATAATTGACGCATCTCGTTGACTACAATTTCGGTTAGTTGGTGGTGGAACTTACGGTGAAAATAATCGACCAGAAGGTTGGTGACTTTGTGTTCTTTGGGTAGAATTATTGGTCTTTTTACGTTCCAATCTACTCCGCTCATTCGATCGATCCGGCCGCGTATTCTCAGCACGCCTGCTTCGTCCAAGTAAGGCGAAAGTTTATATATTGGACTCTTCCTTCCTAATACGGTTCCTCGGCGTAGAAGAATTATTTCTTCTGCATACGCTTCCTCTTGAACCATCCTGTAAATCACGTTGTTTACATCATCCAGGTTGCGAATACGTGTGGCAATCTTTGCCTCCTCCGACGTTAATTCTTTCTTGCATATTTTACTTAAAAAATGCATAACGCATTTTAGGGCTCCTCGCAGCTTCTCCCACTTGCTAAAATGATTAATTCCCGGGACGATGCTTGCCAGCCTTGATAATGACGTCTCCTTTAGTTCATGGACATTTATCCTCTCCAGTGTGTGTGGGCTTAGATCCGTAACCGGCCAGTGGTCTTCTGATTCTAATAAAAATGATGGACCTGTAAACCATCTCGAGTCTGCCTGAAAGCTCGATTCCTTCGTCCATTTTGTCCCGTCATCAGCTACGTTCAGCGCAGATGGGACCCATTTCCATTCGGCGGTTTCGGAATTCTCCAGGATTTCACCAATTCGTAGGGCTACAAACTGGTGATACTTTCGAGCATCTGAGCGTATCCAATATAAAACGTTTTTGGAATCGGTCCAAAACACACGTCTCTTCACGCCGATGGATAACTCCTGCTCCAAAAATGTTGCCAATCTTAGGCCTAAGATAGCAGCCATTAGTTCCATTCTAGGGATTGAAATGGGTTTTAGCGGCGCCACTCTCGTTTTAGAGGCCAGTAACGCACATCGGATACCGTCTCGTTCTTCGATCCTTATGTAGGCCACCGCGGCGAAAGCATTGATACTCGCATCTGTAAATATGTGTAATTGAATATTACATGTCTCAGTAGATAAGCCAAGATACCGTGGGATTTGTAAATCTTCGATGTGTTTGAGTTGCCTTATCCATAGAGCCCAACGATCATGCTCTTCTTCTCCGATTGGTTCGTCCCAACCTACGGCAGACCTCCACACATCCTGTAGTATCAGCTTCGCCTGAATTATATAAAATCCCAGCAGACCTAGTGGGTCAAAGATGGTCATAACTATTCGAAGAATTAACCTCTTTGTCACGACTGTAGTTTCGTTATAAATATTTTCTCCAAATTTGTTGACAAAGGTAAAGTGGTCGGCTCTAGGATTCCACCACATTCCTAGTACTCGTTCGTTTGTCGTAGACTCGGCCATCTCAATGCTCCGTTCAGGTGTTTTGGTGTCACCCAAGAGCGCCCGCATTACTGTAGACGAGTTTGATATCCAGCCTCTCATCTCGAAGCCTCCTTCTTTATGTATGTGTCGTACTTCTTGAGCTAAGCGGACCATTTCTTCTTCAGACTCACAGCTTTGGAGCCAGTCATCTACAAATGTATTCCTTAAAATGGCTCTCACTGCTTTCGGGTGTTCATCGAGGAATTGTTTAGCGTTCCTATCTCTCACGTAGTTAGCCGCTGCTGGGGAGCAGGAAGCACCAAAGGTCATTACTCTCATTACGTACCTATCTGGCTCTCGACTGTTGTCGCCATATCTCCAGAGAAATTGCTGTGCTCCTTGGTCCTCTTCACGCACCATTATTTGGTGGAACATTTCTTTTATGTCTCCACATATTCCGACCGCTTTCTGTCTGAATCTTATAATCACTCCAACAAGAGAGGGTAGTTGATCCGGTCCCTTTAATAGCATCGTGTTGAGGGCGATCCCTTCCACTTTGGCTGCAGCGTCCCAAACTAGTCTCGATTTTCCTTTATTCGGATTTTTGACAACGAATATGGGCAAATACCAAGTCCTTTTTTCGTCGGCCATTTCGTCGGTTTCTAATTTGCGGATATATCCCAACTGCTCGTAGCGTCGAATCTGCTGATTCACGAACTCTCGCAGTTCTTTGTCTCTCGCCATACGGGTTTCTAAACACTGGAGTCGTCGCATGGCCATCTCACGGGAGGACGGGAGCTTTACGTTGTCGTACCGCCACAGAAGTCCAGTCTGCCACCTCTTCAGCTCTCTGTTGTATGTCGTCGATTCATTCAAGATACAATTGGCTCTCTCATCTTTTTTGGACCTAAGAGTGTTATTAGATATACTCACACCAACCGCATCTAATGAAAAACTATCTTTGATAAGAACATCCAATTGCTGATCGTTATTACATTCGCAGACATGCATTACCCTTGAGCTTGCCGGTTTACCTGTATCGCCTTTACGTCCGTAAACAGACCATCCGAGCCTGGACTTTGCTGCGATAAATTCTGAGTCTTCGCGTTCTCTCACAGCAAGCGGTACTCCTAGTCGCACGTTATCCAAGCCGATGATGAGCGAAGCTTGCGCATCCTTATAGGTACGAATGGGAAGTTTCTCGAGGTGCGAATGCGATCTCAGGATGGAATCGTCCAACGTCTGTTTGGGCAGATCCAGATGCTTGACGGTTCTCACATTTTGCAGCGTAAACTTACGGACTGCGTCGTAACTTGGGGAGATCGTTAAATTTATGCGCTTCGATTCAGCTTCCATTTGAGTTATTTCTCCTGTCCACCGTAGGCACAGTTCGTCTGAAGGTCCGTCGATACCCAACTTTTCCGCTACACGTGTCTCGATCAGAGTGCAGGCTGATCCCTCGTCGATAAGTGCAAATGTTTCTACTTTGCAACTCGGCCCGTACATCGTTATGGGTACGTATCTAAATAAGGCTCTTTCGTTCTGCCCTGTATGCAAAACGGATTCGCTGTCATTTGTCCTGTTTTCAGCTCTGCTTGCATTTTGATTTCCGTTGTGAAGGAGAAAATTGTGCTTTCTCGTACATCCATCCACGGAACAGTTTCGTGATGCTCTGCAGTGTCGTATGAAGTGTTTTCCAAAGCATCTCCAGCACAATTTGCTCTCCTTTATGAAGTTCCATCTATCGGGCACGCTTAAGGCACGAAATTCTCTGCATTCCTCCAACTGATGAATGCCAGTGCACTTTCTACATGAAGGCGTAGAACTAGTGTCTCTATGAACCATTAGCCGGACCTTTGGATTCTTTTCTCGTTGTCTGTCATCGTTGCCTGAATTTATTGGCATCACTGTGCTCGCGCAGGTTGCTACTCTGAATAGCCAGTCATCAAAAATGGCGATATCTACTCTCTGAAGTCCTGCGCTCTGCCTCGCCCAATCCAGCTTCATATCGAACGGCAACTTCTCCAAAAGATCTCGTAAAAGCATCGGATCGTTCAGATAGGCGGAAAGTCCTATCGCGTCTACGGTCGCCCTGTAGTTTTGGACCGCCAGCGCTAGGCGTACCAAACTCTCCATGCTGCTCAATTTAACAGCAGGTTCCATACGTAGCTTTGATTGCAGGGTATGATATATAGCTTCTGGTCGGCCATATAACATACGTAATGTCTCGATCGCTTGCTTAACTGTGGCAGGCATCATTAATTTTCCTCGTACTGCATCCAAAGCCGCGCCTTTCAAGCATTTTTGCAACCTCATTAGATTTTCCTGGTCGCTGAATCCACACCTTTCAGTGGACTGCTCAAAGTTCACAATAAACATTGGCCATTCTTCTGGATTTCCAGAAAAGCAAGGCAAGTCCTTACTAATAACTTGTCTTGTTGCTATTTGCGATGCATTTAAGCATACTTCTGACGCTGCCGGCGCGACTGTCTGTGTATTCATATGTGGGCTTGTGCCCCAAGTGCCCTGACTTGTGCTCGCATAATCCGGTATGTTTTGAGGATTAATTCCATATACGCTCGTACTCGCAGTCGCTCGTGGCGTCGTGTAGGTCATGTTCGGCAGTGATCCTGTATAAACATGGTTGCGATTTGCCTCCAATTGCCCGGGATGATAACTTGCGGTCCCGTAGGCTAATCGCTCCATTCCTCCTTTATAGAATGTAGAATTCACCAAGGTTCCTCCGAAAGCTGCTCCGGGATGCGTTACGCTAAAACGCGCTCCCTCATCGGCGGTAACATACATCATATTTCCCGATGCACCTGGTTTCCAATGACCAGCCAATCCGGACACCTCCCCGTGACTTGTTATGGGCGAGTGTTGATCGACCCAATCCATTCTGCTTCTGTGTGCTGTTACCTGCTGACATGTGGATGCTACGATTGGCACGTTAGCTGCGGTCGATGTAACCGCCGTGATCACGCCACTGTACGTATCACTAACGCGATCCAAGTCCAAACGTCCTCCTTGTGCTGCAGAGCTCGTAACAGACGTTAAGCCTTCAATGTTTCCCATTAATTCGCTGAGGTCCCCACTCTCCACTCCGGTCTGTTGATCATTTGCGTCATCCATTATATGTAGTCGATGGCTGCCTTCTGACCACGCGGATCCAGGATGTGTGGTTATACACGAACCAAGCGCTTCTAAAACGGTGCAAATCGAATCTTCTCGTGTCGTAATCTCCGGTGCTCGCGTCGATCTCTCTCCAGATCGTGGTCGTAGATGGTTCAATTTGCTGCTGAAGTTTTCTACCAAAAGTTTTTTAGAATATTGCCTCGCCGGGCAATGCCTCCGTGGTCGCGGGGGCTTGTACCTTTTTTAAGTCTGTCTGTTAGAGTCCCAAACCAAAAGCCGTTCCTTTCGTTTTACTTCGTGTAACTTTATTTGCTTCATACATTGACACAAGTTTTAACTAGTGTGGAAATTGGAAATTGGTGTTGAAAGACTAAAAGAATGAGAGAGAGAGAGAGACTAAAAAACTTGTACGGCTCTCCGGTTAACTTGCAGCCTCCACGCGTTTTTCTTCTCTTCTTCCTATTAGCTATTCGCCCAGCGTAACCATTCGCCGGCGATGGCCAGCCATCAGCTGTTCGTACGTCGCGTTGCCAACTGATCTGTGCTGCCAATTAGGTTCATGCCGTAACAACGGGTATAATTAATAATCAACATTTCTTTGACTTTTGTTGGCGAACGCAAATGTACAGTTAGTCTTCAAGATCATAATAGAGAATGTAGTGGCGCTTGGCAAAAACAAAGAAAAAATATATAAACGAAGCAACCCCAAAAGACCACTATAGATTCAAAAAGAAGTCACCCTTAGAAGTAGGCAAGAGACGATAGCATAGTGTCCAAAACTGTTCCCAGTAAACTGCTTAACCTACGGCACAGTATTAAAAGCATGGGAAAAAACTCGAATCGTTAAATAAATATGTTAACAAATTCGCTACACATTAGTAGAAATCAATGAAATCGAATTTACAATGAAGTTGAAGTAATAACGAGGAATTCCCGATACGATGTTTAGCCAAATACGAAAATGAAAATTTAGCTAGGAAAAGGATTAGCTACAAAAGGGCCTAGCTAGTGTTCCTGGAATAGGGACATATGGGAATAATCGGGATAAACAGAGTCGGCTCCGATATTGGAAGGCTATAGTCGGAAACCAGGCTGACACGAGACCCCGATTTCCGGCCTAGGGGGGTATATAAAGCCGCCAGAACCTCAACCCAGCCTTTCCAATTTACGTTCCCAAACGAAGCAGACGGTTCCAGAAAATTTTTCTATAAAACAGGAAAAGGTTAAGCCCAACCCTCACTTATATTCCCAGTGGCGGTTATAAAATTTTAAACGAATATTCCAGTGCGTAACCAACTCCAGAATTTTGCCAATATACAGGGTGGAAAAGACTTGACAACCTACGGAGGAAAGTTATAACGATATTTTTCGGTGCCAGGGTAAAGTTAACCATCCACTGGCGTTATAAAGCGTGGTATAAAGCGTGCCAAATCGGCGGAAAAAAAAAAATTGGTTAAAAATAATATAAAATATCCGGGATCGATCAATCCCACGTGTGAGGGTGATATAACGCCCAAGCAGAAAATGTAGCGTGTATTGGTTATGTATGTGTACATATAGGGGTATATAGGGTTAAGTGAGTCTCCAATTTCTTTTTTTTTCTTATTTTCTTATTTTTTTTTCTGTTGGATAAAAAACTTTAAAAGTATAATGGCAGAATTTGTAAAGAAAGAACCCCGGAAGAAAACTGCAACTGGTTGGAAAAAGTGATAAAATATAAAACAAAAGTGGTACTAAACATTTGTACGAAAATTAGTAAAAATACTTGGTAATAAAGAAAGAATGAGTGAAAATGAAAATATAAAAATGAATATCAGTGGAAATTCGAAATAAACTTAAAAAGCCCCTACACCGAGAAAAAAATATTAAAATTAATTCTTGTCCAAAATAATAAAAAAAAAAAAAACAAAGTTCGTGATGCGAAAGCAAAATAATGGAAAAATTTAAAAGAAATTAACGTGAATACCTCCCGTGAAACCAAAAATAAGAAAAAAAATAAAGTTGTTGCGAGCGAGAATTTGTACAGGTGTATCCCCCGTCCAAAGATCTTTCGGCGATGGAGCAGCACATGTGTAAGTGATAACCACCGTTTTTCTTTTGCCCAATTTCTTTTGCGCTCGCATTCGTTCAAATCAGTCTGATATATTCAAGTGGCGCTACACGTAAAGAAATAAAGTTAATTTAACGTCTTGTACTATTTAAAGAAATGGCCACTAGTTCCAAATTACTACTTAACATTTAATTAAATACTACGCGGTGCGGCCTTAATCATTTTTAGATTTATGAATTTATTCCAATATATTCTATTTCGGTGTATAATTTAAATTAAATTTTAATGTCAGTAGTGTTCTGTCGGTGTATGCCCGTGATTATACGGAACATTCCCCTTACTCTGGGATAAACTTTTAGTATGATGGTATACACAGCAAGAAATTTCTTGGCTCAGTTTAATTAAAAATACAATATTAAATTATTTTATCCGAAATTCATAATTTATCTTGATTCCTGTTGTTTACCGATACACAGAGAGAAATAAAAATAAAAATACACTTTATAATATTTACATTATTATTTGATAAATATTATGTTAGATATTTATAAAATTCGTACAAGTTATTGACCCTTCCCCATTCATTTATATAATTCAATTTCTTAAAAACTTATTATCTATTCTTATATTATCTACTTATGATAGAACTATATTACATTATTTCCTATATTATTGTATGTACATCTATATATATTTAACCCTTTACTTCCACAGCAGTGTTTCTTTCGGAATCTTTCTGCCACTTAATAGAAAAATAAAATGTTTAATAAATATCGTTAGATTTTAGTTGGACATAATTAGTTTTTTTTGTTTATTTTGAAAATTATTGAATATTATTATGGAGAATAAATATATAACTATGAACCGAAACTAAAGTGTTATAGATGGAAGCCATGCCTAACCGGAAGTCACTGGATATGTAGGATCAGATGAAAGGGATCGCCAGCTATAGGCTGTGCCTAAAGGCGATCATGGCAGGGTGGGGAAATGGGGGACTACTACCACCACAGTCTCCCCAATTCGATGTCTGCAATTGAAAATGTCTGAAAACTATCCCCTCTGTTCTCACTCTCGTAAATTCAGAAAATTTTCTTTTCTAACTTCCGGTTTCCAATTCTAGTTTATATTCTTTCTTCCCACTATCTACTACTACTTTATCTACTACTACATGCACGCGAATTTATAAGTCTATGGCGTACATTTGAGCCTCTTGAGAGATCAGTTTGCATTTCTATTCCCACACCCATACTACCGAACTACATAGCCGGAACCAGCGCGTGCTCCGCTGTTCTCTCTCATATAACCATCTGCTCTTCTTCCTTGTATACGTTGTATGTTACAATATAGATTTATTGGCGCCCAAACGTGGGGCCCTTTTCGGCTGGCCCAAACCAACTGAGCGAGAAACACACGTCAAAACAACAGCAAGACGAAAGAAATTTTATGTTTTTTGCATAACCGACTAAATTGACTCTGCTAGACTCGTCATAAATGATAGGCTTTTGATTCTAACAAGAAAGGAAGCTAGCTTCGGCCAGCCGAAGCTTATATACCCTTGCAGATCATTCCTATTCATGTACAAAAACATAATATTTAAATTAACTTGCGTATATGTTACAACAATCCAAATTTTAGCTGCTTTCGTATTACTTCGGCATTAACTTTTTGATCCTTCCTATGGCAGCTATATAATATAGCCGTCCGAATTTTGTTAAATTTTATTCGAAATTTTGAAATTTCAAAGAAAAGTCATATCCCAGAGGAGAAGACAATGTAATAAAAATCAACAAAGATATAATTTTTTTCCTATTAATTTCCATTTAATTTTCCGACCGTTCCTATGGCAGCTATATGATATAGTGATCCGATTTTATAAAAATTTAATCCGAAATTCCAAAATATTTAATAAATAATATTCCCAAGAGTAGAAAGTAATATTTCAAAAAACATCAAATCTAGAATTTTTTGCACGATTTTTTTTTCGATCCTTCCTATGGGAGCTATAAGATATAGCTATCCGATCCGGCCGGTTCCGACTTATATACTACCTGCAATAAAAAGAAGACTTTTGGGAAAGTTTCATTCCGATAGCTCAAAAACTGAGAGACTAGTTTGCGTAGAAACAGACGGACAGACGGACAGACGGACAGACGGACGGACAGACGGACGGACAGACGGACGGACAGACGGACATGGCTAGATCGACTCGTCTAGTCATCCTGATCAAGAATATATATACTTTATGGGGTCGGAAACGTCTCCTTCACTGCGTTGCAAACTTCTGACTGAAATCATAATACCCTCTGCAAGGGTATAATATGGTTTAAGTCCAGACATTCGAGATGGTTGTTTTTTTACAATTTGTTTTTTTTGTACTGCTAGACTTGCTATAAATAAGGGGTGCGAGCTTAAAAATGATTTGAGTCCAGGTGATTGAAATAGTAGGTATAATATTCTTCTCGTATATTCGGTAATTCAGCTACCAATGGAGACAGGTTATTGTGGATTTATTCTACAGTCTTGCCTTTGGTAAAATCGCTGATATTGGCTTCCAGTTTACTTATTCAGATTTTTTTTGACTATATACATTATTAAAAAAATTTATTTTTAAATATTACTGGCGCAAGCGCAAAAACATACATATATACATATATTAAAACAATTAAATTAAAATAAATAAATTACTCGGGTTGGTAAATCATATTAACTCAATATAAATAAAAACGTTTTCAAATAACAATAAAAAAAAAAAAATTAATAAAAATAAAATAAAATAATCATAATAAATAAATAAATAGAAAATAAATAAAAGTTAGAAACAATGCCGGTAAGACACACTCCAGAAGATAGTAGCGCAGCAACAGGAGATGGGCGGCATAATTGTAATATTTGTGCCCAAACTATAGAATTCCAAGCGCAGCTATATATAACATCGTGCAACCACGCGTTCCATCGCGTATGCTTTGCAACTCGGTTAGGAAACCAGAAAACTTGTCCCATATGCCAGGTAGCCTTGCAGACTTCAACCATGAGTCTAGTAGACGAGAGTGGTGCAGCTAATACCAGTGGACAAGGAACAGAAGGGGTTGGAGAAACTAGTACTCGAGAGAATCAGCAACAGCAAATGAGAGGTTCTATTAGCAACAATCCACTAGCGGCAACCATGCAACAGGTGATTGGCAACGCAATCGCTGGGGCTCTCGAAGATCAAATGCAGCGCTTAACACGAATTATTGAATCAAATTTTCAAAGATTAAACGTGCGATCGGAGGGCGATCGATTTTCTAATATACAGGACGGAGTTCAACACAGTTTTGACCAGACACCGACACCTGGGGTAGACGAGCGTAGGCAGGGAATCATGGGTCGAGAGTTGTTTTCACATTCTGGATCCCAACCGGCTCAGGACCTAAGACCCGACAAGTAATAGCAAATTGGAAAATAAGATTTTCAGGACATTCAGCCGTCCCAGTCGACGAATTTATCTACCGCGTAGAAGCACTCACGTTACAATCATTAGATGGAAATCTTGCATTAGTAGCACGGTATGCTAGCAATTTATTCGAAGGAAGCGCTAATGAGTGGTTTTGGCGATATCACAAAACTGTTACCGAGGTAACTTGGCCAGGGTTAAAGTCAGCACTTCTTGCTCAGTTTAAGGACGGGAGAAGTGATCTTGAGATTCGGGCGTCTATGTCTCAACGAAAGCAAAAGCCTAATGAATCTTTTGATAGCCTACACGAAGCTATCACTTCTATGGCCGACAAATTATTGCAACCGTTGTCCGAATCATCTATTCTAGAAGTTCTGAGGGCAAATCTTCTACCGGAAATTCAACATGAAATCCTATATGTTCCGATTTCGACTATAGCTCAATTGCGACAAGTAGTCAGAACACGAGAGCGATTTCTGCAGTCTGTAGCAAGAAATAGCGCAGGTAATGTTCGACCCATTCCTCGACGGCAAATTCATGAAGTTATTGCCTCCAACGAATCAGAAAATGAGGTGGAGGAAAGCGATATTGATGATGAAGAAATAGCAGCTATGACATTATCGTGTTGGAATTGTGGGATCGCAGGGCATAGGTATCAGGAATGCACTGGGGAAAGAAGAGTTTTCTGCTATGGTTGTGGGAAACCAGAGACGTATAAGCCAAACTGCAGCAAATGCAACGGATCAAAAAACGCGTCAGGGCGTGCACTGTTAACCAATGCACGCAAACGGAAGATGAATCAAGCAACGAAAACCGAGTAACGGACTGTTACTCCCAAAATTCAACACCAGACGTACAACATTTACCAGCTTTACCATTGCATCAAGAAATGCAGACCCACCAGGAAAAGATCTATTTCCATACAAGCCCAAATAGAACACAGTCACGTAGAATTGCTTTTAGAGAAAGATACAATCTTAATCGAAGAGCTATTCTATCCTCAGTGGTGGACATCTCGAAGGACTATAGGCCTTTCGCGGAAGTTACTATATTAGGCAGAACGCTCAGTGGATTGATGGATACTGGGGCAGCATTAATTGTATAGGAGGACGGTTTGCTCGAGATTTGAATTGCCAAAATGTAGATTTAGTACCTGTGTCAGCTAAAGCTCGCACAGCAGATGGGAAAAGTCAGTCAATCATAGGGAGGATCATCACAGCAGTTTGTTTTCGAGGAGAGACAAAAGAATTAAAGTTTTACGTGGTACCATCACTACAGCAGGACCTTTACTTGGGGATCGAGTTTTGGAGAAGTTATAACCTTCTTCCAGTTTTCCTTGCAAATAAAGAGGTCCAACCAAATATATCTACGTTAATCACAGATGATAACTTACAACATACGAAGCAGGGGAGTTCAGTTTCGCCCGGGGCAAGAAATTTATAGACGAAACTTTCAGCAAAGTAATTTTGCAAAGGGCTTTAACGCCAAACTGGCCCCTACTTTTGTTAAAGGAAGAATTCGAAGACGCAAAAGCAATTCCTACTATGAAATAGAGGATATGCAAGGGCGATACGTGGGCACCTACCATGGAAAGGACATAAAACAGTAAACCTTTTAAGCGCGGCTCACTCTTGTGGTTACCCCAAGTGTGAGTTTGGTGGGGGGGATTTGTAGTGGCGCTTGGCAAAAACAAAGAAAAAATATATAAACGAAGCAACCCCAAAAGACCACTATAGATTCAAAAAGAAGTCACCCTTAGAAGTAGGCAAGAGACGATAGCAAAGTGTCCAAAACTGTTCCCAGTAAACTGCTTAACCTACGGCACAGTTTTAAAAGCATGGGAAAAAACTCGAATCGTTAAATAAATATGTTAACAAATTCGCTACACATTAGTAGAAATAAAATGAAATCGAATTTACAATGAAGTTGAAGTAATAACGAGGAATTCCCGATACGATGTTTAGCCAAATACGAAAATGAAAATTTAGCTAGGAAAAGGATTAGCTACAAAAGGGCCTAGCTAGTGTTCCTGGAATAGGGACATATGGGAATAATCGGGATAAACAGAGTCGGCTCCGATATTGGAAGGCTATAGTCGGAAACCAGGCTGACACGAGACCCCGATTTCCGGCCTAGGGGGGTATATAAAGCCGCCAGAACCTCAACCCAGCCTTTCCAATTTACGTTCCCAAACGAAGCAGACGGTTCCAGAAAATTTTTCTATAAAACAGGAAAAGGTTAAGCCCAACCCTCACTTATATATACAGGGTGGAAAAGACTTGACAACCTACGGAGGAAAGTTATAACGATATTTTTCGGTGCCACGGTAACTAAACCATCAGCAGCCATCCGGCTATATAAGTAGTTAAAATTCTCAAATTCTTTTAAACAGAATGGCACCCAGTTTCCAGTAAACATCTTTCCAAAGTCCGGTAAAGCAGTTGGCCCGAGATTTCCGAACACCTGCGAAGACAAAGTTAAATAGAGAGAGATCTGAAGTTCCAGTAATGGAATAATTCCCAAGCGCGGGTCGGAGATAGCAAAATCGGCAGAGAATATATACCCAAAAATTCGGCGAGCAGTTCTAATAGGCAGCGGTAACAGCAACAACACGCGCTCGAAGCGTCCGGCGTGATAAAGAGTGCAAGTGCGGAAAAACCTCCCGAAAAGTTAACCACCCACTGGCGTTAACCTTAGGGGTATAAAGCGTGCCAAATCGGCGGAAAAAAAAAATCGGTTAAAAATAATATAAAATATCCGGGACCGATCAATCACACGTGTGAGGGTGATATAACGCCCAAGCAGAAAATGTAGCGTGTATTGGTTATGTATGTGTACATATAGGGGTATATAGGGTTAAGTGAGTCTCCAATTTCTTTTTTTTTCTTATTTTCTTATTTTTTTTTCTGTTGGATAAAAAACTTTAAAAGTATAATGGTAGAATTTGTAAAGAAAGAACCCCGGAAGAAAACTGCAACTGGTTGGAAAAAGTGATAAAATATAAAACAAAAGTGGTACTAAACATTTGTACGAAAATTAGTAAAAATACTTGGTAATAAAGAAAGAATGAGTGAAAATGAAAATATAAAAATGAATATCAGTGGAAATTCGAAATAAACTTAAAAAGCCCCTACACCGAGAAAAAAATATTAAAATTAATTCTTGTCCAAAATAATAAAAAAAAAAAAAACAAAGTTCGTGATGCGAAAGCAAAATAATGGAAAAATTTAAAAGAAATTAACGTGAATACCTCCCGTGAAACCAAAAATAAGAAAAAAAATAAAGTTGTTGCGAGCGAGAATTTGTACATGTGTATCCCCCGTCCAAAGATCTTTCGGCGATGGAGCAGCACATGTGTAAGTGATAACCACCGTTTTTCTTTTGCCCAATTTCTTTTGCGCTCGCATTCGTTCAAATCAGTCTGATATATTCAAGTGGCGCTACACGTAAAGAAATAAAGTTAATTTAACGTCTTGTACTATTTAAAGAAATGGCCACTAGTTCCAATTTACTACTTAACATTTAATTAAATACTACGCGGTGCGGCCTTAATCATTTTTAGATTTATGAATTTATTCCAATATATTCTATTTCGGTGTATAATTTAAATTAAATTTTAATGTCAGTAGTGTTCTGTCGGTGTATGCCCGTGATTATACGGAACATTCCCCTTACTCTGGGATAAACTTTTAGTATGATGGTATACACCGCAAGAAATTTCTTGGCTCAGTTTAATTAAAAATACAATATTAAATTATTTTATCCGAAATTCATAATTTATCTTGATTCCTGTTGTTTTCCCGATACACAGAGAGAAATAAAAATAAAAATACACTTTATAATATTTACATTATTATTTGATAAATATTATGTTAGATATTTATAAAATTCGTACAAGTTATTGACCCTTCCCCATTCATTTATATAATTCAATTTCTTAAAAACTTATTATCTATTCTTATATTATCTACTTATGATAGAACTATATTACATTATTTCCTATATTATTGTATGTACATCTATATATATTTAACCCTTTACTTCCACAGCAGTGTTTCTTTCGGAATCTTTCTGCCACTTAATAGAAAAATAAAATATTTAATAAATATCGTTAGATTTTAGTTGGACATAATTAGTTTTTTTTGTTTATTTTGAAAATTATTGAATATTATTATGGAGAATAAATATATAACTATGAACCGAAACTAAAGTGTTATAGATGGAAGCCATGCCTAACCGGAAGTCACTGGATATGTAGGATCAGATGAAAGGGATCGCCAGCTATAGGCTGTGCCTAAAGGCGATCATGGCAGGGTGGGGAAATGGGGGACTACTACCACCACAGTCGATGTCTGCAATTGAAAATGTCTGAAAACTATCCCCTCTGTTCTCACTCTCGTAAATTCAGAAAATTTTCTTTTCTAACTTCCGGTTTCCAATTCTAGTTTATATTCTTTCTTCCCACTATCTACTACTACTTTATCTACTACTACAAGCACGCGAATTTATAAGTCTATGGCGTACATTTGAGCCACTTGAGAGATCAGTTTGCATTTCTATTCCCACACCCATACTACCGAACTACATAGCCGGAACCAGCGCGTGCTCCGCTGTTCTCTCTCATATAACCATCTGCTCTTCTTCCTTGTATACGTTGTATGTTACAAGAATCTCTATTTAAGTGTGAGTCACACAAAAAAAACGGTTTTTTTTTGTTCGGAGACTGAAGCTCCAACTGTTAATAAGTATGAAATAAACTTCTACTTGACTATTTTATTCGAGCGGAACAAAAAAGTTGACAAGTTAAGGAAGGAAGAAATATATTACGATTCGTACAAGTTATTTTACTAAAACTTTGGGACCGTTGCGCACCGCTTAAACGTTATAATAATAATTTTGTTTTGTTTTCGCACACATTTATTAGACACAGAAACCGACCATTTCAGTGGCTGAGCTCAATGGACCTTAAAAAAGTCCACCCTAATGGACATGTATCACCATGTACTGTGGTGATCGTTCAATATTATAGAGTGAACCCATAAAGGATCGACGAGTACACCTTAAAAGCTCTGAAATACTGATGCTATCTTATGCGAAATACAAAATTATTTTATTTTATTTCACCACAATTAAAGTTAAAAAAAAAAAAAAACGCTATAGTCGGGTGCCGCGATACCCGTTACTCAGCTAGAGGGAGTGCGAGGGAGATGGAGATATAAGACTTTGATCGGGAATAACTTTTTACCGAATGGTCCGATTTGAAAAAATTCTTCTAAAAACAAAAAGAAAATTGCATTTGTACTTCTCCGAAATCTTTAAAAATTTGGGCGCTTGACACACTTTAAAATAATTTGTGGGCGATTGTGGGCGTTAGAGGGGGCGTGGCGCTCGTCTGAAATAAACTTGCGCGGCGTAGGAAGCCCAAGAATATGTGTGGTTAATCCCAACTTTCTAGCTTTTATATCAACCCCAACCTCTCTCCATTTCGCCATCCACAAGTAAATCTAATAAACTTTCGGAGATTACCTCTCCAAGACCCTTAACATCTAACAAAATCGTACCAACAAGCCCCAATACAAGAACAATAGAAGACTTCGAAAAACACAATAGCACCAGTAATAGTTTCGACTTTAGTGTCAAGCTAACCGGTTGTGTTTATTTCGGAGATCCCGTGTTTCAAAAAATTTTATAAAATTTGATTTTTTTTTTGTTTTTTCTCATCATATTTTGGTTTTTTCTCTGCGTTCTGTAGCTTTTGCCGGCCTGGGCAAGGTTATTGGCAGGTCGGCTGTTCCACTAACTGTTTCTTTTCCGAATTCTATTAGTTTCGGTACGACGATTGCAATGTCGGATGCTAAAGCTCCAATGAGCAAAGATGTCTATTATTTTCGAGCTGAATCTACGGCCGACGGTCGTGAAAATAAGGTAGCTCACTCGAAGGATAACGAATCACATGGAACGAAACATTCAGTCTCTGCCAAAGACCAAGTATCTCGACTGCCAGTAAATACCGATGAGATCGTAAAAGAAGCCGTGTTCAAGGCATCCAGAAATGCCAAGGCAACTGCCTTTGATGCTAATAGGTGCCTCTCTGACGTTTCTGATGAATCAGCTTACGAGGATCTAGAAATGATTAATGTTGATGTAATGCCGAATAAGCAAATAATCCCCAGGTGAATTAGCAAGAGTGTTGCTGATGAAGAGCGTTTCACTCAGGTAAAGTACCTAAGAAAAAGAAGGAACCTTGACCAACTCAATGGTAGTACTCACAAGTCTGCACTTCTAAAGTCGGACCAGGATCAAAACCATCCTCAGGCTTCTGTTAAAAATGTGAACTTACTGTCACCCCCATCTAAGTAAGAAAAGCCCTCATCCTCATATTTAGGAACGAATAATAGTTTTGGTATTCTATCTGATGATGAAGATACAATGAACTTTACTGGCGATACACTCTTGCCCCAATCTGATAACTGCACGATGTTTTCGGCCAATGCCTCTGCCCAAAGCAAGAATAAGAAGCGAGAACCTCGTCCTCCACCCTTTTTATTAAGAGGCGTCACGGATTTTAAGCAACTGATAGGATTACTATCACCCGTGACTACTGGCTTTCGCCTTAAGACAACTGGACGATCCTCCGTGTTGTCCAAAACTATTCAAGGACAATGGAATTCCATACAGCACTTTTCAATTCAAAAACGAGAGAGCTTTCCGAATTGTCATTAAGGGCCTTAATGCTTCAACTGAAGTTGATGAAATCATTGCCAGACTCAAAGAATTGGGGCACAACCCTCGGAATGTATATAACCCTCCTGGTGAAAATGGCAAGGCCAAACGCGACATATTCTTTGTTGAATTAGAACCAGCTAAAAATAACAAAGATGTTTATAACATTCGAGTAATTGATTATCAAGTGGTTACTATAAAACCACAGATTCAAAGAAAGGGCCCTTTAAGGTGTTTTAAATGTCAATCGTTTAATCATTCAAAAAACTTTTGTATGTTTTCACCCAAATGTGCTAGGTGCGCTGGCGACCATGACACCAAGGAGAAGGATAAATGCCCAGCACAGAAAGAGGATCAGTTTAAGTGTATCAACTGTGGCTCAAATCATAGTGCTTCCTCCCGCAGTTGTCCTGCCTATCTAGAACAGTGTGAGAAACGCAAATCTAATAGCACTCCAGAACGTCAACGTTCTCTAAAGCAAACGGTTGCTGCTCCGATCCCAAGCCAGAATGCTTGGTTCCCTTTGCGTCCTCCTGTTTCCTCAAGTCAGCCATTGACGTCATCAAATTCATTTACAAATTTATTGAGTCCGCTAAGTCAGCCTAATTTTGAAAATACTACTAAGGCCTCTGTGGTAGAACAACCTGCTCAGGACAGACTCTTGGAATTTATTAATAACTTACAAAAGCAGCAAGAGGCTGCTGTAAATGCCCAAGCGGCGGCAATTGAAAAACTACTGGAACGTTTTGATCAAATGATGTCAGTCATGACAGAGCGTGATGTCCAAGCACGCCATTGAGTCAACGCGCCGCAATGACTAACTACGGATTAAATATAATAATATGGAACGCTAAAAATTTAGTTAGCAAATCCTTGGAGGTGGATCACTTCCTCCAGGAACGGAACATTGATATTTTGTTAATCTCAGAGACTCATTTTACCAGCCGTTCATTCTTTCGAATCCATGGATATGCTGTGCACTGCGCCAACCACCCCGATGATAGAAATCGTGGTGGTGCTGCTATCATTATTAAATCGTCCCTGGACTATCACCTGAGCACCACAATAACTGAGCCTCATCTGCAAGCAATTGCTATAAGTTTGGTCACGTCGTTTGGAAGAATTTCGTTTAGCGCTGTCTACTGTCCTCCTGGTCATCGTCACTTGTGGCCAGCTGCGGAATTTCTGCGCCTTTTCGGCTCTGTGGGTAGCCGCTTTATTATTGGAGGTGATTGGAATGCACACCATAGCTTCTGGGGTTGCAGACGGTCCTGCCCTCGTGGAAACACTCTGATGTCTGTTGTCCCTAGCTCAACCATGCAGATTCTGGCCACGGGGGGACCCACGCATTTTCCCTGGATTAATAATCATCTTCCAACTGCCATTGATTTTGCAGTGTATAGAGGTATCCCGTGCAGCCACCGATCCATCTCTGAATGTTCGGGCCTTTCTTCTGATCATATCCCGCTCCTGATATATTTCTCTGTGGCTGCCTATCAGGTCATCACCAAAACTAGGCATCTACCTCGGGGCTCGGATATTAGAAGTTTTAGTGCCAGGCTCACTGCTTTGACTGAAGAAAACCCTCCGCTTGTCACTGCGGATGACGTTGATTCGTTTGCTCAGGTTTTGGTAGACAAGATCCATCAAGCCGCCCCTCCTGCTAGAAGTGTACCTATACCGCCGCCAACATGGGCTTCTTCGAAACCTGAAATTGCAGTCTTGGCCAGACAAGGTCGTACACTTCGCCGCGTTTGGATGAGGACAAGGCATACCCTGGACTTGGCAAGGTGGAGGGCTGCCGTGTCAGAACTTAGAAAAGTCCTTCGATTGGCAAAATCTGCATTTTTCGTGAATCATCTCAGTGCCATTGATCCCAACAAGACACATGGGTTTGCATTATGGAAATGCACACGAAATCTGAAAAGACAACCCCTTCACAGGTTTTCTCTTAAACGAAGCGATGGCACTTGGGCTCACAGTGATTCTGAAATAGCAGATGTATTTGCAGATGACCTGGAAAACCGATTTACTCCGTTCGATTTCGCAACTGATCAGGAAGTTCCAGCCACAATTTCTAGGTTTGGACTCTCTTTCGGTCCTCCTGTTGTTGTGCGACCAGTGGATGAGGAAGAGGTCCGTGATCATATTAAACGATTGGTCCCAACAAAAGCTCCTGGTATGGATAAGGTCGATGGTAAAGTTGCAAAGTCACTTCCCAACTCTGTCATTGCACAGCTCTGCCTTCTCTTTAATGCGTCACTCAACCTTGGCCATTTTCCATCACCTTGGAAAAGTGCTCTAGTTACAATGGTCCCCAAAAAGGGCAAAGATCCGTGCTCCCCTGAGTCCTATAGGCCAATAAGTCTCCTGTCCACGTTTTCCAAGATTTTTGAGCGGATCGTACTTAAGTACTTTGGAGTGACTAGCGTACTAATTCATAAGTTTCAAAATCTTGTAACGCTAGGATACAATAAACAAATAAATAAAATAACAGGCTTATGGATATTGACACCTTTAATGACGCTCTACCAAACCATCAATTTGGTTTCCGTTGTCACCACTCCGCTGTCGAACAGGTTCACAGAGTCGTGAACCACATTCTGGATGCCTTAGAAGGTCATAAATATTGCTCGGCTGTTTTTCTTGATGTCAGACAAGCTTTTGACAGGGTTTGGCATGAAGGTCTCTTCTATAAATTAATGCCACTACTGCCTGAGGGACTCTGGAAGCTCATTGTGTCATTTCTGGACCATAGGATGTTTGCCGTTGACATTCGTGGACATCTTTCTGGACTACGTCTAATTCGTGCTGGTGTCCCACAGGGAAGCGTCCTTGGCCCGGTTCTGTACAATTTACACTTCGGATCTCCCAAACCCAGTGGTTCGTGGTACTCTCCTTGCCACCTATGCATATGATACTGCATTCCTAGCTACTGGCAGCACCCCCTCCTCGGCCTCGTGGCGTGTCCAGACATTTTTGAACGAGTTTGAATGTTGGGCCTCTCGTTGGAATATTGCGCTAAACGTTGATAAAACGCAACACGCCACCTTTGCCCTTCGACCTGGCCGATCCCGCAGTCTTTACTTGGATGGTGATAGACTTAAGCACGAGCAGAGAGTAACATACCTCGGTGTTACCTTAGACCGCCGTCTATGCTGGAAGGGTCAGATTGACCGTGTCTGCGGGTCAGCGAGGATGAAACTAGACAAAATGGACTGGCTACTTCGCTCAGATAGCGGATTATCCCTTCAGGCCAAGGTGCGGCTCTTTAAAGCCATTGTTCTCCCGACCCTAAATTGGGGAATAACATGCTGGGGCACCGCTTGCGACACGTCGCTAAGAAGGGTTCAGACTTGCATCACAAAAGCATTACGGAGGATGCTTGGGGTGAAGTGGCATCATTACGTTGAAAATAACGTTTTATTTCGAGACACAGGTGTACCAACAGTTACTGAGATGATAACTATGCTCTCGAATCGCTACAGGGATCGGCTCCTGGTGCATTCCAACCGCCTGGCTAGACGTCTTGCAACACCACTGGGCCGACGTCGTCTCCGCAGACGACACCCCGCGGACCTATGGATCCTCGGCCGTGATAGACACGGGCGACTTTTGTAAATTATTAACCCGGATGTAACATGTCATGCCATACTATGGCTCACCTACCCGCAGATTTCGGGATTATTTTTACTGTGCTATACTATTGACAACATGAAAACAAGAACCATTTCTTGTGAGGCGTGTTAGTAAAGAATGTGCCTACTTCGGCTTATACCAAAAAAAAGCACCAGTAATTCTCTCTCGCCCACCTTCCCTTTAATGTATGCTGATTTTAAAGAGCGCTTTAAACACAGCCACTCTCTTAGTTTAGAAGCAGATGAACTCTTAAACGAAATGAAATCAAATAGTAACTCTAGTAAAAACTCATCAGACTCAGATGCATCTATGGCTGAAGTTGACCCCGCGTCAGTTTCCCCTGATTCGCTTAAACAATGGTCATTAACATCTTACAATGGAACATAAAAGGAATTTTCAATAATTATCACGAATTAAAATTACTTATAGCCGAACGCTCTCCTGACATGTTATGCCTTCAGGAGACCCACTTAACGCATAACATTGAAAACTTTAGATGCCCGCCGGGTTTTACCCAGTCCCGTTTTTATCATAAATATGTACATTCCACCATGTCAAGGCTTTTCAAGCTCCGACATCTCTCCGACATAGGAGACTATAACTCCTGGAGCCCTATGTGAGAAAAATGTTGAGCGAGTTATATCATCATTTAACTTAGTTGTCCTAAACGACGGATCTGAAACCCATCTCTCTACGCACAACACCATAACCCATGTAGATATTTCACTAATCTCACCCAGACTCGCCCACCGTAGCAGTTGGTCCATCTGTGATCAATTACATGGTAGCTACCATTTTCCCATATTTATTTCCATAGCTTTTTTTATTCTCCCCTGACAAACCCCTACCCATCCTTATAAATTACAAAACAGCCAATTTCAAAAAGACTGTTCTTTCTGAAAAACGAAAATTCCTCAAAAACTTCACTTCACGTATTTCTCCCCTTTCCACCACTAAGAAGATTTGGTAAGACATTAATCGCCTGGCCGGCTCTCCTTAAATACCCATAAAATGCATTAAAACCACAAATGCTTTGATAACTGACTCCAATTGCATATCGGAAGAATTCAGGCAAGTCTAGTCCAAATATCCTAATCATATCTGTCCTCCACATACAACCCTACCCAAATATCTCCTACAGCACTAAGTCTGTACACCCCATTAAGATTGCATGAAATTGAGGCAGCTCTCCAAACAGCTAGAGCAAATGTTCTGGCGCTGATTGAATTTCCTATCCCATAGTAAAACAGATCCCTCCATGCCTTAAGCAAAGACTTCTTGACATATATAACTGCATGTTATCCACTGGCAATTACCCCCATACCTGGCGATCGAAGACCCAAACAAATCACCGTAGTTTGTAAAAATCTATTACTTTAATGTAGTAATACCCCTATTAATTAAAACAATGAAATTAAACATATTTTCAATGAAAATGGGCGATGACAAGGGTAATGAATTGGGTGATAATTAGGCGCTGAAAAAGAGCCGAAAAGGTGATGAATTTGGTGATGAATTAGGCGATGAAAAATTGTGATGAACAGGTGCGCCCAGTTTCGTGCAGTAATTCATCCCTATTTATCATATAAATTCACTACTGATTGAGCACTTGAATTTTTAATTTTAATTTGTCTGGTGCTCACATCTTTAAAGATTAAGGAAATTGGAAAATACCTATCAAAATGTAGAAGAAATTTTTTAAATCGGACCATTCCATACATATTACATGTCTCCATCTCCCTCGCACTCCCTTCAGATGAGTAATGGGTAGTCTGATAGTCTTGCTTTAATTTAACTTGATTTAAAAAAAAAAGAATTATTCAAATCGGTCTATAAACATATAACCGCTTATTACAAAGGGGAATATCTCGGTTATATTTCAATTATTTGTTCACATAAATCGTGATTAAGTCATTATTTATCAAGGTAACTCTATATTTAGCATTTTGGCAATACTCTAGTTTACGGTCCTCACCTTAAAATTCGCGAAAAAATTATTCTCGACGGACCGCGAATTAAGAGTTTACATGAAGAAATATAGGCCATGGTTCTCTTGTAATCGAGTTTCAAAGTTACGTGTTTTGCTATAAAAATAAAGTAGCCTTTTCGTTTATTAAGCATTGAGCACTCTTGAAATTTTCTCCAAGCATTCTTGAAATCATCCCCAACTTTGTCTCAGAGATGAAAGAAATGAGAGAGATTAAAAAATAGAGAGACATTCTCTCTGGACTTTTCGGCAAGCTACCGAAGTTCACTTCGGATCTCGTCAAATTCTCGTTTTTTTCGTCCAGTTTGTCCAAATAAGTGAAGCGATTATAATCGAGTGCGCTGACGACTCACACGACACACGTGTGAAGAACCTTCTAGAGGAACTAGACATTTTGAGTGCGCTGGCCCTTCCTCGAACATAAGTGTTTAATAATAAAATTAGTGTTTATTAATAGTGAAAGTGAATTTCCAATTAATAATAGTAAAAATGAGTTTCTATTATCTGTACATACCCTGCAGTTCCCGAATTTAGCCCAAGCGCTGAAATGCACTGAGTCGACTGCGACGACGGCAGAGCGTCTGCAGAATCGACTCTCTCACCAACCCCCTCTCTCTCAATCACGCTCTCCCAAATTTCTCTCTCTTAGAAAACGAGACAAAATGTCGAACTTCGCCTGTCTCGCTCTGCAAGCTGGGCAAGCGCGATCGTGGCAAAGGGAAGACAACAACAAGAGAGATCGCGATTGATGTTGTTTTTCTCGCTCAGTATTCTTTTTCTATTTCTCGAAGGCAGGCGCCGTTTTTCTACGGTTTTCAACTGCGTTTTACTTTAAAGGAGTAGCATTGCTGTGATTAGTTATTTTCGAGTTTTAAAACAAGAGAGAACGCTATAGTCGAGTACATCGACTATTAGATACCCGTTACTCAGCTAAAGGGAGTGGGAGAGAGATTAATATATGCACGCGTCAAAGCTACTAGCGCCATCTAGTGGCTGTTTCATTTTTTGCTCATAACTTTTTAATGGATTGTCCGATTTGAAAAATTTCTTCTACAATTCGATAGGTATTGATAAACAGAATAAAACTGCATTTTTACTTTTCCGAAATCTTTAAAGTTATGGGCGCCAGACACCTTTCAAAAAATGGTGTAGGGCGATTGTGGGCGTTAGAGGGGGCGTGGCACCTGTTTGAAACAAACTCGCGCTGCGTAGGAACTCCAAGAATCTGCATGCAAAATGCCAATCCTCTAGCTTTTGTAGTTTCCGAGATCTCAGCGTTCATACAGACGGACAGACAGACGGACAGACGGACATGGCTAGTTCGACTCGGCTAGTGATCCTGATCAAGAATATATATACTTTATAGGGTCGGAAAAGCTTCCTTCTCCCTGTTACATACTTTTGCACGAATACAATATACCCTTTTACTCTACGAGTAACGGGTATAAAAAGTGCTTTAATTAAGAATACATTTTTATGTAAGTATTTCTCAAGTGAATTGTCTTATCTTAATTACAGTAGCTTTTAATTTTTATATAATCTTTATTTTTACTATTTTTAGGTCAAGTTGATGCTTATAAAATATATTTTCAGATGAAATCGTTTTGTCCTACAGCCCAGAAGGATGTTATTCTTCCACTGCTAAGTAAGTTTTTATCATTCTTGCCTCGTTATATAATATAAAAACAAATATTTTCCAAATTCAGATCCAATTGGTCAGGTGGAGCCTACAGAGAGTCCGAAGAAAGTGCGAAAATGCATGAATAATCTCCAGCTCACCAAGACTCCGGAAGCTGAGAACCTGCCGAAGAAAGGAGTAACAATAAAAAATGTCCAGTAGCAAATTCCACCCAGAACGGATTGACATAAAAATCTAAAAAAGTTTCATTAATTCGGAGAATAATTAGGAGCCGCGTGTTAGGTATACATTAGAACGAAAAACGACCCCCAAAGGCCAAAAAAATTCGATTTGTTTTTTTTTTAATTCTTTCTTTTGCCATTTTTCTGTTATAAATGTTGTTAAAATGATTTAAAAATGTGATGTTCATAATCTTATGGCATACCCGCAAATAACTGCATTTATATTTTTTGGAAATTCAGCCTCCTTTACCAAGTCCCCAATATTTTCAAATTTTGTTTTGCCTTCTGACGTCACGGCCTCCACATATGTATGTATGTATGTTCTGCTGGCGCACTTTGCATAAAGTCGTACATGTATGTGTGTATGTCATGCTGTCGCACTTTAAGTGTGACCGCGCAAGGGGAATTTAAGTGTGACCGCGCAAGGGAAAAAAAATGAAAATTCCACAGTCACAGCAGATTTAAAATGCGCGGTTAAAATATCGATTGTATCGAAAATCGATTCTTTTGCACCATTTTTTTTTAGCCAAACGTTAAATTTAAAAAATGATTTTCCTGTGTGCAAAATTATTATACCCGTTACTCGTAGAGTAAAAGGGTATATTGTATTCGTGCAAAAGTATGTAACAGGGAGAAGGAAGCTTTTCCGACCCTATAAAGTATACATATTCTTGATCAGGATCACTAGCCGAGTCGAACTAGCCATGTCCGTCTGTCCGTCTGTCTGTCCTTCTGTATGAACGCTGAGATCTCGGAAACTACAAAAGCTAGAGAATTGGCATTTTGCATGCAGATTCTTGGAGTTCCTACGCAGCGCAAGTTTGTTTCAAACAGGTGCCACGCCCTTTCGAACGCCCACAATCGCCCTACACCATTTTTTGAAAGGTGTCTGGCGCCCACAATTTTAAAGATTTCGGAAAAGTAAAAATGCAGTTTTATTCTGTTTATCAATACCTAATTGTAGAAGAAATTTTTCAAATCGGACAATCCATTAAAAAGTTATGAGCAAAAAATGAAACAGCCACTAGATGGCGCTAGTAGCTTTGACGCGTGCATATATTAATCTGTCTCCCACTCCCTTTAGCTGAGTAACGGGTATCTAAAAGTCGAAGTACTCGACTATAGCGTTCTCTCTTGTTATTTTTAAAATCCAAGAACCCAATCAGCTAAGACGATATGTTTCCAAACTGTGGATTTGTAAAAAACAAAAAAAACATTAATTCGCTCCGCTGCGTACACACACACGCACTAAATATGTATTAGCAAAAAAATGCGTATTTAACACACATCCACTAGGTTTGTGCGTGTGTTCGTGTGTGTGCGCATTGCAGCTGACTAAGGAAGTGAGATTCGCTTAGATTCAAATTCATGATAATACTGATATCCTTTTCTTACAGATTTTTGTTGTTTTAAAATTCAAATCGCATTGAAAATATTAAAAGAACACTAAATATTCAAATCAATTGATTCTCTTCCTCTTCCTTGCACGTGCCTCAAATTGTTTAAACAAATGGAAATGTTTAAACAATTTCATTTTTAACCTAAAAACCGAGAAAAGATTTTATCAGAACTTTTTTCCTTAATTTCGGTAAAAATAACAGTATTTTGTCCTATGCAAACCACTTAAGGAAAATACAAAAACTAGAAAAAACCCATTATGTGTTTTTTTAAATCTTTCTTAAGGAATAAATAAACTTAATTTCTTTAAAAAAAATAAAAACGAATTGCTTAAAGAAATACATAGCTGTCCAACAACAAATATGATAATTTTGGTTAAGATTTACATCTACATCTTTACATTGAATTGAGTGTATTTTTATGTATTAAGTATGGATAGTCCACTCATCTCCAGGACAAGCAGCCAGATAGTAATCAGAGTTCTAGCCAAACAAAAACCAGGCTTAAAAGTAATACACTTGAATGCACAAAGCTTAGCAAAAAAGATTGAGGAATTCCGTTTCTTATTTGTAAACTCGAATATTGATGTTATCTGTGTATCCGAAACGTGGTTTGTCTCAGGTGTTAGTGATATGTCAATTATGTGTGAAAGTTTTAATCTTTTTCGCTCCGATCGTAGTGGTCGAGGTGGAGGAGTTGCAATTTATATAAACAAGAAACTAAATGCTAAAACGGTATGTGTCCACCCAGAGACAAGTGCGATTGAATATATATTCCTAAATATCTTCAACAAAAGAGATAACACATCAATTTTAATTGGCTGTATCTACAGACCACACAAAACAACTGAATACTCTGAGCTGATTGACTTGTTATCTACCCTCTCATTAAAATACACAGACGTAATTCTTGCTGGCGATTTCAACAGTAACATTTTAATTGAAAAACATTTGTCAAACGATATGGAATCACTTGGCTTATTTCCTGTTAACTTTAAATATCCTACACATTTTTCCACTACCTGCAACACCCTACTTGATGTATTCTATGTTAGTGACCGTACAAAAATTCAGAATTATGACCAAATATCGTTGCCTGCCTTTTCCAAACATGATCTGATCTTTTTCACGTACAACATTAAGCTTGATCACCAAGACTATTACATAGAGTATAGGGACTTCATCAACATAGACTACACTTCACTTAGTGCTGATTTAGACTCTTGCGACTGGACCTCCATATATTGCACTGCTAAGGTTAACACTCAGCTAGAAATTTTACAACGGAAAGTTAAAATCCTTTACGACAGAACGGTTCCTTTGAAGCGCAAAATGTGTAAGCACAGCGCCAAATCGTGGTTTAGTTCTAATATAAAAAAACTAATACAAAATCGCGACAAATCGTATGCGAAATGGAAACGCTACAAGACAGATACCTTTTATAACGAATTCAAAACAAATAGGAAATTGGTAAATGAAACCATTGCGGAGGCGAAACGAAATCACTTTATACATAAATTCCGACATTCAAAAAACAATAAAAATACATGGTCAATTTTAAGGGAATTGGGGATCGGCAATATTAAACCAACATTGAGCTGTGATACTGATCTTGATGATCTAAATCATAAGTTCTTGCAATTGTCCGTACCTGAAACAACTTATAACACCTACCTGACACCCTCTGAGCCTTGTGATAGAAATAGCTGTGATATTATTTTTAGTTTTAATTGTGTCAGCCAGTGCGATGTCCTTAACTCAATCCTAAGCATTAAATCTAATGCAACGGGTTTAGATGATTTAAATCCGAAATTTTTAAAATTAATCCTTCCCAAAATTCTTCCAGTAATAACGCACATTTTAAACTGCTCCATCACCACTTCTACGTTTCCCACATCCTGGAAAATAGCAAAAATAATACCAATTCCCAAATCAGCTACAGAGTATCGACCTATTGCTATCCTGCCTTTTTTGTCAAAAGTTCTTGAGAGGTTAATTGCTAACCAAATCGTGAGTTTTATGGATGCCCACAATGTCTTTTCAGCAAAACAGTCCGGTTTCCGGAAGAACAGAAGTTGCACAACAGCTGTTATAAAAATCACTGAAGATATTAGATTACAAATGGATAGTGGCAAGATTACTTTATTGACGCTTTTAGATTTCAGTAAGGCTTTTGACACGGTAAACCACGAAATACTATTAACTAAACTAAGTCGTCTTTATATGTTTTCAACCTCTGCAACAAGTTTTATGAAATCATACTTATCTCAAAGATCACAGCTAGTAGCTACACAAGCCTCTAAATCATCTATTCTGTCCGTAAAACGTGGTGTACCGCAGGGGTCCATTCTTGGTCCCCTTTTCTTCAGTCTATATGTTAATGATTTGCCAAATATCCTATCAAAATGTGACATGCATATGTATGCCGACGACGTCCAACTATATGTAAGCTGTCCTGTTAGCCAAATTAATGAATGTGTTCGTGTCTGTAACACTGAATTAGACAGGGTTTGTAAATGGGCAGAGCGCAATGGATTATCCTTGAACCCCCTCAAATCAAAATGCATAGTAATATTTAACCGATTTTTTAACACAGATCATCTGGAAAAACTTTGCTTGAATGGTCAACCAATAAACTATGTAGATCGAGCGAGCAACTTGGGGTTTACAATAAATTCCACTCTTTCCTGGAGTAATCATGTAAATTGTACGGTTGGGAAAATGTATGGGATACTTAGACAACTAAACGACACGAAAACCTTTTTACCAATAAATCTGAAAATGCTCGTTGCCAAAACCAAGCTGACACCATTACTATTTTATGGAGTAGAAGTCTTCGGAAATTGTGACGCTACTAGCCAGCATAAACTCCTTGTAGCTTTCAACAATGTAGCGAGATATATATTTAATCGCAGGCGCAGAGATCGAATCTCTGACGCAACTTTTAAAATTTTTGGCATGCCGCTCAAAGCTTGGATCGAGTTCAAAACACTAATACTGCTGCACAAAATAATAACAACTGCCGAGCCAAAATATCTTTTTAGCAAGCTAAAATTCAGCGCTTCCAATAGAACAAATAACCTAATTTGTCAAGTCGTAAAACACTCATATGCCGAGAAACACTTTTTTATCTGTGCTGTACGTTCTTGGAATAAACTACCACATCCAATAAAAACCATTAAATCTGCCACGCAATTCAAAGCAAAATTACACACACATTTTTCAAACTAGTAATTATGTTAAAAAAAAAAAAAAAAAAACTTTAGTCTTTAAGAAATCAATGTTTGTAATGTCATCATTTATTTATGTTCATGAATCTGACAAATTGTGACTAGCGCTTTAATTTATAAGTATTTTTCTGTACTTGTAGCGTTAGGAAGAAATAAAACCAAAATTAAATTAAATTAAATTAAAATTTACGAAATTTTAAACGTACAAACCCATCTAAAATGTTATGCGACGTTCATATTTTCGCAGTTGAAAAAATTATTGTCTCCAATTCTATTTTAATAAATTGAAGCAATACTATTGCCCTTAAGTGGACGGACACTCATATTATAATTCTAAGAACATTTTTGAAAGGAATGAAAATTTTAGGCTGGATTTTATTTTATCGGTCCTTCAAAACAAATCCTGTCGATCTTGGCCTTGCTACCTCGTTTTACCTTTTCGACTTTGTTAATTGTCCCTGTATTTTTTGTTTATCAAAGACGAAATTTTAAAACTATTTAAACCGAGTTACGTTTACTTCTTTTAAAGATGTTATTTCTTGATAATTAATTAATTACCAAAGAATGAAGCCAAGGTAATTTATGCACATAGGTAACATAGGTAAGGCAGGTGGAAGGGGATGCCGTGAATTAAATTGTTTAAACATTTCCATTTGTTTAAACCAGGGCTGTGAACCACTCCGGAGCTGAACCACTCCGAACCGGAGTGGTTCACATTTTTTTAAAAACGGAATCGAACCGGAACTTTTATTTTTGAAATTCGGTTCGGTTCAGTCAATCTAATAATATATAACTTCCAAGATATTTTCCAGTATGCGCACATTAAAATTACATGAATAAATTCATGGTAGTATACTGGTATATACTAAATAGTAGATGATTTCCAGTAATGCTATAGACGAAAAGTTAAAAAAAAACATATTTAACATCTTGAATTAATTATGTGAATGTAACAAAAAACAAGGGAGAACGCTATAGTCGGCTGCCCCGACTATCAGATACCCGTTACTTAGCTAAGGGAGTTCGAGGGAGATAGATATATAAAATCTTCGATCGGGCATATCTTTTTAACGAATGGTCCGATTTGAAAAATTTCTTCTACATTTCGATAGGTATTGATAGATCTCAGGGGTAGCATTGATGAAGATATTTTGGAAGATATTATGTTAGTTAGCCTTAACTGAATAATAAATAAATAAATCATAAATCATAAATCTTGTAGCCTTACTTATAAGTCTTATTGTTTTGGTATATATTTGAATGAAAATACATGGAAATAAATGTTGACTTTATAATTTCATTAAAAAAAATTTATTTATTTGAACCCTGGTTCGAACCTGAACCCAGCTCCGGCTTGTTAATGAACCGGTTCGCAAACCGGAACATTATCTGTCGATTAGGTTTGAACCCCGAACCGAACCCATGCCAAAATAATATGGGTTCACAGCCCTGGTTTAAACAATTTGAGTTACGTGTAGGGAAGAGCGAGAATTAATTGATTTGAATATTTAGTGTTCTTTTAATATTTTCAATGCGATTTGAATTTTAAAACACAAAAATCTGTAAGAAAATGTTTTAAATCTGTTGGGGAAATGTTAATGAAATATTCTTTTAGCAAAAGGATATCAGTGTTATCATGAATTTGAATCTAAGCTAATCTCACTTCCTTAGTCAGCTGCAAAGCGCACACACACGCACATATCTACCCTGCAGATCCATTCATCACCTTTTTAGCAGTGAATCACTGCCAAAAATCACTCAATCACACTCAATCACTAGTGAATTTGTATGAAAAATAGCGATGATTTTAACATGGGCATGTCCTAGGGGCTCATCACTGGCAGAAACTGGCGCTGATTTAGCACCTAATTCACCTAATTTTCATCGCGAAATTCATCACCTTTTCAGCGCTTTTTCAACGCCTAATTATCACTTAAATTCATCTCCCATTTTTATTGAAAACTAGCAGGGTCGGTAACCCGCAGCTTCGCCTGCGGAAACTAAAATTAAAAATTAAGCTACTTATTTTAAATTTAAAAAATGACTAATTTTTAACCTATAAGCCGAGAAAAGATTTGATCAGAACTTTTTTCCTTAATTTCCGTAAAAAGAACGGTATTTTGTCCTATGCAAACTACTTAAGGAAAATACAAAAACTTGAAAAACCATTATGTATTTTTTTAAATCTTTCTAAAATTTTAATGGATTGTTTGCATAAGTTATATTAATAAATAGCGTTGTAGCGTTGGGATGACTTATAAAATAAAAAAATATAATAAAAAAAATAAGGAAGGCAGGTGGAAGGGGGTGCCGTGAATCAAATTGTTTAAACATTTCCATTTGTTTAAACAATTTGAGGCACGTGTAAGGAAGAGCAAGAGAATCAATTGATTTGAATATTTAGTGTTCTTTTAATATTTTCAATGCGATTTGAATTTTAAAACACAAAAATCTGTAAGAAAATGTTTTAAATCTGTTGGGGAATGTAAATGAAATATGTTATGTCTCGACTGCTTTTCGGGGATCCAACCACCGGATTCCGGCTAGCAATCGGATTTCTCGGGTGTGAGTATGACCACGATAGTTGGATCTGTCGGCAAACAGTAAATATTTATTTTCTTCAGACTAGATGACTACTTAAAAAAGGAAAGGAAACAAGGACTGCGGACCTGCTGTCGATGGCCGCGGAATATACCCTCCCTTCCTCGAGCTGCTGCATCTTTCAAGCAACTCCCCGACACTGGCTACTGGGTCTGTTATGCGTCCCCTCACCCCATTTTTTGACACTCTACTCGCTCATTTCTTTTCTCACTTTAATTCACAAAAAGGCTTATAAATAACATTCATTTACCTTTACAATTCCCTAACCTGGGTACCACAGGGACGATTACACAACACATGAATAAATAGTTATAAGTATAAATAAATGAATAAATATTATATATATAGGGTTACATGGGTATATTAATTTATGTAGAAGTAGATTTGTAGTTTGTAGTTTGTAGTTTGTAGTGGGTGGTTTGACTATATTCGTGGTTTTATTAACTTTAAAACTAAACTTAAAAAAAAAAACCTGGCACCACCCAGATGTGGGCGGCGATAATCAAAATCCCAATCGTTTTCTATCAGTTTTAATCCCTTCCTCGCAGACTCCTAGATTTCGAATTTGGCGCCGGAACTTTTGGAATTTTTTTTCCCAGAGACACGACTACCTTCCTCCGCTTCTAGATGGTTCTGATTTGCCCTTTAGTTGCCCTTCTTGTAAGTCGGCTCAATTGTCTTTTCGAGAGAGAGTTTTCCGAAATTTAAAACTATCTTGAGCCCACTATTCTACTAGTTCCGCCACGAACCAGCACGACTCCGGAACCAGTTCTCCATTCCCAGGCCATCTCTAATATCGGCATCTGTTGCTCCTCTCTAACCCAGGTACGCGGTCGTTTGGTATGTTTTGATTTTGTATATGTTTATTTTCTTTATTTTGGCAGACCATAACACCACACTACGGTTCCGTTTACTTGTTAACGGAACAGGAGTACAATTGAGGCTGCCAGTAGCCCAACGCAGGCCACGCCCACGCCCTGAGATATATTCGTCATGCCGCTTTGAAAGGGTTAGCCGGGCCATTAACTGGGTACGTATTTGCACGCATGTACCTATGTTTCCAGCTCATATAGGTTATTCCCTACGGGTCTTACTATGCGGCACTTAGAGTACTTGCGACAAAACTTGGCATTTATGTTGTTCTTGAAATCGCTGAGGATGAAGTTTCGCTTAAAGATTTCTTGGCCAGGTAGGTACCTGATTTCTTTAGCTCTTCTATTATATTGTTTGGCTGATCTCTCATATGTTTCATTAATGCGTTCTGTTACCTTTTCTCTTATTAGTTGAAGCCGATCCGTTCGAGATAGACTCTGTATCTGGGCGTCGGTTACGGCGTCTAGTTTTCGGGCTATCCTATAATCTTGCCCGCTCAGGAACATGTGTTGACCAAACATGGTCAAGTATGGGGAGACACCAGTGCTATTGTGGACGGCACTCCTCAGAGAACCTTGAATCTCGACTATCTTGTCATCCCAACGTGTGTGGTCTTCCCCTACATGGATCCTAAAAGCTGCAAGTACGGATTGGTTCACGCGCTCTGAGGCATTCGACTGTGGAGCATACCTGCCGGTCCTCTTATGGCGACTTTGATATTTCTCCAGGAAACTTTGAAACCGACTTGCTACGAGTTGGACTCCGTTGTCGGTGAGTATTATCTCTGGAACACCAAACTCATGCCATATTTCCGACTCCAGATATCTGACGACTGCGTCTGCTGTCGCTTTTGGCATTTTGGCACACAAACTTCGTCAGATGGTCCAGCACTACCAATATGTAGCAGTTGCCCCTTTTTGACCGTGGATATTTTCCAAGGAAATCCATATACAGCTGCTGCATGGGTCGTGAGGTAATTGTTTGTTTGCCCATTTTCGGCCTAGTCATCTGGGTGGTGTGTTTGGTTTCCTTGCAGATGTTGCAGTCTTTAATATAGTTTTTCACCTGGACTGACATCTTGGGCCAGTAGTAGAACTGCCTAAGCCTGTTAAGCGTGTGACCTATGCCTCCATGCATCGCGATATCGCTGTCGTGTGCTTGCTGTGGATTCCGGAATCCACAGCTTCCACGGAAATTCCTGTGTGTCCCCGGTCACAAAAAATTATCTCGCTTAAGCAAGAGCCCGTCCTCCACCACTAAATCTGGAAACTGCTCCGCATTTTCCTTCACCGTTTGGATTCTTTCCAGATACTCGGGACTTTCAAATTCAATGGTTTCAAAATCGAACACCTCAATGGCTTCTACCTCCGGGATACGGGACAACATGTCTGCCACCACGTTATCTTTTCCTTTCCGGTGCTCTATTTGGAAATCATGTTCTTGTAACGCCAACGACCACCGCGCCAATCGTCCGTTTAGGTCTTTTAGCGTCATGAGCCATTAAAGACTGGAATGATCGGTGATGACTGTGAATGGTAAGAGTTCTATATATGGGCGAAATCTATTCACAGCTTTCACTGCGGCTAAGCACTCTTTCTCTGTCACCGTATAATTCAATTGAGCTCCTCGCAGCTTCTGAGAGTAAAACGCTATCGGTCTCTCATTTCCATTCACATCCTTCTGGAAGAGTACCGCACCAATCCCCACATGGCTCGCGTCGCATTGGACGAAGAATCTGCTCTGAAAGTCTGGATGTATCAGCACCGGAGGTGAGGTGAGTGCTGTTTTCAGTTTGTTAAATGCCTCTTCTGATGCAGGTGTCCACTTGAACTTGGTCTTTGACTTCAAACAGTCCGTTAGAGGCGCCGATACATCTGAAAAACCTCGAATGAAACGCCTGTACCATCCAGCTGTTCCTAGGAAGCTCCTCAACTGTCTCACATTCTTTGGTACTGGGATCTTGGCTATTGCCTGAATCTTACCTGGATCCGTCCTCAAGGAGCCCTCTCCGATTACAAAACCCAGATACTTAATGAATCGGAAGCAGAACTTGGATTTGTGTAGCCCGATCGTGGGGTTGGCGTTTTGTAAGCTCTTGGCAACCTCGGTAAGTATCCGCATGTGATCCTTGAACGTTTTCGAAATAATCAACAGATCGTCTAGGTACACAAAGACGTTGCTCCTGAGCTTCTGAGGGATGACCCGGCCCATGAGTCGACATAGCCGTTGAGCAGCGTTGCATAAACCAAACGGCATCCTCCGAAATTGATACAACGGCCTTCCCGGGATGGTGAATGCAGTGTACTCCCTACTTTTTTGGCCCAGCTCAATTTGCCAGAACGCATGCTTTAAATCCACACTGCTAATGTAAATGGTTTCATCCACACGGCTCAGTATCGACTCTATATTCTGTATTGGGTAAGCATCCTTAATCGTTACTTTATTGAGTTTCCTCGCATCTAAGCATAACCGGTTTTTCCCAGGTTTTTGGACCAGAGTAACTCGATTGTTCCATGGGCTTTCACTAGTCTCGATTACACCTAATCGCAACATTTCGTCTACTTCCGCATAGAGCAATTCCTGGACTTTTGGTGACACCGGATAGAACCTTTCCTTTACTGGGACTGTTCCTGCCTCCAGTTGTATGGAATGTGTTTCCAATTTCGTCAGTCCCATGCCGTGTTTTTCGTAAGTTAGAAACTTATCCTGCACTAACTCCAACTGTGTTATCTCTTCCTCAGACAGGATGTGTGGTTCTACAGGTTCGCTCGTAACATGGAACTCATTCTCAATCGACGACAATTCACCTACCCCTAAGACGTCCAGAGCTAATGCAAATTTCCGCCAAAAGTCTATTCCCAAATATAGTTTTTGCCGCAGTGAGGGACATAGGAGCAATGATATGCGGTGAGTTTCCTGTTTATAGCAAACGTCCACCTCTATGCGACCCGCTATCCGGTGTGTCGCACCGCCTGCTATCTGTACTGTAGATCCCACACTCTTCTAGTTTCAGGCGCTTTACCAGGTCCATACACCCGTCTCCTAGGATGCTGTTCGATGCTCCCGTGTCAAGCAGCCCCTGCATTGGATGATTTGCAACCAATACATCGGCAAACGCTCGGTTTTCCGTCGTAGCTGCTGATATTATAGCTGTGCAGACTTCGTTCCTGTTTTCGTTGCTGGTAACGCCTCCGGGCTCGGAGTATCCCCGACGACTTGCGTGAATGGCTATCTCCCCTTGGTTCTCCAAATATACCTTCCCTTGCTTGCTGATAGTCGCGTTTCCTCTCTTCAATAGGACTGGCCACGTACTTTTTTCCTATATTTACCTTGCTTACATTTTTATCTATTAATATCTTCTTAAACACTGACTTATATTTATCTTTTATTCTATGTTTCAGATCCTCGGAGGCAGTTAATTTGTCGTTTTGGGATGGGAGCGGGACTCCTCCGGTTACGTCAAGCTCCATCTCGCGTTTCCCGCCTGACATTTCGGACACCAAGTAAAACGTACTCCCGGTCGGCCGCATCTGTAGCAGAACTTATTAAGGACCTCCGAGTCGCACGTGTAATACGTGTGTCCCGGCATGGAGCAATTGTAGCAGACCAACGTACTTTGCGCTCCGCCTTCTCTGCCCCGGGAAATGGCCTCTACAAACTCGGAGTCCTCGTCTGGCTCCTGGGATACGTACGCCTCGTGAACCTGGTGCTTCTCCCTCGGTGGTCTCTGGTGCTCTTGCAACCCGGATGTCCGCGACCAGCGATTGGCCAAAACCCTCTCGGCTTCATGGCATTCCTCCCTCAGTTGCTCCAGGTTAGTTATCCACATCGGATATATTATCCTCGATATCCCGTCTCTGATGTTCACTTTAATTGTCCTTATTAGGTCGTGGTCGGATATGTTGATGTCCAACTGGGATCGGAGGCTCAGCATCGCCTGTAGATACTCATCCACGCTCTCTCCTGGTCGTTGCTTTCGCTCGCGCAGTTCTCGCTCACGCTCGAAGTTCGAACGCAGCGTTTGGAAACGTTGTTGCAGCGCGTTCTTTAGATTTGGCCAATCTCTCAATCCCGTTGTGCGTACGTGCATTCAAAACCACTCCTTGGCCTGACCATCTACCAGGCAGTGAAAAGATCGAAGGACCTCTTCCCACGTGACTTGGTAAGCCATCTGTATATGCTCTATCCGGAATATAAATTCACCAATCGGCATCCCTCTAGGTCCCCCATCGAAGGATATACCCCACTTCCTGGGATGGCTCATCTCGGGTTTGTAATCCCTATGCCCGCCACTTGGATTCCCATCCACTCTTCCGGCAGCTGCAACTCCTGGCCTAAACAAGGCGGTGGTTGGCTATACTGATGCCAACCCGCCCATACCCTCTGTTGTTCTTCCCAGAGTCTGCCATCAGATCGCTGCTGCGCTGGATTTGGCATTGCTGCTTCCATCGATGGTCTAGGAGGAGGCTCCTGAGTGCCTGCCTGTGCCCTTACTGTAGGGCGAACGATCTGGTTAATTTCCTTCATAAAATTCATCATATCCTGTTGCATTTGCTTCTGGAAAGCAGAGACCTCAATGGACACCGCTTTACGGTAAGTTTCATGAGCTTGTAATAGAGCTAAATTAATGGCTGACTCTATTTCTTTACCTAAATGCACAGGAATCTTCCCTTCCTCATCGCTAGTGAGATTGTGTTGGTCGCCGCGGGGAACCCCGTCACTAGTATGTGCTTCCACGCTGATCTCAAAGGCTGTGCTACCATCCATCATAAACCCCTGGGGAGGACTGATATCTTTTATCTCTCGGTTCACTTTCTGATTAGCTTTGGGAACGTGTAGCTGGCGGAGTCATTATGTCGGATCCGCGGTTCAAAAAAAACTCTAAACTTCTTCTAATTTTTCTATTGAATGTCTGCCTGTTTCTTTCGCCTTCTGACATATCTTTTCTTCCCTTCTTTTTCTTAACTTTTCTGTTTTTCTCTTTTGGCTGCTAGGTAGGGTGAGTGACGAATATTTTACCCAGCCCACTGTACTTTCATATTCCTAATCCTTCTTGTTTCTTTTCAGCAGCTTTCACCTTTGGCCGGACTACCTGTGTGTTGCTTCCAGCAACCTTTTCCACAAGGACCACGACCGCTGGATGTTGCAAGCTACCGATCCTGATCTCCTTTTGATTAATACTGCCTTTTCGTCTTCTTTATAGGTGTTCATAGACTTCTTCTTCCGACGCCCTTGATGGGCCGTACCGAACCAGGATATTTCTGTCTCCTGTCGGGGTCCCGGTCGTGGGCATCTCAGAGATCATCCTACGTGACTGCGTCTTTCGCCTCTTAGTGGGACTTCTAAGATTTGCTCTTGGTAGCAATTATCCAGGACCACCACTAGTTGTCGAGGACCAGCCGGAGATTCTCTTCCTTCTCTTTTTCCTGTCTTTTTATTATGTTTTCTTTGGGCGCCACTCTGTTATGTCTCGACTGGTTTTCGGGGATCCAACCACCGGATTCCGGCTAGCAATCGGATTTCTCGGGTGTGGGTATGACCACGATAGTTGGATCTGTCGGCAAACAGTAAATATTTATTTTCTTCAGACTCGATGACTACTTAAAAAAGGAAAGGAAACAAGGACTGCGGACCTGCTGTCGATGGCCGCGGAATATACCCTCCCTTCTTTCAAGCAACTCCCCGACACTGGCTACTCGGTCTGTTATGCGTCCCCTCACCCCATTTTTTGACACTCTACTAGCTCATTTCTTTTCTCACTTTAATTCACAAAAAGGCTTATAAATAACATTCATTTACCTTTACAATTCCCTAACCTGGGTACCACAGAGACGATTACACAACACATGAATAAATAGTTATAAGTATAAATAAATGAATAAATATTATATATATAGGGTTACATGGGTATATTAATTTATGTAGAAGTAGATTTGTAGTTTGTAGTGGGTGGTTTGACTATATTCGTGGTTTTATTAACTTTAAAACTAAACTTAAAAAAAAAAAACCTGGCACCACCCAGATGTGGGCGGCGATAATCAAAATCCCAATCGTTTTCTCTCAGTTTTAATCCCTTCCTCGCAGACTCCCAGATTTCGAATTTGGCGCCGGAACTTTTGGAATTTTTTTTCCCAGAGACACGACTACCTTCCTCCGCTTCTAGATGGTTCTGATTTGCCCTTTAGTTGCCCTTCTTGTAAGTCGGCTCAATTGTCTTTTCGAGAGAGAGTTTTCCGAAATTTAAAACTATCTTGAGCCCACTATTCTACTAGTTCCGCCACGAACCAGCAGGACTCCGGAACCAGTTCTCCATTCCCAGGCCATCTCTAGTATCGGCATCTGTTGCTCCTCTCTAACCCAGGTACGCGGTCGTTTGGTATGTTTTGATTTTGTATATGTTTATTTTCTTTATTTTGGCAGACCATAACAAATATTCTTTTAGCAAAAGGATATCAGTATTATCATGAATTTTAATCTAAGCGAATCTCACTTCCTTAGTCAGCTGCAATGCGCACACACACGAACACACGCACATACCTAGTGGAATATGTATATATCTGTTGAGTGCAGTCGTGTTTAAAAGTTCCTCCTGTGTTTCAACCAAGTTAGTGTCATAAAGTGGCCTAAAAAGTAAACAAAGTCAGCGGTGAGACTCCTACTGGAAGTGGTACGTACCAAACTGACCGGCGTGCTGAAGGAAAGTTACGGCGACGCCTGGTAAAAAAGGGTGTTCCATCCAGTACAGAGGGAGGGGCAGTCGCCCAGACCCAAACACCTCTTCCATCCCGCTCACTCCTCAAGGGAAATCCAAAAACAAAGTTTTTTCCGCGGGGTAAGAAGCGTTTTTCGTTTTCCTTCCTTCACTTCTTGCAACTGGTCAAACAGCTGGTCGACAGTGCTGGTTAGAGCGAAATAAACAGCTGATCGTCGCAGGGCGCCCACGACAATAAGCCATTGCATACTTTTAGGCCGATCCCTATTTGCACAAACAAACGTCGTAGCACTCATCTTCTGTCAGGGCTTACAATCGGATTGCCTACTTACTGGGGCTCTTACAGTCGACTAAGGGAAGCGAGGCAGAAAGTCAAGGACCCGACAACATCCAACCCCTCCGCCCAAGGCGGCGCCTGGGTAACCGGGGCTCTGGGGACCGAAAAGGGGCGGTATACCCCCCATCGATAGGAAGTCAAGGGGAAATCCTTGGCCATCGGTGGAACCCCTTAGCGACAAAACTCGTCATCGGCAAAGAAAAGGCATGATTGCGGATAATCCATTCGCAAAAAGCTCCGCGATGGGGAGGTCGCCACCACCGCAGAACGTAAGCAAGGACGTGCAGACCAATGCTGATCTTATACCTAGGACTACCGGGTCCCTGGAGGACACGGTCACCAGGATAGGAACAGTGCTGAACAGCCTATCCCTTATGTTCAAGGGCCAGAGGCACATAAACCAGCCGATGCGTGACCAACTCACCGAACTGCTGCATCTGCAAGAGACGGCAGAAGCCCTCTCCAAGCAGGAAAAAAGCCACGCCTTAGAGCTAAAGGACAGCAACTCGCAAACTTCGCCAGAAAGTCGACCAGTAAGCTTTCTCTGTGGCCTAGAGGGAGCGAAAGCGACCCCGAAAAGGCCTCGAGACCAAACGGCCGGTCAAGGTGGGTCCCTACCAAATAAGAGGAGGTTTAATGGGAGACTAACAAGTAGGCTGGAACCAGAAGCCGAACCTCGCAAGAGAAATGAACCGAACCCCGCTGGAAAGGGGAAAAAACTGGGCCAGAACAGGACAAGGACGGATGCCATAGTGGTGGCTAGCGCTGGAAACCTGACGTACGCTGAGCTTTTAAAAGCGGTAAAGGAGATGCATCCCTGAGCCACGTCAGCGGAGACGTGCAAACAATCCGTAAGACGGCTAATGGAGACCTACTGTTGCGGCTGAAGAAAGCCCCTGGTCACAGCGCAGAGGAGGTAAAAACGGCAGTCGGTAAAGCCCTCGGAGCCAAAGCCACGGTGAGGGCCCTGACAGAGCAGACAAGGCTCGAGATTCTGAACCTCGACGAGGTAACAACCAAAGAGGAAATAGCGGAGGCGATAAACAAGGAAACTGGAGGTACACCAGTCGCAGTGGACTCAATCAGGTCCCTCAGAGCCACTAGAGGCGGCTGCCAGATAGCGACACTGACGCTGCCAACAACGACAGCTAACGTGCTGTTAACCATGGGCAAACTACGAATCGGATGGGTTATTTGCCGAATCAAAGCCATACTTTCGCCTATGAGATGCTACAAATGCCACATATCCCCAAACTGCACAGCAGCCAAAGACCTGAGAGGAGCTTGCTTCAAATGCGGTGAGAAAGACCACGAGGCCAGAAACTGCAGCAGGGACCCGCACTGCATACTCTGTGCCCAAAAGAAGGATCTCCCAACGAACCACCCGTCTGGTAGCTTTAAATGCCCGGCGTACATTGAGGCTGTCAAGAAAATCCAATGCTAAGGTTTATCCAACTGAACCTAAATCATTGTCGGGTGGCCCAGGATCTTCTCACCCAAACGATCGTAGAGCTCAGGATAGATGTGGCAATCCTCAGCGAACCCTATAGGACTATTAGATCAAACACGTGGGTCGCGGATCCAACAGAGAAGGCTGCTATCTGGTCGTGTGGCCAAAATACCAGACATTTTAGTGGTGTAAAGGCTGCAAAAGGTTACGTCAGGACCAAGCTAAATGACCTGTGGGTCTATAGCTGCTACCTGCCCCCTAGCTGGTCTCTCAAGGACTTCAGCGAGGCAATCGACAACCTGGTCATAGATGCCAGCCTACACTCGCCTGCGATGGTCGCTGGTGATTTCAATGCATGGGCCACCGAATGGGGGTCAGCGTACACAAACGCCAGAGGAAAAATAGTGGTAGAGGCATTCGCCTCACTAGATTTACTTCTTTTGAACGCCGGGTCAAACCCCACATTTAGTAGAGCAGGAGGACAGTCGATAATCGACCTCACATTCCTAAGCACACGCTTGGCAGCGTCGGCAACATGGGAAATTATCGAAGCCTACACCGAGAGCGACCATAGAGCCATTATTACCACTCTCAACATGCAAAGATCCGCGCCGAGAATCTCAACTCGCAGCCACTACAAAGAAGGGACTCTAAACATCCAAACATTCAGGGCAACGCTAGCAGGAATGGAGCTCTCGAACGCGAAGAGGCGGTGATGACAAAAGTCAAGGAGGCCTGCGACGCCAGCATGCAATGCAGGAGACGCTTCAATGGACACAGACCGGTCTACTGGTGGAATCAGGAGATTGAAGAAGCCCGCCGAGAATGCATAAGTGCTAGAAGAGCCTACCACAGGTCGCGGGGAAACCAAAGCTTCCTGTTTCTCAGGGAGATATACACCCAAAAGAGGAAAGTCCTAAAAAAGGCTATACAGTCCAGCAAAAAGCGATGCTTCCACGAACTGTGTGACGAAGCGGAGAACGACCTATGGGGCAGAGCATATAAGGTGGTAATAAAGAAGACAAACGGGCTCAAAAACAGTGCACCAACAGACTCTGCAACACTTGAGGGGATAGTCAGGCATTTATTTCCTGCCCAGGAAGAGCGGCAAGAGGATGCCATCCCATCGATCCTCCAACCTCAACCAGTGACACAGGAAGAGGTTGTCAAAATCGCCCAACGATTGTCAAACAATAAGGCGCCCGGTCCTGACGGCATACCAAACAGGGCCCTCAAGATGGCGATCAGCCTCCACCCAGTAACATTCGCTAGGATGTACACAAAATGCCTGTCACAATCCCGTTTCCCAACAAGGTGGAAGCAGCAAAACCTGGTGCTCATACCGAAACCGAGGAAGGCTAGAGACGACCCGTCTGCATACAGACCAATCTGTCTCTTGGACACTGCGGGGAAAGTGCTTGAAAGCATCATTAGTCAAAGATTAGGCGAGGCAATAAAGGCCGCCGGTGGACTGTCCGATAGCCAGTATGGCTTTAGGAAAGCTCGCTCAACCCTGGATGCCCTGGAAACGGTAGACAAAATAGCCCGGAGTGCTATAGCGGGTACACGTTGGCTTGGAGGAACCAAAGAGTACTGTCTGGTGGCTACACTGGACATAAAAAACGCATTCAACTCCGCATCGTGGAGCAGGATAATCTCGGCCCTCGAGAGACTAGATATCCCACCATATCTAAGGGCGATTGTTAGCGACTACCTCGATAACAGATGGCTACACTACGACACAGACGACGGCCCACAAATCTACAGGGTCACGGGCGGAGTTCCGCAAGGGTCTGTTCTAGGCCCTCTACTATGGAACACCATGTATGATGGCATCCTACGACTGGACTTCCAACCAGGAGTCAACATCGTAGGTTTCGCCGATGACGTCGCGGTAGTAGTAGTACAAAAAAACAAAGAGGACGTGGAGAGCACAGCAAACGGGGCCATCCGTATGATTGGGGACTGGCTTAGATTGGCTGGCCTTGAACTGGCGGAACACAAAACCGAAGCAGTGCTCATAAGCAGCAGAACAGCAGTGGAAACGGTAGAAATCACAGTTGGTGAGTCGACTATAACCTCAAAAAGAGCCATCAGATACCTGGGTGTCATGCTAGACACACGGCTAACCTACAAAGAGCACCTACAGGAAACACATAAAAAGGCCCGGGGCGTCACTGCGGCATTATCACGCATGATGCTAAACCACAGAGGCCCGAAATCATCGAGTCGGAGACTGCTCTTCAATGTAGCAAAGTCTATCATCCTCTACGCAGCACCAATCTGGGCCCAAGAATGTAAAGAAAGCTACCTGAGTGGTATAAACCGAGACTACAGGCTGGGGGCACTACGAGTAAGTTCAGCCTTCCGAACGGTCTCCACAGAGGCCATACTGGTGATCAGTGGCATAATTCCCGTGGAGCTCGCAGCGATTGAAGCCAAGGAGAACTTCGAAGCGAGAAAGGCAGCAAACTCACTACCGGACCGCAGCCTGGCGAAACTTAGAGCCAGAACCAAATCCCTCGAAAGCTGGCAACAGAGGTGGAACGCGGCGACAACTGGCCGCTGGACGCACCGTCTTATCCCAAGCATTGCGGAGTGGTTCAACCGTAAACATGGGGAGCTGACCTTCGAGCTAACACAAGTGCTTAGCGGACACGGCTGCTTCAAGGAGTACCTCTGCCGTTTCGGCAAAGAAGCAAGCCCCCTGTGTGACGTTTGTAGAGTTCCGGAGAGTGCTGACCATGTGCTGACATCTTGCGTCAGGTTTGGAGAAGCACGAGGGAAAGCGGAAGAGGTCCTGGAATCCCGGATCACGGCCGAAAACTTGGTACCAGGCATGCTAGAAAGCCAGGCCAAATGGACAGCGGTTTGCCTACTGGCGACGGAAATTACGCGTGAGCTGAGGCGTCTAGAACGCATACGCAACGGGCAGTCCTAAAACCTGGTCGCCCAAAAAGAGCAGCTGGTCTTGCGAAGCAATGCTTCATGGCAGTACCGCAAGCCCAGCAATTCCCCCCACCCCCTGTATATGTATATGTAAAAGTATCTTGTACTAAATTACCGTTGAATATAAAAAAAAAAAAACATACCTAGTGGATGTGTGTTAAATACGCATTTTTTTGCTAATACATATTTAGTGCGTGTGTGTGTACGCAGCGGAGCGAATTAATGTTTTTTTTGTTTTTTAAAAATCCACAGTTTGTCAATAACTCAACGTTTGAAAACTAATAGATAGTTTGGAAACATATCGTCTTAGCTGATCGGGTTCTTGGATTTTAAAAATAAAAATAACTTTAAGGAAAACTTTGACTGTATAACTGTATCCAAATTCTAAAGCTGATCGGAGCAGCATGATTTTGCACACAGGAAAATCATTTTTTAAATTTAACGTTTGGCTAAAAAAAAATGGTGCAAAAGAATCGATTTTCGATATAATCGATATTTTAACCGCGCATTTTAAATCTGCTGTAACTGTGGAATTTTCATCTTTTTTCCCTTGCGCGGTCACACTTAAATTCCCCTTGCGCGGTCACACTTAAAGTGCGACAGCATGATATACACACATACATGTACAACTTTATGCAAAGTGCGCCAGCAGAACAAACATAGATACATATGTGGAGGCCGTGACGTCAGAAGGCAAAACAAAATTTGAAAATATTGGGGACTTGGTAAAGGAGGCTGAATTTCCAAAAAATTTAAATGCAGTTATTTGCGGGTATGCCATAAGATTATGAACATCACATTTTTAAATCATTTTAACAACATTTATAACAGAAAAATGGCAGAAGAAAGAATTAAAAAAAACAAATCGAATTTTGGGGTCTTTGGGGGTCGTTTTTGGTTCTAATGTATACCTCACACGCGGCTCCTAATTATTCTCCGAATTAATGTAATTTTTGTAGATTTTTATGTCAATCCGTTCTGGGTTGAATTTGCTACTGGACATTTTTTATTGTTACTCCTTTATTAATTTAGAGATTATAACAGTAACCGTTTTAAGAAATTGCGTTTTTACTAAACAAATACAAATTATTTAGTCGGATATATACCGCTTAAGAAAGGGTATAGGAGCATTGGCACGCGCCAACAGCAAAGATGAAACAAAAGAAATCGGGTAAAGAGGTAAGAAGAAGACTTGGTGCATCGCATTATTTTCCAAAGTTTTCTGAGAGGAGTGTTTTGCGTGGTTAATTAAATATTTTGTGACAAGTGATATTTACATAAATTCAAGTCAGGTAAGTGCTACCTTAAATGTAAGATATTGTGATAGACTTAACTTTAACTTGCACCGATTTTGAAAGTGATTAATAAAATGTGATTTTTAAAATAAAACTCATAACAGTTACGGTCCCTGTTTAGGATATTAACAAGAGAGAACGCTATAGTCGGGTGCCCCGACTATCAGATACCCGTTACTCAGCTAAGGGAGTGCGAGGGAGATAGATATATAAAATCTTTGATCGGGCATAACTTTTTAACGAATGGTCCGATTTGAAAAATTTCTTCTACATTTCGATAGGTATTGATAGTCACAATAAAACTGCATTTTTAGTTTTCCAAAATCTTTAATGGTGTAGGCGCCAGACACCTTTCAAAAAATGGTGTAGGGCGATTGAGGGCGTTAGAGGGGGCGTGGCACCATTTTGATAATAAATAAACTTGCGCTGCGTAGGAACTCCAAGAATATGCATGCAAAATGCCAATCCTCTAGCTTTCTAGTTTCCGAGATCTCAGCGTTCATACGGACGGACAGACGGACAGACGGACAGACGGACATGGCTAGTTCGACTCGGCTAGTGATCCTGATCAAGAATATATATACTTTATAGGGTCGGAAAAGCTTCCTTCTCCCTGTTACATACTTTTGCACGAATACAATATACCCTTTTACTCTACGAGTAACGGGTATAAAAATAAATTGAAATAAATAAAATTAAATAAATGAATTGAAAATATAAATTTGTATGTAATTTTTTTTTTTTGGGTTGAAATTGCTGATGACATTTTGGAAAAAGTCACTCGTGAAATCATGCGTGACATGTCACATGGTGGTCTCATATAAAAAATTCGTATAAGGCACAGGTGATATCACCGGTGACTTCGAAGAAATTGTCATTTTAGCTGTCACTATGGTACGGGGTAGAACATCTCAAACAAATGTCTCTATGGAAAGTCACGAGTGAGTCACGAGAGACAAATGACATGTCACGAGTGATTCACCTGGTGATTCACGAGTGAAAACTGATTTCTGGAACTGAAGGGTTTATTTACTTACATATATAACGGATTCAAAAATATATTAACCACAATGGGCAATATAATCATTATGATAATTAAAACTAAGCATTTCTTGTGAATTTATTGCTCTTGAGTCCTTTTCCTTAGAGGCTGCCATGTCAAAGCTTTGCTTTACTACTAAAATTTCAAGGAACTCAGGTGCAACTTAATTGTTTGACAGAACACACAATATGCACCCATAATTTTGTTTTGCGTACATTGTTGTAAAACGATACATCGCATAGAACTCATTTATGGAGAGTACAACTTTTACTGTCACTCACTCTAAATAAGAACACCAAAATGTTGTACACTGTAATAGCAGTCTCTTCATCTGTGACCAAATCAAAAGGCTTAAATCTTTGCCGTTTAAGCCCGCGAGTGCATTTCCACAGTTCGAAGCCGCGATCAGCATCCGGATCGATAGCACTAAGCTTCCGGACGAAAAATTCGGACTTAGCATCATAAAGTGCTTTTCTTAATAAAGTATCAGCTCTTTTAAATATTGCTAAGTCTTGTGGATGACGCGTTTGCATCCAGCGTCGCCATAGTGATCTCTTCTGCCTAACCAGCGTCGTTACTCTGGAGTTTAAAAGGGCATTATTTGGCTGTGGAACAGCAGAGCGATTACCGATAGCAGTGGGTGCAGCAGCGGCAGATTGAATCTTTAGAGTCAGGTCACTAACAGCTGTATCAATATCCAGAGAACAGTTCAGATCAGCAGATTCATCATTCTCAATAAGGATTGTACGGCAATCCTTAAAACGTCCAATGTTAGCCCGACGAGACAGCAGCCTTGGTGTTGTAAGTCTGGGTGAAGTAGAAGCGCATAAAAGTATATCAAGCGGAATGTGATCAGAACTAAGTTCATGTACAGTCAGAAAGTTGGACGAGATACCCTTATAAATAGCAAAATCGATTGCCGTTGGATTTCGCCTTGCATCAGAGGGAAAGTGAGTTGGTCCTCCTGTAGCTAAGACTTGTAGACTTGAACACGTAATAAGATCTAAAAGCTGAACACCTCTTGGTGAAGAGCGGATACAACCCCAAAATTGATTGTGAGCATTCCAGTCGCCAGCTTTTCAAAAACGGTTTGAAAACGCACTTAAAAGTTGTCTAAAATCTTGAGCAGTCCATAAAAAGGAGGGGGGCAGTAAATAGAAGCAATCACGATGTCTCCCAAATCCGTGCTTAAGGTAATTGCAGCAGTTTGACATTTTACAGTAGAGTTTGTACTGTAAGGGGAGTACTGCAAGTGAGAGCGAATTAAAATAGCAAAATAGCGAAGACGGTCAGAGGGATGATTAGCCGTCAGTAAATCATATCCAAAAATTCTGAAATGTGAGCTGCTGTTGAAATGCGTTTCGTTAATTAGCATCACATCAATTGAATTAGCCGAAAGATAGTGGTCTAACTCGAGATTTTTGCCAGTGACACCATTGGCGTTCCAAAATGATAAACCAATGCCTAAACTAGACATGTCTCCTGATCTTAGACGCATCAGAAGGCGAAGTGCTGGTAAACTGGTTCATAAGAAGCTCCATCATTTTCATCATCATTGACATCATCTGGTCAATACGGGAGATAAGTATTTCAAAGCACTATTTCAGCACTAGGCGGAGGAGGCTCAGGAACGCGTTGCATGGGCTTGGAAGTGCTAGATCCAGTAGACGATGAAGGTAAAGCTGGGCCCTAAGCACTTTGGGAAGGAAGGGGCAGGTACAAATTTAATTGATGGTTGTTTTTTGATTGTTCCCGATTTGCGACAAGCAATTGCTTCTAGAAAAGCTAGACATTTGCGGTATCCTGCACTGTGGTTGGAACCGCAATTAATGCACTTAAATTGATCCTGAGACGTAGCAGGGCAAACAGGACTTCGAGACTCATGATCACCACCACATTTTGCACATTTGGGAGGCACGAAACAGTATGTTTTTGTGTGTCCAAATTCCTGGCAGTTATAACACCTAACAACTTCATCTCGGCGTTCAGGAGGGACAATAACAATTGACTGATAAGCCAAAGTTTTAATGTCATAGACTTTGACATTATTTGTCGATGACTCTAGCTCAACGAAGAAAATATTGGGCCTGTGACGATTTTTCTTACCCGTGGGGGTTATAAACATTCCGGACAACATGCCCAGCGGCGCCTAAATCAGCTTTAATATCTTCAGGATCCGTAGACGAATGTAGGCCTTTGACGACAATCCTGAAAGATCGATCACTTTTCAATTGCCAGGAATTAAACGGAATATTATTACTCCACAAGAGATGTTGAACTATTTTGTATGTATCACCATCGAAAGGAGATACCCTCACTGTTGCAGGTCCAGTAATCTTAAATCTTATATTGGTTGTGGCAGCCTTGATCAGATTCATAAGTTGCTTGACATCAGTAACACCCTTTATCACAAAGGCGGGCGGACGTGGTTCAGATTTAGGTGCTTTAGACGATGAAATAGGAGTACCAAAATCCCTTTGATTTTTGGGAAATTCCACCACTTTTGCTAGAAGTTATTGTACTCTTACTAGTCGCAGGGGGCTGGCAGGAGTTTAGGGTATCCGATGGAGGAGACTGGGTGTCCATATGATCATTAGGGAGTGGGTTTTCAATGTCATCATCCGATAAGAGGGCAAAGCCGTTTCCATGACCTGAATATTTTTCACCAGGAGAGTCCGAGTCCTCCGATCCAAATATTTCCAAATGAACCTTGCGTTTAATATTACGAAAGCGCTTAACAATTGGTCCAAACTAAGTATCCTTACTGTTGTTAGGGTCAAGCTCGCTTCGCTTTCTTATGCGTTTGACGGATTCTCAACGCAACTGGTCCGCCACTTCCTGACTGACGAATTTTATAGTTGAAGTAGTGGAATGTCCAGGTGTGCTTGCACCGTGTATTCCTTCATTAAAATTATCAAATTCATGTTGAGAAGCAAAGTCTCTGTGATCTTGCTTCCTTTGACCTGACGGAGGTCACCCTTACACCATGAACTCTATACGACCTTGAAAACTCCTTGCTAGTACTGACATTTGAATTATCAGTTATAAATAGATTGGGAGACGAAGAACCATCGCAACTATCCATATTCATAACATGACCACATAGAGGGACATTAATATCATGATAAGCGGCAGACATGATGACGACCAGCAGGGCGGCCGGCCAGCCAATGCAGGCGAGGCCGGCAAACGCGATGCGTTAAGTAAAGTCCAAGTACAAAAGCACAAGTTACACGACGTGAAGTCCAAACAAAACCAAGAGATAAAAAGAAATAGAAAACAAATTTTTATAAAATTTTTATGAAACACGGGATCCCGAGATAAACACCCCAATATAGACCTAGATATCACAATTGTTAGTCTTATCCACTTATACATTTTTTAGAACAAGAGGATTTTTTGTTTTGTTTTACCGTCCCGGAACCCGACATACACGAACTTTTGACCAAAATGAGACCGCGAATTCTTTGGAAGAAGAATCATTAAAGGACTACGTATGGATTTGTTGTCTTTACTATGGTTTTTCAATTCAATTCTAAAATAATGTACCCGCAAATTCTTTAGAAGAAGAGGAAATTTCATGAAAACTTATATTAAAATGTCAAATTCGTAATTTGTTGGCGATGCTACGAGTATACTCGAGTATACAAAAAATAATCGTGGCATCGCAAACTTGATTACTTTTACTCGTGGAATCGGCATCGGCATCGAATCGTGCAAGTCTCTAGTATGTATACAAATGTACATATATGTATGTATGTATGCTTATGCAGCAGCGTTAGTGTGTCAAAAATTTGCACAACACGTGCTAAGTTCTTATGTATGTGTGCATTTTCTATTTTGTTATTCATAGTCAATGAGAAGCTGTTCGCTTGGCGAAACTTGAAGTATATATAGAAATATTATACAATTTGTATTATATATTGTTATTTAATTTATATATAAATCTACCAGTTTGTGGGACCTAAGCAGGAAGAGAGCGAGAAGCAACCATCGCCGATTGGTATCGATTCACCTAGAGGAGGTAGCACGTTCAATTTTAAACTTATAAAGCTTTGAGTTTATAATAACGTCTTTTATTGTACGTTTTATTTTATTTTATCTTAACAATGATAAGACTGCTGTAAGACTGAAATATGTTTAGGTATAAGTAATTGTAATTATGTAATATCTATAATAATAAATAAAAAATGAATAAACTATAAAGAAAGTGAATACAAAAATTTTTAATTTTTCTGAAAAGTTCCATTTAGCATCAAGAGTGGAACATTCTTGAAATCGAGAAGAACGTATTCTTGAAATCAAGCACAATTAATAATGAAATCAAGAAAAATCTCTCTTGAAATCAAGAATAGTCTCGTCTCGACTTGATTACTAAAATCAAGAACGCCTACTCTCTACTAATAAAGGTATGCAAAAAAAGAGAAATTCTGCGCGAAATATCTTTGAAAAACACCAAATTATTTCCTATTTTACCGTGTTCTTCTTATGGGAGCTATATAATATAGACGTCCGATCGGAACGCGCTTTTACCCGATCAAGCTATGCATAAAACAAAATGATTCATGTCCATAACTTTTACACTACGCAAAATGTCTTCAGTTTTTGCAAATAAAGTCGATTGTTCCTATGGAGCAATAGGATATAGACGTTCGATCTGCGTACAGAAGATTTAGGCCGACTGTGAAAGTTTCAGAACGATAGCTTTTAAACTGAGCTCGCAAACGGTTTTGAAACAGGCAAACAGACGGGAAGACGGACATGGCTATATCGACTCCACTATTGATCCTGATCAAGAATATATATACTTTATGATGTATCCGATGTATATTCTACTTCTGCAAGGGGATAAAAACAGATACTGAGCTATTTCGGAAGGGTCACAAAAAAAGATCCCCAAGGTAAGGCTCTTGAGTCTAGGAACGTAGTTGTTGTTGTTGCAGCCAAAGCTTCAAAGCTATTTTTTTTTATGACAGTGAAATCATAGTCTGTCAATAAGAAAATGTTAGGTATGTTTTTTTGACTAAAGCAACAAATATATTTATAGTATTGTGATACAGTTCTGTAGGGTTTAGCCAAGCAAATATTTTTTTAAATCACTCAACGTTCTTTTTGTCATTGTCCTTTACAATTTCAGGGTATTCCAATTTAACACCAGGCTCACATGTGAAGATAGGACAGCAATAAGGAAACGAAGCGGTTTTATTTGTCTTTTGAGTGTCCAATTTACATTTGTCGTTCGCCAGTGGCAATGGGCCGCAATCTTCAACTAGTTCCAAAAGCCTAAAAATAGGTTAGCGATATTACATATATCTTGTTTATCTATGCTATCGTAAAGATAAAATAAAATATTACTTTGTTTCATTTTCCTCATTTTGTACGCAAGTAGATCGCCCGCAGAAAGGAGTCAAGTCCCAGGACTTTCCTGGCTCAACAGTAGCGCAACGAGTGGAAGCAAAGCACATCGCCGGAAAATCTAAAAATTGAAAGCTCATTCAATTAATTTTCTTTAAATACGTATACGTTATAATATATATATTAATGTATATTTGCAAGTAGCCAGTTATGGTGTTGACCGTTAGCGAAATAAATAAATTAATAATATAACTCGGTCGACAAAATCGTATTATTATTGTTATTCCCTTTTCAAATAACCCACCAGTAAGGGTCACTGATGTCTAGAAAAAAAAATTCTATAAATTCCATTCTTCGACGTAAAAGGCTGCAGATAAGTAAGTATAAGTATGCAGATATGCTTATATACGTCTATATTAACACAATTTAATGCCCATAGGGCTGCACCAAAAACACTGTCGGCCTGTGTTATTTGCTTATATCTTTTTAATGAATTGTCAAATTTTAAAATTTTGCAGCCAAGTGGCATTAATTCTTTTACAACATTTCTAAAAATGTGGGCGCCGGGCGATAGAGTGGACGTGGCGCTCGGCTAAATCAAACTTGCGCTAGAACATATTTGGTAAATAGCAACTTTCTAGCTTTTGTAGTTTCCGAGATCTCAGCGCTCTCACGGACATCCTGATTAAGAATAATTAGGCTTTATTAGCTTTATTAGCTTTCTATCGGTAAAGCATAGACTCTTAGCTCTAAAATAAACCAACAAAATAATTATTTTGGTATTAAAATCTAAAAATATTTTTTTTTAGTTCCAAGAAACGACATTTGGAAAAAGGAGTTTCTAAGTTGGAACACTCTTAAAAATCAATAAAATGAATACCAAACGTATTTCATATATCATATTGCTCCCATAGGAAGGATCAAAGAAAAACGTCCATAAATTCTAGCTTTGGTGTTTTTTAAAATAATACCTTCTACTTTTGGGAATACTACTTTTTAAATATTTCTGAATTTTGAATAAAATTTTAAGAAAATCGGATGACTATATCATATAGCTGCCATAGGAACGGTCGGAAAATTAAATGGAAATTAATAGGAAAAAATTTACATCTTTGTTGACTTTTATTACATTATCGTCTCCTCTGGGATATGGCTTTTCTTTAACATTTCAAAATTTCGTATTAAATTTATAAAAAATTCGGACGGCTATATTATATAGCTGCCATAGGAAGGATCAAAAAATGAATGCCAAAGTAATACGAAAGCAGCTAAAATTTGGATTGTTGTAACACATACGCAAATTAATTTAAATTTAATGTTTTTGTAAATGAATAGGAATGATCTGCAAGGGTATATAAGCTTCGGCTGGCCGAAGCTAGCTCGCTTTCTTGTTTCTAATTAACTTTTAATTACGTTTTTTTTTTATTACAAAATAATTTTTTTCTGTCCTTCCGGTTTTTATTTTTAAAGATACTTTGGGGTATATTTAAAAATAAAAACGATTTAAAATCATGTAAGTGTAAAAGTAACAAAATAAAATCGTGTTTATTATTTCTTTCATAACTGTACGTATGTGAATGTAAGCAAGCACTTAAGAGAAACTCGACCTTGGGTTTAAAATCTGGAATAGATCACGAATAGTTTAAAGCTTTTTTACATAACATCAACTTGTCCAATTAAAGATACAATCTTTTTTGCTTTAAATAAATAAAATCTTAACCTGTAGAAACACTTTCAACTTATTCCATATATGTACATATGTATGTATCTTATCGTATGTTGTACACATCTAAAAATCAATTTATAATTACTATACGTACTACATTTAATAATTTATACATATACGTACCTCTCAAAACATCAGCAGGAATAAGACGTTTGAAAATTCGAATTTCACCAACATTGGCAGCTTCATCATTAGTAATTTTTTGGTCAGCCTCAATATAAAAAGGAGCTATTATAGTTGTTAAAATGAAGGGCAAAATAGCAAAATGAAAATGAAATCCCATTTTAAAGATTGTGATCTGGGTTGCAGCCTTTTAAAATGATACAAATTTTTAAAAAACCTTTGTCACGAGTTATAAATAAAAGTAATGAACACAATTGGAATCAACCAGTCTGCATGTAGCGAAAGTTCACAATAAATGAAAACCACTGGCCAGACAAACCTATACTTATGGAGAGTTCATACATATATGCAGCCGCTACCTGAATCGAAGCTTTTGTGCTGGATTGAATACGGCTTTGAAAGTTGTTACACTACAAATAAAAAAACAGAGACAAGCTTTGTGCTTTGGCCCGGTTTCAATCAGCTTAGACTTATAGTGACATATCAACTACCATACATACATACTATATTAGAGAACTGTATATATATGTTTGCTTAACTCTTAATAAATGTACAACATATTAAATATTATGGTTCAATTGTCCGTAGCACTTTCCTACTGATCTAAAGCAAACGGAGAAGATCGTCTTGCGAGGTTATAAAAGTGGGGTAAGGATAGTATAAAAGTTTAATTGGACTTTGGAATACAATTTATATCTTGGTGTTCTTTTGGCTATAACTGTCTTTGCAACAAACTTAGGGATACACCGAGAAAAAAACCGTTGTCAACGTTCTTGATTTCAGTAATTTCATGCTCAAAAGTGAGCCAAGAACGGTTTTACTAAAATCAAGAAGAGGTGTTTTTTTTGTTTGAGAGCACTTTTTTGAAAATAAGTATTTCGGAAACTATAAGACCTACAGATTTGGGGTTTTAGATTTAGATTTCATCGCTTCCGATTTAGCACAAGTTTGTCATGCGATTGTTGCCCGTCCAACAACAATTCCTAATAATATATTCTTTTGGGCCTATGCAGTGCAAATGCATTTCCCTAAAAAGTCCCAAAACGCCAAGAACAGAAAATATTGTATTGTAATTATTGTTTAGCTCTTATAGTTTCCGAGATCACAGCGTTCACACAGACTGACGGACAGACGGAAATAAGAGAGAGAAATAAGACCCATCGGAATGAGACTGGTGTCATCGGAAAGGCTGTTCTTTTAGCCTTAGGTGAGTACTAATCTCAATCAAAAAGGCACCGAAACGAAAATTCCTATACAAAATTGACAGCTGAAAAATTTCTCCACAAAAATATTTGTATATCTTTTCGTCGGAGAGTACTCAGTTTGTTAGATTTGTCTCCAAAAACTGTTTGAAATTTTCCCTTCTGTCAATATTTGTGAAACGTGTGGATCTTGTTTTTTTCTCTGGTTAAAATTATATATTACGTTTTTTTTTCTATAGTCCGGGAAACTATATAACTTCCGATTGCATAAATTACACTATGCAGCATCAAAAATGTACCTATATTTTTGGATTCGTTACGAATTCCCAAGTTAAACTGCGTTTTCCAAAAAGTTCCCCGACGCAAGGATTCTTAGCAAAAGGACCTCAAAGTTCGAAAAATGCTGAAATTGGCCAACTTTCCAGAGATCTCAGAGGCAAACGGATGCATGGTTTGATTCGATGTTAAAGTTTTTTAAAAGATACACTCTTTATCTTTCAAACCCCATACTTAGAATAATTTTAGGATTTTTTTTTCAATAATAATACTTTGTAGGGTCGGAAACGTCTCCTTCACTGCGTTGCAAACTTCTGACTAAAATCATAATACCCATAATCATAAAGGTATACAAATTTTTACGTTCCACAAGCTCGAAATAATAGACATTTCAGTCAAAACAAGAAAGGAAGCTAGCTTCGGCCAGCCGAAGCTTATATACCCTTGCAGATCATTCCTATTCATTTACAAAAACATTAAATTTAAATTAACTTTCGAATATGTTACAACAAACCTAATTTTAGCTGTTTTCGTATTATTTTGGCATTAATTTTTGATCCTTCCTATGGTAGCTATATAATATCAAACAAAAACACCTCTTAACGAGGTAAAAAAAATAGTGACGACCGCACCTTCAACATACAAAAGATCTGATATCATATTTTGTGACGAAAAATAATTTTACATTCGAAAATATAAAAACACTTCCTAAAATTTACTCATTCGGCCCGCTTCAGACAAATTTATAAGATTTTACCCACACGAACATTTTCAATTGTAGCGTGCCGAAAAAGTAAATTTTAGAAAGTGTTTTTATATTTTCGAATGTAAAATTATTTTTCGTCACAAAATATGATATCAGATCTTTTGTATGTTGAAGGTGCGGTCGTCACTATTTTTTTTACCTCGTTAAGAGGTGTTTTTGTTTGATATCAGAAGTTTTTAAAGGGACAATTTATACCCTGGGTTTAATTTACATATTAGTATACCTCATACCATGACCAAAAGTCATCCCCATATAACTTAGTTATTAAAAAACTAGAGCACATAAGATTGACCCCTGATCTTAGCTGAACGCCGCCTGATATATTGCAAGCACTGTAGCGCCATTTCCAGTCGGCACCCTCGAGGAGGGTTCAGTATGAGGATTTTCGCCAACCAAAAAATATATGTATTCACTGCCCAATTAGCATTCAAAAAATACCTTAAAGATACCCATAATTTTCTGAAACTTTTAAATTATCTTTCAACATAAAACAGTATATACACATCTTTGCTGTTACGTGGCCAAGAACATTTAGAGATTGTTGTATCATTAGCTTTGTAAAATGTTCCATTTTTTCTTAAAACTGATGTATAATGTCCTTCATTTAATGCATTTCCATGGTGAAATATGGCACTTGATAAAACAAATCTTTTATTTTCAAATCTAAGCTCACTTTGTGAAGCGTTTGTTAAATTAAAATTTGTTATTTTTCTATTCGCTGCATCGACTAAACTAAGAGAGAACACAAGCACGCGCCCTAAATTTTCTAATAAGGACCGACATTGTAAATAGTTTCCGCAATGTGCACACTCGCTATCTTCAATATTTTTCCAATTACCATAATTAAATGATATTAATTCATTCATTGAGCATTTTCTATCTATAGGAACAGAAAGTTGAGCAATTACGTTTTCTGTTATTTGAACATTTGGCCTATAATCGCAGTTAGAGCATTTTAAAGATTCCACAAGTTTATGTACACATAATTGTTTTATTCGAGCTAGTGATTGCCAGTCTAATAGTTGTCGCAAAAAATCTCCGCTGTCCTGCTGTTCTACGTTGTCAAAAATTCTCGATCGTAAATCTGAAATATTAATGTTTGTCCCCATCATTAAAGGGTTTGTATAATTCAAAAGTGATGATTTTAAAATGTTACAATTTTGATCATTTAATACTGATTCCTTTATCAATCTAATATTTATAAGGCATTGAAATGCAGAGTTCGCATAACAAGCATTGTTTGTGTTTTCCATACCACGTATATTATGAGAAATTGCGTTATTATCATTTTTTTTGCTTGTTATATTCTTTTCTAATACAGACGGCTCAATGATAGCTGCTCTTTGCCGCCTTAAATATATGTTTTTATCAGAACAATTTTTATTTTTTTTAGAATTACCAACCAAATGTGGTAGATCTTTTCTATATTTACTTCTTAATCGATTGTATTCTATAATAGCACCATTATTTGTCTTTATGCTTTTCGGATTAAGGTTGAGAATATGTAGACCGGAAAGGGTTTTCAAACGAGATAAAGCAACATAAGTTTGACCATTTGCGAATATACTGTCACCAATATCAACAACTCCGGAGGTGATTGTTAGCCCTTGGCTTTTATGAATGGTTATTGCATACGCCAAGCATATTGGAAATTGTTTTCGAACTATATAAACGTTATTATTTAGTTGAAACTTTGATTCGATGCGTTCAATTTCAAATTCATTTTCCTCGAATTGGATAGTCAACTTTACAACACTTTTAAAAGTACGGGCGTTTACGATACTCACCGTTTCATGCAGCTTCTTTATTATCCCTATAGATCCATTAACTAATCCGGATGCAACATCTAGATTTCTAAGTAACATGATTTTTGCTCCTTTTTTAACTTCTATTGTATCTGCCAAATTAGCAGTTTCTGAGCATTTACCTTTCTTTTTCAGTTTTTCCAGGGATTTAGCTGCTTTAGCTTTCTGAATGGCAGTCTTAGCTTCGATTAAGTCTTCAGCGGTGAGCAATATTTTTTCTGAAGGAATTATTTCCAACATTCCTTCGTTTAACTTTGAGCATTGTTCCCTTGTAGGAAATAAACATATTGTATGTGCAGGCAACTTTCTAATGTATTCGATGAGTTCGGAAAGACATGTTTCAATTGTATCGCTATTTAATTTAGTTTCTCGTTTAGATAAAAGCTGATAATCTTTCTCATCTAAAATGCCTAACCTTAAATGTGCTAAGGTATTTGAAAAATATTTCGCATAATCGTAAATTTATATATTGCAATGTTACATTCGAAACCATAGAAATTTCATCAATTATAATTAGGCATACATTTTTAAGGTTATCTCGCATTAATTTTAATTTTGCATTGCTTAGTTGCGTATATTTGGCTATTCCTCCATGCTCAACGGGCAAATTTAACAATCTATGTATAGTTAGGCCATTTACATTACGAGCTGCAATTCCAGTAGGACCAGCCACAACGACCTGTTCTCCAAGGCTTTTTATAATAAATTTTCTTAGTACATTAATTAAAAAAGATTTTCCAGTGCCTCCAACTCCAGAAACGAATTTACGTAACACATTTTTTGGAGATAGTCTCGGATTTTTCAATGTCTTATTTTCAATCTCTGCTTTCCATGTTATACAATATTCAGATACAGTAGTGATAATTTCGTCAAATATTCTCTTCTGATCAATGTTAAGCAGATTAATCTCGTCAGAAATTGATACATTTTTCTCATTTAAAGCTAGATTATCCATTTCATTTAATTCGTTTTCTAACAATACTTCGAATCCAACAATATTTTCACACTCATCATCATCTCGATTTGAATTTTCATTTTCCATAGCATCAGCTACTCTTGCTAAGTCATTTTCAAATTCTTCGCGTATTTTAAGTAACTCTTCTAATTTATCGTGGTAACGCATGGATTCTACCAACTCATCTTTACATATTGCAAACGCACCCAAATATGTTTCTAAGCCGCATTTAAGATCGTCTATATTACGCCAAGGCTTAAAGAAAATTAGAAGACCATAGTAATAGCTTTATTTATTTATTTATTTATTTATTTATTTATTTATTTATTTATTTATTTATTTATTTATTTATTTATTTATTTATTCATTTATTTATTTATTTATTTATTTATTTATTTATTTATTTATTTATTTATTTATTTATTTATTTATTTATTTATTTATTTATTTATTTATTTATTTATTTATTTATTTATTTATTTATTTATTTATTTATTTATTTATTTATTTATTTATTTATTTATTTATTTATTTATTTATTTATTTATTTATTTATTTATTTATTTATTTATTTATTTATTTATTTATTTATTTATTTATTTATTTATTTATTTATTTATTTATTTATTTATTTATTTATTTATTTATTTATTTATTTATTTATTTATTTATTTATTTATTTATTTATTTATTTATTTATTTATTTATTTATTTATTTATTTATTTATTTATTTATTTATTTATTTATTTATTTATTTATTTATTTATTTATTTATTTATTTATTTATTTATTTATTTATTTATTTATTTATTTATTTATTTATTTATTTATTTATTTATTTATTTATTTATTTATTTATTTATTTATTTATTTATTTATTTATTTATTTATTTATTTATTTATTTATTTATTTATTTATTTATTTATTTATTTATTTATTTATTTATTTATTTATTTATTTATTTATTTATTTATTTATTTATTTATTTATTTATTTATTTATTTATTTATTTATTTATTTATTTATTTATTTATTTATTTATTTATTTATTTATTTATTTATTTATTTATTTATTTATTTATTTATTTATTTATTTATTTATTTATTTATTTATTTATTTATTTATTTATTTATTTATTTATTTATTTATTTATTTATTTATTTATTTATTTATTTATTTATTTATTTATTTATTTATTTATTTATTTATTTATTTATTTATTTATTTATTTATTTATTTATTTATTTATTTATTTATTTATTTATTTATTTATTTATTTATTTATTTATTTATTTATTTATTTATTTATTTATTTATTTATTTATTTATTTATTTATTTATTTATTTATTTATTTATTTATTTATTTATTTATTTATTTATTTATTTATTTATTTATTTATTTATTTATTTATTTATTTATTTATTTATTTATTTATTTATTTATTTATTTATTTATTTATTTATTTATTTATTTATTTATTTATTTATTTATTTATTTATTTATTTATTTATTTATTTATTTATTTATTTATTTATTTATTTATTTATTTATTTATTTATTTATTTATTTATTTATTTATTTATTTATTTATTTATTTATTTATTTATTTATTTATTTATTTATTTATTTATTTATTTATTTATTTATTTATTTATTTATTTATTTATTTATTTATTTATTTATTTATTTATTTATTTATTTATTTATTTATTTATTTATTTATTTATTTATTTATTTATTTATTTATTTATTTATTTATTTATTTATTTATTTATTTATTTATTTATTTATTTATTTATTTATTTATTTATTTATTTATTTATTTATTTATTTATTTATTTATTTATTTATTTATTTATTTATTTATTTATTTATTTATTTATTTATTTATTTATTTATTTATTTATTTATTTATTTATTTATTTATTTATTTATTTATTTATTTATTTATTTATTTATTTATTTATTTATTTATTTATTTATTTATTTATTTATTTATTTATTTATTTATTTATTTATTTATTTATTTATTTATTTATTTATTTATTTATTTATTTATTTATTTATTTATTTATTTATTTATTTATTTATTTATTTATTTATTTATTTATTTATTTATTTATTTATTTATTTATTTATTTATTTATTTATTTATTTATTTATTTATTTATTTATTTATTTATTTATTTATTTATTTATTTATTTATTTATTTATTTATTTATTTATTTATTTATTTATTTATTTATTTATTTATTTATTTATTTATTTATTTATTTATTTATTTATTTATTTATTTATTTATTTATTTATTTATTTATTTATTTATTTATTTATTTATTTATTTATTTATTTATTTATTTATTTATTTATTTATTTATTTATTTATTTATTTATTTATTTATTTATTTATTTATTTATTTATTTATTTATTTATTTATTTATTTATTTATTTATTTATTTATTTATTTATTTATTTATTTATTTATTTATTTATTTATTTATTTATTTATTTATTTATTTATTTATTTATTTATTTATTTATTTATTTATTTATTTATTTATTTATTTATTTATTTATTTATTTATTTATTTATTTATTTATTTATTTATTTATTTATTTATTTATTTATTTATTTATTTATTTATTTATTTATTTATTTATTTATTTATTTATTTATTTATTTATTTATTTATTTATTTATTTATTTATTTATTTATTTATTTATTTATTTATTTATTTATTTTTGTATTTATTTACTTATAGAATTGTATATTGGAACAGTTTAAAACAATTTTAACTATTCCCTGACCCTAAAATACAGTTTGGATACGCACATACTAAATTCAATGCTTAGGCAGCGTTAGTTGTTCGAGCCGGCAAAAGTGGCTATTTTCGTATAAAAATAACTTTTAAACGTGACTTTTTACAGTAATGTGTTATATACCAAAATTTAGGGAATCTCAAGGGCTATACAGTTTAAAGTTGTAAGGAAAATCGTTAGAGCCGTTTTTGAGAAAATTAAAAAAAAGCTGTTCTTTTGTTCATATCTTTTTAACTATTACATTTACACAAATTGCATATGAAGGCCATTTATAGCATTTAAAAATACCTTTCAAACGAGATGCAGCACAACTCTGTAGCTTTAGTAGTATAGAAGTTACGGCTTTCCGAATTTTAGCTATTTATAGCTGTTTTCCCGCTAAACTAGCGAGTTTTTCCAAAAGTGGTAGAACAAAAGTTTTTTATATCGATGTGATGAACGTCATATTAAATTTTCAAAACTTAAGAAACATATTTTGGACAAACTGACAAACTGACAAACAGAATTAAATTTTCATTTTGGGAAGAAGAAGAAAATCGTATTTTGGCTATAACTTTTGAACGGAGCGTCGGATTTTATCATATGACCCCTCATTCGACGGGTATTTTCAATAGGAACACAACTAAAACATTGCGAGGGGGCATTTATCCCCACCGGCCCCAACAACTCCAAATTTCGAAATTTTAACTTTTTCACTTTCACCGCTCTCTTTCCCAAGCCAATTGATTTTCTTAAAGTCTTGGTATGCAATCCTTTAAGTTTTTGCAATACCTTTCGATTGGTGTATCACTCATTATGATCGGACCATCACAGCAGATTTTCAATTCTGCGGCTATATATAGTAGTCGCCTTCGCACACTCTCCTTGTGCGCTTCGTCACTACATGGACTGCCGTCCATAGTGATATTGTATAACATGGAAAGCAGAGATTGAAAATAAGACATTGAAAAATCCGAGACTATCTCCAAAAAATGTGTTACGTAAATTCGTTTCTGGAGTTGGAGGCACTGGAAAATCTTTTTTAATTAATGTACTAAGAAAATTTATTATAAAAAGCCTTGGAGAACAGGTCGTTGTGGCTGGTCCTACTGGAATTGCAGCTCGTAATGTAAATGGCCTAACTATACATAGATTGTTAAATTTGCCCGTTGAGCATGGAGGAATAGCCAAATATACGCAACTAAGCAATGCAAAATTAAAATTAATGCGAGATAACCTTAAAAATGTATGCCTAATTATAATTGATGAAATTTCTTTGGTTTCGAATGTAACATTGCAATATATAAATTTACGATTATGCGAAATATTTGATACTTTAGAACACCCAGATGGCTGGTTTGGAAGAGTAAATATTTTATTTCTTGGAGATTTATTGCAACTAGATCCAGTAAACGAACCTTCTCCATTTGTTAATATGACTAAAGACCCTACAAATTTATGGGTCAAGTTATTTTCTTATGATGAGCTAACACAAAATGTCAGACAACAATCAGATCAAGATTTTTCAAATACCTTAGCACATTTAAGGTTAGGCATTTTAGATGAGAAAGATTATCAGCTTTTATCTAAACGAGAAACTAAATTAAATAGCGATACAATTGAAACGTGTCTTTCCGAACTCATCGAATACATTAGAAAGTTGCCTGCACATACAATATGTTTATTTCCTACAAGGGAACAATGCTCAAAGTTAAACGAAGGAATGTTGGAAATAATTCCTTCAGAAAAAATATTGCTCACCGCTGAAGACTTAATCGAAGCTAAGACTGCCATTCAGAAAGCTAAAGCAGCTAAATCCCTGGAAAAACTGAAAAAGAAAGGTAAATGCTCAGAAACTGCTAATTTGGCAGATACAATAGAAGTTAAAAAAGGAGCAAAAATCATGTTACTTAGAAATCTAGATGTTGCATCCGGATTAGTTAATGGATCTATAGGGATAATAAAGAAGCTGCATGAAACGGTGAGTATCGTAAACGCCCGTACTTTTAAAAGTGTTGTAAAGTTGACTATCCAATTCGAGGAAAATGAATTTGAAATTGAACGCATCGAATCAAAGTTTCAACTAAATAATAACGTTTATATAGTTCGAAAACAATTTCCAATATGCTTGGCGTATGCAATAACCATTCATAAAAGCCAAGGGCTAACAATCACCTCCGGAGTTGTTGATATTGGTGACAGTATATTCGCAAATGGTCAAACTTATGTTGCTTTATCTCGTTTGAAAACCCTTTCCGGTCTACATATTCTCAACCTTAATCCGAAAAGCATAAAGACAAATAATGGTGCTATTATAGAATACAATCGATTAAGACGTAAATATAGAAAAGATCTACCACATTTGGTTGGTAATTCTAAAAAAAATAAAAATTGTTCTGATAAAAACATATATTTAAGGCGGCAAAGAGCAGCTATCATTGAGCCGTCTGTATTAGAAAAGAATATAACAAGCAAAAAAAATGATAATAACGCAATTTCTCATAATATACGTGGTATGGAAAACACAAACAATGCTTGTTATGCGAACTCTGCATTTCAATGCCTTATAAATATTAGATTGATAAAGGAATCAGTATTAAATGATCAAAATTGTAACATTTTAAAATCATCATTTTTGAATTATACAAACCCTTTAATGATGGGGACAAACATTAATATTTCAGATTTACGATCGAGAATTTTTGACAACGTAGAACAGCAGGACAGCGGAGATTTTTTGCGACAACTATTAGACTGGCAATCACTAGCTCGAATAAAACAATTATGTGTACATAAACTTGTGGAATCTTTAAAATGCTCTAACTGCGATTATAGGCCAAATGTTCAAATAACAGAAAACGTAATTGCTCAACTTTCTGTTCCTATAGATAGAAAATGCTCAATGAATGAATTAATATCATTTAATTATGGTAATTGGAAAAATATTGAAGATAGCGAGTGTGCACATTGCGGAAACTATTTACAATGTCGGTCCTTATTAGAAAATTTAGGGCGCGTGCTTGTGTTCTCTCTTAGTTTAGTCGATGCAGCGAATAGAAAAATAACAAATTTTAATTTAACAAACGCTTCACAAAGTGAGCTTAGATTTGAAAATAAAAGATTTGTTTTATCAAGTGCCATATTTCACCATGGAAATGCATTAAATGAAGGACATTATACATCAGTTTTAAGAAAAAATGGAACATTTTACAAAGCTAATGATACAACAATCTCTAAATGTTCTTGGCCACGTAACAGCAAAGATGTGTATATACTGTTTTATGTTGAAAGATAATTTAAAAGTTTCAGAAAATTATGGGTATCTTTAAGGTATTTTTTGAATGCTAATTGGGCAGTGAATACATATATTTTTTGGTTGGCGAAAATCCTCATACTGAACCCTCCTCGAGGGTGCCGACTGGAAATGGCGCTACAGTGCTTGCAATATATCAGGCGGCGTTCAGCTAAGATCAGGGGTCAATCCTATGTGCTCTAGTTTTTTAATAACTAAGTTATATGGGGATGACTTTTGGTCATGGTATGAGGTTTACTAATATGTAAATTAAACCCAGGGTATAAATTGTCCCTTTAAAAACTTCTGATATCAAACAAAAACACCTCTTAACGAGGTAAAAAAAATAGTGACGACCGCACCTTCAACATACAAAAGATCTGATATCATATTTTGTGACGAAAAATAATTTTACATTCGAAAATATAAAAACACTTTCTAAAATTTACCTTTTCGGCACGCTACAATTGAAAATGTTCGTGTGGGTAAAATCTTATAAATTTGTCTGAAGCGGGCCGAATGAGTAAATTTTAGGAAGTGTTTTTATATTTTCGAATGTAAAATTATTTTTCGTCACAAAATATGATATCAGATCTTTTGTATGTTGAAGGTGCGGTCGTCACTATTTTTTTTACCTCGTTAAGAGGTGTTTTTGTTTGATATAAAAATAGCACAATTTTTTGAAGGTCGTAACATCTGTACTACTAAAGCTACAATCTTCCACTATACCTCGATTTAAAGGTATTTTGAATACAACAAACTACCTTATAAACGTAATTTGCCTAAATACAATATTTTAGTAGTTATGACAAAACAAAATTAAAAAAAAATTGTATAGCTTTTTATAGCTTTTTGCACGCTGCAATAGAAAATGCCTGTGAAAGGAAAAGGGATGGAATAGTTTGCTAGTTGGTAAACCAAGGAGGCCTGTTTTGCTTTGGAGGAAGCCTATCAGAAACGCATTCATTAAAAAAAGTATTTAACACTGCATAAAATAGTTCAGTGGCGCTTTCAATATCCATAAAATTGTACAAGTCTGTCCAATTATATTGAGAGATCGTATCTTTAAGGGCCGGTTTCTCGAGTGCCGGATAACATTTATCGAACAGAAAAAGTTCCTGCTAAGCGATTTTGGCTTTCTCGAGCCAAAATGTGAGAGCTAACTTTGACAGGGACTTGGACTCCCTGCTAGGCGTTTTCGGCTCGATAGAATGACAGCTGATTTCCCAAAGCCAACTAAGAAGAAACAAAATCACAGCTGACTTTGCCTTTGAATTATACCCAAACATCTGTTTAAATAATCAAAGCACGCCATTTTTTGCGCTTTACAACACAATTATGTGCGTTAACAGCACTCTCTAATTGCTTCTCGATCAGATAAATTAAAGGCTTCGAGAAAACCGATTTGCTTTTACGATAAGTTTATCTGGTGATTATCTTTTTCGAACAGATAGCTATCAGGGACATTAGCCGGCACTCGAGAAACCGGCCCTAAGTTTATTATAGTCACATTTACGAAAATATCTTATTTTAGTAGGAGAAACTAAAGGAGAGGGGATATCAACGCAGGGGAGGCCAATTACACTGTGCAGCATTTTTAGTGCTTTTTAAATTTACCTCGATGCTATATTTTTGGATTCGTTACGAATTCCCAAGTTAAACTGCGTTTTCCAAAAAGTTCCCCGACGCAAGGATTCTTAGCAAAAGGACCTCAAAGTTCGAAAAATGCTGAAATTGGCCAACTTTCCAGAGATCTCAGAGGCAAACGGATGCATGGTTTGATTCAATGTTAAAGTTTTTTAAAAGATACACTCTTTATCTTTCAAACCCCATACTTAGAATTATTTTAGGATTTTTTTTTAAGGCAGAAACAAATTCTAGAAAACATAGTCAAAAAACATAAAAGTATACAGATGCGGTCAAAATAGTAGTAGTGTTGCCGCCCTGTGTATTTAAAAGTTTGTTGTTGTAATTGATCTTTTCCTGGTAATATTGTATTGATTATACTTTTACTATTAGACTAATTAGATAAAAAAAGTTACATCAAACTTTTAAAAACACAGGGTGGCAACACTACTACTATTTTGACCGCAGCTGTATACTTTTATGTTTTTTGACTATGTTTTCTAGAATTTGTTTCTGCCTTAAAAAAAAATCCTAAAATTATTCTAAGTATGGGGTTTGAAAGATAAAGAGTGTATCTTTTAAAAAACTTTAACATCGAATCAAACCATGCATCCGTTTGCCTCTGAGATCTCTGGAAAGTTGGCCAATTTCAGCATTTTTCGAACTTTGAGGTCCTTTTGCTAAGAATCCTTGCGTCGGGGAACTTTTTGGAAAACGCAGTTTAACTTGGGAATTCGTAACGAATCCAAAAATATTGCATCCATCGAGGTAAATTTTTGATGCTGCATAGTGTTATCAATTCCAATGTTGGATGATATCGGTCTTCAGGTACAACAAGAGCGTCAATTCTAGGTACCGTGACTTCAGACGGATCTGTAACAAACACAAGATCTAATTGTCTACTTAATGAATTCTGTGTAAATCTTATTTGCTATAACGACGATTCTAAAAGGCCATCCACAAAGTCAGGAAAGGTTAAAAGTATAGCGACAAGTGAGTCAGTAGGAGGAGACCAAGAAATATCATTGAGATTGAAATCACCCAAATCGATCAAATGGGGCCTGTTGGCAAGACGGGATAGAACAGATTTTATTGCAGACATACACCAAAAACTTTCAGAAAGTAGTACATTAAACACATCAGGCGGAGCTAATATTTTAAAAGAAGATATCCTACGGGCGTATGAAATTCGAAATAGTTCAACAGCAATGTCCTCGGCTATTGGTGCTCATTAAGCTGATACCTGTGGGTACGGGACTGTTGCCTTCATTCCCACATATTTTGAATTTAGCTACTAAATTTAGAAGCTTATCCAACAGTTTCGAGTATCGATCGTTAGAGCGGCCCACGTAGCCATCCAGATCAGCTTTAATTTTCGCACACGGCGGACAGGTCCAAGTCAACTTGACAAGCAAATTAATATAATCCATTAACCTTGCCAATAAGTCCTATAATTTGGGGTGGAAATAAAAGGATCAGTAGGTTAAGATCCATTTTTCTAATTATTTTAATTAAATATTATAAGCTAAGCTTATTTGATAAACAAACACAAGACACTTGCAAAAAATCACTAAATAAAATAAAAACTCAGAGCACAAAAGTAAACACAACCGGTCACAAGCGACGCTTAATTACAAATAAATATAATTATAAATTATTTTTCAATTACCAATTTTTTTTTAGTCCCCGGTTCAAAATATATGATTTTCGTTGACTGAAGATTTGATTGGTTAAGGTTATATTGTATTCGTGCAAAAGTATGTAACAGGGAGAAGCGACTCCGACCCTATAAAGTATATATATTCTTGATCAAGATCACTATTCGAGTCGAACTACCCATGTCCGTCTGTCCGTCCGTATGAACGCCGAGATCTCGGAAACTATAAAAGCTAAAAGATTGACATTTTGCATGCATTCTGTTGGAGTTCCTACGCAGCGCAAGTTTGTTTCAGCAGAAAGCCACACCCCCTCTAACACCGACAATCGCCTTAAACAATTTTTAAAGAAGTCTGGCGCCCACACCTTGAAAGATATCGGAAAAGTAAAAAAACAGTTTTATTGTTTTTATCAATACCTATCGAAATGTATAATTTTTCAAATCGGACCATTAAAAAGTTATGCGCGATCAAAGTAGGTGATAGTCGGGGCACCCATTCCATCTTGTTTTGTTTGCAAATGGAGGGTCCTAGCTTACATGCTCAATGACTCCCAGCATAAAAAATGCAATCGCCAATATATGGCGCCCAGCAATCTCGAAAACATTGGGCTCTTACTGCTTGCATATCTCCATCGCACTCCCTCCAGCTGAGTAACGGGTATCTAAATCCTGAAAAATTATGGTCATTCAGAGTACTTTAATTTTTACATGCGGTGATTTAATTATATGATGAACTCATTTTCACGATTTAGTGGGTAATTCGTTATGATATATTGCTAAATTGCAAATTGAATTTAAAGGATATTGATATTAAAAAATTATACTTACCGTTTTGAAAATTATTGATAAAAGTAAAAATAAAAAACATTGCAGAAATTTTCTTTCAGCGCGGATATTTTATAAGTTTATATATATTAATTAAATTAGAATACATAGAATATAATAAGAACTTCCAGGTTGTAAATTCAGTCCAATAAAACATCACTAAATTGTGCTTGTTTCTTTATTTATGTAATTGTGCTAAAATGAAAGAAATTTAAAAACACTGAGAGACAGGCACAGTCGATTATTAATGCTACAGTTTTTTCTTATGGGATTTATTAATTTTTCGGCGTTTTAAAATCATATCATATAGAGCGTCCAGACCTTCTTGAAGTCCCTCGCCAGTTATAGCACAGGTTGGTTGTATATACCAACCCCTAAATTGTATGGAGTTGGAAGAGGCCCTGTTGTTATGTTTTTTGTTATGAAAACAGTTCTTAACGTCTCGCTGATTTTTTTGGTCCAATGCATCAGGATTTTTGTAAGAATGAGAATACATTAATGTTGGCAACGCTCCTCCGCATAACATGGGTTTTTGGTCGTTACTTTCAAGAGCAGGTTTAATGTGAATCATTGATGAATGTAAATGACTCGCTTTTTGTTCTGGTAACGAGGTTTCTGTAATACTTTGGTTTGACACGCTACACCCGATTAAGTTGATTGTGGAAGAAGATTCGGAACTATTTAGCATTGATATATTCGGCACTGGGTTATATAGCTCGTTCAGTCCTAAAAGTTTTTCCAGCTCCATTGCTCCGCACGCGTTTGGAAGATCTTGCTTATTTGCTAATATCAGCACGGGAACACCCTTTCGAATTCGAAAAAATTAAAGGGATACGTTTTGTAATATTTTATAAATATATAGTTTGGTGGCCTTATGTAATCCTTGTATATTAGATAAAACGTTACGTTTTGTAATATTTAATAAATATATAGTTTTGGTGTTTGTATATTAGAAAAAAGGAAACCGCTGACACAATCGGGTTGTATGTTTGTACAATTTGGTTGTATGGAGTTTGTACATTGTACTATATATTTATAATTTATACTGCATATACGGGGGTTATGGTTCTTTCTTACTTTAATGCTCAAAACCAACCTTCTTTGGTTGGACGACACTTCGTGCAACCCCCGATAATAATTGTAAATGGTTGTATATGAGTAATAGCATGGCAATATCGTATAGGTGTGGACTGGTTGTTCTATGCAAGCCCACAACAAGAGATAACGCTATCAGATACCCGTTACTCAGGTAAAGGCAGTGCGAGGGAGGTGGAGATAAGCAATCGTCAAAGCAACTGGCGCCATCTATGGGCTGTTTATTTTTTGGTCAAAACTTTTAAATGGATTGCGCGATTTAAAAATTGAATTGAAAATCTTCTACATTTTGGGTATAACAAACTTGCGCTGGGTAGGAAGCCAAAGAATATGAGTGATTAGTCCCAACACTCTAGCTTTTGTAGTTCCCGAGAATTTCTGCGTTCATACAGACAGCCAGACGGACATGGCTACCTCGACTCGGCTAGTGATCCTGATCAAGAATATATATACTTTATAGGGTCGGATCGGGTATAGCTTCGGCTGGCCGAAGCTAGCTTCCTCTCTTTTTTTTGTGAGTGTAGACCGTGTTCTACAGTGTACGGAAGCGACATATGAGCAGAACCATTCCCTATGCTCACTTAATAGGACGCTGCTGTTATAGATATATAAAACGAGGATCAGCGACTTCATTTTTTAAATATCTTCAAATGTTTAAGATACTTACCTGATTATCAGGACATTTAGCAGTGCGCATTAACTCCATTTTTGCTTCTTCCATTCGTTCTGTGTCGACCGAATCAATAACAAACAAAATACCATCGGTGCAGCTAAAAGCAACTTAGATAACTACATTGTAACATAATTTAAAATAATTTGATATATTATACCGTGTATAACTTCTCCAAAGTGGTCTTAGTTTTTCTTGTCCTCCTACATCCCAAACTAGAAAATGAACTCCTTTTGCCTTACCAAAAGTGCCTTGTACCTTAGACATATAACGTCGATTAATACCTCAGTTCCGCCAATACACAGGTCCAAAAAAACGCAAGACTGTAAGCTACATAATCTGAAAAGGATTTAAGCTCAAGATTTTTACCCCATACTTGGAACATCGTGTTTGATTTTTAGACACTTTTTGCAGCTTAATAACAACTAAACCATTCGTTGACTAGATCCAAAGTGTTGTACTTTAATACATTAACTTTGAACAGTGTCCAATCACCAGATTGTGGGACAGCTACTTTTCTAGTTACAATGTATGTATTTTACTAACGTACATACAGTGGCGGACAAAAGTCTACAGACGACCCACTTTTTGAGAGTTTACCCACTCCTATTGTTTTTATGGCAAAAGTATTGATGCAGTTCTGTTCTTAATGCTATAAATATAGAACCAAAATTGTATTCTTATTTATAAAAAACTTTAAAAGTTACAAACAAAAAACTTAAAAAAGGCACTGACAAAAGTGTTAAGACGATTTTTTACATAGAACTTTCACAATTTTCGATCCAAAATGACCCGATTTTGCTCTATAATTTGTATGTGCAAGCCTTATGGTGGTGAAAACAATTTCCGGGGAGCATTAAACAGCAGCCAATTCTTCAGAACATACGCCGTATGCTTGAGATCATTATCCTGTTGAAGGATTCAGATGGTTCCGAAGCATTATTTGTCCACAAATGCTTTCAAATTATGTTCAAATATTGGCTAATATTGAGAACGTACCATAATACCCTCGACCAAGACCGCATTTCCTACTCCCGTGGCTGCAACTGATCTCTACACCATGACTTTCCCACCACAGTACTAACCATAATACCCTCGAACAAGACCGAATATCCTACTCCCGACGCTTCAACTGTTCCCCACACCATGACACTTCCACCGAAGTGCTTTTTAAAGATTATAAAATTAAAGACCGATTTTTAAGGGGATACGACTACAGCCCAAACCGTAAGAGCTAGAGCAGCCAAATTTTTGCACAGTATTCCATTGGAGATCTAACCGCCCACTAAGATCCGACATGTCCCCCCAGTGGCCCCAATCAGCTCCAACATTAATATTTAAAAGAACAAAATGTGGTCTATTTGATTGCTTAACTTCTAAAGTGGTTGGAATTTTTGAAAAGACCTATTTAGATTTCTAAATGAAATTTCGATATCCCCCATAATTTGGGGGCTACATTTAATGTTATCTTTTCGATTTAAAAAATCTAAACCGCTGCTCCGATTATGTTGATTTTTGGATTATTAGTTATTCTATGGCCTAAATGCTTAAGTTTAAATTTTCAAGTTTTCAGCATTTTTTAGTATTTTTAAAGAATTTATTTAGATTTTCTAAGTTATTGCGTCTCATTTTGCGGGAGCCTGCCGAGAGCGAAACCCAGAGAGCGGATGCCAAGAGAGCGACGGCCGAGAGAGCAACAGCCAAGAAAACTGATGAGGTGGATGGGGAAGTGCTATGAGGAAAGGGGAGGGGAAAGGGGCAATTTAAGTTAAAATTTGTTTTGGATTTTAAAATCTAATACTGCTGCTCCGATCAATATGATTTTCGATCAATAGTCCGTTCTGTGGATCAAATGCTTAGGTTTTTTTTTCAAAAAGTATTTTTCATTTTGTTGCAGAATTAAGAGCCCTATTTAAAGTCGGCCATGGAAGAAAATAGACAAACTTACTACATATTCTGTAAGCAAAGGCAACATCTTAAGATTCGAATTTCTGAACAAGTACGTAAGTTTGATCTGTAAGCAATCAAATACGTTACTTCTTCAGATATGTATGCATGTAGGTATGTATGTATATTTGGATATGTTTTGATTTGTATTGTGTGTGTTTCTATTTAAAAGTGGATGATGTGTTTAAATACAAATAAAATGATTACCTTCCTTTCAGCCAATGCTAAATCTTTCTAAATTATTTGTTAAGATTTTACATCGGTCCGCTTTTGATTCATTTAAAGCCACGAACAACTACTTAAATAAATATATTTTTTTGCGTCAATAGCAAAATAAACCTATCCGCACAATATAACCGCATCGTGATAGAGTTTTTAAGCAAAACTTAAACTAAAATTCTAAATTGAAACTAAATAAACAACGCTTTGCAGTTGTGTGTGTTTGAAAGTCTGCGGCCTTCAAACCATTTCATCGAACTTCTGCGCACACACAAACATACTTATCTAATACAACGAATCCGCTACACTGAAAACAAAACAAACACACATTTTAAACATGTCGACGTCATCCAACAAACGCCTACGGAAAGACACTGGAGCTGCACAAGACCGCCTGTCCGATGCCTCTTCAACAGAGCTTTTGAATCTGATGAAGGTCCGTTTTCTGGAGCAGACCGAAACAATTGCCGGCCTAGTGAAAGATGCAGAAAAGCGAATCCTCAAAAGCCTCTCGGAACGCCTGGATTCTATTGCGGGTGAGGTCAAAGAAACAGGCGCTAGGGTGTCCAACTTGGAGCGGGAGGTAGTGGAACTGCGTGCGCAACGGGATCAGCTATTCGAGCGTGTTGAACACTTGCATCGGGAGGTCGCGGACATGCGTGCAATGAGAGAGAGAGTGGGAAGCGTAGAGGCAAAACTGGCCGCTCATAACATTGCCAATAATGCGTCCGACCTACGCATCCATGGGGTCCCCTACGTGGAAGGGGAAAACTTACGATCGATGTTCCACCAACTCTGCTTCGCACTACACATGACTCCTCCGCCACGGGTGCGGGATATTTTTCGAGCCCGCAAAACACAAAAAACCAATGTCGACCCGGTTGTTATTGTTAAAATGGAAAATGTGCGAGATAAAATCACGGTGCTAAGAGTAATCGCGGCATATCGACGTGAAGCAAAAACACAACTGACCTTAAAGCTTTTGGGTTGTAACTCTGATGCGGTGGTTTACGTCAATGAGCAGTTACAGAGAGATAATTATCTGATTTTTAAAGAGGCAATGCGACTGAAAAAGATGAAGATCTTAAGCGCCGTTTTTACACGCCGTGGTCTCGTGCATGTCCGATGCAATGGGAGCGAGAGCGTACAGTGCATAGATAACTCAGATGAGCTCAAGAAGCTGGCTGCTCTTCCTCTCTCTTCTTCGCTGGCCGAAAACCATGCAGTGGACTCTGATTACGGGCCTGCTGCCTCGGAAAGCTTTCGCTCTTAAATATACTTGTATCTATGTTTGTAATGTCATAAATTTAGTGATAGATAGGGGATTTAAGTATATAAGATTTGCTTTGTTTTTGTTCTTTAAACTAATTTTTACTGCTGAGTTTGCGACCCTAAAATGTTATTATATAAACAATGACGGCTAACACAAAAGGTTCCACTGTTGGTAGCATGATAAAAATACTAAGTAATTATAAAAGGGGTCTTAAAATTGTTCACATAAATGCACAGAGCCTGTTTAAGAAAATCGATGAGTTCAGGTTACTTTTTGTTCAATCTAATGTTGATGTGATATGTGTATCTGAGACCTGGTTTACGTCTCATTTGTCTGATTTGCTGATCGGGTGTGATGGTTATGTTTTGTTTCGTTCTGACCGTGTAGGCCACGCTGGTGGTGTCGCTATATTTGTTAAGTGTACACTAAATTGTAGGGTTAAATGTAAACAACCAAGAGCAAGTGAAATTGAGTATATTTTTCTGGAAATATCGAACAAATTTATGAGAAATAAAGTTCTGGTTGGTTGTATATACCGTCCAAATCGCACAATAGACTTTGATCCTTTGATGGAGACTATAAGCGAGTTGTCTGCTGCATACGAAGACATTATTCTTGCCGGAGATTTTAACAGCAATATTTTATGCGAAAACCATTTAATAGATAACTTTGAGACGTTGGGTCTGTACGCTGTTAATAAATCTACGCCAACACACTTTAGTAACTCCTGTGATACTTTACTTGACCTTTTTTTTATTAATGACACTAGAAAGATTTTACATTATGACCAGATCTCTGCACCAGCTTTTTCTAAGCATGATCTCATTTTTTTAACCTGTGATATTACCCTTGACTATGCTGAGAAATCGTTTAGTTATAGAGATTATAAGAATATTAATTACATGGAACTTCAACGTGAATATACTGCTTGTAATTGGTGTCCTATATATCAATGTCCAAGTGTCGAGTGTCAATTAAATGTCTTAAATAATAATATACAGTATATTTTTAACAAATGCGTACCGATCAGGTCTAAAATAATCAAGCCTAGACAAAATCCCTGGTTTACTAATGAAATCAAGAAGCAACTTTATTTGCGGGATGTGGCGTATTTTAAATGGAAGCGATACAGAACCCAACATTACAGTATGCAGTACCGGGAGGCAAGATCGCGAGTCACAAAAATGATTAAGGATGCTAAGTGTGAACATTTTAATTCGAAATTTGAAAACAATCCATCAATAAAAAAAACATGGAAGGACATAAACAACTTAGGAATAGGGAAGTGTAGGCTAAGTGCTGATCACAATGTTGATGTCGAGGAACTCTGTCGTACGTTTACTCAGCTCGATGTACCTGAAGCAACTTTCAACCAGTACCTGAATAATACTACTTACTGTGATAATAGTTTTAGCTTTGTGTGCGTCGATCAAGGTGATGTTTTAGACGGTATTCTCAAAATTAAGTCAAGTGCTGAAGGTTTAGACAATGTTAACCCAAAATTCCTAAAAATTATGTTACCTTTACTCCTCCCACATATTACCAAGATTTTTAACACTGCGATTACGACCTCCACTTTTCCTTCAACATGGAAAAAAGCCAAGATAATTCCAGTACTAAAAGCAAATAAAGAGTATAGGCCAATTTCTATCCTACCATTTTTAGCAAAGGTTCTTGAAAATTTAATGTCACTACAAATTCAAAATTTTCTAGAAAAAAACTCGTTATTATCAGAAAAACAATCTGGTTTCAGAAAAAAGAGAAGCTGTGTAAGTGCAATAACGAATATCGTTGAAGACATACGTAAACAACTTGACAATAATTATGTGACTTTTTTAACCCTTCTGGACCACAGCAAAGCATTTGACTCTGTAAACCATGGTATTTTAATTACAAAACTAAAGAATCTTTTTAACTTTTCAAGTACTGCACTTCGCCTTATAGAATCATATCTTGATGGGAGGATGCAGGCAGTTGTTGCGGGAAGTCAGATTTCTAGCTTCAGCCTACTTACTCGTGGAGTTCCCCAAGGATCTGTCCTGGGACCATTATTGTTTTCTATGTACGTGAATGATTTACCTAGTCTTTTGTCCGATTGTGAAGTTCACCTGTATGCAGATGATGTACAAATCTATGTTAGTAGTCCAATTAATCAGTTAAATGTTTGCGTTAGATCTAGTAATAAAATGCTTCAAGTAATTGAAAAATGGGCGAGCGAAAATGGCTTGAGTATAAACCCAAAAAAATCCAAGTGTGTAGTGATCGCTAAGAGACCAATCGATACCACAAGTATTCAAAACTTAGTAATCAACAACATGCCGATACAATTTGAGGAGTACGCACATAATTTAGGTATTACGTTCAGCAACACACTTAGCTGGAGTAAACACATATCGAAGGCTACAGGTCGAACCTACGGCTTATTGCGCCAGCTTAGATACTCCAAAACATTCCTACCATTTCCAATAAGGCTGTTAGTAGCTAAAGTGATTCTTGTTCCAACACTATTTTATGGTGTGGAAGTTTTTGGACACTGCGATACCCGTGATATGCAAAAGCTGGTAGTAGCCTTAAACTCTATCATCAGATATGTTTTTAATTTGAACCGTCTTGACCATGTATCACACTTGACTAATAAAATTCTGGACCTGAACTTGATCTCATGGATTAACTATAGGACTCTAATATATTTCCATAAAATTGTGATAACCCAAGAACCTTCATATTTGTATAACAAACTTATATCAGCTACATCAACTAGAACTAATAACTTCATATGCCCGAGATATAATACGCTATGCTCGAATAGGCAGTTTTACGTAAATGCTATCCGTTTGTGGAACAGTCTACCACATAATTATAAAACGATTAGGAGCGCAACTCAGTTTCAATCTAAAATTAAGGAACATCTCAAGTAAAATAGAAACAAAAACAAATCTTAAAATTAAACTAAAGTCAAAATAATAATAATTATCATAAAATATTAATCAATCCCCACGTAATAATAATAATAATAATGAAAAATTGTTAGTAATAAGTATTAGCTTTAAGTCTTTTTTGTTCAAATAAGCTTTTCCAATTCAATGTGACTAGTGCTACAAATATAAGTGTAAACTTGCTGTGCTAGGATAATAATAATAATAATAAATAAATAAATAAATTAATAATTACACTATGCAGCATCAAAAATTTACCTCGATGGATGCTATATTTTTGGATTCGTTACGAATTCCCAAGTTAAACTGCGTTTTCCAAAAAGTTCCCCGACGCAAGGATTCTTAGCAAAAGGACCTTAAAGTTCGAAAAACGCTGAAATTGGCCAACTTTCCTGAGATCTCAGAGGCAAACGGATGCATGGTTTGATTCGATGTTAAAGTTTTTTAAAAGATACACTCTTTATCTTTCAAACCCCATACTTAGAATAATTTTAGGATTTTTTTTAAGGCAGAAACAAATTCTAGAAAACTTAGTCAAAAAACATAAAAGTATACAGCTGCGGTCAAAATAGTAGTAGTGTTGCCGCCCTGTGTTTTTAAAAGTTTTATGTTGTTTCTGCCTTAAAAAAAATCGTAAAATTATTTTAAGTATGGGACTTAAAAGATAAAGAGTGTATCTTTTAAAAAACTTTAATATCGAATCAAACCATGCATCCGTTTGCCTCTGAGATCTCTGGAAAGTGGGCCAATTTCAGCATTTTTCGAACTTTGAGGTCCTTTTGCTAAGAATCCTTGCGTCGGGGAACTTTTTGGAAAACGCAGTTTAACTTGGGAATTCGTAACGATTCCAAAAATATAGCATCTATCGAGGTAAATTTAAAAAGCACTAAAAATGCTGCACAGTGTTGTTGATCATATGTGGAACCTGGAAAAATAAGTTACTTCGCTACTTTTGCATGGGATGGGAATCTTTGCGTGTTTGTACAAAAGTTTTAATTTCATTAAAAACTAGAAATTTGAAAAAAAAAATTCCAATTTACAAACAAATATATTTGTACGCTAATTGATAACATTGTAATTGAAAGCAAGTACAAAGATTCGCGACTTTCACATGGATCACATTCATTTATTATATGTTTTTAATTTTTATTGATTCGACAAGGATGAGATCGCAAGTTAGAAGAGGGCTATACTAGAAAATATACTTGCTCTTCCTTGCCACAATTCGTTTTTTGGGAGTGAGAAGGATATATTGATAATCACCGTTAGGACAGTAGCAAGTGGACAATATGGGGACGATCAAGCGCACAATGAACTCTCTGAGAAAGCTTCCCTAAAGAGAGAGAAACAAGCACAAGATTGACCGTGATGTGGCCGGGGGGTAGGGTTTAAATTCACAATTATGATACCAATTTTGGTTTAAAACAAGAGAGAACGCTATAGTCGGGTGCCCCGACTATCAGATACCCGTTACTCAGCTAAGGGAGTGCGAGGGAGATGGATATATTAAAACTTTGATCGGTTATAACTTTTTAACGAATGGTCCGATTTAAAAAATTTCTTCTACATTTCGATAGGTTTTGATAATCACAATAAAACTGAATTTTTACATTTCTAAAATCTTTAAAGGTGTGGGCGCCACACACCTTTCAAAAAATGAGGGGGCGTTTAGAGGGGGCGTGGCACCTTTTTGAAATAAACTTGCGCTGCGCAGGAACTCCAAGAATATGCATGCAAAATGCCAATCCTCTAGCTTTTATAGTTTCCGAGATCTCAGCGTTCATACGGACGGACAGACAGACGGACAGACGGACATGGCTAGTTCGACTCGGGTAGTGATCCTGATCAAGAATATATATACTTTATAGGGTCGGAAAAGCTTCCTTCTCCCTGTTACATACTTTTGCACGAATACAATATACCCTTTTACTCTACGAGTAACGGGTATAAAAACTCTCTTTAGTACACATTTTGATCATTTTTTGAATTCATTTTAAAATCAGGATCTTTGAAGTTTTTCTTTAATCGTATATCCCCCATTTTACGACCTATTTGTGCAAAACTGTAAATTATATGACCCCCTCCAGAAATTTTAAGTACGCCTGTGTGCTAAGCACAAGCCAATAAAGGGTTCTTTATTTTTCTAACACATCATGAAATGTTAAGATTGGCTATCTGTGCGCTCCGTTTTGACAACGAAAAATAAAAGAGCAACCGGTGCCAATAAAATATTGCCAAACTCATTTGATGGTTTAGAAGTCTCCTATAAATCGGTCGACGCTGATATTGTCCCTGATATTGACAATGCGGTTCATTACCCTGTTGAATTTTTAAATTCTTTGAATCTAGCAGGGCTTCCGCAGCATAATCTGTCTCTTAAGATTGGAGCACCCGAAATGTTATTGCGAAATTTAGGTCCCTCAAAGTTATGCTATGGGACACGATTGCACATAAAAGGTCTTTATAAGAATGTAATCGAAGCAACTGTATTTACGGGATCCGCGAAGGGGAAAACAGGATCACATAAATACCGTCCGATCTGCCGTTTCAATTTAAGAGGCTACAATTCCCTCTAAAAGTTTGCTTTGCAATAACTATAAATTAATCGCAGGGACAGACTTGGAAGCTGGCTGGACTAGATCTTAGAGAAGATTGCTTTTCTCATTAGCTCTGGAAGTAGCCTTATTCTCGATTTTTAAGGATCTTCTAAAAATGTTGTTTAAACAGAAGTTTTAAAGTAATCATATTAAAAAAACGCGCCAATTTTTCTTGAAATAAGAAAGTCGTGACAACCGTACTCCAAACTAACTTTAAGCGAACGAAGTCGCTTCGGGTATAGCTAGTTTGAACATAATTTAAAAGCATCTGTGGACAAATAATGCTTCGTAACCATCTGGACATCCAATGATCGCAAGTATACGGCGTATATCCTGAAGAATTGGCTGCTGTATTATGCTCCCCGGTAATTGTTTTCACCACCATAAGGCCTGGACATAAAAATTACAGAGCAGATTTGGGTAATTTTGGAGCGAAAATTTTGAATGTTATATGTAAAAAATCGTCCGTCCACTTTTGTCTTTGCCTTTTTTAAGTTTTTTGTTTGTAACTTTTAAAGTTTTTTATGAATAAGAATACAATTTTGGTTTCTGTATGTATATTAATAGCATTAAGAACAAAACTGCATCATTACTTTTCCCGTAAAATCAATAGGATGGGTAAACTCCAGAAAGGGGTCGTCCGTAGACTTTTGTCCGCGACTGTACATACCTAGTAACCACATCCTGGTAATTGGAAACAGTTGAAGTTAAAGGTTCATGGAACCATTCCTGCTAAATTGTGGCTGAGCTTTGAAGGAATTACATAGATGTTAAACCACGATTGACCACAATTTTTTCAGAAGTGTGACGTGATGTTAACATTCCAAATATGAGGTAGTAATCTACACCTGCAATCTTTTCAGATTTGAAGCGTTAAGTCTTGAGCCATAATAAGTTTGGAATTTGACGACATGTATTATTAAATGGGCACAAACCTTTTCGCAATTAAATCCAATAGTTGGCACTGTATTTAAATACTGATCAAACTTAAGTCTGTATAATGCGGTTGTTTTCCCTGCAGAGTCCAAGCCTAACATAACTACATGAAGGGTTGCCTTAAATTAGAGAAAATCTTTGTTATGTTTTATTTCCAAAATAGTGGTTTAAATACCTGTGAAGGCAATGCATCTAACAGATTTCCATTTTTTACCAAAGGTTTTACCATTGTAGCCCCCATTCTTTTAATAAATACTAGATTTTACATTACTTATGCTCAAATAGATTTTCTTGTAATTCGATAACATAAGAGTCGGAGACGATATTAATTTAATTCATTGGCCTATATTACGACCCGTTTGCACTTGTACCGAACCGTAAAGTAGACGTTCAAGATGGCGATAGGAAAAAAACTTGTATACTGTAGGCCGCAACTGTTGCAAAGCAGTTGTGGCAGGGGAAGAAGCACAAGAGAATTGCCGTAATAACCTCTTTCCATGTTTTTTGCCGTTCACAAAATTTCCCAATATACCCTCTTGGTATAAAATCCATCTGTTGGAAACAGTTGAGATTTTTGACATATGTTAAACTACGATTCCCACAGAGTAAATCCACCTCCACTATCCTATAACAGCTGAATTGAAGGCCATTTGCTCATCTCAACATAATCGATGGGAGATTTAAACTCTCCAAAACTCTCGTCAAATGTAGTTCTCCTATTCTAGTTGTAGAATAATATGATAAAGGGTATTTTTATGGATTTAATCGGTTGGGATTTTTTCAATTTCGTTGTCCTAATCTTATTGTGGAATAATACAATAAACAGCGTAAGATAAACAGCGTAAGATAAGATCGACCAAAACTGCGAGATAACCATGGCCTTTAGCCAGGTCCGTTTTCAACCGCGGTACTCAGAGGAAATAGTAGAATATAGCAACAAAAAATACCAGACGTAGCAGGTGAATACCGATGAACGCCTTTTGCCGCGGCGCAAAAGCTAAGTACTCCGATCGGCCAAGAGTTTTACTAGTCGAAAACAAGAGAGAACGCTATAGTCGGGTGCCCCGACTATCAGATACCCGTTACTCAGCTAAGGGAGTGCGAGGGAGATGTATATATTAAAACTTTGATCGGTCATAACTTTTTAACGAATGGTCCGATTTAAAAAATGTCTTCTACATTTCGATAGGTTTTGATAATCACAATAAAACTGCATTTTTACATTTCTAAAATCTTTAAAGGTGTGGGAGCCAGACACCTTTCAAAAAATGAGGGGGCGGTTAGAGGGGGCGTGGCACCTTTTTGAAATAAACTTGCGCTGCGTAGAAACTCCAAGAATATGCATGCAAAATGCCAATCCTCTAGCTTTTATAGTTTCCGAGATCTCAGCATTCATACGGACGGACAGACAGACGGACAGCCGGACAGCCGGACAGCCGGACAGCCGGACATGGCTAGATCGACTCGGCTAGTGGTCCTGATCAAGAATATATATACTTTATAGGGTCGGAAAAGCTTCCTTCTCCCTGTTACATACTTTTGCACGAATACAATATACCCTTTTACTCTACGAGTAACGGGTATAAATATTATTATTTGTAGTCTGACCGAAGTTTTCAGAGTTCACCTGCTAAGTATGTAGCATGGTCTTATTGTAAATCAGCTGGGATCACAAACAGCAAAACAAATCAACTGGCGCCAATTTTAAAATATCACAAAATGTTGAGGCGACCTGGGGTCGCAAGCTATAAATTGCTGTTGGCATGGCGATATGTATTGCAACAACTCCTACAGGCAGTTTTCTATAGGTTTTTGGGGGTTTCCTTCCAATTTTAATTTGTTATTGACACACCGCTTCTGCACAAACCCAGCCAAAGATCAAATTTTCTATTCTTTGGGCCGCGGCTAAAGGCGTTCATCGGAGTTCACCCGCTAAATCTGGTATTAGTGCGTTAGCTACCTATTTGCGTCTCGCTAACTCATATGCACAGCAAGCTTTTGTAGTTTCCAAGATCTCAGCGTTCATACGGACGGACAGACGGACATGGCTAGATCGACTCGGCTAGTGATCCTGATTAAGAATATATACTTTATAGGGTCGGAAATGCTTCCTTCTAACTGTTACAAACTTTTGCCCGAATACAATATACCCTTTTACTCTACGAGTAACGCTTATAAAAATCTTATTGTAAACATAGCCAAATGTTTGCTGTTTTGGTCATGAATAGCAAAATTTACCTTCCCTTTTTATTATTATTAATTTTATTTAGGAAGTGCAGAACATATTCTGAGAAGAACATACGCTGGATGTTGGTCATTCCATAAAAAAAGCATTCCAAATCCTCTTTTCACGACGAGATGATTTTCTGAGCTCCGAGCTGTTGCAAGGCGACACTACACACTACACAACAACTATTTCCTGACCTCGGCCATTGCAGTGCAAATACATTTCCTTCCCAAAAAAAAAATACCTAACGCCATGAACGAAAATTACATAAACGTGTTAAAACTATTGACTAAAAAGTATTCAAATGCTGGAAACGCGGTTGTTGCGACAGTCCCATTTCCTTTCTAGCACATATTTTTCCTATGGAAGAAAAACTGGAAACTGTGGAAACATACTATTAGGAAGTTGCATAATATCTATCCAACAAAAAGCTGATGGACGTTCACACAGATCGACTATAATGGAAAAACAGTTGATTGAAAAAACTGAAATAACTTTAATGACTACAGAAAAGAGCCGATTTTCGTCAAAGAAATTCCTATATTAGCTTCACTCAAAAGAAATAGAAATTGAAAAAATCGATAATTATTCACCAATCTAATGATTATATTCTTTGCGAATGCCTGGAAATTTATATTGATGCCGACATATGTCAGCGGCAATGAGCAATTAATGAGCAAAATTGAAAAAACAGATAGGCACTTCTGGTATTTTGTTTGGTATTTTAAAATTCAGTACTACCTGGACCGATACGTCAATGACCAAAATTGAATCTAAAAGTGAAATGGGATCAATAATCAAAATTAATTTAATTCTTTTTGGTTGATTTTTTGAACCTTTTGCGACTAATTAGGTGCTATAAACAAATTACAACAACACAAATAATACTTAATTACTCCGTTGGACGAGTTAAAGTTATTTGAATTATAAAGTTTAAATTTATAGTTTTAATTCCAAGTGACCATGCCATCTTATCCAAACATATCCCACTAAATGTATATATATGATTCAATTTACAGTTAAATATAAATCTAAATTTGTTAGGTAAAAGTCATCTTATTTATTCTAAAAATGAATTCCCGAGCGATTTATCTTCAAACTCTGTGGGATATCGTCGAATTGAAGTGTGAACCTATCGGCGCAGATATCAAGGCAAATGAAATTACTTCGAACATTACAGTGATGAAGAACTTGTTAAAAGGTTTCGTTTATGTAAAAGGACGGCGCTATTTACAAGAATTGTCTCCTGTTCATCGGTATAATTTTTACCGCGAAACTTTTTTCTGCCGACATTGTTTTTTATTTGTTTGAAATTTTGTTTATATCATCAGCTGTTAGTATGACTGTTTTATGGTATTTTTCGATAGTTTTTCGACTACGTTTTGGGGTTGCCACCTAGTCTCAAATTAGTGCGCCTTTTACTTGGAGTTTTAAATGACGGACGAGAAAACGAAAACCGATTTACCGCCTGGATAAATTTATCCATCCATTAGCTAAATTCTACTTTGCAGGTCGGTCGAGAGAACGGCCCTAAGAGTTTCACTAGTCCAAAAATATTGTGCTTTTGTAGTGTGACCGAAGTATTTAGAGTTCACCCGCTTTGCATGGTCTTATTGTAATCAGCTGGGTTCACAAACCGCAAATTATTTAACAAATCCACAGGCGCCAATTTTAAAATATCACAAAATGTTGAGGCGACCTGGGTCGCAAGCTATAAATTTGATGTTGCATGGCGATATGTATTGCCGCAACTCCTACAGGCAGTTTTCAATAGGTTTTTGCGGATTACCTTCCATTTATTATTTGTTATTGGCACACCGCTTCTGCACAAAACAGTCAAAGATCAAATTTTCTATCAAATTTTTTTGGCCTCCGCTAAAGTCGTTCATCGGAATTCATCCGCTAAATCTGGAATTTTTTTGGTATTTCCTTACCATTTGCTCGGTCTAAGGAACTTGTGAGATGGTTCTGAAGCCGCCTAGCTGCGGCGACCGAGCGGGTCGCAGGTTGCGGATAGCGGACGACCTCACTCGAGGCCAACTGCGAATAAGCTAGTGGTGGAAGTCAAGCACGGAATCGTGGACGGAAACCCTGGCAAATAAGCAGTCCCGGACAACCAGCGGGTATCTTGCAACGTAGCAGTACCGACGATGCGAGTTGTCTAGCCGCATCTAAATAGTTGCTTTACACAAACCCAAAACCCCCCACACACTAACTACCCACTTTCCCTCCCAAACAACATCTCACTCCGGGCCGGACTACGGTGTAACCCGGACCGTGCCAAGAGTCAGCCTGGCTGGGGGTCCGGAGCAAAAACTAGCCCAGTCTCAAACGGTGGGCTCAGGGAGATGGCGACCCCCTGCTCTATCTACCGCCTTACCTGGGTACCGCGGATCTCTGCCCGGGCGGACCTTTCCCCTTCTCCGCAGCTGGTGGGACCAATTATGGAAACAGCTACAAAAAATATAAACAAAAACACAGAGACGGGAACTCCCCAAAAACCCAACGATGCAAAGATGCTCGGAGGAGCAGGTGCCCGACTCGGAGGTTCAGCTAACCCAAAACAACAACGTAAGAGAGGAAAGCTCGGAGGAGCAGGTGTCCACCACCAAGGGACAGTCCGAGGCAAAAAAAACAAATACGGAAGCAGAGAGAGCAAAAGCTTCAAATGATTCAAACCAGCAGGATCTGACGAAAGAACCCCGAATCCTGGCCAGAGGGACGGAGAACTAAGAGCATAACTTCCCTACGGCAGAGAAAGGGAAATAATAATAATAACACAAGGAACGATTCATTGCTCCGATATAAACCAAAGTTATTATTATTATTTTGAGATACAGGCATAATGTGATAAACATTATAAAGAAGAAAGGAATTCAGTCCAAATCCTTGCCAAACGAATTATAATTATAGTTCATAATTATCAATCCAAGCCTGAAAGAAAATAAAATCAAATAGTACACAGTTTTAAATACTGCGAGGAATTGAATAGTACCGTAGCAGGAACAGATAAGCAGCGGACATCACTGACCAAAGCACAGATGGAGGTGGAAAGAGAACCCACATGAAGGGCGGTGGAGGACCTTCGGTATGGTGGAGCAGCGCCAATAGCAACAGCGGCTTCTCCGATTGGAACGACGCCTGCCCGAAAGCCTATAAACCGGGACGTGGGCCATGGAACCGTGACTGGATGAGGAGGAGGAAAATGGCGACGTGAACGACGACTAGGCGAGAGACAACGACAGCGGTAAACAGACGGCGGTGGGCGATGGAGCCTGCCAGGAGGCAGAGTTAACAGCATGGCGGCCACCGAGGGCGGCTACTTCGGAGTCTGAGGATGAGGTGATTATAATATCATCCGAAGAGGAGCAGCAGGAAGGCCAGAGTCAGCAGCATGAGACCGGTGGACACTGGCAAGCACCCATTTACCTATAGTGGCAGACATCGACGCCGGTGGGGGAGTGGTGGTGCCACTGGAAGGCTTTCCCAGCCCAGTGGATAAGACGCCTCCAGGGAACTCGGAGCATTGCAGGCACCAGTAGGGCTCAGAAAGGGCCTCATCCCAAATTAGGGATGTCGGCGGACAGAAGCTGTCGCAACCACCACGTGCCACGTGCGCATCTGCGGCAAAACCAGCAGTAGGTCACCCGCTGGTGCTAAGAAATTTACATACGCAGAAAGGCGGACTGCCGCCCAAACTCTGCGCTCACACGCTAGGAGCAACGTTGCCACGCCTTCGCCCGAATGGCTAAAGAAGATAGAGTGGGCAAGGACGGTGTTCCCAAACTATGGGCAGGAGAAGCCCCAACAGGAAGGTGCTCAGGCAAAGAGGCAACGCTCCATAGAGCTGCCCGGTCCGTCGGCGAAGAGATCGAAGATCCAGCCGTCGGTCTCCTTTGCCGAGATCACAAGAGATCGGGTCCTACTGGGACTTATTGACAGGGGAAATCCGGAGAACAGGATCCCTAAAAATAAATGGAAGGCGGTCGAGTCCCAGCTATCCCTAATATGCCTGCGTATGGTACGCGAAAACCCCGGTTCATCACCTTGCTGTATGGACGCGGGGTGGTACCAGGGCAGCGTAAAAAAGGTGGCCTGCGACAACCAGCGATCTGTCGACCTTTACAAACAGGCGACGGCAAAGCTCGGAGCGGTATACGAAGGGGCGAACATAGTCGCACTAGACTGGTGTGACGTCCCCAGTAGACCCCGAGAATTTGGCTTCCAGCGGCGATCACAGCACCGGAGGACATCCTCTTCATGCTGCAGGAATGCAACCCACATCTCCCCACAAAAGACTGGAAAGTCGTTAAGGTGGAGGAGCATGCTGGTGATGTAAACCAGGCGATTGTTGTGCTGAATAAGGAGTCGGTCGCTCCCATAGAGGCTGCTCGGTAGAGTTTGAAAATTATCGATAAATGGCAGTATCGATATTTTCGATATTTTATCATTATCGTATCGATAATATCGATGTTTTCAAAGAAAGCTAAGTAAAATAACAAATGTATGTTTTTAATCTGTTTTTTACTCGTATTTACTAGCGTTACTCGGAGAATAATTATTATTATTATTATTATTATTATTTTTTTTTTTTTGGGCTGAGGGGGGAAAATGCATTCTGCATCTCACACTACCGTCGTAAATGTGGTATGTGGGGCTTGCACCCACTAAAAACCCCCCGCTCTTCAGGCCTGTGTCCACTTCGGAGGTGGTTGCACATCAACCGCTATCATACGCATTACCGCTATGTCCAGCTCCACTTTTCTGGCTGACCCACTTATGTAAAAAAAGTTTGATGCTCTGCATAATTCCTTCGATGCAAAAGTGGGTTAACAAATTTGTGGTGTTTCCTGAAGTCTTGTACTCCATACCACATCTATTACAAGTTGCATTTTCATTGCATCGCTTAAAATGCTGCCAAACAAGAGAAACTTCACGCCTGCGCTTTGGAGCGCGATATTCATTTGATGAAGTCGCTACAGGTTAAGTGGATTTTGATTTGTTCCTTCTTAAGAATCATTATACTTACTTGGTAATTCCTCCATATTTGTCTTTGCTTTCACTTCCTTATATAAGAGAAAATCACAGAGTAACTGAGATAATTATTCCAATTTATGTGAAAATACAAATTTTACTTGGCACATATAGAAAAACATCGATGTTTCTGATAAACATCGATGTTTGAAAAATATCAAAAGTATTGATAATATCGATACTGACATCGATAATTTTCAAGCTCTACTGCTCGGGGAGTGCTAAACTACGGCTTCAGCGCAGTACATATTAAAATCTATAAGGGGGACTCTAGTTCCACGGGAGACCCTGCCAGCAATCCAGCTGAGCAGGTGCTTGCGGAGGAAGTGGAGGCCCCTGGTGTGCCGGAGGACGGCTACTCAACCGACTCGTCGCTGAGCAGAGAGTTGCGTGCGATGGGACCGGCATTAGATGAAGCGGACCTGAGCGATTCGGAGGCCGACGTTACGGTGGTGGAGGTTGCAACTGGGGATGTCGCTAAGACTCCTACAGATCAACTTACACCACAGTAAAGCAGCGTCCGCTGCCCTTTTGCTTCGCCTGGCCAAAGGCGAAGCCGACGTGGTCTTAGTCCAGGAGCCTTGGATAGGAGGAGGTAAGGTTGCTGGACTAGGAACGAAGGAATACAAGCTTATGCTTGACCCCAAAGAAGGTAAAATTCGAGCCTGTATTTTAGCCAAACGGCATCTTAGTACATTTCTGCTTCGCAATTACAGCAACGGAGACAACACGGCAATAAGCCTGGAGCTGCGAAATGGCTCTATAAGGTTGCTATCGGCCTACTTGGCCTTTGAAAAGGTAGACCCTCCGGACGAGCTAGTCAGAGGACTGGTAAAAGAACGTGAAGAGCTCAAGAAAGGTTTGGTGATAGGATGCGATGCCAACGCCCACCATACTCAGTGGGGGTGCCCTATCAACAACGACAGAGGTGAGTCTTTATTTGATTTTATTCTAAATTCTAATTTATTTCTTTGTAATAGGGGCAATACCCCTACTTTTATAACTAAAACGTGCCAAACGATCATAGAAATAACCTTGGTATCAGATTCACTCATGAGCACTGTTACAAACTGGGCTGTCTCCCACGAGCTCTCTTTCTCAGATCACAGGTTCATAGAGACAACATTGTCCCTAGAGTCACCCGCGCCGGTCAGCTTCGCCAACCCCAGGCGGGCAAACTGGTACAAGTACAAAAAAATTCTGTCGAGTCTCCTCCCCATGGAGCCGCCAGAAAGCACCTTCTGCCCACAGGAGCTAGATAGCATAGTAAATAAATTTACAGAAGAATGCAACGCGGCATTCAAAGCTGCATGACCTATAGGGAAACGAAGAGGGAAGAAAAAGCCTCCTTGGTGGACCCAGCAATTATCAATCCTCAGGACCAAATGCAGAAGCCTATTCAATAGAGCGAGAGCTACAAATGAGGACATAAACTGGCAAAGCTACAAAAATGAGCTAGCCACATACAAAAAGGCCATCAGGAAGGAGAAGAGAACTGCATGGCAGACATTCTGCTCAGATATTGAAAAAACAAATGATGCCGCAAGGCTCAGAAAAATACTTTCTAAGACAGCCGCATCCTTGGGCTATCTTCAAAAAGCTGATGGATCATGGTCAGACTCCAGTGAAGAGTCCCTAAACCTACTCCTAGACGCTCACTTCCCAGGGAGCCTAGAACCAGGACATCCCCCAGGAAGAAACACGGGAGAAGGAATAAACTTAAATTTCCTACTATCAGACCGAAATATAAACTGGTCTATTCATAGTTTCAAACCATACAAATCGCCGGGACCGGACAACATAGCACCGGCACAGATTCAACAAGCAGGACAGTTAGCCATAAACTGGCTGAGAAAAATTTTCCAGACCATTTTTGCAGTAGGAGAACTACCAACGACGTGGCGGGAAACAAATGTTGTTTTCATCCCCAAGGCAGGGAAGGCCACCCACACTGCAGCGAAGGATTTCAGACCGATAAGTCTGACATCATTCCTGCTGAAGACTCTAGAAAGACTGATAGGTCTACACATAAGAGACACTATTGACCCGACGCAGATATCGGAGGCGCAACACGCATACACTAAAGGTAAGTCGACCGAATCGGCCCTACACTTGGTAGTAAGCGGCATAGAGAAATCACTCAGTTTCCAGGAATACACTTTGATCGCCTTCCTTGACATAGAAGGAGCCTTCAATAATGTGCTTCCCACAGCAATAACGGAATCACTCACAGAACTAGGGGTTGAGCCACCGCTGGTGGGGCTGATCCACAAATTGCTGATAAGCAGACTGGTCACGGCCACACTGGGGACCTCAACCCAGACTAGACTAGTGAACAGAGGCACTCCGCAAGGAGGTGTACTATCACCCCTCCTGTGGAACATCGCGGTAAATAAACTACTGCGGTTTCTCGAAGGAGGATGCTGTAAAGTAGTGGCATACGCAGACGATGTTGCTATCATCTTTAATGGTAAGTATCCACAAACTCTGTGCGATCTCATGACCGCAAAACTAACAAGAGAGAACGCTATAGTCGGGTGTCCCGACTATCAGATACCCGTTACTCAGCTAAAGGAGTGCAAGGGAGATAGATATATAAAATCTTTGATCGGGCATAACTTTTTAACGAATGGTCCGATTTGAAAAATATCTTCTACATTTCGATAGGTATTGATAGTCACAATAAAACTGCATTTTTAGTTTTCCAAAATCTTTAATGGTGTGGGCGCCAGACACCTTTAAAAAAATGGTGTAGGGCGATTGAGGGGGGGGGGGCGTTAGAGGGGGCGTGGCACCATTTTGAAATAAACTTGCGCTGCGTAGGAACTCCAAGAATATGCATGCAAAATGCCAATCCTCTAGCTTTTATAGTTTCCGAGATCTCAGCGTTCATACGGACGGACAGACGGACATGGCTAGTTCGACTCGGCTAGTGATCCTGATCAAGAATATATATACTTTATAGGGTCGGAAAAGCTTCCTTCTCCCTGTTACATACTTTTGCACGAATACAATATACCCTTTTACTCTACGAGTAACGGGTATAACAAGAGAGAACGCTATAGTCGGGTGCCCCGACTATGAGATACCCGTTTCTCAGCCAAAGTGAGTGAGATGGAGATATACAATTTTTAATCTGGCATAACTTTTTAACGAATGGTCCGATTTGAAAAATTTCTTCTACATTTCGATGGGTATTGATAAATACAATAAAACTGAATTTTTACTTTTTCTTTAAAGATGTGGGCGCCAGACATTTTTTAAACTCGTTTATTGTGGGCGTTAGGCGATTGTGGCGTAAGAGGCGCGGCCCTCGGCTGAAACAAACTTGCGCTGCGTAGAATATGTGTGGGTAATCCCAATTCTCTAGCTTTTGTAGTTTCCGAGCTCTCAGCGTTCATCCGGACGGACAGACGGACATGGCTAGATCGACTCGGCTAGTGACCCTGATCAAGAATATATATACTTTATAGGGTCGGAAATGCTTCCTTCTACCTGTTACATACTTTTGCACGAATACAAAATACCCTTTTACTCTACGAGTAACGGGTATCAAAATACTATCGGAATGGACGACAAAGAACGGACTTGGGGTAAATCCCTCAAAAACGGAACTAGTCCTTTTTACAAATAAATAAAAAACTCCAAAACTTAACCCACCAACTCTAAATAACTGTAATCTCTCTTTTAGCGAGTACGCTAGATACTTGGGGTTAGTATTAGATAAACGTCTTAAATGGGGTTTAAACAACCAAGAGAGAACCAAGAAAGCGACCATTGCACTTTACTCTTGTAAAAAAGCAATCGGGCTAAGATGGGGTATGTCCCCAAAAATCGTCAACTGGATATACACAAGCCAATCCTACTATACGGGGTGGCTCTGTGGTGAACCGCTTTGCACAAATAGTGTATCTTGACTCCCCTTAACAAAGTGCAGCGAATGGCGGCTTTGTGTATAAGTGGAGCCCTTAGAACTACCCCGAACGAAGCGCTGAACGCGATTTTGAACCTCCCGAGCCTGGACTTAGCAGGCATGGAAAGGGCCAAATCGGCAGCCATTCGACTGAGGGGATACGGGGCAATGGAAATCCCAGCTCTATGGTCACGCTAAGATTCTTCAGCATGACAATCTGATCCCGCCAAAAACGGATCTATGTAAAACCCGTGAATACAGTCGCACACCCTTCGAAGCTCTGATCCCAGGTAGGGACGAATGGGATCGGGACCGACCGGGCTCAATAGACCCAATCTGCTTATATACAGACGGCTCCAAACTAGACGGACACGTAGGTGGAGGTATATACTCCGAACAATTAGAAATAAGGCATTCTTTCAGACTTCCTGACCACTGCAGTGTCTTCCAAGCGGAAGTGCATGCTATTATGGAAGCACTCGTCTGTTTAAGGGACATAAACACCCAAGACAGACATATAAACTGTAACGAACTGATTATTTAGGTCTGCTCGCTACGAGATTCTTGCGGCTAGCTCAGAGAAGTTATGCGTTCGTCCCACCAAATTTATATAAACGTGACCGCCCAGTAGATCAGTGAGAAAGCACTGAATTCAAGGGTTCGAATTGGGTTTATTGCGGGTATGATTACAGTGGGCTTGATGGCTCGGTTGGCCTTGGTGTCGCCACTCGTGGTCCTCGGTGCCTCCTAGGGATACTCGTCTCTCCACGACGGTGCGTGGCCTCGGTGATCGCCTTCCTCGTTGACTCCGTGCTCCGGTCTTGTAGCTCCCTGTAGCTCCCTGTGGACGCTCGGCGATGTTCTGCTCCGATGCGTTGACTCGCCGACCACACGTAGCGCCTCGGACTCGCAAGGAGATCAGCCGTGTGGGCTTAGGGAAGCGTCACCGTTTTCAGACTATGGTGAACAGGAGCTGCGCTCTACAGGGCAACGCCTATAGACACACAACCGCCTGTCCCTGGCTCTGTCCCGGATGGTCCCACTAGGCTCTTGCTCGGATCGCGCTGACAGTCTAGGTGGACACCTGGAGGCTGCCTAGTGCTTCACCTTGCTTTACGCCTGGTGTAAACGAACGTTCCACCCTGGCCTCACCCGCTAGGTCGTTCGTGACGTTTCCGTGCAGCTCGATGTCCGATGCTCTGCTCCGGGATGCGCTGGTTGTGAGGTTGGACGTAGCGTGGCTTTTGGTACTTGGGGTTACGGACACGCCGGTCACGGCTCGTAAAACCGTGGGTCTTTCTAGGCCAGCGCCTTGAACTGACAAACGGTCCGTTCTCTCTAGGACAGCGCCTTGAAATCACGACGGGCCTAGTCGCTCTAGGACAGCGCCTTGAAATGACCAACTCCTGTTCTCTCTAGGACAGCGCCTTAAGATGACAATTGGCCTAGTCGCTCTAGGACAGCGCCTTGAAATGACCAACGGCCTGTTCTCTCTAGGACAGCGCCTTGAGATGACAATTGGCCTAGTCGCTCTAGGACAGCGCCTTGAAAGGACCAACGGCCTGTTCTCTCTAGGACAGCGCCTTGAGATGACAATTGGCCTAGTCGCTCTAGGACAGCGCCTTGAGATGACAATTGGCCTGTTCACTCTGAGGGACACGCCAGACGCAATGCGAGGCTTTAGTCGTACAGGAGTATGAACAGTTCGTCTTGACTTAGCCGTGTGGTGCCCACTGGACCTCAGCTACCTGTGTCTCAATTTGGAGATTCCTGATGATCCAATCCCTAACGTCTCGACGTAGCGATCTTGCTCCTTGTAGGCTCCCACGGCGATGCTTCCGACGACTTGACTTGTGTTCTCACTCGTAGATTACTTGGCACTGGTTGACTGACTTATTCACTTTGATATCTGGACTGATCTTGATAGATTGACTCTTCGTGATCGACTGATCCTGTTGCCAGCGCCCGGCGGCTTTAGCAGAGTTCTCTCTCCTAACCTCGAAGTCTCCAACCTCTCACTCTCCGCTCCTTGCTCTCCAAACTCTCTTTGGCAGAGTTCTCTCTCCTAACCTCGAAGTCTCCAACCTCTCACTCTCCACTTGCTCTTCGCCGCGCCGCTACTACGCTAATTCGCCGCGTAACTGGTAAGCGGCCGGCCATCAGTTATTTTAGCTGCTGCTATTTGTGATGAGTTATTCAACTCCTCACATTCCCCCCTTACTTCGGGAAATTTTAAAATTTGGCTCCTGCTCTCCGGCGTTTCCTCGTATATCTAGCCTTCGAGTCCTTGTGATGTTCTGCTCGTTCCCCCGGCGCTCCCTCGTTGCTTCCCTCGGTGCTCCCTCGACGCTTTCAACTCCGAGAGTTTCTACGGCGCAAGTCGGCATCTCTGCAGCAAATTTTGAACTTCCCGCGCCGATCCTCCATCTGGCCACACTGGGCATCGATAACCATCGGCTATCGATGTCCCAGCGGGCCCGCCTTGAGATGACAATTGGCCTAGTCGCTCTAGGACAGCGCCTTGAGATGACAATTGGCCTGTTCACTCTGAGGGACACGCCAGACGCAATGCGAGGCTTTAGTCGTACAGGAGTATGAACAGTTCGTCTTGACTTAGCCGTGTGGTGCCCACTGGACCTCAGCTACCTGTGTCTCAATTCGGAGATTCCTGATGATCCAATCCCTAACGTCTCGACGTAGCGATCTTGCTCCTTGTAGGCTCCCACGGCGATGCTTCCGACGACTTGACTTGTGTTCTCACTCGTAGATTACTTGGCACTGGTTGACTGACTTATTCACTTTGATATCTGGACTGATCTTGATAGATTGACTCTTCGTGATCGACTGATCCTGTTGCCAGCGCCCGGCGGCTTTATATAGGGCCTCCGGGAACCGTTATTTCCCTCTTGCGCTCTGCCCGCTGAATCTCTCCACTCCGGGTCCAAAGTCCCTGGCTCCTGTTTGAGCCCGTTGCCATTCTCGCACGGCCTCAAATTGTATTTCGGCGTGTTGCTGCCGTCCCGCTGATTCCTGCATGTGGCACGCCTGTGTGCCGCTCCGCTGCCGAGATGTGGCACTTGTCCTCCTGGTCCAAAGTTCACGGCAGAGTCCAAAGTCCGGTGCAGATCCGTTATTTCCCTTTTTGCACACGGCACTCTGGCTCTGCCTGCGAAGTCTCCACTCTCTCACTCTCCGCTCCTTGCTCTCCAAACTCTCTTTAGCAGAGTTCTCTCTCCTAACCTCGAAGTCTCCAACCTCTCACTCTCCGCTCCTTGCTCTCCAAACTCTCTTTGGCAGAGTTCTCTCTCCTAACCTCGAAGTCTCCAACCTCTCACTCTCCACTTGCTCTTCGCCGCGCCGCTACTACGCTAATTCGCCGCGTAACTGGTAAGCGGCCGGCCATCAGTTATTTTAGCTGCTGCTATTTGTGATGAGTTATTCAACTCCTCACATTCCCCCCTTACTTCGGGAAATTTTAAAATTTGGCTCCTGCTCTCCGGCGTTTCCTCGTATATCTAGCCTTCGAGTCCTTGTGATGTTCTGCTCGTTCCCCCGGCGCTCCCTCGTTGCTTCCCTCGGTGCTCCCTCGACGCTTTCAACTCCGAGAGTTTCTACGGCGCAAGTCGGCATCTCTGCAGCAAATTTTGAACTTCCCGCGCCGATCCTCCATCTGGCCACACTGGGCATCGATAACCATCGGCTATCGATGTCCCAGCGGGCCCGCAGTTTGACTTTCCCGCGACGATCTCTGATCTGGTTCCGCTTGGAACCGATATTTACCAACAGTTATCGATATTGCAGGCGTGGCGTTGCCACCTGATCGCTGCGATATTTCTCATGAACGATGTTTCCATTTTGCTTTGTGCCCATCGATGGCACTATCGTACGTGCCAATCGACCGCCTAATCGAGGCGCCCCCGTCCCTAGTTCATGGTGAGTTTGGACAATTGTTTCCGTAAGTACCGATATCAGTGGTTTATTATTTTTTTTCTTAATCTCCCCTCTCTTTTCAGCTGCTGACCACCATGCCCTTCCTTGCCCTTGGGTTTTTAGGTCAATGCCCCGACAGGTTCGGCTGCGGCTGCGCCGAAAGTTGTCGCGTTCTGTCCGCAGCGTGGTTTGTTTATCCGTGGTGAGTTGCCACTTTGGCTGGACCGGCATTCATCTGTTTTACCTTTCAGGGTTTTCTGTGATTTGGTTGTGCTTGTTTTCTGTCCGGAATGTCAGCTGGCTACGGTATAGCCCTAACGCTGTACCGTCTCCCCCCTTTCTTCGGGATAAGTAGATAAGGTCTTCGGCGCATACTTTTTCCTCCTCTGGGATGACTCAGGCGTGCTGCCTGACGCAGAACCCTGTGGCCTCACGTTCGGGGTCCCGGTTCTTGACTCCCCTTAACAAAATGCAGCGAATGGCGGCTTTGTGTATAAGTGGAGCCCTTAGAACTACCCCGAACGAAGCGCTGAACGCGATTTTGAACCTCCCGAGCCTGGACTTAGCAGGCATGGAAAGGGCCAAATCGGCAGCCATTCGACTGAGGGGATACGGGGCAATGGAAATCCCAGCTCTATGGTCACGCTAAGATTCTTCAGCATGACAATCTGATCCCGCCAAAAACGGATCTATGTAAAACCCGTGAATACAGTCGCACACCCTTCGAAGCTCTGATCCCAGGTAGGGACGAATGGGATCGGGGCCGACCGGGCTCAATAGACCCAATCTGCTTATATACAGACGGCTCCAAACTAGACGGACACGTAGGTGGAGGTATATACTCCGAACAATTAGAAATAAGGCATTCTTTCAGACTTCCTGACCACTGCAGTGTCTTCCAAGCGGAAGTGCATGCTATTATGGAAGCACTCGTCTGTTTAAGGGACATAACCACCCAAGACAGACATATAAACTGTAACGAACTGATTATTTAGGTCTGCTCGCTACGAGATTCTTGCGGCTAGCTCAGAGAAGTTATGCGTTCGTCCCACCAAATTTATATAAACGTGACCGCCCAGTAGATCAGTGAGAAAGCACTGAATTCAAGGGTTCGAATTGGGTTTATTGCGGGTATGATTACAGTGGGCTTGATGGCTCGGTTGGCCTTGGTGTCGCCACTCGTGGTCCTCGGTGCCTCCTAGGGATACTCGTCTCTCCACGACGGTGCGTCGCCTCGGTGATCGCCTTCCTCGTTGACTCCGTGCTCCGGTCTTGTAGCTCCCTGTAGCTCCCTGTGGACGCTCGGCGATGTTCTGCTCCGATGCGTTGACTCGCCGACCACACGTAGCGCCTCGGACTCGCAAGGAGATCAGCCGTGTGGGCTTAGGGAAGCGTCACCGTTTTCAGACTATGGTGAACAGGAGCTGCGCTCTACAGGGCAACGCCTATAGACACACAACCGCCTGTCCCTGGCTCTGTCCCGGATGGTCCCACTAGGCTCTTGCTCGGATCGCGCTGACAGTCTAGGTGGACACCTGGAGGCTGCCTAGTGCTTCACCTTGCTTTACGCCTGGTGTAAACGAACGTTCCACCCTGGCCTCACCCGCTAGCTCGTTCGTGACGTTTCCGTGCAGCTCGATGTCCGATGCTCTGCTCCGGGATGCGCTGGTTGTGAGGTTGGACGTAGCGTGGCTTTTGGTACTTGGGGTTACGGACACGCCGGTCACGGCTCGTAAAACCGTGGGTCTTTCTAGGCCAGCGCCTTGAACTGACAAACGGTCCGTTCTCTCTAGGACAGCGCCTTGAAATCACGACGGGCCTAGTCGCTCTAGGACAGCGCCTTGAAATGACCAACGGCCTGTTCTCTCTAGGACAACGCCTTGAGATGACAATTGGCCTAGTCGCTCTAGGACAGCGCCTTGAAATGACCAACGGCCTGTTCTCTCTAGGACAGCGCCTTGAGATGACAATTGGCCTAGTCGCTCTAGGACAGCGCCTTGAAATGAACAACGGCCTGTTCTCTCTAGAACAGCGCCTTGAGATGACAATTGGCCTGTTCACTCTGAGGGACACGCCAGACGCAATGCGAGGCTTTAGTCGTACAGGAGTATGAACAGTTCGTCTTGACTTAGCCGTGTGGTGCCCACTGGACCTCAGCTACCTGTGTCTCAATTCGGAGATTCCTGATGATCCAATCCCTAACGTCTCGACGTAGCGATCTTTCTCCTTGTAGGCTCCCACGGCGATGCTTCCGACGACTTGACTTGTGTTCTCACTCGTAGATTACTTGGCACTGGTTGACTGACTTATTCACTTTGATATCTGGACTGATCTTGATAGATTGACTCTTCGTGATCGACTGATCCTGTTGCCAGCGCCCGGCGGCCTCCGGGAACCGTTATTTCCCTCTTGCGCTCTGCCCGCTGAATCTCTCCACTCCGGGTCCAAAGTCCCTGGCTCCTGTTTGAGCCCGTTGCCATTCTCGCACGGCCTCAAATTGTATTTCGGCGTGTTGCTGCCGTCCCGCTGATTCCTGCATGTGGCACGCCTGTGTGCCGCTCCGCTGCCGAGATGTGGCACTTGTCCTCCTGGTCCAAAGTTCACGGCAGAGTCCAAAGTCCGGTGCAGATCCGTTATATCCCTTTTTGCACACGGCACTCTGGCTCTGCCTGCGAAGTCTCCACTCTCTCACTCTCCGCTCCTTGCTCTCCAAACTCTCTTTAGCAGAGTTCTCCCTCCTAACCTCGAAGTCTCCAACCTCTCACTCTCCGCTCCTTGCTCTCCAAACTCTCTTTGGCAGAGTTCTCTCTCCTAACCTCGAAGTCTCCAACCTCTCACTCTCCACTTGCTCTTCGCCGCGCCGCTACTACGCTAATTCGCCGCGTAACTGGTAAGCGGCCGGCCATCAGTTATTTTAGCTGCTGCTATTTGTGATGAGTTATTCAACTCCTCACATTCCCCCCTTACTTCGGGAAATTTTAAAATTTTGCTCCTGCTCTCCGGCGTTTCCTCGTATATCTAGCCTTCGAGTCCTTGTGATGTTCTGCTCGTTCCCCCGGCGCTCCCTCGTTGCTTCCCTCGGTGCTCCCTCGACGCTTTCAACTCCGAGAGTTTCTACGGCGCAAGTCGGCATCTCTGCAGCAAATTTTGAACTTCCCGCGCCGATCCTCCATCTGGCCACACTGGGCATCGATAACCATCGGCTATCGATGTCCCAGCGGGCCCGCCTTGAGATGACAATTGGCCTAGTCGCTCTAGGACAGCGCCTTGAGATGACAATTGGCCTGTTCACTCTGAGGGACACGCCAGACGCAATGCGAGGCTTTAGTCGTACAGGAGTATGAACAGTTCGTCTGGACTTAGCCGTGTGGTGCCCACTGGACCTCAGCTACCTGTGTCTCAATTCGGAGATTCCTGATGATCCAATCCCTAACGTCTCGACGTAGCGATCTTGCTCCTTGTAGGCTCCCACGGCGATGCTTCCGACGACTTGACTTGTGTTCTCACTCGTAGATTACTTGGCACTGGTTGACTGACTTATTCACTTTGATATCTGGACTGATCTTGATAGATTGACTCTTCGTGATCGACTGATCCTGTTGCCAGCGCCCGGCGGCTTTATATAGGGCCTCCGGGAACCGTTATTTCCCTCTTGCGCTCTGCCCGCTGAATCTCTCCACTCCGGGTCCAAAGTCCCTGGCTCCTGTTTGAGCCCGTTGCCATTCTCGCACGGCCTCAAATTGTATTTCGGCGTGTTGCTGCCGTCCCGCTGATTCCTTTGGTGCATGTGGCACGCCTGTGTGCCGCTCCGCTGCCGAGATGTGGCACTTGTCCTCCTGGTCCAAAGTTCACGGCAGAGTCCAAAGTCCGGTGCAGATCCGTTATTTCCCTTTTTGCACACGGCACTCTGGCTCTGCCTGCGAAGTCTCCACTCTCTCACTCTCCGCTCCTTGCTCTCCAAACTCTCTTTAGCAGAGTTCTCTCTCCTAACCTCGAAGTCTCCAACCTCTCACTCTCCGCTCCTTGCTCTCCAAACTCTCTTTGGCAGAGTTCTCTCTCCTAACCTCGAAGTCTCCAACCTCTCACTCTCCACTTGCTCTTCGCCGCGCCGCTACTACGCTAATTCGCCGCGTAACTGGTAAGCGGCCGGCCATCAGTTATTTTAGCTGCTGCTATTTGTGATGAGTTATTCAACTCCTCACATTCCCCCCTTACTTCGGGAAATTTTAAAATTTGGCTCCTGCTCTCCGGCGTTTCCTCGTATATCTAGCCTTCGAGTCCTTGTGATGTTCTGCTCGTTCCCCCGGCGCTCCCTCGTTGCTTCCCTCGGTGCTCCCTCGACGCTTTCAACTCCGAGAGTTTCTACGGCGCAAGTCGGCATCTCTGCAGCAAATTTTGAACTTCCCGCGCCGATCCTCCATCTGGCCACACTGGGCATCGATAACCATCGGCTATCGATGTCCCAGCGGGCCCGCAGTTTGACTTTCCCGCGACGATCTCTGATCTGGTTCCGCTTGGAACCGATATTTACCATCAGTTATCGATATTGCAGGCGTGGCGTTGCCACCTGATCGCTGCGATATTTCTCATGAACGATGTTTCCATTTTGCTTTGTGCCCATCGATCGCACTATCGTACGTGCCAATCGACCGCCTAATCGAGGCGCCCCCGTCCCTAGTTCATGGTGAGTTTGTACAATTGTTTCCGTAAGTTCCGATATCAGTGGTTTATTATTTTTTTTCTTAATCTCCCCTCTCTTCTCAGCTGCTGACCACCATGCCCTTCCTTGCCGACAGGTTCGGCTGCGGCTGCGCCGAAAGTTGTCGCGTTCTGTCCGCAGCGTGGTTTGTTTATCCGTGGTGAGTTGCCACTTTGGCTGGACCGGCATTCATCTGTTTTACCTTTCAGGGTTTTCTGTGATTTGGTTGTGCTTGTTTTCTGTCCGGAATGTCAGCTGGCTACGGTATAGCCCTAACGCTGTACCGTCTCCCCCCTTTCTTCGGGATAAGTAGATAAGGTCTTCGGCGCATACTTTTTCCTCCTCTGGGATGACTCAGGCGTGCTGCCTGACGCAGAACCCTGTGGCCTCACGGTCGGGGTCCCTGTGCGGTTTATCTTGGAAGATTCCTCGGCGGCTTCCTGTAGCTTCCTCGGCAGTTCCCTGAAGTCTTCTCGGCTGTTCCCTGGAGTTTCCTCGGCGGTTCCCTGGAGTTTCCTCGGCTGTTCCCTGGAGTTTCCTCGGCGGTTCCCTGGAGTTTCCACGGCTGTTCCCTGGAGTTTCCTCGGCGGTTTCCTGGAGTTTCCTCGGCTGTTCCCTGGAGTTTCCTCGGCGGTTCCCTGGAGTTTCCACGGCTGTTCCCTGGAGTTTCCTCGGCGGTTTCCCGGAGTTTCCTCGGCTGTTCCCTTGAGTTTCTTGGCTGTTCCCTGGAGTTTTCATGTTGTTGTTTCTCAGTTGTGTCTGCCTTATGCTGTTGCTCGCTTGTGTCTTGTGTTTGTTGGTGTTTTAGCTCGCTTACATGTATGGTCCGTTCTTTCTTTGTGTTTACGTTCCGTATTTTGCATATCACTGGTGAGACGAAATCTACGACCTGGTAGGGCCCGTCATACCTAGGTGCCAATTTTGCGGCAAACCCTTCTGCAGCTTTTGACAGGTGGTGTTCCTTGGCCCAGACTACGTCGCCCACCGCCGGCGTCCATTGCCTCCTCCTTAGGTTGTAATACCTAGCCTGTTCCTGGGAGGCCTTCTCCAGATTCCGCCATACGATCTCGAAGATCTCCTTTAGTTTCTGCGCGTTTTCATCCGGGGTTTCCGTGGCTCGTCCGGTGCCTAAGGTTTCTTTGTCGTATAGGGCGCTCGGTAGTCGTGGCTCCCTGCCTTGGGTAAGAAACGATGGGGTGTATCCAGTGTATTCAGATATGCTTGAGTTGACGGCCAGCATGATCTCAGGCCACTTTTCGTCCCACGTTCTCTGATCTCGTCCTGCGAACTGAGCAATCATTGTTTTGACCGTCCTATTTGCCCGCTCCGTCGGGTTTTCTTGCGGCGTATTTGGAGCGGTGAATTGCTGTCTGATACCCATCTCCGCAAGAAAATTTTTGAAAATGCGACTCGCAAACTGCACTCCGTTGTCCGTTATGACCACCTTTGGGGCCCCATACCTTGCGATTATACGCTCCCTAAACGCTTTCTTAAGCGATTCGGCTGTCGCACTGCGTAGCGGCACTAGTTCCGTCCATTTAGAGAACCTGTCTATGAGCACCAGTAACATTGAATTGCCGTGCTTCGATCGTGGTAGGGGTCCAACGAAATCCGCGCATACTGTTGCCCATGGTTCCTCTGGCACTTGGGTTAGCATTTTGCCCGCCGCCTGCATTTGATTCGGCTTGAATCTCATGCAGGTTTCGCATTTCCTTACGTGGGCTCTGGCGTCTCTATGCATACCTGGCCAGTAGTATCAGGCTGCAAGACGTGCTATTGTCCTTCGGCTTCCTACGTGCCCAGCTGCTGGTGAGTCGTGATTTTCCTTCAGTACTGTTTCTCGTAGGGCTCTAGGGACGCACATCTTCCATGTGACAACGTCCTCACTGCCCGCTCTATGCGGTATGCTCCTGTACAGATTCTCGCCTTCCATAACGTAGTCCGGGTACTTTTGCAGTTGGGACCTTATCTTGTCGCACATTTCTTGAAACCAACTGCACGCTGCTGAAGCTTCCGCAGCCGATGTCTCCTTTATTCCCCTAAGCGTTTCGGGCAATGGCTGCCTAGACAGAGCGTCTGCCACCACGTTTAGCTGTCCCTTCCTGTACGCTATCTCAAAGTCGTACTGCTGCAATTCCAGGGCCCATCTGGCGATCCTTCCTGAAGGGCTTTCTATGCTGTTGAGCCACTTCAGGGCCATATGGTCGGTTACTACTTTAAAGTGGTAGCCTTCCAGATACGGCTTGAGTTTTCGGATCGCCCAGACAATTGCCAAGCACTCTTTTTCCGTCGTTGAGTAGTTCTTCTCAGCGCCGTTAAGCGTCCAGCTAGAATAGGATATGAACTTTTCCCCTTTTTCCGTGTCTTGGGTTAAAATCGCTCCGATACCGTAGTCGCTGGCATCCGTTTGCAGGGTGAACGTTTTGTTGAAATCTGGGCATGCTAATACCGGATCTGCCACAAGTCTAGCCTTAACTTCCTCAAATGCCATCTGGTGCTCCTGTGTTCATTCCCATTTACTGCCTTTGCGTAAAAAGTCGTTTAATGGTTTGACTATTTTGGCAAAATCTGGCACAAATCGGCGGTACCACGACGCTACTCCCAGGTATTGCCGAAGTTCTTTGACGGTTGAGGGTGGTTCCAATTCGGCGATGGCCGCTACTTTCTCCGGATCTGTACCTATTCCTTCGCTAGTCACTCGGTGTCCTAGGTACAGCAGCTCTTTCTTGAAAAATTGGCACTTTTCCGGGTTAATCCTGAGGTTTGCTTCCTTCAGGCATCGGAACACTTATTTTAGGTTTTCTGTGTGTTCCTCCAGCGTGCGTCCGATCACTATGATGTCATCTTGGTAGGCGAATGCATGCGGTGACATTTCGGGTCCGATTACTTGGTCCAGAACTCGTTGGAACGTTGCAGAAGCCGAGTGTAGACCAAGTGGCATGACCCTCCACTGGAATAGCCCTTTGCCTGGCACTGTGAAAGCCGTGTATTGCCTGCTGCTTTCTTCCAGTGGGATTTGCCAGTATCCATCCTTCAGGTCCAGGCTGCTTATGTACCGCGCGGGGCATGGGGTAGGCGTCCTTTACAGACTTCGCGTTGATCTGCCTGAAGTCTACGCATAGTCTCCACTTGCCTGTCTTCTTTCTTACCATCACGATGGGGGAGCTGTATGGGCTCTTTGAATGCTCTATGAACCCCATTTGAAGGAGATCGTCTACCTTCGCATTGATTTTCCCTTGAACTTTTGGATACTTGGGGTAGTATCGCTGCTTGATAGGTTTGTCGTCCTTCATCGTGATCTGGTGCTCTGCCATGTTTGATGTTCCCGTCATGGTATTGAAGTCCGCTAGCTCTTTCTCCAGGAATTCCGTTGTGTCGTTGTCCTCAGTTGTCTCTTGCATGACTGCCACTGATAGCTTTTCCTCGAGCCACCCATTGTGTCGGGTTCTGGCTGGTATTTATACCCGTTACTCGTAGAGTAAAAGGGTATATTGTATTCGTGCAAAAGTATGTAACAGGGAGAAGGAAGCTTTTCCGACCCTATAAAGTATATATATTCTTGATCAGGATCACTAGCCGAGTCGAAATAGCCATGTCCGTCTGTCCGTCTGTCCGTCCGTATGAACGCTGAGATCTCGGAAACTATAAAAGCTAGAGGATTGGCATTTTGCATGCATATTCTTGGAGTTCCTACGCAGCGCAAGTTTATTTCAAAATGGTGCCACGCCCCCTCTAACGCCCTCAATCGCCCTACACCATTTTTTGAAAGGTGTCTGGCGCCCACACCATTAAAGATTTTGGAAAACTAAAAATGCAGTTTTATTGTGACTATCAATACCTATCGAAATGTAGAAGAAATTTTTCAAATCGGACCATTCGTTAAAAAGTTATGCCTGATCAAAGATTTTATATATCTATCTCCCTCGCACTCCCTTAGCTGAGTAACGGGTATCTGATAGTCGGGGCACCCGACTATAGCGTTCTCTCTTGTTTTATTTCGTGTCCAGCACACTTTATCTCCGTTCCGACTTGCGTGAGGAAATTCCATCCTAACACCAACGAATCCACTACCCCTGGTAGTATCAGCAGGCTCATGGTCAATCGCTTATTTCCGAATGCGATTTCTACCTCCAGCTGTGCATTGATTCCGACGCATCTCCCGTCTGCCAACCTAACTTGCCGTCTTGTTCTTGTGATCTTTCCAAGGGCAGCCAGACTGTCCGCCAGTTCCTCGCTTATGAAGCTCGCTGTTGCCCCGGTGTCGATTGTGGCTTTATACGTGCCTCCACCAATCGTTACCGCTGCGGACAACTGCTGCTCCTCCTCGATCAGCTTACCAGTTAGTTTGGAGAGGAAGCATTTTGCGATCCCCGCCCGCCTCTCTGCGGCTGAGATCGCTGACCATTTCCCGCTCCTTGGCAGCACTCGACGCTCCTGATACCCACTTTGCCGCACACCCAGCAGAACAACAAACGCTGGTTTCGGCAGCCGCGTTCCCAGTGCCCGTGGCCGCCGCACTTTCGGCAGGCCTCCTGGGGGTCTGTGATGTGGGTGCTCTCCCGTGGTCTCTGCGTTGTGATTGGTGGCCTCCACAAGGGGTTTGTTGGTTGCCTGCTGTCGGTGGGCTTGTAGGGGCGGTGTCCATTGACTGTTCCCACGGGGTTCCTGGTCGTCAGTGTCCTCGCACCGTCTGCACATCGTTTGTGCCTGAGCTGCTGGTTTTGCCCTGGCGAATTTGTTTTCCTGGGCAAATGTCTCCCGTTCCTTCTCCAGTTCCTCAAACTCGTCGGCTAGGTCCATGAGTGTATCCAGGTCTGCCACTGTGTATGCTCTGAGGGCGATCTTTAGGTTCGGTATGCAGTTCTGCCGGATGATGCTGAGGGCCTCTGTTGGCGAATAATTAAGTGGCCTCATCATTGCCTGTATGTCGATCATGTAGTCCTTAAACGTCTCCCCGTAGCCTTGCTTGACTTTGTCAGAAAGTGTGGAGAAAAAGTCTCTCGGCAGGAAGTATGTGTTAAAGCTCTGGATGAATTCCGCCCAGGTTTGCCACTGCACTATGGTCCAAAAGTCGATTTTTTTGGCATAAATTCTAAAAATTGAGTTACAAACTTCAAACTTTTCACAAATTTTTTTTTTAAAACGAATAGCTTGCAAACAAATTTTGAAGTCTGTGCGACCACGCCCTCTTTTGCCTCCCATACAAGCAAATTTGTAGTTCTATAAGCAGCCTCTGAATTAAAACTATTTAGTTACATTTATTTTAGGAAGGACTTAAATATCTTACATATACGAAATATACATTAAATAAAATATTGTTCTTTGATTTAAGTATCATCTTCTTCTTCGTCTAATACTACAGAGCATCCCTCGTTAAGGTCCTCATCCCAATCAGATTCAGATTGCACGTCCAACTCTTTTTCAAATGTGTTGTTGTTTTCGGAAGACGGCAACTCCAGAAGATTTAATACTTCTTTGGGAAGAGGTTTTTTTATGTTTTTTCGTTCTCTTTCCTTTAAGCAGACACTTGATAGTAGTGGATCTGATGAATCTATCGCCCTGTGAAAAATGTCAGTCATAGTATTGATTCGACTATTTTTTCTTGCGTGTGAGAGTCTGTCTTTTTTGTAGATTTTATTTCGTGCCTCTGAAGCATTTTCGCCTAAGCATCCTAGTGGTACCAACGTCGAATTATTTATTTGAAAACCGTGGACCAATACTTTGTGAATCGTAGGTGACATTGGGTACCACGGGTATGTCTTCATATATAAGCAATACGTTTGCTCGCAAAAAGTCCGAAATTTGGTAGAGTTTATGTAATGGTTACAGGAAATTGCTATTAATATTATGTGAAAATGATTTAAAAGGGTTTCGTCAAAGCTGGTTATGGATGACAGTTGTTTGCTTTTCGCGAAAGCTCTTCTGGCCGTATTACCATCATTGCTTTTGCCACTGCCATTCTGTTTAGGAATGCTTATTCGAAGACCCATATCGTTCCAAATCTTTTCCTGAATATTCTTTTTGCGTGCACTCATTTTATCCTTGTCATCACGTTTTACATGCCATTTTTGTATTTCAATTCTGTATGATATGTTTAGGACAAATTCTAAAAAGCGGATCCAAGCATGTAAAGGACTCACCCCAAATTTTAAAGCTTCAAGCTTGGGGGTAAAGGTTTTTGAACTAAAATCATTGGTTTCCAGAATTTTTGTTGGGGTGACACCACAGATTGGACAGCATTGAGTTGATTTGGTACCAGTTAGTACGTTAAGTACTTTGCCATCGATAAGTGTCATATGCATTTTAAAGGTTACTGATATGTCATTAGTTTCATCCAGGTTATAAGAAAACTTTTTCAGATTGTTTATTTGAAAGTCTAACTGATTTTTTTCCATAATAATATGATCAGTAGTTTCTTTTATAAATTGAATTTTTAATGGCCTGCAAAACCGAATGGACTGCGGTGTCCTGTTTACCCAGATGTTTCTCTGAAATGAGTCAATCATTTTTATGGGTATCACAGAAGTTACAAACAAAGAGTGATCGGAAAGATGTTCGTCAGGCGATTTTTTTTCAAACTTCTGTTTGTATGCACTTTGCCCAGTTGACCCATCAAATCCATAACTGCAAATTAATTTGAGCTCAGAACTATCCGGAAATTGCTTGAGAACACCGCATTGCACTTTAATAATTCTCTCTGCAGTATGATTTAGAAGGTTTTGAAGTGACACTTGAGCAGTAGTTTCGGTAATTTCTATACCCAATGGCCGACACTGTGTTTTAGCTTCTATTACTTGATTGTAACTGGGATAAATGTCGCTGTGATGACTTATATTCAAAACCCTAGTGTTGACATATTGCTGTTTGGTTAATGAATTTTCCAAAATGTAGGCTAAGGCTTCAATTGGTGTAAGTGGAGTCGGTTTTTGGGTTTGAAATTCCTTTCTCAATTCCGTGGTGTATTCAGGTGTTGTAATAGTTTCTTTAAGAATCAAGGCCACGTCTGCATTACATTCTTTCTTAGCTGAAACTGCTGCAGCATGCATAAGAAGATTTGTATTGTGATCTTTTTCATTCGCAAGCTCAGATGCCAATTTTCTTTTTAATCGTGGCCCTGCGTTTGTATAAGACAATGTTGGGCGTCCACGTCTTTGTGGTGTTTGAAGGTTTTTATTTAATGTAACTGTAAATTTGGACGACATCCATTTGGCATGCTTTAACTTCAAACGTTCGACCATATAGTTACATTTTAGAAGTTTTTCTTTTATGAAGTTTTCAAAATATTTTAATTTTTTATTTATTTCTAATTTTACTTCATCTTCCAATTGGTAATCGCTAATTTTTGTATAGATCCAATCAGACACCGATGATATGTTCCGATTGTTGCTGTGCCAAACTTCGAAGAGAGCGCTATGTGAAAACTCGAAGGTCCCTGAATATTGTGGAATTGCGTGAAAAGGGGGACGAACGGGGAAAAGTTGTTAATTAGCGCTGAGAAACGACATATACATGTACAAACTGGCGTACTTAGTTTTTGTGGGCAGACGTCGGGTCGTTAGTTATATTCCACGAAACACAGGGAAAAAATGTTAATTTTCTATATTGGACATTAAACACAGGTCGAAGACTAAAACTACACATAAATGTACTATACACACTAAATATTACATACCTTGATCATCAATTTCCATAATTTATTTAATTTTGTCCGGACAGAGAAGTTTTATTTTTTCGCACAAACGTAAAGAAAATATTTTCGCGCCAATTTCTTAGTCCTAAGCAGCTGATCGATTGAGTACTTTTGAAAGCTCATAAAAAGCGTTAGTGTAGCTTTTAGAGCTTTTTTTTTGAAGTTTGTATATGTATGATCTATTAACTTTAAGAATTTAAAATCAAAAATACAAAACATTAACATAAAAATTTTGACTTTATGCCAAAAAACCGGCCGCTCGGACCATAGTGCACTGTTTGTTGTTGGAGATGAACCACTTCAATGCCCTCCCCTTCAGTAATTCTGGCATGGCGCGGGGAATCATATCCAAATCCAGGCCGTATGTATTTGCGGACCACTCCACTTGCTCCAGAAACTCGATCGGTTTCTCAATGCCGTCGAACTTAAACGACCATTCGCGGACTTGTTTCGCAACCTTTGCATCATCTGGCTGGCTGGGTGTCGGAGCCGGATTCCGTACCGGTGCTGCTGTTTTCTGTACGCACTCTGTCTCTTTCTTTTCCGGGCTCGGCACTCTCTTCTGTGCCTCCTTTTGCATGTTGTCGATGCTCAGGCTTGCCAATAGGTCTTCCCCTTCGGCGGGAGTCAATGTGATGCTTGGGGCTGTTTTCTCGGGGTATGCTGCCTCTAGCTCGACCCAGATCCCGGCAAGTTTCGGGTCGTTCTCCGTCTCAGAATAGTATTCTGACAATGCCTTCCTTTTGTCGTCTGTTCTTCCTTCCAGAGCGATGTTTAGCCTCTCTGCGACGTAGGCAAAATCCTCTGTCTTGAGGCGGTAAATCCATTTCTTCCCCATTCTGCTTTACGTTGCTTTCACTGCTGGGACAATCACGTTTTGGGCGCCAGATGTAACGAACTGATTATTTAGGTCTGCTCGCTACGAGATTCGTGCGGCTAGCTCAGAGAAGTTATGTGTTCGTCCCACCAAATTTATATAAACGTGACCGCCCAGTAGATCAGTGAGAAAGCACAGAATTCAAGGGTTCGAATTGGGTTTATTGCGGGTATGATTACAGTGGGCTTGATGGCTCGGTTGGCCTTGGTGTCGCCACTCGTGGTCCTCGGTGCCTCCTAGGGATGCTCGTCTCTCCACGGTGCGTCGCCTCGGTGATCGCCTTCCTCGTTGACTCCGTGCTCCGGTCTTGTAGCTCCCTGTAGCTCCCTGTGGACGCTCGGCGATGTTCTGCGTTGCCTCGCCGACCACACGTAGCGCCTCGGACTCGCAAGGAGATCAGCCGTGTGGGCTTAGGGAAGCGTCACCGTTCTCAGACTAGGGTGAACAGGAGCTGCGCTCTACAGGGCAACGCCTATAGACACACAACCGCCTGTCCCTGGCTCTGTCCCGGATGGTCCCACTAGGCTCTTGCTCGGATCGCGCTGACAGTCTAGGTGGACACCTGGAGGCTGCCTAGTGCTTCACCTTGCTTTACGCCTGGTGTAAACGAACGTTCCACCCTGGCCTCACCCGCTAGGTCGTTCGTGACGTTTCCGTGCAGCTCGATGTCCGATGCTCTGCTCCGGGATGCGCTGGTTGTGAGGTTGGACGTAGCGTGGCTTTTGGTACTTGGGGTTACGGACACGCCGGTCACGGCTCGTAAAACCGTGGGTCTTTCTAGGCCAGCGCCTTGAACTGACAAACGGTCCGTTCTCTCTAGGACAGCGCCTTGAAATCACGACGGGCCTAGTCGCTCTAGGACAGCGCCTTGAAATGACCAACGGCCTGTTCTCTCTAGGACAACGCCTTGAGATGACAATTGGCCTAGTCGCTCTAGGACAGCGCCTTGAAATGACCAACGGCCTGTTCTCTCTAGGACAGCGCCTTGAGATGACAATTGGCCTAGTCGCTCTAGGACAGCGCCTTGAAATGACCAACGGCCTGTTCTCTCTAGGACAGCGCCTTGAGATGACAATTGGCCTAGTCGCTCTAGGACAGCGCCTTGAAATGAACAACGGCCTGTTCTCTCTAGAACAGCGCCTTGAGATGACAATTGGCCTGTTCACTCTGAGGGACACGCCAGACGCAATGCGAGGCTTTAGTCGTACAGGAGTATGAACAGTTCGTCTTGACTTAGCCGTGTGGTGCCCACTGGACCTCAGCTACCTGTGTCTCAATTCGGAGATTCCTGATGATCCAATCCCTAACGTCTCGACGTAGCGATCTTGCTCCTGGTAGGCTCCCACGGCGATGCTTCCGACGACTTGACTTGTGTTCTCACTCGTAGATTACTTGGCACTGGTTGACTGACTTATTCACTTTGATATCTGGACTGATCTTGATAGATTGACTCTTCGTGATCGACTGATCCTGTTGCCAGCGCCCGGCGGCTTTATATAGGGCCTCCGGGAACCGTTATTTCCCTCTTGCGCTCTGCCCGCTGAATCTCTCCACTCCGGGTCCAAAGTCCCTGGCTCCTGTTTGAGCCCGTTGCCATTCTCGCACGGCCTCGCAAATCTCTCCACGAGATGGCTAGTCAGTTTACTGTCAGCCTTATATGGGTTCCGGGCCACCGGGATATCGAAGGCAACTGTATGGCGGACGAGCTAGCCAGGCAAGGCACCACCATACCTCTCCTTCCAGGAAAGGAGAATGTTGGCATGCCTATGGCTACGTGTAAGCTAATTATTAAAAACCAGTTCACCAAATTAGCCAACATACATTGGTAAAACACACAGTGCCGAATCTCTCACCAGACCTGGCCTGCAATTCCAGTTCTCACAGGCCACTGGCTCGTTGGTGCACATGCCGGCAGAATAAAAGACCCAAAAAATGATTTCTGTAGAAGCTGCAGGGATGAGGAAGAAGAGGAAACGGTGGAACACCTACTCTGTTCTTGCCCAGCTTTATGCAGGCTTAGACTGAAACATTTCGGATATCCCTTCATAAATGACCTGACCGAAATATCGGAGATAAACCTTAAGAATTTAAGCTCTTTTACTAAATCCTCCGGATGGGGGACTTGCTGATCAACCAACCTAAAGGCTGACTCGTAACGGATAGGGGACCCAGAAAGAGAGATCATACGGTACCACAATGTACCCATAGAGGTCTAAGTGAGCCAGGCTGTAGTCTGGCAGCCGTCCTAACCTAACCTAACCTAACCATTTGCTTAGCCATAGCCACCGCGGTGAAAAAAGTCCCCGGCTAAAGGCTTTAGATACCTATTTGCCTCTCGCTTACTCCTCTGCTTAGCTAGCGGTTTTCGCCGTACTGAGTACTAGGCTTTACAACGATCTAAATTTTATCTGCTTTCATATAATTTTTGCATTCACTTTTTGATTCTTGCTATGGCAGCATTATAATATATCCGTCCGAATTTTGTTAAATTTAATTCGAAATGTTGAAATGTTTAAGAAAATCGATAGCCCAGAAAAAAATAGAATATAATAAAAATCAACATTTCCATTTAATTGTCCGACCTTTCCTATGGCCGGCCGGTTCCGACTTATATACTACCTGCAATAGAAAGAAGACTTTTGGGAAAGTTTCATCCCGATAGCTCAAAAACTGAGAGACTAGTTTGCGTAGAAACGGCGGCCAGACGGACGGAATGACGGACATGTCTTGATCGACTCGTCTAGTGATGCTGATAAAGAATATATATACTTTATCGGGTCGGAAACCTCCCTTCCCTTTTACTCCACACAAGTTTTGAGTAAAACTTTTTCACAGCGACTTGGTTAGGTTAGACGGATTGCTTATCCAGGGGAGGAGATCACTCGAATTAGGCTACCGCCATTGTGCTACCCGCCAACGACATATCTGTACAACATTCTAAAAAAAATCGCAATAAAATATTCCATTAGAATTCGCTAAAATCTGGTGTTGAATCACTTCTATTTTTGTCCCGAGCGAATCAGGTAGTTATACCTGTTACTCGTAGAGTAAAAGGGTATATTGTATTCGTGCAAAAGTATGTAACAGCCAGAAGGAAGCATTTCCGACCCTATAAAGTATATATATTCTTGATCAGGATCACTAACCGAGTTGATCTAGCCATGTCCGTCAGTCCGTCTGTCTGTCTGTCTGTATGTCTGTATGAACGCTGAGATCTCGGAAAGTTGGGATTACCCACACATATTCTTGGGCTTCCTACGCAGAGCAAATTTGTTTCAGAAGATGGCCACGCCCCTTCTAACGCCCACAATCACCTTAAACGATTTTATGTTTGTGTGTGTGTGTGTGTGTGTTTGTGTCTGGCGCCCACACCTTTAAAGATTTTGGAAAAGTAAAAAGGCAGTTTTATTGTGTTTATCAATACCTATCAAAAGGTAGAAGAAATTTTTGAAACCGGACCATTCGTTAAAAAAATATGCTCGATCAAAGTTTTATATATCCATCTCCCTCGCACTCCCTTCAGCTGAGTAACGGGTATCTGATAGTCAGGGCCTCGTTCTTTTTTTTTAACGATATCATTAAAACTAAAAGAAGTACAAAATCAAGATTTTTACACAAAATAGAGCTTGGGTAGAATGAAAAGTCAAGCACATTATTCAAATTAAAATAAATTTTTTTTCGACTTTAAAGGTGTGCAAATGTCTCGGGCGACAATAGAAAGTGCCCATATACATATAATTTTGACTTTTTATGTTTTTGTTTTGTAGATCAGACGCTCTTGTATTTATTGTAAAAAATGTAGGATATCTGTCCAGCCAGTTCTAGAAATAAATAAAAGAAGTTAATTATGGACGCGACAAAAATCACTAGTAACTGAATCGCCCATATGTTAAACGCCTAAATTAACCGATATGCATTCATTAGAGTCTTAGAAAGGTACAAATATATATACATTTACTGGGATTTATTTGGAAAAACCATAAAAATACGCCCTCCAGTTTCGCAGAATTTAAGGTTTTTCTAAAGTTTTCAATATTGCAGTTCTATTTTTGTCGCTTCCGTAATTAACTTATTTTATTTTACTTTTAAGAACTGGCTGGACAGATAATCTTCATTTTTAACCATAAATACAAGAGCGTCTAAGCTATCAAACAAAAAAACAAAAAATTAAGAATGTATACTGCGTCACTTTTATTTTAAAGGGTAAGTTGAAAAAATGTCGCGTCCGTCAATTTTATCATATCCGGCAGTAGTTTTTATAAAGGCAATTTTATATAATTTTATAGACGCAACGGAGTAATTAAGCCGCTGAAATTTTTTGTATTGTTCTTTTTTGTATTTAGCACCTAAAAAGCATTAGCTCTAATAAATGAGTAAAATTGTACTTTTTAGATTAGATTTTTAGATTCCATTTTTAGATTCCATTTTTAGAAAACCAAAAAATACCAGAAGTGCCCATCGGTTTTTACAATTTTGGTAATTATTTGATAATTGCAGCTGTCTTGCTCGCGCCTACGTTAAATCGTTTCGGCTGAGAAAAAATTGCTCTAATGAATGAGCCGAACAATGTCGTAGAAAAACCGCATTAGCAAAACTGCGTTAATTGGATTCCTGGTGCGAGGGTTGGAATCAGTCAGATGATGGCAAATACATTAGACTGAGTCAATTTGTATGGGCCTAAAAAAAGTGATAAATCGTAGGGGGGAACATAATCAAGGAACAATTCTAAGCAATATTGCAAAAATCTCGGCATATATCACTCCAATTGGGCCAGTTATCGTTTCATTTAAAAGTCAATAAATCAGAGCTTAACTTTGTCATACAAATCAATATGATTAGATAAGTAATGATTTTTGGCCAACTGTAAGTCTGCTATATATATCGTAAAAACTCGAAAAAAATCCGTTGAAAAATCATAATGGGTACTAACTTAAAGTTTACAGCCTACCGAATAAACAAGCTAGGTATGCCATTACTTATGCAATTATATTGACTTAAAATGAAACGAAAACTGGACGAATTGGTATGATATGGGCCGAGATATATGAAGACATTCAAAAAAGTCAGAAATTTAACATCTTAAAATTTAAAAAATCTCTAAAAAAAAAAATAAAAAAACTACCATCGAAAAAAAGTTTGTGGTATTTTCGTGGTCTAGGGCTCCAGCACTAACAGAATTTACCATCAAATGCTGTGAAGCGCTTCAAGAATATTTTTTTAAACAATTGTTATAGGTTGCGTTCTGCTGAACGCACATCAGGTAGCTTAAAAATAGTACGCTACATTTTCTTGATTCATGATACATTGCTTCTGGCATGTATTGATAGTCGAAATATCGACACTTATTAGGAAAATAATTTAAAAAAAAAACCATGAATTCGGTGGAATTCTTAATAAATGTTCATAAATTTTTGATTTTTATGTATCCACTATAGCTGCGATTATGCTGAAGTAGCAAGGGCAGGAAAAATATTTTTTTTATATTGCGCGCGCACTATTTTTATTTTTACGTCATGTATAAAAGGCGTTCAGCAGAACAAAATTGATCACTGATTACTGATTCATCAGTGATCATATTGTTCTGCTGAGCGCGACGCTTTATTTAATATTCTGAGGACTTATAATTTTATCAAAATCGGAGGACCGTATTCTGTAACTGTCAAGCGAAGGAACCTGACAAATACATTCTTAAAGAATTGCAAGGGTATTCAAAGGTTCGCGAGCCGGAGCAAGTTTTGCTTTGATGGTACTACGAAAGAAATAGTTCTCTTTGTTGTTCATCTACATTCATTTTTCTAAACTGCCAACTTCCTAGGCCGTCGAACTCCAATATATGTGTGTGATATTTCCTAAATATGTAAAATTATCAATTAATTTGTGCAAAATGCGTAATATAATAAAATCTTACCACAAAGTAGGTCTGTGTGTTATTGTCAACAGCGTAATTCCCATCCCTTTAGCGATTTCATATATTGAGCTTTCAACATCTATAGATACCGCGCTTGTACATTCATCAAGTAGGGCGTAACGTGGCCTGAAAGGAAAGCAGTATGCATTAAGCCAGTGGCGTAGACAAGATTTGGTTGATGCGGTAAGTAAGTCGGCAAACATAGATTTTTTTTGTATTTTATCTATCGGGGGTGCCAGGGCAGCGCTGAATAGGCCGATAATTTACATTGATGCATATAAAAAACTCGTCCCATTCAGCGCTCTAACGATTTCTTTGGCACCCCCGATATAATATATATCATATATCATGGAAAACAAATTAATTTGATTGTAAATTTTAGAAAACAGTCAATAAGTGTAATATCTGCTTGCTGAGCAAATACTGAAACACTCATGGAAAGGAGTGAATGGTTTACACATGGCTCGTTCCATGTGAAACGGCATTTTGGAGTCAAATCTCAAAAAAAATTTAAACTTTTTTTTCGAAGTGTTGTTGTTTGATGCAAAGTTGCTAAAGTAAAATCGTTTCTTTACTAAAGTCTTGCAAATATTCCGGGGTAAAGCATTTTTTTCTAATTTAAAATGTCTCTTAAAAAATAGTTCATTTCAAATTTAAGTTGCATATCATATTTTAAAACAACGTTAACTTAAATCGGAGCTTAATTTTAAACAATTTTTTAAAAACTAAACGGTAAGGGATAAAAATAAATAAAAATTTCAATCCTTTATCGAAAAAAAAGTTTCGAAATTTTTTGATGATGAACGCCTTACAGGACACCCCAACCTCCTTGCAGCTTCCTTGGCCAACCCGACGAACAGGAGAAGGCTGAAGAGAAGGCATCCCGGCGATCTCTGAACAAGAGGACGTCATGTCGCACGAGTCCTGATGCAGTAATGCGTTATTGTATTGTTGTTTTGGAATTATTTTATAGGTTATACAAATTTATTATTCACCAAGAGGACGTCATGTCGCACGAGTCCTGATGCAGTAATGCGTTTTTGTATTGTTGTTTTGGAATTATTTTATAGGTTATACAAATTTATTATTCACCATCCTGCTATGTTTTTATATTATTTTTTCTACTTGTAATCTATGTTTTATAGCCATTAAATTAAAGCTGATCAACGTATTAAAAAAACAAGAAAGGAAGTTAGCTTCGGCAAGCCGAAGTTTATATACCCTTGCAGTTATAAAAAGTACCCAAAGTTTATTCATCACTCGATCGGTGCTGCTTCTAGGATTCTAAATATATTATTGCCTATTAAAAATGTTGATATTAAATTGTCAAAAATTAAAACGCCTACTTCCTACAAAGTTACAATGTATATTTATATATTTTTTGAGATTATTCCTATGTGAGCCTTAAGATATAGTGGTCCGATCCGGCTTTTTCCGACATATGAAGAAGACTTTTGGGAAAGATTCATCGCGATAGCCTTAAAACTAGGAGACTAGTTCGCATAGAAACGGACAGACGGACATGGCTAGATGGACTCAGCTATTGGTGCTGATCAAGAATCGGAAACGTCTCCATCACTGCGTTGCAAACATCTGACTGAAATTATAATACCCCTGCAAGGGTATACAAAATGTTAATAAAATATGATCTATTACTGTTTATACCCGTTACTCGTAGGGTAAAAGGGTATATTGTATTCGTGAAAAAGTATGTAACAAGTAGAAGGAAGCGTTTCCGACCATATAAAGTATATATTTTCTTTATCAGGATCACTAGCTGAGTCGATCAATGTCCGTCTGTCCGTCCGCATGAACGCTGAGATTTCGCAAACTATAAAAGCGAGAAAGTTGGGATTAATAATGGAGTTGGGTTCCTAAGCAGCGCAAGTTTGTTTCATCAAGTTGCCACGCCCCCACGAATGCCCACAATCGCCTTAAATGTGTCTGGCGCCCACATCCTTAAGATTTTAAAAATGTTTATTTGCGATTTTAGTGTTTATTAATAACTATCGAAATGTAGAAGAATCTCTTAAATCGGGCCATTCATTTAAAAGTTATGCACAATCAAAGTTGTATATCTCCATCTCCCTCGCAATCCCATTAGTTGAGTGACGGGTATTTTTATACCCCTTACTCGTCGAGTAAAAGGGTATATTGTATTCGTGCAAAAGTATGTAACAGGGAGAAGGAAGCGTTTCCGACCCTAAAAAGAATATATATTCTTGATCAGGGTCACTAGCCGATCAATCTAGCCATGTCCGTCTGTCCGTCTGTCTGTTTCTCCGTCCGTATGAACGCTGAGATCTCGGATACTATAAAAGCTAGAAGATTGAAATTTGGCATTCAGATTATTGGAATTCCTACGCAGTGCAAGTTTGTTTCAGACGAAGGCCACGCCCACAATCGCCTACAAACGATTTTAAAATGTGTCTGGCGCCCACATTTTTAAAGATTTTGGAGAAGTATAAATGCAATTTGGTTGTGTTTAGTTATACCTATCGAAATTTAGAAGACATTTTTTAAATCGGACCATTAGTTAAAAAGTTAGGTCCTATCAAAGTTTTATATCTCCATCTCCCTCGCACTCCCTTTAGATAGGTAACGGGTATCTGATAGTCGGGCCACCCGACTATAGCGTTCTCTCTTGTTTACAATTTGTGCCCATTTCCAAAGGCTAGGAATCCAAGGACGAGATTTCTAAATTTTAGAAAGAAATTTTTGAATGTAGGATCTCATGTTTTAAATCATTTGATTCATGCAAGGCTCTAGTTTGAAAAAATGTTGCAATAAATTGGTTCTTACTTATGGTAAAACAAGCGAGCTATCGCCATACGTTGTTTTTCACCTCCAGATAATATATCCTTCCAGTCACGAACAACGTCAAAACTGTCGCTGAAATGAAATTATTGATTGTATTCACAAATTATCGTTTAATGTTTAAAAATGAATTGTTTACCGTTGGGCGATGTGTTCTAGGCTGACCAACTTTAAAATGGATCTTAATTCATTTTCAGTTATTTGTTTGCGTTTCATATCATCCCGCGTGTCGGGGTATATTATTTGATCACACAGACTTCCAATTGACATATATGGACGTTGTGGAATGTAAAACATACATGGAACATCTTTTACAGGACGTGGTATTTGCAATTCGCCGGCGTATATGGGCCAAAGCCCACTTAGTATTCTGAACAAGCTGGATTTTCCGCATCCATTCGGTCCTGTTATTAACAAATGCACACCAGGTTCTATGCATAACGTAAGTTTTGGTACAACTATATCACAGTTGGGTGTCACTACTGGCACTGCACGTAGGTTTATTGACAAATTTTCCTGATCATCCGAATAAATAATGCGGCCTTTTGCAATTGGTTTACCATTCCGGAACTCAATAATGCCATTTGACTGATCGCTTTCTATTACACTCGTCTTGCAATAGACTCCCTGAGCAGTTTCCTCAAACACATCCATCATACCAGCGACGCGATATGTGTAACCAGCCAGGGACACAATTTCCTTGTAAGAAGACATTAATCGCTCAATCGCGTCTGCTGCAGAAATGAGTAAATTTCTAGCTGTAGTTAAATATTGAGTACGTTCACTAACTCGTGACTCCGTAATGGCCGTGTCGCGAGTTGTTGCAGATCCTATGTCACTGCCTGTCAGAATTGGAAGTGACACCATAATCATTCCAGTACCGGACCAAACATATTTCATAAAAAATTGTTCAAGCATAATAAACCAAAGTTTTTGGTTAAAAATGGTAGTCATTTGATTTACAAGACGATTGTATGCCTGCCGTAGCTGCTGCATCTCCACCTAAATATAAAATTACAAAAATTTAATTTAGTATCTAGAGGTATGTAGTTTGAAATACTTGTTAAATCTAACAAATCTTACATTAAAGTCTAAAATAACCGGAAACGTTTCCTTCTACCTGTTACATACTTTTGTACATACTTTTGCACGAATACAATATACCCTTTTACTCTAAGAGTAACGGGTATAACTTCTCTCAGTTGTTAAGGTATTGTGATAAAAATTTCCCAAAGTCTTCTTTCTATTGCAGGTAGTATATAAGTCGGAGCGAGCCGGATCGGAACACTATATCTTTTTTCTCCGAAAGGAATAATTATTCCGATTATAATCGCAAAAATAATAGAAAACAAATGTAAATGTAAAAACACAAATTAAAACAAGACACAAATTCATCTGATTTCCCAGAAACGTCACCAATCCCAATAGGCTCTAAATGCGTCGCAAATTCGGACCTGTTGTCTTTCAAGGGAGAACTAAAATCTCGGTCATAAAAGGTGCAGTGTAAGAGTTTAAAAGTTACGTATTTATTTTAACTGCCAGGGTATTTTTGTTAAATGTAATTCGAAATTTTTAAATGTTGAAGAAAATCAATACCCCAAAGAAAACCTACCTATTAATTTAATTTAATTTTCCGACCGTTCTTATCACAGAATAAATAAACAAATAATAGGAAACGAATCGTAGCTACTTTTGTTCTCCTCACTGTGTACTTAAGCATCATAAAGCTGTCAAAGGAACGATCTGCAAGGTTATATGGACTTCGGATTTTTTCCCTAAACATACATGCAAGTAATAAAATGTATAATTTCCTTATCATTTCTGAAATTAAACTCCAATTTTGTTTAAGCTGACTATATTAAAGCATCAATAGGAACGATCTGGAAGAGTAGATAAACATTGATTTTCCGAAAATAGCTTCAATTTTCATACCCTTGCAGAGGCTAAAATAATTTCAGTCAGAAATCACTACGTTCACTGCGTTGCAAGTGAAGGACACGTTTCCGACCCCATAATGTATGTATATTCTATATTAGCATCACAAGACAAGTCGAACTAGCCATGTCCGTCTTTTGACGAATGAGAATATTTTAGAAAGTGTATTTAATGACGAGTGTAACAATTTTTCGTCACAATGTTGATATCAAAACTTTTGTATGACAATCGCACCGTCACTAGTTTTTTACCCCGTTCAGAGGTGATTTCTTTTTTATTGTAATCTCTTCTACTCTGCGATATGACTCTTAATTTGATATTTCAGAATTTCGAATTATATTTAACAATAATCGGACGACTATATAACATAATGTTATAGGATAGATGAATTAATAAAAAACTAAAACAAAATTTGTGATTCTGTAATTTGTATTTTAATAGGAATTTTCTGCAAGGGTATACAAGATTCGGCTTGCCGAAGCTAACTTCCTTTCTTGTTTCAAACTTTTTTTAGTACATTTTGGGAGATTGGTGGTAATATCCAATGTTACCCACTCTAATGGAAATTCTTCACGAATCACATAAATTTCTACCTACTGATCACAGGAAAATCAAACGACACACTCACCTTATGACCACCGTAAAAGGCGATTTCTTCTGCATTTGTTATTATGCGGGAGTGAATGTGTCTAAGGTACCCATATCTATTGGCCTCTTCCGATACCAACTGTCCAAACTTCGGTGATACGACTCGTAATATGTGGGCTGTTAGTGCGATTACACCTACTGACAAAGCCGGTCCTGCATTTTGGAATGAAATATTCAGTTATGGACGAAACATGTTCATAAAAAATTAATTAACCCGTTAGAATGTTCGCTTTCATTTTTCTAGAAGATCTCATCAATGCCAAGCCAATAAGCATCAAATCGAAGCATGGTTTAGTCAAGCTACTATACAAGTGAGCTACAGAGCTGGCGAACACGGAAATATCTTCGGTAAGTCTAAAAGAAAATTATTTTACTTTTAAACATATATTGTTAGAAATCTTAGAACTCACCTATGATCCGCATTTTCAATACGACCATCCAAATTCGACACTCTATAGTAATTTTGATTTTTAAAATAAAGCCGATATGAGTGACGCACCAGTCGGGTTCTAAATAAAAGAGATAAATTGTATACTTTCTTATGTACTCGAATAAGTTATTTACCGGAAAGCCAGAGCGAGTTTACTTTCAAGAAAACGTATCATAGAGTTAACAAATGTAGCAGGGATAGCAATTCCAAACCATTTGAGCAACACAAGAGCGAATTGTTTAATGTCCTTCCGTACTATAAATTTGACAAGAGCCCCCTCCAAAGCAGCCACATAAATACTAAGAAATGTGCGAGAAATCAGGCAAAACGTATGTATGCTTAGCAATCCAGTTTCATAACATAAGGTTTGCGGGATCATTATTTTTGCCAGCATTTTCAGTTGTTTTATAAACTCCTTGTTTAGTCCGGGCTCAATAAAATTATTGTTCGATTTTTTTTTTAGCTGCTGAGCAACCAACAGCTTTTCAGCCTCTGCGAGTTTTAAATCCTCTTCTGAACTATCTGTTTCCGATGGCGTAAGTGCCCCATTGTTGACTTTGGATTTTCCTTTTTGAGTCTTTCCGCTTTTTGCATCTTTCACGTATGGGATAGTCACCTTGATTGTAAGTGCTAGTATTGCACTTGTCACAAGAGCATAGCTAAAAGCGTGTTTTGTAAGCCCATTATGTTCACATTTTTCAGCAATACGATCAACGTATTTAGATAGAACACTCATTATTGTAAAAAAGGGAATAGTCCTGGGAGAAAATAGTGCTGAAAATTAGAATTATTAAAAATAATTATATACCCTTGCAGTTAAAATAAATACTTATAGATTAACGCTCAGAAAATCAAATTGCCTACTTCCTACAAAGTTACAATGATTAAACCCGTTACTCGTAAAGTAAAAGGGTATATTGTATTCGTGCAAAAGTATGTAACAGGGAGAAGGAAGCGTTTCCGACCCCATATAAATTATATATATTCTTGATCAGGATCACTAGCCGAATCGATCTAGCCATGTTCGTCTGTCCGACTTTCTGTCAGTCTGGATGAACGCTCAGATCTCGGGAACTAATAAAGCTAGAAATTTGGGATAACCAACACAAATTTTTGGGCTTCCTACGCAGCGCAAGTTTATTTCAGCCGAGCGCCACGCCCCCTCTAACGCCCACAATCTGTGTCTGGCATGCACACCTTTTAAGATTTTGGATAAGTAAAAATGAAGTTTTATTGTGTTTATCAATATCTGTCGAAATGTAGAAGAATTTTTTCAAATCGGACCATTCGTTAAAAAGTTATTCCCGATCCAAGTTTTATATATCCATCTCCCTCGCACTCGCTTTAGCTGAGTAACGGGTATCTGATAGTCGGTGCACCCGACTATAGCATTCTCTCTTGTTTTTAAATAATTTTAAACCAGGTTAAAAAAAATAAGTTATATAAAACTATTTTAATATCCGTTACTCGTAGAGTAAAAGGGTATACTTTATTCGTGCAAAAGTATGTAAAAGGTAGAAGAAGGCGTTTTTTACCTCATCTCTAAAGATTATAAAATTAAAGACCGATTTTTAAGGGGATACGACCACAGCCCAAAACGTAAGAGCTAGAGCAGTCAAATGTTTTCCACAGTATAAGATTTGGCATGTCCCCCCAATCAGCTCCAACTTCAATATTTGGCCGAAAAAAATTTAAATGCTTAACTTTTGAAGTGGTTGGAATTTCGAAATTTGGATTTGACCGAATTTTAGGTTTTGAAAAGCCCTATTCAAAAATCAAAAAGAAATTTCGAAATCCCCCACAATTTGGGGGCTATATTTAAAATAAACTTATCGACTGCGGATATTTTATTGGATTTCTTATACCAATAAAACCGTTGTTTTGATTTTATTATCTACTCCTAAATGTTGTCAAATTTGAAATAAGTCATGGCAACCTCTAGAACTACGAAATTAAATACGTTCACCGAATATACATGTTTACTCGCATTCGATAGGATGCCATGACTTTTTTCAAATTTGACAACATTTAGGAGTAGATAATAAAATCAAAACAACGGTTTTATTGGAATAATAAATCCAATAAAATTTCCTCATGAAAACGCTTTAAATCGAAATTAAAGCATACAATGAACAAGAGATTCAATGAATAATTAAAATTAGTTCCATTTAAGATTTAATTCTCAGAATTCTTTTTCCATCACAGAAATTGTGAAAATTTTGGGCGTTTCAACTTCGTTGTCGAATTCCAAATGCATGGGCAATGGTTCACGATGGGGACTATTTTCTTGTAGTGCCGTGATGTATTGAGAGTAGTTCCTACCGAAAACAATAAAGGTAAGTCTAATTATATAGGCCACGTAATTCAAAATGTCGGCAAACATCGGTTTTTTGTATTCTTAGCTATACCGCGGAACCTGTAGGTGATGGAAAATAATTTTTTATGGGACTTTTATTCAGGAGCACTCAAATATCATGGAAAAGTTGAAATGGTGCGTGGAAATTTCAAAGTTTAATTTTGTGTTCCTGTGTTATTGATCAGGGTCACTAGCCGAGTCGATCTAGCCATGTCCATCTGTCCGTCCGGATGAACGCTGGGATCTCGGAAACTACAAAAGCTAGAGAGTTGGGATTATCCACACTTATTCGTGGTCTTCCTACGCAGCGCAAGTTTGTTTCAGCCGAGGGCCACATCTAAACGATTTAAAAAGTTGTCTGGCGCCCACACCTTTAAAGATTTCGGAAATCTGAGGGAGTTGGAAATATAAAACTTTGATTGCGCATAACTTTTTAACGAATGGTAAATTTGAAAATTTTCTTCTACATTTCCTTAGGTATTAATAAACACAAGAAAACTGCATTTTTACTTTTCCTAAATCTTTAAAGGTGTGGGCGCCAGACACCTTTCAAAAAATGGTTTAGGCTAATGTGAACGTTAGATGGGGCGTGACACCTTTTTGAAACAAAATTGCGCTGCGTAGGAAATCATAGAATCTGCATGCAAAATGCCAATCGTCTAGGTTTTATAGTTTCCGAGATCTCAGCGTTCATACAGACGGACAGACAGACAGACGGACAGACAGACGGACACACAGACGGACAGACAGACAGAAAAACGGACAGACGGACAGACAGACGGACATGGCTAGATCGAGTCGGCTAGTGACCCTGATCAATAACACTGTGCAGCATTTTTAGTGATTTTTAAATTTACCTCAATGGATGCTATATTTTTGGATTCGTTACGAATTCCCAAGTTAAACTGCGTTTTCCAAAAAGTTCCCCGACGCAAGGATTCTTAGCAAAAGGTCCTCAAAGTTCGAAAAATGCTGAAATTGGCCAACTTTCCAGAGATCTTAGAGGCAAACGGATGCATGGTTTGATTCGATGTAAAAGTTTTTTAAAAGATACACTCTTTAGTGTTGCCGCCCTGTGTATTTAAAAGTTTGTTGTTGTAATTGATCTTTTCCTGGTAATATTGTATTGATTATAATTTTACTATTAGACTAGTTGGATAAAAAAAGTTACAAAATAAAACTTTTAAAAACACAGGGCGGCAACACTACTACTATTTTGACCGCAGCTGTATACTTTTATGTTTTTTGACTATGTTTTCTAGAATTTGTTTCTGGCTTAAAAAAAATTCTAAAATTATTCTAAGTATAGGGTTTGAATGATAAAGAGTGTATCTTTTAAAAAACTTTAACGTCGAATCAAACCATGCATCCGTTTGCCTCTGAGATCTCTGGAAAGTTGGCCAATTTCAGCATTTTTCGAACTTTGTGGTCCTTTTGCTAAGAATCCTTGCGTCGGGGAACTTTTTGGAAAACGCAGTTTAACTTGGGAATTCGTAACGAATCCAAAAACATAGCATCCATCGAGGTAAATTTTTGATGCTGCATAGTGTAATATATATACTTTATAGGGTCGGAAACGTCTCTTTCACTGCGTTGCAAACATCTGACTGAAATTATAATATCACTGCTTTTTTTTTGTGTTTACTAATACCTATCGAAATGTAGAACAAATTTTTCAAATAAGAACTTTTATAAAAAGTTATAAGCAAATAATGGAATTCAAGCAGTTCATGCAGTCGCTTTGTTGCTTGCATATCTCCATCTCTCTAACACTTATATAGCTTAGTGATGTTTATTTCACAAATACAATATCGAGAATCTCTTCCAACCAAAGTCGGATGCCAACCGAATTTGGTTATAAAGGAATCTCTATATCAATAGTTGTCTTCATCAAAAAAAAAACGTCCAGGAGCAAATTTCCCCCCCCAGAACAGATTGACATAAAAATCTAAAAAAAAAAAATCACATTAATTCGGAGAATCTTTATGGACGGCAGTCCATGTAGTGACGAAGCGCACAAGGAGAGTGTGCGAAGGCGACTACTATATATAGCCGCAAAATTGAAAATCTGATGTAGTAGTCCGATCGTAATGAGTAATACATCAATTTAAAGGTACTGCTAAAACTTATACCAAGACCTCAAGAAAATTAATTGGTTTGGGAGAGAGAGCGGTGAAAGTGGAAATTTGCCGGTGGGGATAAATGGCCCCCGCACAACGCTAGTTGTATTCCTACTGAAATGCGCTTAATTTGAGGGGTCATCGTAGAATCCGATGCTCCGTTCAAAAGTTATACCGAAAATAAATTTGTGGGGGTCTAATCCAAATAAAAATGTTATTCTGTTTGTCAGTATGTCAGCTTGCCAGTTTGTCTGTGTGTCCCAAAACATGGTTCTAAAGTCCTGAAAATTTGACAAGATGTTCAACAGCTCGATACACGAACTTTAGTTCTGCCACTCCTGGAAAAACCCGCTAGTTTAGCGGGAAAACATCTATAAATAGCTAAAATTCGGAAGGCCATAACTTCTGAAGTACAGACTGTACCTCGTTTAAAAGGTATTTCGAAATGCTAAAGGGGCCTTCTCAATGTAATTTGTGTAAATGCAATAGTTAAAAGGTTTTGCACAAAACCAATTTTTTTTTTACTTTTTTTTTAGCTTTTTTGTATTTTTCTCAAAAACGGCTCTAACGATTTTCTTTAAAACTTTAAAACTAACTAGCCGAGGCCTTGTTAAAAATACGGTATTTTAAAAATTAAAAATGGCTTAAATTTTTTTACAAATCTTAATTTGTTTTTATTTTAAAAAAATTAAAAACTCTTTTTGAACAATTTTTTTTTCTAATGAAGTGGTTTTAGACACGAACTTAATCGAATTACTACAACCGGAGATACAGATTTTCAATAAGAGGGTACTTTTTCAAAATTCACAAAAAAAATCCTTTTTTTTTGCCAAATCCTGATAAACATGTTAACAAGTAAAAAAAGTTTCAGGCAAATCAAAAATGTGAAAAAATATTTTTGGCCAAATCCGTTCGGTTTGTAAAAGAACCGCACATGTCCGTATCCAAACTGTTTTTTATAGCTAAATTTCGTTAGTTCGTAAGTCCTACACTACTAAAGCTAAAGACATGTGGTATACCTCGTTTAAAAATTATTTTAAAAAAATTTAGCGCCTTTTTAAGATAATTCGTTAAAATACAATAGTTTAATTATGATAAAACAAAAACTTCTGATATCAAATAAAAACACCTCTTAACGAGGTAAAAAATTAGTGACGATCGCACCTTCAACATACAAAAGTTCTGATATCGACATTTGTGACGAAAAATTATTACACTCGTCATTAAATACACTTTCTTATATTTTCTCATTTGGCACGCTGCAATAGAAAATGCATGTGAAGGGCGAAAGGCTGGAATAGTTTGCCATAAAGTCGTACATGTACACTCAGAAAAAAAAATTTCCTTGATTTAAGTCCATAGACTTTAATTTAAGGAATGATGGCTTTAAAATGACTAAACAAGTCTATACGTGGCCTTAAAAATTTTTCTCCCATACAAATTCAAAGACTAAATGGACTAAATTTGGATTTAAGGCCATACAACAGTCCATATGGACTTAAGTCCAAATTTAGTCCATTTAGTCTTTGAATTTGTATGGGAGAAAAATTTTTAAGTCCATGCATAGCCTTATTTAGACATTTTTAGTCCATCGTTCCTTACTTTAAAGCCAGTGGACTTAAATCAAGGTAATTTTTTTTTCTGGGTGTATGTGTGTATGTCCTGCTGTCGCACTTTAGGTGTGACCGCGCAAGGGGAAAAATGAAAAAACCACAGTCACAGCACATTTAAAATGCGCGGTTAAAAAAATCGATTATATCGAAAATCGATTCTTTTGCAAAATTTTTTTTAGCTTTACGTTAAATTTAAAAAAAGATTTTCATGTATGCAAAATCATGCTGCTCCGATCAACTTTAGATTTTGGAAACGGTTATACAGTCGAAGTTTTCCTTAAAGTTATTTTTATTTTTAAAATCCATGAACCCGATCAGCTAAGACGAAATGTTTCCTAACAATAGTTTTCAAACGTTGAGTTATTGACAAACTGTGGATTTGTAAAAAACAAAAAAAAACATTAATTCGCTCCGCTGCGTACACACACACGCACCAAATATGAATTAGAAAAAAAATGCGTATTTTACACACACAACCACTAGATATGTGCGTGAGTACGTGTGTGTGCGCATTGCAGCTGACTAAGGAAGTGGATGTGTTTAAACAATTTGATTCACGGCATCCCCTTCCACATGCTTTCCTTTTTATACCCGTTACTCGTAAAGTAAAAGAGTATATTGTATTCGTGCAAAAGTATGTAACAGGGAGAAGGAAGCTTTTCCGACCCTATAAAGTATATATATTCTTGATCAGGATCACTAGCCGAGTCGAACTAGCCATGTCCGTCTGTCCGTCTGTCCGTCCGTATGAACGCTGAGATCTCGGAAACTATAAAAGCTAGAGGATTGGCATTTTGCATGCATATTCTTGGAGTTCCTACGCAGCGCAAGTTTATTTCAAAATGGTGCCACGCCCCCTCTAACGCCCTCAATCGCCCTACACCATTTTTTGAAAGGTGTCTGGCGCCCACACCATTAAAGATTTTGGAAAACTAAAAATGCAGTTTTATTGTGACTATCAATACCTATCGAAATGTAGAAGAAATTTTTCAAATCGGACCATTCGTTGAAAAGTTATGCCTGATCAAAGATTTTATATATCTATCTCCCTCGCACTCCCTTAGCTGAGTAACGGGTATCTGATAGTCGGGGCACCCGACTATAGCGTTCTCTCTTGTTTTATTAATAATACTTATGCAAACAATCCATTAGAATTTTAGAAAGATTAAAAAAACGCATAATGGTTTTTTTTACGTTTTTGTATTTTCCTTAAGTAGTTTGCATAGGACAAAATACTGTTCTTTTTTACCGAAATTAAGGAAAAAGTTCTGATAAAATCTTTTCTCGGTTTTTAGGTTAAAAATTACTTATTTTTTAAATTTAAAATAAGTAGCTTAATTTTCAATTCTAGTTTCCGCAGGCGAAGCTGCGGGATACCGACCCTGCTAGTAATAAATATTTCAAATCATTTCAAAGGAAATGTGCAATCAGATCAGGGGCTTAGAAAATTTGGGTTTGAACAAAAAACTTTAAACCAAAGTGATTACTTATAATGGATAATTAAAAAGTTAACGTCAATGCTATCATTAATGTATTGGGGAAAATACCTAGGAAACTTAATTATGAAACACAATAAAAAATTTCACTTTACTCGATTCGGCTCTTTTGTAATATTGTTATATTTGCAATGAGCAATTCTCGAAATACGATTTTCCGCCACAAAATTTAAGTCCGTATTCGCCGCGCTTTGTAACTAAACTAGTTAGTAAGGCTTTTAAAAAGTATTTTCGCAATAGAATTACGTTGAAGTTGATAGGTCCCCAAATTATTTGATAAGACCCACACTCTGTAGCCCTTGCGGATATCTAAAAATAGTATTTATAAAAAGCTTTTCGAATTGAATATTTTTATAAAGTATTTTGATTGAAAAAAAGATAGTTTCAAATTAGATAAACACTTATATACAAATATGATTACTTATCTGCATATAAATTTTGAAACATGGCAGGGACAAATATTAAGTAATAGCTCAGGAAAAGTGAGATAACCGAAATATTAATCTAAAAAATGTTTTGCTGGATTAGATTAGCAATATAATCTCGCATATTGCACCTTGTACCTACACAAAACCATAAAGGAAGTTAAAGAATGAAATAGAATCGTTGAATGTATTGCTGCATGGACGTGCGAGTATATAGTAAAATAAATTGCAAATACATATTTATCAATATATACATATAATAATTAAAACAAGAAAGATAGCTTCGGACGAAGTGTATATACCCTCGTGACCTATATTTTAAAGCTACACACAAAAAAAAACTTGGTAAAATCAACTGTTATAATTGTCAAACAGTCCCCAATCACAAAAATTGTCAATTCTACCAAGTGAGTGTCTTTGCTAATTGTGTGTATTTGTTGTTGTGAAAGTAACTATTTGGTTGGTAGAATTGACAATTTTTGTGGTTGGGGACTGTTTGACAATTATAACAGTTGATTTTACCAAGTTTTTTTTTGTGTGTATCCCCACAGGCATTAAAGGGCCATTTTATTGTTTTTAAAATCGCTTAACATGCCTACTTTAAAACAAAAAAGCTCGCTCCGACATATATACTACATTTTGTACACGCAATAAGGCCATGAAATCAGCTCCCAATCCCTTTAAAAAATATTAGTAGCGCCACGCAGTTTAAGTCAAATATTACATTACACCTGCAAGATATCAACACAATATAAAAGAAAAAACAAGAGAGAACGCTATAGTCGGGTGCCCCGACTATCAGACACCCGTTACTCACCTTAAGGCAGTGCGGGGGAGATGGATATATAAAACTTTGATCGAGCACAACTTTTTAACGAATGGCCCGATTTGATAAATTTCTTCTACATTTCGATAGGTATTTATAAACACAATAAAACTGCATTTTTACTTTTCCAAAATCATTAATGGTGTGAGCGCCAGACACACACACACTAATACTCGCTTAAGGCGATTGTGGGCGTTAGAGGGGGCGCGGCCATCGGCTGAAACAAACTTGCGCTGCGTAGGAAGCCCAAGAATATGTGTGGGTAATCCCAACTTTCTAGCTTTTGTAGTTTCCGAGATTTTAGCGTTCATACAGACGGACATGCCTAGATCGACTCGGCTAGTGACCCTGATTAAGCATATAAATACTTTATAGCAGGGATGCTTAGTCCTATGGCACGCGGGCACATTTGTTTTTGTTTTGGCACTTAGCATACCGAGCGGCACTTGCCATACTCTCCTACGGCACACGCAAGTTCTCCTTTGTGTCGCTGTCCGTCACGAGCCAAGCCAACAACAATTCCATTTAACTTTTTTTTGTCTCAACACACAATGTAATTTGTTCTTGTCTTCTTCATGACTGTGTGCAAGTCGTTACTTGCGTGCGTGTGATTTTCTTTTAATTGTATATGTAAATGCACTGTCTTAAGGCAGTTTTGAGCACCACTGCTTAATAGGGTCGGAAACGCTTCCTCCTACCTGTTACATACTTTTGTACGAATACAATATACCCTTTTACTCTACGAGTACGAGGGTGGTCCGATAAGTACTTAGCCTCACCGCCCGATGGCGCCACTATCGCAAGAAAACTTTTCTATCGTGTAGTACATTCTAGTAGACGGCTACTGTCGAAATTTCAGCCGAATCGGACTCGTAGCTTTGTTTTGCCAGCGTGTGGCATCATACGTGTTCGCGGATTTTAGAAAAATGGAGAAAGAGCAATATCGGTCTGTGATTCGATTCTTGTTTTTGGAAGGGAAATCACGCAGCGAAATCAAAGAGCGCTTGGATGCTGTGTACGGTGACTCTTCTCCTTCGATAGCGACCGTCAAAAATTGGTTTAACGAGTTTCAACGTGGTCGCACGTCGGTTTTTGATGAGCCACGCCCAGGTGCCCCGAAATCGGCTACCACGGAGGATAACGTCCAAAAAGTCCACGATCTCGTTTTGGCAGATCGCCGATTGAAGATACGCGAGATAGCTGAGACAGTACGCATGTCAAAAGACCGCGTGGGTCATATCCTGCATGAAATTTTGGGCATGAGAAAGCTGTCGGCGCGATGGGTGCCGCGATTGCTCACTCCGGACAACAAACGCAACCGTGAGACCACTTCAAAGCAGTGTTTGACGCTGTTTAAGCGCAATCCGAAGGAGTTTCTGCGTCGTTTCGTGACCGTCGACGAAACATGGATCCACTGGTACACACCAGAGACCAAGGAACAGTCGAAACAGTGGACTTCACCCGGCCAACCTGCTCCGAAGAAAGCGAAGACTGTCCCATCGGCCGGAAAGGTGATGGCCACCGTTTTTTGGGATTCACAAGGTGTGATCTACATCGACTACCTAGAGAAGGGCAAAACGATCACAGGGCTGTACTATGCCGAATTATTGGGCCGATTCGCCGCCGAATTGCAGAAAATACGGCCACACTTGGCGAAGAAAAAAGTGCTCTTCCATCATGACAACGCACCGGCTCACACTTCCGCCCTCGCCAAGGCCAAATTGGTCGAATTGGGCTACGAACTGCTACCCCATCCACCATATTCTCCAGATTTGGCCCCGTGTGACTTCTTTTTGTTTCCAAACTTGAAAAAGTCTCTCGCTGGACAAAAATTTGCGTCGAATGAGGAGGTCGTCGCCGCCACAGAGGCCTATTTTGCAGACCTCGAGAAAACTTATTTTTCAGACGGGTTAAAGAAGTTGGAGCATCGCTGGGTCAAGTGTATCGAGCTAAAAGGAGATTATGTTGAGAAATAAAAAGCCATTTTTCCAAAATTTTCGTTTTTCTTTTGGAGGCTAAGTACTTATCGGACCACCCTCGTAACGAGTATAAAAAAGCGACCCTTTTCTTTAACCTTCAATGTTTAAGCGTAACTTTAAGAATTTTATTTAAACTATAAAACTACTATATCAAACCTGTATTTATGTTTAATTTATCCTACGTGACTATCGCACTAATTATAAGTTATTAACTTGTAGCGTTAGGAAAACATTATAAAATAAATTGAATTGGATATCTAATAGAAGGAAGACTTTTGGGAAAGTTTCTCTCAGTAAAACTGAGAGACTAGTTCGCGTAAAAGCGGACAGAGGGACATGGCTAGATGGACGGAACTGTTGGTGCTGATCAAGAATACTTTACTTTATGTGGTCAAATAAGTCTCCTTCTCTGCTTTGCAAACTTCTGACTGAAATTATAATACCCTCTGCAAAGGTTTATATTTGTCTTATATTTATCCAATATTTAAATTTGTTTTTTATCGTTAACCAAAAGGAACTCAGTTGAGACCCTGCAGTTAGTACCGGGGATCTTGACGTTCACATGGATAGAAAATGCCTCTTCCCATTTACCTGTTATGTAGAAAAAATCGCTGTGGACGGCAGTTTACGTAGTGGCGAAGCGCACCAGAAGAGCGCACGAAGATGACTATTATATATAGCCACATAATTGAAAATCCTATCAAATGATACACCAACAATTTAAAGGATTGCATACCAAGATTTTAAGAAAATCAAATGGTTTGGAAAAAAGAGTAAAAGTAAAAATTTATAACTTGGTAATGGAAAAAAAAATCTCAGATTTTCTTGTAAATTAACATTATAAGATTATACAAAAAAAGTTTTAAGTCAATCGGGCAAAAACTTTAGAACTTAGTCTAAGTCTATAAATAAATTTTCCAAAAAAAATTTTGAACGGTTAAATAAAATATTTAAAGTTAAAAAATACAACAACAAACTTCCCAGAGAACGGGTTATTTCTATTCTTAAACGAAATGTAAAAGCAGAATGGAAATCTAATAATTTTACGGAAATATAGCGATCACCGCAAAATCCTTTTTTTTAAGTGCTCTATGTGTGTACTACATGTCACGTGTTTAAGTGCGTTTCTCTCGAAACCACGCTTTGAAAGTCAGTGATCATCGGCATTTCTAAAGGGATCAACCGATCGTTTTCAAACTTCTCGCCCCATGGAAAAAGTTTTATTTATGTTGTGACTTAAAGTATTTTTTTTAATCAAAAATACTCATTTTTTAAACAAATTTTTTTTTAAACAATTTTTAAAAATAATATGACTTAAAACAATAGTTAAAAAACTATAGCTAAAACATTTTTTTAAAACCTTTTTTTTTTTCTTAAAAACGGTTTTAACGATTTCTTTTAAAACTTCTATCTGTACTGCACTTGAGAGGCCGAATGAGAACATGTTAGAAAGTGTATTTCATCACGTGTGATATATTTTTTCTTCACAAATGTTGATATCAAATCTTTTCTATTTTGAAGGTGCGATCGTCACTAGTTTTTTACCTCGTGAAGAGGTTTTTTATTTGATTCAATATCATCTTTAAGGTGACACTTTACACTTTATCCCTTAAGGATGTTTTGTTTGTTTCCTGCAATCTGGTCAGTAATCTTGAAAACTTAGTGTTTTGTCAAAGCTTGCATTTTATCTTATATCCGAACTATAATATAAATTGTTATTGAGAAAGTCCATATTTATCTCTAGGAAGGTTTATTAAAGCTGGTCATGCTAAATGCTGACCTGTCATAATTTCATATGGTAAAATAACTTAATATTGAGGATATTGAGAAAATTTTAGAAAGGAAAGCGACTGCGTTTAGTTATGTGCTCATAACTTTTTAATGAATTTTAATGAATTTAAGAAATTCGAACTATTTGCAACTTTACCAGACTGACGTCACCCACCTTACTTGTGGAGTATATATGTTTCATTACTTTAAATATGTTTTTCTCGATACCATGTTTTCCTCAGCTGTGGATCTTGTATCTCAAAAAGTAATACTTCGATCATCATGCTGCTTTTACAGAAATGTTTGTAATAAAATTGCCCACTGTCTGGACCTACCTAAGGTAGAAATTTTTAAATTTAAGCAAAAAACACAACAAAAATAAGACAAAACATTTTGTTATGACTTTGAAAGAGTGCTACAATTAGAGTTTTTGAGATAATTTTTGTAAGTTAGGTTCACACCGAGTCTACATTATTTCTTAACAAAATAAACTTGGTTTCATAACAATCGGATCTACACAGCGACCTGTGTACTACCTGCAATAGAAAGCAGACTTTTGGGAAAGTTTCATCGTGATAGCATTAAAACTGAGAGACTAGTTTGCGTAGAAACAGACGGACATGGCTAGATCCACTCGTCATGCTGATCAAGAACATATATACTTTATGGGGTCGGAAACGTCTCCTTCACTACGTTGCAAACTTCTAACTGAACATAATACCCTCTGCAAGGGTATAAAAACGGAAAAAAAATCTAGCTTCGGTGTTTTTTGAAATATTACCTTCTACTTTTGGGAATATTATTATGTAAATATTTCTGAATTTCGAATTAGCCGCTAAAATTTGGATTGTTGTAACATATACGCAAATTAATTTAAATTTAATGTTTTTGTAAATGAATAGGAATGATCTGCAAGGGTATATAAGCTTCGGCTGGCTGAAACTAGCTTCCTTTCTTGCTTTTTTATTAACGCAGGGCCGTTCAGATAATATAAAAGAAACCAATTGTTCAAAGAGTTTAGATTAGTTGGCGGAAGTTTACAGACTAAAGGACTTTGGAACATCGTTATCTCCATAATGGCTTGATAGCTAAACGGTTTCTCTTGAGAAAAATTGATCGCATGGGATTTGTTGATATAATTAATTAAACTAAAAAACTTTTGAATCGTCTATGCGGACGGCTAAGCTAAAAAGTAAATGTAGGGCCGTTTTCTTGTCGGCATGTGAAATTTAAAAAAAACCCGAATTGATCTAGCCATATCTGTCTGATCGTCTGTCCGCGTAAACGCTGAGATATGGACACTATAAGAGCTAAATAAATTGTTTTGATCAGGGATCGTAAATAAGAGTTAACGTATTCAAAAAAATTAACAAATAATTCTTATTTGTCAATTTTTATTATAAAAATCAACAAATAAGAGTTATTTGTCAACTTTTATAATAAAAATTGAAAATAAAGATTGAATTGAAATAACTCTTGAACTGTGAGATGCATTGGTTTAAAAGTTGTATATATATAATCTACGCTTTAATACCTTTCTGTTGATATGCCATATGTCCCCAAAATAATAAATGAATGTGATCCATGTGAAAGCCGCGAATTTTTGTACTTGATTTCAGTTACAATGTTATCAATGCAATTTTATTGAGCGCACAAATATATTTATTTGTAAATTGGAATTTGTTTTTTCAAATTTCTAGTTTTATAATGAAATAAAAACTTTTGTACAAACACGCAAAGATTGGCATCCCATACAAAAGTAGTCAAGTAACTTATTTTTCCAGGTTCCACATTTGATCGATAATTATTAGTTTTAAACTTTACAAATAACTTAGAAAGATTTTGCATTGGCTGAAAGGAAGGTAATCATTTTATTTGTAATTAAACACATCATCAATGTACTTTCAAATAGAAATACACACACAATACAAATCAAAACATATCCAAATATACATACATACCTACATGCATACATATCTGAAAAAGTAACGTATTTGATTGCTTACAGATCAAACTTCCGTACTTGTTAAGAAATTCGAATCTTAAGATTTTGGCTTTGCTTACAGAATATGTTAAAAAAAAACCTAAGCATTTGATCCAGAGAACTGACTATTGATCGAAAATCATATTGATCGGAGCAGCAGTATAATATTATAAAATCCAAAACCAAATTTAACTTAAATTGCCCCTTTCACCTCCCCTTTCCACACAGCACTTCCCCCTCCCCCTCATCAGTTTTCTCGGCCGTCACTCTCTTGGCATCCGCTCTCTGGGTTTCGCTCTCTCGGCAGGCTCCCGCAAAATGCGACGCAATAACTTAGAAAATCTAAATAAATTCTTTAAAAATACTAAAAAAAAAAAAATGTTAAAAACTTGATAAACTAAATAGAATAACTAATGATCCAAAAATCATCTTGATAGGAGCAGCAGTATTCGATTTTAAAATCCAAAACAAATTTTAACTTAAATTGCCCCTTTCCCCTACCCTTTCCACACAGCACTTCCCCCTCCCCCTCATCAGTTTTCTCGGCCGTCACTCTCTTGGCATCCGCTCTCTGGGTTTCGCTCTCTCGGCAGGCTCCCGCAAAATGCGACGCAATAACTTAGAAAATCTAAATAAATTCTTTAAAAATACTAAAAAAAAAATTTTTAAAAACTTGATAAACTAAATAGAATAACTAATGATCCAAAAATCATCTTGATAGGAGCAGCAGTATTCGATTTTAAAATCCAAAACAAATTTTAACTTAAATTGCCCCTTTCCCCTACCCTTTCCACACAGCACTTCCCCCTCCCCCTCATCAGTTTTCTTGGCTGTTGTTCTCCCGGCCGTCGCTTTCTTGGCATCCGCTCTCTGGGTTTCGCTCCCTCGGCAGGCTCCCGTAAAATGCGACGCAATAACTTATAAAACCTAAATAAATTCTTTAAAAATACTAAAAAAAAAAATGGTAAAAACTGGAAAAATTAAACTTAAGCATTTGGGCCATAGAATGCTGATGCAAATAATACAAAAACAAGAGAGAACGCTATAGTCGAGTATTTCGACTATTAGATACCCGTTACTCAGCTAAAGGGAGTGGGAGAGAGATTAACGCGTCAAAGCTACTAGCGCCATCTAGTGGTTGTTTCATTTTTTGCTCATAACTTTTTAATGGATTGTTCGATTTGAAAAATTTCTTCTACAATTCGATAGATATTGATAATCACAATAAAACTGCATTTTTACTTTGCCAAAATATTTAAAGGTGTGGGCGCCAGACACCTTTCAAGAAATGGTTTAGGGCGATTGAGGGCGTTAGAGGGGGCGTGGCACCTTTTTGAAATAAACTTGCGCTGCGTGGGAACTCCAAGAATATACATGAAAAATGCCAATCCTCTAGCTTTTATAGTTTCCGAGATCTCAGCGTTCATACAGACAGACAGACAGACAGACGGACAGACGGACAGACGGCCATGGCTAGTTCGACTCGGCTAGTGATCCTGATCAAGAATATATATACTTTATAGGGTCGGAAAAGCTTCCTTCTCCCTGTTACATACTTTTGCACGAATACAATATACCCTTTTATAATCTTGATCGGAGCAGCGGTTTAAATTTTTTAAATCGAAAAGTTAACTTTAAATGTAGCCCCGAAATTATGGCGTATATCGAAATTTCATTTAGGTTTCTAATTAGGCCTTTTCCAAACCGAAAATTCGGCAAAATACAAATTTTCAATTCCAACCACTTTAGAAGTTAAACATTCAAATAGACCAAATTTTGTTCGGCCAAATATTCATGTTGGCCACTAGGGGGAGATGTCGGATCTTAGTGGGCGGTTAGATTCCCAATGGAATACTGTGCAAAAATTTGGCTGCTCTAGCTCTTACGGTTTGGGCTCTAGTCGAATCCCCTTAAAATTCGATCTTTCATTTTATAATCTTTAGAGATAGACGTATGTATGTATATAAGCATATCTGCATACTTAGTTTTCGATTAGTTCGATTTAGATAATTTGTTCACCTCTATTCACAGCCAAAAAAAATTCTAGGAAAAATGTGTGCCTCAAAATTTTATACAGGCATCTAGAGGCGTCTTTACCCGAATCTCTTAAGAATTTAAAATAAAACAAGAGAGAACGCTATAGTCGAGTACTTCGACTATTAGATACCCGTTACTCAGCTAAAGGGAGTGGGAGAGAGATTAATATATGCACGCGTCAAAGCTACTAGCGCCATCTAGTGGCTCTTTCACTTTTTGCTCATAACTTTTAAATTTCTTCTACAATTCGATAGATATTGATAATCACAATAAAACTGCATTTTTTACTTTTCCAAAATATTTAAAGGTGTGGGCGCCAGACACCTTTCAAAAAATGGTTTAGGGCGATTGTGGGTGTTAGAGGGGGCGTGGCCACCGTCTGAAACAAACTTGCGATGCGTAGGAAGCCCAAGAATATGTGTGGGTAATCCCAACGTTCTAGCTTTTGTAGTTTCCGAGATCTCAGCGTTCATACAGACAGACAGACAGACCGACGGACAGACGACAGACGGACATGGCTAGTTCGACTCGGATAGTGATCCTGATCAAGAATATATATACTTTATAGGGTCGGAAAAGCTTCCTTCTCCCTGTTACATACTTTTACACGAATACAATATACCCTTTTACTCTACGAGTAACGGGTATAACAACGATTTTTATCAGCTCCAACATTAATATTTGGCCGAAAAAAATTTGGTCTAAAATCAACTGTTATAATTGTAAATCAGTCCCCAACCACAAAAAATAGTCAATTCTACTAAGTAAATAGTTACTTTCATAACAAATACACACACTTAGCAAAGACACACACCTATATCGTTGACAAAATTGACAATTTTTAATACCCTTGCAGAGGGTATTATGATTTCAGTCAGAAGTTTGCAACGCAGTGAAGGAGACATTTCCGACCCCATAAAGTATATATATTCTTGATCAGCATGAAAAGACGAGTCGATCTAGCCATGTCCGTCTGTCCGTCCGTCTGTCCGTCTGTCCGTTTGTTTCTACGCAAACTAGTCTCTCAGTTTTAAAGCTATCGGGCTCAAACTTTCCCAAAAGTCTTCTTTCTATTGCAGGTAGTATATATGTCGGAACCGACCGGATCGGACAACTATATCTTATAGCTCCCATATGAAGAATCGAAAAAAAAAACGTAAAACACGTAAAAAAAATTCTAGCTTTGGTGTTTTTTGAAATATTATCTTCTACTTTTGGGAATAATATTTTTTAAATATTTCAAAATTTCGAATAAAATTTAACAAAATTCGGACGGCTATATTATATAGCTGCCATAGGAAGGATCAAAAAATTAATGCCAAAGTAATACGAAATCAGCTAAAATTTGGATTATTGTAACATATACGCAAATTAATTTAAATGTAATGTTTTTGTAAATGAATAGGAATGATCTGCAAGGGTATATAAGCTTCGGCTGGCCGAAGCTAGCTTCCTTTCTTGTTGTGGTTGGGGTCTTTTTGACAATTTTTTTTTGTGTGTAGATGATGTGTTATTGCAAATGATTACCTTCCTTTCAACTAATGCAAAATTATTTATTATAGGTTTTTAATTTTTATTGATTCGACAAGGATGAGATCGCAAGTACTAGAAGGGGGCTATACTAAACAATACACTTGCTCTTCCTTGCCACAATTCGTTTTTTTGGGAGTAAGAAGGATGTAATGACAATGAGCGTTAGGACAGTAGCAAGTGTACAAAATGAGAGAGCTTGCCTAAAGAGAGAAAAACAAGCACAAGATTGACCGTGGTGTGGCAAGGGAGTAGGATTTAAATTCACAATTATGATTTCTATTTTGGTTTAAAACAGCGGTCGGCAGCGTCCTATTAAGTGAGCATAGGGCTTTGTTCTGCTCACCCTCTGCCCACACGTATACTGTAAATCTGCAGTCTGCACACGCACACTGTTGAACTGCCCCATGCAATTTACTCACACTAATATAAAACAAAATGTCATTGTATGTGTGTGCCGACCGCTGGTTTAAAACAAGAAAGGAAGCTAGCTTCGGCCAGCCGAGATTATGTACCCTTGCAGATCATCCCTATTCATTTACAAAAACATGAAATTTCAATTAATTTGTGTATATGTTACAACAATCCAAATTTTAGCTGCTTTCGTGTTACTTTGGCATTAATTTTTTGATCCTTCCTATGGCAGCTATATAATATAGCCGTCCGAATTTTTTAAAAATTTAACACGAATTTTTGAAATGTTAAAGAAAAGCCATATCCCAGAGGAGACGATAATGTAATAAAAGTCAACAAAGATGTAAATTTTTTCCTATTAATTTCCATTTAATTTTCCGACCGTTCCTATGGCAGCTATATGATATAATCATCCGATTTTTAAAAAATGTTATTCGAAATTCAGAAATATTTAAAAAATAGCATTCCCAAAAGTAGAAGGTAATATTTCAAACAACTCTTAAGTACACATTTTGATCATTTTTTTAGCCTTGCAGAGGGTATTATGATTACAGTCAGAAGTTTGCAACGCAGTGAAGGAGACGTTCCCGACCACATAAAGTATATATATTCTTGATCAGCACCAATAGCCGAATCCATCTAGACATGTCCGTCTGTCCGTTTGTCCGTCTGTCTGTATCTATGCGAAATAGTCTATCAGTTTTAAAGCTATCGCAATGAAACTTTCCCAAAAGTCTTCTTTCTATTGCAGGTACTATTACATATGTCGGAACGAGCCGGATCGTACCACTATATCTTATGGCTCCCATAGGAATAATCTCAAAGAATATATAAAAATAAATTGTTGACAATTTAATATCAAAATTTTTAATAGGAACAGCACCGATCAAGTGAGGACTAAACTTTAAGTACTTATTATATCTGCAAGGGTATATAAACTTTGGCTTGCCAAAGTTAACTTCCTTTCTTGTGTTTAGTTCATTTTAAAACCAGGTACTTCGAATATTTACTTTAATCGTATATCCCCCATTTTACGACCTATATGGGCAAAAATTTAAATAATATATGACCCCCTCCAGAAATTTTAAGTACGCCTATGTGCTAAGCACAAGCCAAGCAAGAAAGGAAGCTAGCTTCGGGTAGCCGAAGCTTATATACCCTTGCAGATCAAGTAAATACCTATATTTTAAGGCTTACTCTATCGGTGCAGTTCCAGGGGTTCCAGATTCTGCGTGACTGTTTAAAATTTTGTTTTTAAGTTGTCAAAAATCAAAACGGCTGCTTCCTACAAAGTTACAATGAATTTTCTTATTTTTGTTTGATTATTCCTATGGGAGCCATAAGATATAGTGGTCCGATCCGGCTCCAACATATGTACTACCTGCAATAGAAAGAAGACTTTTGGGAAAGTTTCATCGCGATAGCTTTAAAACTGAGAGACTAGTTCGCATAGAAACGGACAGACTGACAGACGGACATGGCTAGATGGACCCGGCTATTGGCTATCTGAGCACTCCATTTTGACAACGAAAAGTGAAAAATAAAAAAATATTTATCGCTAAACTCATTTGATGGTTTAGAGGTCTCCTATAAATCGGTCGACTCTGTCCCTGATGTTGACAATGCGGTTCATTACCCTGTTAAATTTTTACATTCTTTGCATCTAACAGGGATTCCGCAGCCTAATCTGTCCCTTAAGATTGGAACACCCGAAATGTTATTGCGAAAAATTTAGGTCCCCCAAAGTGGGACACGATTGCAGACAAAAGGTCTTCATAAGAATGTAATCGAAGCAACTGTAACAGGATCCTATTAATACCGGCCGTTTCAGTTTCAGAGGCTACAATTCCCTCTAAAAGTTTTTTTTGCAATAACTATAAATTAATCGCAGGGGCAGACTTGGAAGCTGGCTGGACTAGATCTAGAGAAGATTGCTTTTCTCATTAGTTCTGCCAGTAGCCTTATTCTCGTTCCTAAAGGATCTTCAAAAAATTTTGTTTACACAGAAGTTTTAAAGTAACGATACACACAAAAAAATTTTATTGGTAAAGTTGACCAATGAAGATAGTTACGTAACTATAAAAAATAGTTATGTGTATTTTGTTTTTGCTTTGGGTGTGTGTCTTTGCTAATTGTGTGAATTTGTTGTTGTGAAATAAATTTGTAATTGGTAGAATTGACAATTTTTGTGGTTAGGGACTGTTTGACAATTATAACAGTTGATTTTACCAAGTTTTTGTTTGTGTTTATAAAAAAAACTCGAATTTATAGAATTTTTTCCATAAGATCGTGAAAAGTAACAAGTATTTTTAAATCCCATTTTACATAAATATCTGACACATTCGCAAAAGTTTATCTATCAATTTGACTAGGAGTAGCCTATTGAAAATCTTTGAAATTGAAACTTTAAGGCTCACCATTATTATATTTAAAAAACCTACTTTGTCGAATAGCGACCAATTCGTTACGTAAGACTGACTTACAAATACGATTTATCGCTTTTTTTGCGCCCATACAAATCTCCCCAGTCTTATACATATGTATGTATGTATGCATGTACACTTTGTGGCCCACTACACAGAACTTTAATCAGCGAAATGAATTATGTACTTTCATTACGACATTCATATGTACACATGTGTATGCATATGTATGTACATACAATGTACATATTAACTTCAAATGTTTATACATATATGTATGTATGTATGTACAAGTACACATACACATGTGTACATTATCATTGACTTAAACGCACATACATAAGCAATTTGAAAACTCAAATCCTTTTGAAAATACCTAAAGAATCTGTATGCACAATTGGGGCTCCAGTGAATCTCAAATGTAATTACGTTCAATGTAAGCAAAGCAGCAAAAAATATACATACACACATTGACCTGCAACTCCTTTTATTGCAAACATTCGTTTGTTGCTAAAAAATATATCCGATTTACGGCAGTTTTTTTTATTTTTACTAAGTAAAACAAAAGCATTTCCCGTTGGAAGGCATGGCATGCACGTTTAACAACTTATTATTGCGACTGAACTACACAAGAGCTTAAAGCTTAATGTGTTTAATCTAAGTACATACATATGTATGTATGTGCATATAGATATATGAACAAACGTTTAATAAAGTGAATATACATAAATGTATAAACAATGTACATTGTACATATTTACACACATATGTATGTACTTACTCAATACATTTTATTTTCTAATGGATGTTGAGTAGCCGCGTTCAGCAGAACAACACGATCACTGATGGATCAGTAATCAGTTATCAAGTGTGTTCTGCTGAACGCTCATGATACATTAAGATGCTATGCTATAAAAGTCATCGGCTTGAACCTATCGGTATCGATGCATCCCGCCAAAAACAGCTGTTCTTTTGCTTTGCTGAAATGAAGTGTACGTATATTTTCTTTAAGTAGAGTACTCAGTTCGGCTAAGAGTTTCACTAGTCGAAAAATATTAGGGGGATTCCCTAAACTGTTGAATTGCTGAATTGTTGAATTTTGGTCAGCTGTTAATCAGCTGTTCCATAAAAAGTTAACTTTCAGAAATTTCAGCAATTCATCAGCCTCGGGGCTGCTGAAAATTTTGTTGAATTGCTGAAAACCAGAGTTGTCACCTTATTTTACTAAAAGTCATGGCAACTCTGCAACATTTTAGTATTATCAGTTCGCATTATTTACTTTAAAATCAAATTAAAAAGCCTATTAGTAGTTCTTATTAACGTGGTAACAATTTTAGACAGTAACAAACAATAAAAATCTAATTTTACATGTTTTAAGTTCCGTGAAACTTTTTAACATATAACAGCTGTTTGAAAATTCAACAAAAACCATTTTGGGTCGTTCCCTAATTTGCTGAAATTTTCTGTTGAATTTTCAACAATTCAGCAATTCAACAGTTTAGGGAATCCCCCTATTATTCTTTTGAAGTGTGACCGAAGTTTTCAGAGTTTACCCGCTTTGCATGTAGCATGGTCTTATTGTAAATCTGCTGGGTTCACAAACAGAAAACAAATCAACTGGCGCCAATTTTAAAATATTACTAAATGTTGAGCCGACCTGGGTCGCAAGCTTTAGATTTGCTGTTGGCATGGCGATATGTATCGCCACAACTCCTAGGGCCGCGGCTAAAGGCATTCGTCGACATTCATCCGCTAAATCTGGTATTTTTTTGGTATTTCCTTACAAATTCCTTAGCACACCCTAGCACCTTAGTACCGCGGTGATAAAAGTCCACGGCTAAAGGCTTTAGCTACCTATTTGCCTCTTGTCGTACTGAGTACTAGGCTTCAATAAATAATATCTAATTAGCCTTTTTAATATTACACAGCGGAAATAAAAATCTGGACTACTGGGGTCACAAAGCTTCTTTTAGCTTTGTATTTCGAAAAAAAGATGAAAAGATACAAGCGGTAGTTTTGGACAGTCTCTTCGTAAAAATTTTGTGATTTTACAACATTTCGTCCACCGCTGCAATTACAGCATTGTACACTGCATTGGTAGCTACATCAAAATCAAAGAATTCTTGCAAAATAACAATATATTCAACCGAATTCATAGTTATTCCCGTTACTCGTTGAGTAAAAGGGTATATAGTATTCGTGCAAAAGTATGTAACAGCTAGAAGGAAGCATTTCCGACACTATAAGGTATATATATTCTTGAACAGGATCACTAGCCGAGTCGATATAGCCATGTCCGTCTGTCCGTCTGTCTGTCTGTATGAACGCTGAGATCTCGGAAACTACAAAAGCTAGAAAGTTGGGACTAACCACACATATTCTTGGGCTTCCTACGCAGCGCAAGTTTGTTTCAGCCGATGGCCACGATGACCCCCTCTAACGCCCACAATCGCCTTAAGCGAGTATTAGTGTGTGTGTGTCTGGCGCTCACACCATTAATGATTTTGGAAAAGTAAAAATGCAGTTTTATTGTGTTTATAAATACCTATCGAAATGTAGATTTTTTTAATCGGACCATTCGTTAAAAAGTTGTGCTCGATCAAAGTTTTATATATCCATCTCCCTCGCACTCCCTTTAGCTGAGTAACGGATATCTGATAGTAATAACCCGACTATAGCGTTCTCTCTTGTTTTTCATTTATGTTTGCCTTTGTTTACACTCTTATTCTTATGTTTATTCTACTCTATATTTCGCCTATCGATACACGCCAACAGCTATGTATCATGTATCAAGAAAAGGTAGCTTACTATTTTTACGCTACCTGATACCTGATCACTGATGAAAAATTCTTGCATCATGACTAGTGATCATGTGCGTTCAACAGAACTATCGTAAGAAATCCATCAGTGATCAGTGATCATGTTGTTCCGCTAAACGCGTAATTACCCTGCAGATCCACAATTTATCTCTGCACAAAATCATCACTCAGTCGGCTGCAACGACTGGTAAGGAAATGCTAATATCATCACCCTTTTTTGAATGAATATCACAGATGATAATCACCAGAATTTATTATGGGTGTGGAACGGTAATGAAGGATGACTTTAAATTTCTACCTGCATGTGTCGACACTATGTATGTATGTACAAGCTTAGTCCAAAATGTGGCAAAGGAACGACGGTAATACTCTAGATTACCGGACTCACCGCCAAAATTAGCGAAAAAATGGACCGCGATTTCTTAAGGATTTACGTGCAAAAAGAACTTGGCAGCCGGCCATGGTTCTCTTATAATTGAATTTCAAAGTTCCCGGTTTTGCTATAAAAAACAAGGGTGCTTTTCTCATATGTATTTTAAATCAAAGTAATTACATTTTAATGAGTTCCTATAAAATGTATTAATTATTTTAATGAGTTCTTATAAAATAAAGTAATTGTTTAATTGTTTAAATGAGTTCCTATAAAAAAATGTAGGATTTTGAAAAAAAATTGTATGCAAATAATAATGTTATGAGTGGAGCGCGGTCTAAAAAGGACATACATATGTCAGAAAATCAAAAAATCAACTAACTGCGATTTTTTCTATAAAAACAGGTTAGATTGATTTAATTCAAAACTTTTGTATGGTCGACAAAAAAAACTTTTCATCACGTCACAGTTTTGAGAAATCCGTGGTCAAAGTTCAAAATTTTCCATTTTTAGGCACTTTTTGCGGCTTAATACCAAGAAACCCCTTCGTAGCCCAGAGCCAAAATTTAGCGGAAATGGTGATTTAAACCTTTAACTTCAACAGTGTCCAATCACCAAGTTGGGCGACCTGTTCTTCTTTAGCTACAATGGATTTTACTAAGGTAAGTTTTGTCACTTTTTTGTGACGTTTTGCGGTAATCACTATATCTCAGCCAAAAATGTTTCCATTCTTCTTTTACATTTCGCTTAAGAATTAAAAAAAACCCGCCTCCTGGGAAGCCCGATTTTTAAATTAACAATAAAGTTAAACAATATATAAAAACTATTCTTAGGGGGCAGGTTTTTTTATGCAGAACAAGAAAGGAAGCTAGGTTCGGCCAGCCAAAGCTTAAATACCCTTGCAGATAAAGTAAATACCTGTAGTTTAATGCTCACTCTCTCGGTCCAGATTCTGCGTGCCTATTTAAAATTTTGTTTTTAAGTTGTCAAAAATCAAAACGCTTACTTATTACAAGGTTACAATACATTTTTTATAGTTGTTTCATTATTCCTATGGGAGCCTTAAGATATTGTCGTCCGATCCGGCTCGCTCCGACATATGTACTACCTGCAATAGAAGACTTTTGGGAAAGTTTCATCGTGATAGCATTAAAACTGAGAGACTAGTTCGCATAGAAACGGACAGACGGACATGGCTAGATGGAGTCGGCTATTGATGCTGATCAAGAATATATATACTTTATGTGTTCGGAAACGCCACCTTCACTGAGTTACAAACTTCTTACTGAAATTATAATACCCTCTGCAAGGGTATAAAAATATGCTACAAGTTTTAAAACGATCGCTTGAGTCGATGCCGATGATCACGGAAAAAACGCACTTAAACATGAAAAACACACATAGGTCACTTAAAAAAAGGCGTTTTGCGGTGATTACTGTATCTCCGCCAAAAATTATCGGATTTTCATTTTGCTTTTACATTTTGTTTAAACATAGAAAAAACCAGCCTCCTGGGAAGTTTTTATTTTTATTTTGAACTTTAGGCCTTTTTTTTTAACTGTTCAAAATCAAAACATTTTTTTTTTCAAGGAAAGTTTTACTGTTACTAATTTTAGCCCAGCTTCTAAAGTTTTTGTCCGATTGACTTGAAACTTGTTTTGTATAGTCTTACGATGGTAAGCCTAGTACTCAGTACGACAAAAACTGCTAGCTAACCATAGGAGTAAGCGAGAGGCAAATAGGTAGCTAACGCCTTTAGCCGGGGACTTTTTTCACCGCAGTACTCAGATAAGCTAAGGAAATGGTAAGGAAATTAAAAAAAATAACAAAATTAGCGGATGAATTCCGATTAACTCCTTCAGCCGCCGCCCAAAGAATAGAAAATTTGATCTTTGCCTGTGTTTGTGCAGAAGCGGTGTGCCAATAACATAAATAACAATAACAAATTTAAAGCTTGCAAAACAGGTCGGCTCAACATTTTGTAAAATTTTAAAATTGGCGCCAGTTAATTTGTTTGCTGTTTGTGAACCCAGCTGATTTACATAAGGACCTTGCTAAACCGATTACTCCAAAAAAGTGTTTCCACTGGGTTAACTCCAAATATCAAGTAATCAAAGTTATTGTTGTGTTTGTAAAAAAAACAATATGACCTTGCTAAACCGATTACTCCAAAAAAGTGTTTCCACTGGGTTAACTCCAAATATCAAGTAATCAAAGTTATTGTTGTGTTTGTAAAAAAAACAGGGTTTGTCAATAGCCCCATAACTCCACCCTAGTGTAAATAGGCTATTAACTGAAATGATACTATGATATTTTTATCGGCTAGTCGAAAAATATTATTCTTGGTAGTGTGACCAAAGTTTTTAGGGTTCACCAGCAATGCATGGTCTTATTGTAAATCATCTGGGTTGACAAACTGCAAACAAATAAATTGGCGCCAATTTTAAAATAATAGAAAATTATATTACACTTAGATCGAAAGCTTTTAATTTGCTGTTGGCATGGCAATATGTATTGCTGCAACTCCTACAGGCAGTTTTCTATTGGTTTTTTGGGTTTTCCTTCCATTTATAATTTGTTATTTACACACCACTTCTGCACAAACACAGCCAAAGATCAAATTTTCTATTCTTTGGGCCGCGGCTAAAGGCGTTCATCGGAATTCATTCGCTAAATCTTTTTTTGGTATTTCCTTAGCTCGTCTGAGTACCGCGTTGATAAAAGTCCCCGGCCAAAGGCTTTAGCTACCTATTTGCCTCTCGCTTACTCCTATGCTTAGCTAGCAGTTTTCGCCGTACTAAGTACTAGGCTTAATGCATAAAACCAACAATATTTGGTTGAAAGAGATTTCTGTGACACCTCCGATAAGGTCCCATTTTTCGCTGAAGCTGATCTCTTTGGTTTCTACACAAACACGCCTCTCAGTTCTAAGCTGGCGGGTTGAAACTGTTTCAAACGTCTTTTTTCTGCTCTAGGTGACATATAAGTCGGAACAAGCGACGTATACTAAAATTGTAGTTGACTAAAATTTTATACCCTCTGCGAGTGTATAAAAAACCGAGTCCCAAACAAGGTTTACGTAAATGTAGTATTTTATATTTATTTTTGCCTGGCTAGCTTATTAAAGGTAATTACATTCAAGAATACGCATACATGTTGTTTCTTTGTCAATGTGTAAAAAGTAAAGAATAATTATAATTCGGAAATATTGTTGGTAAATGTTTGTCATTTCATTATTATGGGAATATATTATTCCGTATAGATATAAAAATATATTTACAGGGTATCTATAATAATAGTAATGTATGGCTTCCTAACATGTCATTGACGGTTTAAAGGTGCTGCACGGAAATATTAAAACTATAACCTTATAAATTGTTTTCTTAAAGTAGAAGTATTTTCACGAATACATTTATTTTTGATCATTTTAACAATAGAAAATGCAAAAGCCTTAACTAATCAGTACTATGTAATTAACGTTTATTTTTAACAGGCTGTTTTACTTATATTAAAAGCATTTTTATGTAAATGTTCCTTAGTAAATATATAATCCTAATATAAATCAATCAATTTTAAAATTCACTTTTGCCCTGGCCTACGCAAAATAAAGGAATGGGAGTATCATTTGCAGTGTTATGTACGTCGGCCTTTTTATATACCTTTTTTATAATGTTATGTTGTTTACATTGTATGTGTTTATGTGCCTTGGTGTTAAAATTAAAGAACGATTTTTTTGCAATTATTATCAATATTACTTCTGTCTTTAAATTAGAGCCCTTTTAGTTTTATTTTTGCGCTAGGTTAATTCCACAGTGTGTAATGTATTAGGTTGCCTGTGTGAAAAAAGCTATTACAGCGGGTGTTAGTTGCAAGTTAAAAATAATAAACACGACAATATATAAATAAGTTTTCCCGAGGGCAATGTATATTTAATGAAATCTTCAATCAGTATATGTAATTATTTATATACATATTTACTAGGTAAATAATGGATTGTTGCGGACGAAATATACATTTATGAATGCTTGAATTGATCTATGTGTTATATAAGATATATGGATTCGTGAATAAAAAATACATTTATGTAATGAGGAAAGCATAAACTTCAAACTTCCCTAAAATCTTGTTTTTAAAAATTAATGTTAAAATAATGTATTTCTCTTTTGTGTGAGCATAAGATAATTATTTACCGAATGATAAATTGGTATACTGAAAATTCGAATATATGTTGATTTAATTCTGCTTTCCGCTAGTTTTTTGTTATATATATATCACAAGTTTGAAGATAGTAGAAAGTGGTGATTTAACTACTTTTATTGGCATAAAAGGACAATCAAGACAGTGTTTGATTGAGTTACAGAAATAAGATGGTTATGTTATGACATGCAAAGTTATGTATCTGGGACGTAAAAGAATCTTAGCAGTCGATGCCGCTTACAGTCGCACCGCAACTTTTAAGACGAAGGGAAGATGCAACAGCCCTTTCGGCATCTACATTGGTTCCATTTTGGGCACTATTTTGATCCTCTATAGACCGAAATCGAAGAAAACCTTGATCTGTCACAAGCATACTATCAGAAGATGTAGTGCATGAGTTTGAAGATGCCGAAGCAACAGAAGCTGATGAAGCAGTGCACAACTCAGAACGAAGCTTTCCATTATTTTGAATATGCAACTGGGGATGTACTTTTGAATGTAAAAGCGGGTCATTCGACAAAGTTTTAGTAGCTGCTGCGCCGGCAAGTGACGACGTTTTGCCATTAATGGAAATAGAAGTTGGAGTGCTGTCTTCGGCAATAATGACAGAACCATTGTCGTTGTTTATCAAATTTGTACACTCTACATTATTTCCTGATATTATATCGTCTTCCTCATCTTCTTCATCTTCTGTGTTATGATCATAAGGTAGCTGTTGTAGTTGATGCTGCCTTATCGGTATACTTTTAAACATGTCAGTGCCAGTACCACCCTGCAATGATCTTACGTTCGAAGTACGTCCACTTGTTCTTTGATAATAGTGGGCTCTGTCTCTATCCGATATTCCCAACGTCTGCGCTCCATTTGCGATTATTCGTTGAGTTCCAGCAGAGGAAATTGGAGCCTCTAGAACACGCCCTGGAGCAGCACCGCCCAGAATTATTCCTCCACTCGCAATACTGCTCAGAGTGCCACTCTTGCAAACGCCGTTGAAAAACCCTCGCTCATATGAATTATAGCTAGCATATCGGCCTCCAGCTCCCCCATTTGATGAGGAGCAGGAATTGGTTGAGTTTGAACTGCGGCGCTCGGGATTCTTATTTTCATAAAAATTGCGTTCAAGCGTGCCATTACCATTAAACTTCTTTTCATTCTTTCGACCGTTTCCAATCTTCTGCTTATCTTGAAAGCACTGACTGTTGGACTGAATATTGTGAACTGATTTGTCCTTGAACACGGGGCGCTCAAATATGTTAAATTCATATCGCTTGTTTTCCTGCTCATGTGGCTCAGAATAACAATTGTCGCTTTGCAACAGAACCACTTGCTGCTGCGAAGATCCAGAACCTGAGGTAGAACCAACTCCATTGTTATCATAAATTTCTTTTTGTATTTGTTCGGCGTTTGCACTGTTAGTGGAGCGCAAATTAAAATTCGGATTTTCGTAATGGTCAGGTGCAGCATCTGTCATGTAGTCCGTACCCATATAGGTGGGCTGCTCGTGAAAGTGCATTTGATGTGATAGATGTTGTTGCTTGTAGCTTTGAGTAGCTTGATTTCCATAATCTGTCACGTTCTGACAATTTAGAGCACTTCCAATAGAACCCGTATCATAAGGTCTTTGATACATAGGCTCCTGCAGTTGATATTCACAGGGGCGACTGTTCGAAGATCCAGTGGCTGAGGGCCCTATGGAATTCAGTGCATAGCTGTCGTCATATATAAGTTTACCCGTCCGCATAGTATACGTATGAAGATTGGTATTTGCGTTGCAAATAGCGGGGTAGTCGGTTTCAAACTGCTCCTGACTAGAGCTTGATGTGCACGGCAGAAAGAAATTAGTGACATTTGAGTTATGAGTACCGGTGCCGTTGCCAACGTGTTTTTCTCTAATGGCATTGTTAGTTGGACCGCCCTCTTGGCTATACGGACTCATAGGGCCCACTCCGGGGCCAACCATTCGAACGTCTCCATTCACAGCATTTAAAGAATCGTTTCCGACACTGGTTTTAAGTCCAGTTACCCAGGATATTAATGTTATTATTGCTATCTCTATGAGACGCAGAGAGAACTGATATCCCCATTGAAGCCAGTCGACATCGACTATATTAGTTTGACGAGATGACGAAATACATATGGCACCGAATATTTGAAGAGCAGCCAATAGAACAAAAAGAAGAGCTGTGGCAATCGTAATGTGTATGGCGTAGGACAAATTCTGATAGCCATGTATGTAGTTTTGAGATTTGCTTCGAAGGATGCGTTTTAAAATGCGATACAAATAGAGATATAGAAGTCCCAAGCTGAGACATATAAATATATAAATTATCTGGCATATGAGCGTCAGGACTCGGGGAGGCGGTGGCAAAATAGCCGAAGGAGACATTGTAGCAGTAACTTGGCCCTGTTGGTTATGAAGATGCTGCCTACGAAAGTATTGCTGCTGCTGCTGTTGTTGAAAATATAAATTGTGATTTTTGAGGGTATAAGATTCAACGTAGTGCAATGTAATGCAAAGCACAACGTGAACGCCGCAGCCCACAACAACGGTCAGCGGTCTTATCAGAGCTGAATATCTATTGTTTTTGTGGTTCAAGGATTTGAGAAAGAGAAACAAAATAAGTACAGAGAAAGCTACTGTTAAGAATGTTGAGGGTAGATTCAGCAAGAGTTCTGATGTAAATATATTAAAAGTACCATGTACGTTGTATGCATCAAAACAAAGGAAAAATATTCTCATTATGCAGATCACAATTAGAACAAGATGGATGCACACAAAATACGACTGTGCAAACAAATGTGTCAGCTTGTTATATGTCAGCAGTTTGTAAAGTGAGTATACCGATAAAATGGTAAAGAGAACAACTGACAAATAGATGTGAATATTCCAGGCCCAAGTCCAAGTAGTGTGTGCTGATGCAGCTGCTGCTGAAGCGGCAACAGCATCACGATCGCCTAGGCTCGGACCCAATCCCTTAACAGTGTCAATGGTGTTTCCTGTATGTACCGGCTGACCCGCGTTTGTGGTGGCGTACGAAAATGAGGTGGCTGATACGTCACCGATGGCAGCAGCTGCTGATGGTGTAGTTCCTGTAGTTTGATTAGCATTGTCATAATAATCCAACTGACCAGGCTGGTACTTGTTCTGGTTAATATTAGGACTAACAACGGAGGCTCCATCAGCATCTGTGTTTTCATCGTTTGTTAAAGACTTTTCAATCAGTACAATTGGGGAAGAAGGCGGATGTTGGATTCCAGTTATGGGTCGCTGAGTTACTTGCTTTAACAAAACAGCTGGTATGTCACCATTCTTTCCATTCGATCCCAGAATACGTCTTATATTGGGTAAAACTTCTTGTCTTTTAACAGGGTCATTGGCATCTGGTTCATGAGACTCCTGTCCCTTTATGCTAGTTATCTTTTCATTTAAAAAAACCTCGCCGCTGGTACGGGCAGGTGTATTGAGAGCTTTTTTACGATCGGCAGTGGACACATCAGACACCGTTCCATGGAATGCAGTTGACTCGAAAGAGTGCTTTGCATCTAAGCCAGAATTAACGTAACTTAAATCGGCCAATGGATTTACAATAGCATCGTTACTATTGCCTCCAAGATCTGGTGGGCGAATGGGGATTCGATCCTGACTAGGCATCAAACTAGGCGGTGGGATCGGACGCCTATTAATTGCAATAAGACCCTCGTTATTGGTACCACGCAATGTGGGCTTGTCGGCAAACGGGTTTTGATACTCCGGCGGAAGCGGCGGTGTGAAGAAGGCTCTCGACGGCGGGGAATAAGATGGAATATCACCTGGGTACATTGGTATTGTTGGTAGTTGTCCGGCATTCGATTTTTTTAAAAGGTTGGGAACTGTAAAATTGCGATGTATTAAAAAACAAAGAAGAAAGGAAGTTAACTTCGGCAAGCCAAAGTATATATACTAGAGCCCTGCATAAGTTACCTGACTTGTTTGTCAAACCTTAAACCCAACCGACCTACTTGAAACCCATTTGACTTGGGTCGTTTGGGTATTTGGGTAAATGAGTCAATTTTTACCCAAACCAATCGACCTGAAAATTTTGGGGTCAGGTTGGGTAGGTAATATTTTAAAAGAAAGCCTGACCTACTTGACTTGAAATTTGGTTTGGGTACCCAAATAACCCATTTTGTATACCCATGCAGGGCTCTAATATATACCCTTGCAGTTATAATAAGTACACAAAATTTGGTCATCATTCGATCGGTGCTGTTCCTGAAATTCCAAATATATTAATGCCTATTTAAAATGTTGATATTCAATTGTCAAAAATTAGAACGCCTATTTCATACAAAGTTACAATGTATTTTTATATCTTTTTTGAGATTATTCCTATGGGAGCCATAAGATATAGTGGTCCGATCCGACTCGTTCCGTCATATGTACTACGACATATGTACTACCCTATGCAAAAGAAAAACGACTTTTGGGAAAGTTTCATGGCGATAGCTTTAAAACTGAGAGACTAGTTCGCATAAAAACGGACAGACAGACGGTCGGACGGACAGACGGACTGAAATTATAATACCCCTGCAAGGGTATAAAAGTGTGTATAGGATGTCAACTTACTGGATGGCATCGGAGTCGAAATATGCTGTACGGTGTTCCTGTGACGGTCTCTATCATGTGAATGATGACGGTTTGGATTTGGGTATGTAGGATTGTTATTACTTTTTAGTATATCAGCGTTCGGCGCAGACGTTGGCAACGCATGATCTCTCTCTAAGTCTAGTTCATAATTTTTCTGACGACCAGTGGCACCATGTTGTTTATGTATCGATGGATATCTGAAAGAAAAACATGTTATTCAATATTGGTCATGGCTTTGCCATTCCGTAAACTTATAACTTATCACTGAGGACGGCAGTCCACGTAGTGACGAAGCGCACCAGGACAGTGAGCGAAGGTGACTATTATTATCTAGCCGCAGAATTAAAAATCTGTTGTGATAGTCCGATCATAAGGAGTGATACACCAAACAAAAGGTATCGCAAAAACTAACAGGATTGCATACCAACCTTAATCAATTTTGGCGAAAAAGCCAAAAATCTGCCTTAAATCAGCGGAGCCCTATAGCGAATATCTTTTGATAGGGTATTGTTAAAGGCAACAAAATATGTAAAAAAAAATCATTATGACAATTTTTTGTTGTATAAAATTTAAAATAAAAAAAATGTTTTTTTTTTTTATTAAATATATAAATAAATTACTTATAGGGTTTTAAGTTTCAAAATATCTACATCTTATAGCTTCCATATAAACGCTTATTACAAAATAGAATATCTCGGTTCTATTTCAATATTTGTTCATATAAATCAAAATTAAGTCCTTATTTATCAATGTAACTCTATGTTTACCATTTTTTTAATCGGTCAATGATAGCTTATATTTGTCATAGATTCGATCAAGGAAATATAGCATATTTTCAAAAAAATCTGGTAGAAATCGGTATTTATTTAATAATTTTGTATATTTTTAGCAAAATAACAAAATTTTAAATTTAAAACCTAAATTTGTTCATTTATTTATCATTATCTTAATCAATACCTTCAGATAAGTCAAATATCTTCATGATGTAACGGCGCACACTGGGGTGAGCGACCCCAAAAGTGACGATTAATTCAAAATGCAAAATTCGGAGTTGCGCAATGAGGGTCATATGTGGCGAAAGAAGATAAAATTCTGCATTAGAAAGTAAAAGAATTATGGTCCTAGGTCTTAAAGAAATCTCACAATGTAAATCCAAAGTTGAAACTTTGTTTTTTTGTTTTCAAAAATACGAAAACTTAATATTTTTTTTGTCACTTTGAGTGACGATTTTTACAATAAAAATAGGCAAAACCAACTTTTTGAAAATGGGAAAATTAAATCTAAACTCTTAACTATTTTTAAAAATTTTTAATTTTTTTTTGTGTAAAATTTTTATAAAAAAAAATGTATTAAAAAATAATCTGTAAAATTTGACGTTTTTATACACGTTACTCGTAGAGTAAAAGGGTATATTGTATTCGTGCAAAAGTATGTAACAGGTAGAAGGAAGCGTTTCCGACCCCATAAAGTATATATATTCTTGATCAGGATCACCAGCCGAGTCGATCTAGCCATGTCCGTCTGTCCGTCTGTCTGTCCGTCTGTCTGTCTGTCTGTCTGTCCGTATGAACGCTGAGATCTCGGAAACTACAAAAGCTAGAAGGTTGAGATTTTCCACGCATATTCTTGGGCTTCCTACGCAGCGCAAGTTTACTTCAGCCGAGTGCCACGCCCCCTCTAACGCCCACAATCGCCCACTAACGATTTTAAAATGTGTCTGGCGCCCACACCTTTAAAGATTTCCGAGAAGTATAAATGCAATTTTGTTGTGCATATTTATACCTATCGAAATGTAGAAGAAATTTTTCAAATCGGACCATTCGTTAAAAAGTTATGCCTGATCAAAGATTTTATATATCTATCTCCCTCGCACTCCCTTAGCTGAGTAACGGGTATCTGATAGTCGGGGCACCCGACTATAGCGATCTCTCTTGTTTTTTTCTAAAAAATCTTGTGATATGTACCTAAGTCCCCACCAAGGGGTTCCGTGCAACACTCTGCTATAAGAGAGTTATTTTAATTCAAAGTTGCACGGTATTTCACGAAAAAATACGTTTTTTTTATTTATGAATGTCAGGTGTTGGTAAGCTATTCGAAGAATATGCTCATGAAACGGCTAGATACTTTTTACAATTGTATCCGTGGTATTATATGCCACCAACAATACACAAGTTCTTAATTCACGGTGCTGAAATTATTTCGAATGCGTTGTTACCCATAGGCCAACTGTCAGAGGAAGCTCAAGAAGCTCGGAACAAAGACTTCAAAAAATACAGAGAATGTTTTTTGAGAAAAATGGATAGGGTGAAGAGCAACCAGGACATTTTAAATATGTTTTTGATTAGATCCGATCCAATAATATCTACCAAACGGAAGTTGCCGAAAAAAAAGGTGCACACCTTACCGAAGGAAGCTTTAACTCTGTTAAAAGCAGCAGAATTTATGAGCGATATGAGCGATAGTGAAGGCGAATCCGAGATGGAATCGGATTGATTTTTTGATTTTCTTGTAAAATTATAGTTTCCACTAATAAATTCGAAGTTATAAATATAAACTTTTTTTATTTTATAAATACAAGCAATACAAGGTTTTTTCTCATTTTCAGTATATTGTTTTTAGCGCATATTTACTATAAAGTCCATGGATTTTAGTATTCATAATAAATGTAATCTAAATAAATACATAAACGATTCGGGTAAATTTTCAGCGCTATTAATGAAACATTACCGGTTTTTTGGTAAAAATACCCAAATTTCCAAAAAATGCGCCGAAGAAAAATAATTATTAAAAAAAAAAATACTCTACAGAAAGTTCAAATGTTATTTTTTTTTTTACTTTTATTGATCAAATACAAAATACAAAATTATAACATGTTCAAATTTTTTGACGTCTGATTTGATCGTCACTATTGGGGTCTCTCACCCCAGTGTGCGGCGCGCGGATGAACCAGGGCTGACAATATTTTAAACTATGAACATTTCTTGCTAACTTAAACTGCGGTTTTCTCACAAGAGGCACAAAAGTGCAGAATTTTCAGAATTTGTAGTTATTTATATAAACTTAAAAAAAAAAAGAATTAAACGGGGATCTAGGGTGTATCACTACTTTACGTCAAGAATAAAAAAAAAACCAATTTTTTGGACCACTTTTAAAAAATTAAAAAAAAAAAAATTGCAATACTCTAAGATTTTGTTGCCCTTAAAATTTTAATTGGTTCATATACACGCCCTTAGGCGCTTTCAGAAAAATTTCATATATTTATAAAAATACTTTTTTTTCTTATTGAGTAAAATTCTATTTCGAAAAATCAACTTTAAAAATCAGTAGTGGGAGAACCATTCATCACAGATCACTTTTTCTTTTTGATTTGTATAGAGAATTCAATTGTTTTTAAAGTTTTAAAGTTGCAATGCACCACTTTGAAACACCTAAAAACAAAAAAAGCAAAAGAAAAACACAAAATGCTTTTCCATTTAAGATAAAAAGATTTTTATAAAATGATCTCTTTTACCTTATACCGTTATCAGCGAAAGTAAGTTTCGTACTGGGGCTATACTAGTATAAACAAGAGAGAACGCTATAGTCGGGTGCCCCGACTATCAGATACCCGTTACTCAGCTAAGGGAGTGCGAGGGAGATAGATATATAAAATCTTTGATCGGGCATAACTTTTTAACGAATGGTCCGATTTGAAAAATTTCTTCTACATTTCGATAGGTATTGATAGTCACAATAAAACTGCATTTTTAGTTTTCCAAAATCTTTAATGGTGTAGGCGCCAGACACCTTTCAAAAAATGGTGTAGGGCGATTGAGGGCGTTAGAGGGGGCGTGGCGCCATTTTGAAATAAACTTGCGCTGCGTAGGAACTCCAAGAATATGCATGCAAAATGCCAATCCTCTAGCTTTTATAGTTTCCGAGATCTCAGCGTTCATACGGACGGACAGACGGACATGGCTAGTTCGACTCGGCTAGTGATCCTGATCAAGAATATATATACTTTATAGGGTCGGAAAAGCTTCCTTCTCCCTGTTACATACTTTTGCACGAATACAATATACCCTTTTACTCTACGAGTAACGGGTATAAAAATATGTTGACATTTTGCAAACGGTCCTCGAAGGCTTTGCAATTGACTTCAAAATGATGTAGGAAAAAGTTTATTTTCTTACTATTTGTGCCCCTACTATTAATTTTTTCGACTAACACAAAAATAGTTACTCTTACGTAATAAGTAAACGTATAGGTTACTATAATAAATAGTTATGTAAATGTAAAAAATGGTAGAATGTGCCCAAACCATAAATTGTAGTTACTTACTATTTTTTTTAGTAATTATACAATTTATCGGTATTTAACTACAGCAAAAAAAAAGTATACGTAATTTTAAAAAGTAGTTGTTCAATTACCTTTTCTAAAAGTGGCTTCATTCTACACCTAGTGTGGATGTATATTAAAGACTTAAGACAGAAAATAAGTCTTAAAGTAGTCTTAGGGCCGGTTTCTCGAGTGCCGGCTAACATGTCTCGAACAGATAAAGTCCCTGCTAAGGCATTTTGGCTTTCTCGATTATCAATGTGAGAGCTAACTTTGACAGGGACTTGGACTCCCTGCTAAGCGTTTTCGGCTCGATAAAACGACAGCTGATTTCCCAAAGCCAACTAAGAGGAAGAAACGAAATCACAGCTGACTTTGGCACAATTCTGTGCCCTAACAGCACTCTGTAATTGTTGCTCGTTCAGATAAACAGTTTATCTGGTCTTGAAGTTTTTCGGACAGATAGCTATCAGGGACTTTGACAGGGACTCGAGAAAGAGGCCCTTAATGACTCAGAATCTGACTTGAGCTTGGTTCATGAAGGGCTAGACCCAGTTGGGAATTATATATAATGCATCTTAGAAGTTTTGTAAAGTTATTGCTACTTTTACTTACATACTTTTATATTAAACAAGAAAGGAAGTTAACTTCGGCAAGCCAAAGTTTATATACCCTTGCAGTTATAATAAGTACCCAAAGTTTAGTCCTCTCTCGACCGGTGCTGTTCCTATTAAAAATGTTGATATTAAATTGTCAAAACTTAAAACGGCTACTTCCTACAAGGTTACAATGTATTTTTATACATTTTTTTAAATTATCCCCATGGGAGTCATAAGATATAGTGGTCCGATCCAGCTCGTTCCGAGATATATACTACCTGCAATAAAAAGAAGACTTTTGGGAAAGTTATATGGCGATAGCTTTAAGACTGTGAGACTAGTTCGCATAAAAAACGGACAGACGGACGGAGCGACAGACAGACTGACGGACATGTCTAGATGGACTCGGCTATTGGTGCTGATCAAGAATAAATATACTTTATGTGGTCGAAAACGTTGCAAACATCTGACTGAAATTATAATACCAATGCAAGGGTATAAAAAGTTATGTTAGGGTAACTATTGTTCATAGTTAAACAACTATTTAAAATAGTTTCAAGGTACAAAAACAAAATACACACATTCCGTCAGCGTAACTTTGCCGAAGAGCAGCCGAAATATATCGACAACTAACCACAATTAAAATTGTGTTGTTTCTCAAAATTCTGACCTCGCGCCGGCTAACAATACATATAATTTGGAAAGGTCGCCAGAACAAACACTTTAACTATTTCTTAGTACGCTAAGTAAAAACAATACATGGACGACTATTTTTATTATTAATGTACTATTTTTTTCAGTTACTGAACTATCTTAAGGGGGGAGATACATATAGAACTGCAATTTTGTCATGTTTTTCGTGATTTTTTTTACCAATAAGGAATAGTGCTGGGATTTCATAACTTGGCATGTTGATTACATTGTTCTTATATAATTTTAACCAATTTTTTTTTTTTTGGATCTTTCAAAATGGCGGCCGTGGGAATTTTTTTGTCAGGCTATATTAAAAAAAAGTAGGCCAGCTGCGGATCGTCCACAGGTCGCTGTGTAGATCCGATTTTTATGAAACCAAGTTTATTTTGTTAAGAAATAACGTAGAAACTGTCTGAACCTAACTTACATAAAATATCTGAAAAACTCTGGTTGTGGAACTCTTTCAAAGTCAAAAATATTTTTTTTCATATTTTTTTTTGTTGTTTTTTCTTGACAAAAAATACTTAACCGTACAAATTTTTACATAAAGTAGGTTCAGACAGTCGGCAATTTCATTACAAACATTTCTGTAAAAGCAGCATGATGATCGAAGCATTACTTTTTGAGATACACGATCCGCAGCTGAGGAAAACATGGTATCGAGAAAAACGCATTCAAAGTAATGAAATATATCTACTGCACAAGGAAGGTGGGTGCCGTCATCCTGGTATAAGTTCCAAAATAGTTCGAATTTCTTCGTGAAACTTTCATGACACATTCTTAAAGAGTTGTTCTACCAATTTAAATATATGTCTATATGTATCTGCCCCCTTAATTTTTTGTGTGTGGGTCTACCTAAAATATTTTTTTTATTATTTTTAAACTAGGTTAAACACAAACTTAATTAAACAAAACACAAACAACATTTTTTTTATCTGTTCAACTAAACAAATATTTTTGTTTTTTCGATTCCCGTTACGAATTAGGGCCAGGATCCAGCTCGCTGATTGGAAACTTTGACTTCTGGCTATATCTCGGCCATTTTTACACAAAAAATTTTAATAATGCTTTAAAATATATGACACGTCGTAGGAAGCTACAATTTTTCATGGTTCACTTTTAAGTCACCTCCCTTAAGCAAGCGCTGGCTCACTTTTATTTTGGTATTTGGACAAAAAAGCAAGCACCTGTTTTAGCGGTCCGAATTGTATATTAAAATAAAAATTTGTTGTCTTACCTTTGTGTCGTCAAAAATGGTGTTGCAACAGTAGTTAAACCTAAGGAATAACTAGTATCTGGTATGCTTCGCTTGGTTGTAGAGGTTGTTCCATACGCCACTTTTATTAGTACAGCTGCAACACTTCGCTCAAAGTTATTTAATTTTTCCAAATAATCCTTTTGCACTATAGGTGAGATTCCAGAAATCATGTTATTTCCAGTGCTGTTACTAAAGTTATCGTTTCCATTCGACTTTTCTTGTGAATTAGTTATATTATCCTTAGAACTTAATTCCTCTAATAATATAGACTGCGACAAAGAAATTTGAATACTTCCAATCAATAATAGAAATAAAAAGACATGAGGGCTTTGACGTGAAAGCATTTTTCGAGGCAAGAGAGAGATGAAGATGGAACCCATATATCTGGGCCTAACCCGCTTGTCGTTGGATTTACATTCAACGCTACCAGTATACGTTTTTTTTGAATAAATCCTTAAATCAGCTGGTGCGAAAAAATGGTTAGATAATACTGTTGAAGCACTTGTTTTAGGAGGTTTGTTTCGGATACAATGTCCCCTTACATTTCTTTCGATTTCCCTTTTATATTCATTGTGGTTGCCTAAAATAAAAGATCTCAGGTCGGTTGAAAGTAATTTAAATAATTATAGCACTCACCTGTTCCCAAAGAATACCGTTTTTTAACATTGATTCGAAAGCTGTGGTTCGTTTTAGGCATGATATTGTACTCTTAAATGTGACTCCGAGCATATGTCTGGAACCATTTACTTGTTATTGATCTAAGTTTCTTTCATATACCATTCGCTGAATAACGGAAGATAGATGTTACATACAATGAAAACATTGTAGTTTTTGAGAACCTGGTCAAAGAGAAAAAATTATATTAGTTTCTGGCTGTACCCGGAGCAACTTTGTTCGCTTAAAATTAGTTTAGAGTACGGTTGTGAGGACTTTCTTATTTCCAGAGAAATGGACGCGCTTTTTTTTTAATAGGATTACTTTAAAACCTCTGTGTAAACAACATTTTTAGAAGATCCTTCAGGAGCGAGAATCATAGGGCTACTGGCAAAAGCTAACTCTAGAGCATGTAAAATAAAATTGTGAAAGAAGTAATCTTCTCAAGATCTTGTACAGCCAGCTTCAAAGTCTGCCCCTGCGATTTATTTATAGTTACATAATAAAAGAATGTGATCCAAGAGAGAGTTGTGAATTTTTCTACCAGGTACAAAGTTATCAATGCAATTTTAATTTGCGCACAAATATATTTGTTGTAAAGCTGTTTGATTTCTTCAAATTTCTTGCTTTGGATAAAATAAAATCTTTTGTACAAACACAAAAAGATTGGGATCCTATACAAAAGTAGCGAAGTAACTTATTTTCCGCATTTGATCGATAATTATTAATTTTAAACTCGACAAATATCTTAGTAAGATTTATCATTGGCAGAAAGGAAATTAATAATTTTATTTGTATTAAAACACATCATCTACACAATACATATAAGCAAAACAAAACTTATCCAAATATATATACATTAGAATGGGTCGATTTGTATGGGCCAAAAAAAGTGATAAATCGTATGGGGGGAAACTTATTCTATGGACAATTCTAAGCAACATTGACAAAGAGGCTATGCCTTAAAAACCACGTGTGACCCTCCGCATTTGCAAAAAAAAACCGAGTATTTGAAGAAAAATATCACAGTAGCCCTAAATTTGATACACTGGAATGGACGCGAAAAAAGTTTTAAATCGTTCGGCCGGAAAACAGTCTCTGGGATTTTCTTATCCATATTGTCAAAGAAACTATATGCCTAAAACCACGTTTGACCCTCCGCATTTGCAAGAGAAAAATACTGGTATTTTGTTTCACTTCTGAGAAAAATTTTAAATTCTCCTTTTCTTTAAAAATGTTTTCTTCTCTTTATAGCCCAGTCCCACAAAGCACGTAACGGGGGAACGGTTGGTGACAGATGTGAAACACCTGGTCCCATACAACACATTTGTAAATCTACCATCCGCCATCCAATAATAAGATAAATCATTCAAAAAACGAGGACGGAAGCTAACTTCGGCAAGCCGAAGTTTTAATACCCTTGCAGATTTCACCCTATTGTTCCTATGGGAGCTATAAGATATAGACGTTCGATCGGCACGCGCTTTTACCCTGATCAAGGTACGCACAAAAAAATACGATTTGGAAAGTTTCATGGGAATAGCTTATATTCTGCGCGAAATATCCTGAAAAACGACAAATTTTGACCGATTTCACCCTATTGTTCCTATGGGAGCTATAAGATATAGACGTCCGATCGGCACGCGCTTTTACCCTGATCAAGGTATGAGTAAAATAATAAGATTTAGAAAGATTCTTGTTAATAGCTCTTACACTGAGCGAAATATCTTCATTTTGTGAAAGCTATATCCGATTGTTCCTATGGGAGCTATAGGATATAGACGTCCGATCGGGTCGGCTTTCAAACTTGATCTGCGTACACATGTTTTAGGACGACTGTGAAAGTTTCAAGGCGCTAGCTTTTAAACTGAGCTCGCAAACGGTATTGAAACAGACGGGCAGACGGACAGACGGACATGGCTATATCGACTCCCCTATTGATCCTGATCAAGAATATATATACTTTATGGGGTCGGAAACGTCTCCTTCACTGCGTTACAAACTTCTGACCAAAATTATAATACCCTCTGCAAGGGTATAATTAGAACTCAACAATTCTGGTTGAAAATGTATATTTAATATAAGCATTACAAGACATTTTTGGGGGAAGAATGTTCAAGGAGAGTTAAGTCAACCTTTCCATTGTTGGGGGATCGCCTGGGTGCTAAACACAAGAAAATCGGTTGGCGAAATTGCTAGTATTTTCGCATTGCTATTGCCATTGCCATTGCTTTGGGATATTTCCCGAAGTATATCGCTGTTGCTAATGTTTTCAGCTTGGTCTTCACATTTTGTAGGGAAACCTTATGGGCTGGGACATCTTCATAGGGAATTCTTCCTAACTCCTCGCAACAATGTTGTTCTGGCATAGATTAATTAGGAGAAAATACATATGTCCGATGTCTTCTGCTTCCGTATTTCCTGCAGGTTTTTGTTATTATTATATATGTTTTTTCATATATATTCAAATTTATATTGACAATGTCAATAATTTATAATTTCATTTTCTAAAAACGGTTGGTTTAGGATAGGGGAATAAGGGGGAAAATTTTGGAACAGAAAATTCCTATGAAACATCCGTCAAAGAGATGGGGGAAGGTGGATGGTGCTCTGTGGGAATAGGGTATTAAAGCATTTTTTGTTACTTGGAATTTCAGTAAAGGCTACTGTGATATTTGTTTCAAAAATAAAATGAAATGCCAGTATTTTTATTTTGTAAATGCGGAGGATGGCTTAGAACGACCCAAAGATTGTTTTTCTCCCAAACGATTTGTACATTTTTTCGCGTCCATACAAATATTCAAAATTTAAGCCTACTCAGATATTTTTCATCAAAAAACAAGAGAGAACGGTATAGTCGGGTGCCCCGACTATCAGATACCCATTACTCAGCTAAGGGAGTGCGAGGGAGATAGATATATAAAATCTTTGATCGGGCATAATTTTTAAACGAATGGTCCGATTTGAAAAATTTCTTCTACATTTCGATAGGTATTGAGAGTCACAATAAAACTGCATTTTTAGTTTTCCAAAATCTTTAATGGTGTGGGCGCCAGACACCTTTCAAAAAATGGTGTAGGGCGATTGAGGGCGTTAGAGGGGGCGTGGCACCATTTTGAAATAAACTTGCGCTGCGTAGGAACTCCAAGAATATGCATGCAAAATGCCAATCCTCTAGCTTTTATAGTTTCCGAGATCTCAGCGTTCATACGGACGGACAGACGGACATGGCTAGTTCGACTCGGCTAGTGATCCTGATCAAGAATATATATACTTTATAGGGTCGGAAAAGCTTCCTTCTCCCTGTTACATACTTTTGCACGAATACAATATACCCTTTTACTCTACGAGTAACGGGTATAACTAGTATTTTTCTCTTGCAAATGCGGAGGGTCAAACGTGATTATCAAGGCATAGTTTCTTTGGCAATGTTGCTTAGAATTGTCCATAGAATACGTTTCCCCCCTACGATTTTATGACTTCCAAATATTTAACATACCATAACCATAACATACATGCATACATATCTGAAGAAGTAACGTATAAGTTTTTAAAATCCAAAAAAAAATTTTAACCTAAATTGCCGTTTCCCTTTCCTCAAGCTCTACCCCTCCTCTCATCAGTTTATTTGGCTACCTATCTGATATAGTTAAGATTTAATCCGAAATTCAGAAATATATAAAAAATAATATTCCTAAGAAAAGAAATGTAAAAGAAAGGTAAAATGTCAAAAAACACCGAAGCTATAATTTTTTTTCCCATTATATTTCCGATTATTCCTGTGGGAGCTATAGGATGTAGTTGTCCGATCCGGCTGGTTCCGACTTCTATACTACCTTCAAAAGAAAGAAAATTTTTGGGAAAGTTTCATTCCGATAGCTTTAAAACTGAGAGACTAGGTTGCGTAGAAACAGACAGACGGACATGGACGGTTTTTTTACAAACCGAACACCTTTTCTTGGGTCACATTTCCGATTGACTTCGTGTCTTTTGCATTAATTCCTCTTAAACCTCTTCTTCTAATACAAAATTAATTTTTAATTTCTTAAAAATAAAAACAAATTAAGGTTTAAAAAAATTGTTTAAACATTGCCTTGCTTTTTGTGGGGGCCATACCCGGATTTTTTTATTCAGTAGGATGTAAACTTAAGGTTTGTACCCATTATGAGACTTACAGTCGACCAAAAAAGACATTTTTCATCTTTGCCGAGCTGATGCGGTGCCAACACTTATCCAATAATAATGATCTGTATGGCAAAATTCTGATCTATTGACTTTAAAATGGAACGAAAACTGGCTCATTTGGGTGGATATGTGCCAATATATAAGAAAAAATTCAAAAAAAGTCAGAAATTTAACATTTTAAACTTTAAAAAATCTTTAAAAAAAAGTGGTATTTTGATCTAGGGCTCCATCACTAACAGAATTTGCCATCAATTGCTGGGGAGCACTTCAAGAATATTATTTTGTAAACTAATGTATTATGCAATTTTTACGGGGTTTCCGTGGTTTATCCAGAAAATAAACTTGAAAACTAAACGAATCCTTTTGGTAGTTCCATTTACGTTACGATTTACGATCATGATCTTACCTGCCGATTGGAAACTTTACCTCCGAGGCAATGCCACCACCCAAAAAAAAATTGTTAATTAAGTTCAATAATGCTTAATAATATATGACAAGTTAATAGAAGCTAAATAGGAAGTAGGCGTTTTGATTTTTGGCAATTTAAAACAAGAGAACGCTATAGTCGGGTGCCCCGTTACTGAGCTAAAGGGAGTGCGAGGGAGATGGATATATAAAACTTTGATCGCGCTTAACTTTTTAACGAATGGTCCGATTTTTCTTCTTTCCGAAAATTTCTTCTACATTTCGATAGGTATAAATAAACACAACATTTATTGCATTTATACTTTTCCGAAATCTTTAAAAATGTGGGCGTTTAAGGGGGCGTGGCGCTCGGCTGAAATAAACTTGCGCTGCGTAGGAAGCCCAAGAATATGTGTGGTTAATCCCAACTTTCTAGCTTTTGTAGTTTCCGAGATCTCAGCGTTCATCCGGACGGACAGACAGACGGACAAGGCTATATCGACTCGGATTGAGATCCTGATCAAGAATATATATACTTTATAGGGTCGGAAACGCTTCCTTCTCCCTGTTACATACTTTTGCACGAATACAATATACCCTTTTACTCTACGAGTAACGAGTATAATCAACATTTTAAATAGGCATACCTGCATGGGTATATTAGCTTCGGCTAACCGAAGATAACTTTCTTTCTTGTTTAAGATCATTTAAAGTCAAATCGGTTTGAAAACAATCGGTTTAAAAATTTCGATAATCACGGACTTTTAAAACGTGGTTTAAAGTAAAACCCCAATTGATCTGCGAAACTTCAATGTAAATGACCTGAAAAGTGCAACTTGAAAAGCACCATATCTTTTAAAGCATTTGTATAACCGATTTTCCAATTTCAGAGTGTGTTCTTGTATTGTATTTATTTGGTCAAATGTAAAATCATTATTCGTCACAAAGGATGATATTGATATGGATGATGGACCATATTATTTACCTCGTTAAGGGTTTTTTCTTTGATATCAGAATTTTTTGTTTTTTTCTTTTGCTATTATATCTAATATATTAATAAATTCCCTATTTCCAATATTAGCTTTCCAAAGTTTACTTACGTTGTTATTTCAACTATAATCTTAAAACTTACGAATTCCAAAAATGATTGCTTTAAATTGTTGAATAAATAGAATAAATAAATATTCAAATATTGCAATTGCATAAATTTCATTTATCACTACGTGTACAGCGGTCCAGAGTTATTCGAATCTGTCTCCTCTTGTTCTAAAAAAAGTGATAGTCCTCTAAAAATTTTGGTTGTGCAGTTTTTGGCATGTTCGAATAAACCTAAAGTGTTATTTCGTCTGTTTTGTTTGCTCTTTAGATCTTAAATTTATATCCAATATTAACAGGGACCGTTATCATTATAAGTGAAACAAGAGAGAACGCTATAGTCGGGTGCCCGACCATCAGATACCCGTTACTCAGCTAAGGGGAGTGCGAGGGAGATGGACATAAAAAAAAAATTTAATGACGCATTACTTTTTAACGAATGGTACGATTTGAAAAATTTCTTACATTTCGATAGGTATTGATAAACACAATAAAACTGCATTTTTACTTTTCCAAACAATTTAAATTTTTTTAAATCGTTTAAAGCGGTAGTGGGCGTTAAAACAAACTTGCGCTGCGTAGGAAGCCCAAGAATATGTGTGGTTAATCTCAACTTTCTAGCTTTTGTAGTTTCCGAGATCTCAGCGTTCATCCAGACAGACAGTCAGACGGACATGGCTAGATCGACTCGGCTAGTGATCCTGATCAAGAATATATATACTTTATAGGGTCGGAAACGCTTCCTTCTACCTGTTACATACTTTTGCACAAATACAATATACCCTTTTACTCTACGAGTAACGGGTATAAATAGCATCGCCATATCTTCCCTTCTGACAAAGGGATTTTTATTAACTTTTTTAAAAATCCTTTTTAAATTGTGTAATATCGTCATAAAAATTTGATATCGTTTTGAGACAAGAACAAAATCTAGATACGTTTCACAAAGAATCACTCCGATACGATATTTTTAAATATTTCGACATCCCTACTCAAAATTAAAAAAAAACCGCGTTGCGAACCTGTTTATAATTAAACAACTAAAGCTTCCTGTTAAAAAACTTTTAAAAAAATTAGAAAAATAAAAACATTGAGAAATTTGGTGAAGATCGTAGATATTTGACCAATTAGGTGTCGAAAATTTTCGAAGACCTTATTGACACTATAGTATGCCAATAAAAACTGAGTGTATGAATAAAAATGTATAAAAATAAGGTAATACTCTAGTTAACGGTCCTAACCCCCAAAATTCGCGAAAAAAATTTTCCTCAACGGACCTTGACTTCTTAAGAATTTACATGAAGAAATATAGGCGCGGACTGTCATGGTTCTCTTGTAATCGAATTTCAAAGTTACGTGTTTTGCTATAAAAATAAAGTAGCCTTTTCAACGACTTGCTATACAAAATATATTAACTAATGATTTTCTATAAAAATCGTGTAGGCTTTTGAATTTTCGTAACGCAACTACAAAATCTCTATGTGCGAGTCGTGCAAAATTACTTTTGGGCATTTCCTAAGTATGGACAAGGAAGCAATTTTCCTTTTTCTACAAAATCACGGAGTCTTTTTGAAGGAAAGGACCTGTCCTACCTGCTTCCAACTTGCTAGCCTTGTCTTTAAGGATGGCGAGAGACCAATGTGGGAAAAAAAAACATTGGACTAATTACTTTTAACGTCTGCACATGCTGGATCCTAAATAAAAATATTTATGAGAATATATTTTATGTAAGTTTAAAAAAAGAAAACTAAAAATTCGACAACGTAAAAATTAATCAACATCTTCCAAAAACAAATTAGGCATAAAATTTAAAAAAAATCGCTGCGATTTTTCAAATATATTCTCATAAATATTTATTTATTTAATGCATTACAGAGGTAGATCAAATTTGTCTGCAATCACGACTTTTTTATATGTTGCGGTCCATGAACTACTATGCTGGCTCCTGTCAGTCCACAACCACGATTGCTTTAAACTTGCTTTTAAAAGTTGGTCATCGATGGTCACGCGAATTCTTGAGGAATCGCGGTTCATCGAGGATATTAAATTCGCGGCTGTGGGGTCTGGCCCCCTATAAAAACAATTTCACATTTTGGTCGAATGTTTTTTGAAAGCCTATTATTTTGACAAGGGATGAAAAGCCCTTATGCTTTTTATAGCAAAGCACTCAAAATCATAGAAAAGGCTACTTTATTTTTATAGCAAAACACGTTAATCGGTATAGAAATATAGCCACAGTGAAACTTTTAAGAAATAAGTGCACTAATATTTTCATGGTCGCAGCTGTATATGAGCACTTTCATATTGTCGCTCGGGACATTTGCACAGCTTTTAAGTCAAAACAAGAGATAACGCTATAGTCGAGTAACGACTTACTCAGCTAAAGGGAGTGCGAGAGAGATGGAGATATAAAACTTTAACTTTGATCGCGCATAACTTGTTAACGAATGGTCCGAATTGAAAAATTTCTTCTACATTTCCAAACACAATAAAACTGCATTTTTAATTTTCCGAAATCTTTAAAGGTGGGGCTCCAGTCACCTTTAAAAAAATGGTTTAAGGCGATTGTGGGCGTTAGAGGGGGCGAAACAAACTTGCGCTTGCTGTGGCAGCTATATAATATCGGCTTCCGATTTTTGTTAAATTTAATTTGAAATTCGGAAATATTAAAAAAAGTCATATTCTCGAGTAGAAGAGAATACAATAAAAACCAAAGAAGCTATAATTGTGTGCGAATATCACTATGGACGGCAGTCCATGTAGTGACGAAGCGCACAAGGAGAGTGTGCGAAGGCGACTACTATATATAGCCGCAGAATTGAAAATCTGCTGTGATGGTCCGATCATAATGAGTGATACACCAATCGAAAGGTATTGCAAAAAACTTAAAGGATTGTATACCAAGACTTTAAGAAAATCAATTGGCTTGGGAAAGAGAGCGGTGAAAGTGAAAATTTCGAAATTTGGAGTTGTTGGGGCCGGTGGGGATAAATGCCCCCTCGCAATGTTTTAGTTGTGTTCCTATTGAAAATATGATAAAATCCGACGCTCCGTTCAAAAGTTATAGCCAAAATACGATTTTCTTCTTCTTCCCAAAATGAAAATTTAATTCTGTTTGTCAGTTTGTCAGTTTGTCCAAAATATGTTTCTTAAGTTTTGAAAATTTAATATGACGTTCATCACATCGATATAAAAAACTTTTGTTCTACCACTTTTGGAAAAACTCGCTAGTTTAGCGGGAAAACAGTTATAAATAGCTAAAATTCGGAAAGCCGTAACTTCTATACTACTAAAGCTACAGAGTTGTGCTGCATCTCGTTTGAAAGGTATTTTTAAATGCTATAAATGGCCTTCATATACAATTTGTGTAAATGTAATAGTTAAAAAGATATGAACAAAAGAAATTTTTTTTAAACTTTCTTTTTAGCTTTTTTTTAATTTTCTCAAAAACGGCTCTAACGATTTTCCTTACAACTTTAAACTGTATAGCCCTTGAGATTCCCTAAATTTTGGTATATAACACATTACTGTAAAAAGTCACGTTTAAAAGTTATTTTTATACGAAAATAGACACTTTTGCCGGCTCGAACAACTAACGCTGCCTAAGCATTGAATTTAGTATGTGCGTATCCAAACTGTATTTTAAGGTCAGGGAATAGTTAAAATTGTTTTAAACTGTTCCATTATACAATTCTATAAGTAAATAAATACAAACATAAATAAACAAATAAAATAAATAAATAAATAAATAAACAAATAAAATAAATAAATAAATAAATAAATAAATAAATAAAAAAATAGAAAATAAAAAATTAAAAAATAGAAAATAAAAAATTAAATAATTAATTAATTAATTAATTAAATAATTAAATAATTAAATAATTAAACAATTAAACAATTAAATAATTAAATAATTAAAAAATTCAGACAACAATCAGATCAAGATTTTTCAAATACCTTAGCACATTTAAGGTTAGGCATTTTAGATGAGAAAGATTATCAGCTTTTATCTAAACGAGAAATTAAATTATGTGTACATAAACTTGTGGAATCTTTAAAATGCTCTAACTGCGATTATAGGCCAAATGTTCAAATAACAGAAAACGTAATTGCTCAACTTTCTGTTCCTATAGATAGAAAATGCTTAATGAATGAATTAATATCATTTAATTATGGTAATTGGAAAAATATTGAAGATAGCGAGTGTGCACATTGCGGAAACTATTTACAATGTCAGTCCTTAATAGAAAATTTAGGGCGCGTGCTTGTGTTCTCTCTTAGTTTAGTCGATGCAGCGAATAGAAAAATAACAAATTTTAATTTAACAAACGCTTCACAAAGTGAGCTTAGATTTGAAAATAAAAGATTTGTTTTATCAAGTGCCATATTTCACCATGGAAATGCATTAAATGAAGGACATTATACATCAGTTTTAAGAAAAAATGGAACGCTACAATTGAAAATGTTCGCGTGGGTAAAATCTTATAAATTTGTCTGAAGCGGGCCAAATGAGTAAATTTTAGAAAGTGTTTTTATATTTTCGAATGTAAAATTATTTTTCGTCACAAAATATGATATCAGATCTTTTGTATGTTAAAGGTGCGGTCGTCACTATTTTTTTTACCTCGTTAAGAGGTGTTTTTGTTTGTTATATATAGCCGCAGAATTGAAAATCTGCTGTGATGGTCCGATCATAATGAGTGATACACCAATATAAAGGTGTCGCAAAAACTAACAGGATTGCATACCAAGACTTTAAGAAAATCAATTGGCTTAGGAGAGAAAGCAGAGAAAGTAAAAAAGTGAAAAAGCTGTTGGGGCCGGTGGGGATAAAAGCCTCCTCGCATTATTATAGTTGTGTTCCAAATGAAAATACGCGTCGAATGAGGGGTCATATGATAAAATCCGATGATCCGTTCAAAAGTTATACCGAAAACAAATTTGTGGGGGTCTAGTCCAAATGAAAATTTAATTCTGTTTGTCAGTTAGTCTGTGTGTCCCAAAACATGGTTTTAAAGTCCTGAAAATTTGATATGATGTTCAACAGCTCCATATAAGAAACTTTAGTTCTGCCACTTTTGGAAAAACCTGCTAGATTAGCGGGAAAACAGATATAAATATCTAAAATTCGGAAGCCCATAGCTTCTGAAGTAGTGAAGCTACAGACTTGTGTTGTACCTCGTTTTAAAGGTATTTTGAAATGCTATTAACGCCTTAATGTAATTTGTGCAAATGTAATAGTAAAAAAGTAATGCACAAAACAAATTTGTTTTACCCTCTTTTTAGTTAGTTTGTATTTTTTTCAAAAACGGCTCTAAAGATTTTCTTTAAAACTTTAAACTAAATAGCCCTTGAGATTCTTTAAATTTTGATATATAACACATTACTGTAAAAAGTCACGTTTAAAAGTTATTCATTTCCAGCTCAGAAGAATAAACGCTGCCCAAGCATTAAATTTTGTATGTGCGTATCCAAACTGTATTTTAGGGTCATGGAATCATTTCAATTGTTTTACGACTTTTGGAAATACCCGCTGACAGACGGACATGGCTAGATAAACTCGGCTATTGGTCCTGATCAAGAATTTATATACTTTATGTGGTCGGAAACGTCTCCTTCACTGCGTTGCAAACATCTGACTGAAATTATAATACCCCTGCAAGGGTATAAATATAAGAAAATTCATTGTAACTTTGTAGGAAGTAGGCGTTTTGAATTTTGACAACTTAAAAACAACATTTTAAATAGGCACGCAGAATCTGGAACCCCTGGAACTGTGCCGATCGAGTAAGCATTAAACTATACGTATTTATTTTATCTGCAAGGGTATATATAGGCTTCGGCTGGCGGATCCGATGCGGCTGGTTGCGACTTTTATACTACCTGCAATAGAAAGAAGACTTTTTGGAAAGTTTTATCGCTGAGAGATTAGTTCGGACATGTCTACATGGACTCGCCTATTGGTGCTGATCAATAATAAGGTGTGTTTAAAAACTACACGACACCAAGAAATTTTTTTTAAAATGCTGTAAAATTGTTATTGCTTATAAAAAGCGAAACATTTAAATGCAGGTCGAAAGAACGATGTAGTATGTGTACGAAAATTTGCGATTGTTTCATGCTGGAACATTAGAAACGCGATACCCAGTCCGCGCCCCTTCAATGAAATTCCATGAAAAAATAAGTAAAATTCATATGAGAAAATTTCGAAAAAACTTCAAAGTGGCGCAGACTAGGGATTGCGTTTCTAATGTTCCAGCATGAAATGTGAAAAGTTATTAAGGTTTTGAAGAACAATTTTTTTCATTTTGATACGAAGTATTGACCAAAATCGAATATTCTTGTAATAAATAAGGTAATTTTCCGAACGGGCAGTTCTTCAAAAAATGATTTGGGAGGACTGTTTCGTGCACGTAATGAACTGAACGGGATTCTTATTTGATACAAAAGTTTTAAGAATATTGACCAGACAAAAGTTAAGACAAATTGTGGGATATGACTTCGAAACACAACTTTTTTTAGGGCGAAGATTGAAAGGATCTTTGGTCGTATAATTATAAAATAATCGCAAATATCCGAAAAATAAAAAATAAACAACAACAATTTTACAAAATTTGTTGGTGGCGTATAGTTTTTGAGTCGAAATTTTCTGACCGAAATCATAATACCTCTGCAAGGGTATAAAAACGAAGGTGACATTTCCAATCTGTATGTCTATTGTATCGACGCAAACTATTTAATCGTTTTAAAACACTATGTGAAATTTGTAAACCCGTTACTCGTAAAAGGGTATATGGTATTCGTGCAAAAGTATGTAACAGGGAGAAGAAAGCGTTTCCGACCCTATAAAGTACCTTTCGATTGGTATCACTCATTATGATCGGACCATCACAGCAGATTTTCAATTCTGCGGCTATATATATAAGTCGCCTTCGCACACTCTCCTTGTGCGCTTCGTCACTACATGGACTGCCGTCCATAGTGATATACATACATATATTCTTGATCAGGATCAATAGCCGAGTCGAATTAACAATCCGTCCGTATGAACGCTGAGATCTCGAAAACTATAAAAGCTAGAAGATTAGCATTTTGCATGCAGATTATTGGAGCAGCGCAAGATTGTTTCAGCCGAGGGACACGCCCCCTCTAACGCCCACAACCGCCTTAAACAATTTTAAAAGGTGTCTGTCGCCCACACCTTTAAAGAAAAGTAAAAATACGGTTTAATTGTGTTTATCAATACCTATCGAAATGTAGAATACATTTTCCATCGTTGAAATATTATGCGCGATCAAAGTTTTATATATCCATCTCCCTCGCACTCCCTTTAGCTGAGTAACGGGTATCTGATAGTCGGGGCACCCGACTAAGCGTTCTCTTGTTTTTTTTTTTTTTTTTAATGTTGAATTTTGTACACTCAAACACAAATGTACGTATACATATACGTACATGAGTATTAAACATTTAATATCGCAATAAAGAGTATTATTATTTTCGTTTATATTTATAACGCATAATAGGAAATTATTGAATTCAATTATAATTTGAAAACATTTTTTTCTTGATAACCTTAATTTTATACACATAATTTGTACTATGTACATTGTACATATATGAGAAGTTAATTCCAGTTCATATATATACAGTTTTACACACACATTGGTGAAATATAAAATATATTACCAATTTGTTCCATGTCTTTTTCCAAAAATACTCAAATTTACGTTGTTATATATAGATCCATTATGTACGGGTAAGTGGGCTTGCACACATGCACAAAACAAGTTATTGGCTTTTTCACTTGAGATTGAACTGCATATACATATATACATATGCATTCAGATGTGTACACATAAGCAATCAATTTATGTATACTTGGGTTACTTCATTGGCACCAATAGCAGTTTAAATAACCAACCAACATTTATATTTTCCATAATATTAAATTCTCACTTTTAATATAATATTTATAAATCATTCACGTAAACAATTTAGTTTATTATGACGTCTCGAATTTTCACTGTATGCAACACAAATCTACAAAATGGCGGATATAAAATCGATCAATAATCGGTGACACCGATTAGTATCATCTGCCGAAAGCGTACTTATCGTCTTATCGTGTGTCTATCATTAATAGCACATGCACACTAGACTGCGTTTTCTATCCATATGCATATAAGTATATAGGCCGTTCTGTTACAAACTGAACAGATTTGGCCAACAATATTTTTTAGTAGTTGTAGAACGATTGACTTCGTGTCTTTGGCATTAATTCCTCAAAACATCTTCCCTAAAAAGAAATTAAATAAAGTTGTTAATTTCTTAAAATTAAATGCAAATAAGAAAAAAAAAAATGTACCTTTGCCCCCACAAAAATAACTCTTTTTAATTTTAAAATGTTTGAGCCGTTTTTTAAATTCCTCGGCTTTTTTTCTATAAAAACGTCGCACAAGGTAAGGCTACTTACTCACTCTTATCGGTCTTAACTCTTAACAGTCTTTTAACAATTTTTATTGACAAAAAGTACTCAGTTGAACTAAGGAAACAGTAAGGAAATACAAAAAAAAAAACATGAAGCTAGCTTCAGCCAGCCGAAGCTTTTATACCCTTGCAGATAAAGTAAATACCTGTATTTAAAATTTTGTTTTTAAGTTCTCAAAAATCAAAACGCCTACTTCCTACAAAAGTTACAATGAATTTTCTTATATTTGTTTTATTGTTCCTATGGGAGCCTTAAGATATACTACCTGCAATAGAAAGAAGACTTTTTGGAAAGTTTCATCGCGATAGCTTTATAACTGAGAGACTAGTTCGCATAGAAACTGACAGACGGACAGACGGACATGGCTAGGTGGACTCGGCTATTGGTGCTGACTGATTTCCAAACTTCTGAAATTATACTGATATTATAATACTCTCTGCAAGGGTATAACTAGATTTAGCGGGGTAATTCGTATGAATGCCTTTAGCCGCCGGCCAAAGAATACAAAATTTGATCTTTGGTTGTGTCTGTGCAGTTGACGTGTGCCAATAACATATTAAAAATGAAGGGAAAAACTTAACAACCAAAGGAAAACTGTTAACAGCAAATTTAAAGGTTGCAACCCAGGTCGGCACAACATCTTGTAATATTTTAAAATTGGCGCCAATTGATTTGTTTGTTGTTTGTCAACCCAGCTGATTCACAATAAGACCATGCTACATGCACATCGTCACACTATAAAGAATAATTTTTTTCCTACTATTTAAACTCTTAGCCGATGTGAGTACTAGGCTATATATATTACAAAAAAAAGACAAAACCGATTTGTAGTAGGTACACATTAAATAAAATTTTTGAGCAGGGACCGAAAATAATCGTTATTTTTTTTTTTTATAAGGCCTACGGAGATTTGTACAAGTTTTAATCAACAATTTAACTGGTTTTTATGCACTTTATAGACATTAACAAATAACAGTTAATTTGCTTTTCAGATTTGTTCAAAGAACGTTATTTTTGACGATTAAAACAAAATATTACAGTAGTCTTTTTAAAATAAAAATCGCAAATAACGATTATTTACTGTCCCTGCTTTTGAGTGATATTCCTTTTATGAAGCGTTACCCTGCAGTTTTATTCATCACCTTTTTAGCAGTGAATCACTGTCAAAAATGTATCCTTAGTGAATTTATTTGAAAAATAACGATGATTTTCACATGGTCTTGTCCTAAGGGGTTCATCACTGCACAAAATGGTGCATACTTATCACCTGTTCATCACCATTTTTCATCACCTTATTCATCACCCTTTTCAGTGCCTAATTATCACCCAAAATCATCAGCAAAGAGAATAATTTTCATCATTTTCATATTCAATTCCACCTGACCAATGGGATCTGAATTTGGAAAAGATTTATTAAAATAATAATAATTATAATAATTTATAATATCATATAACGAGGTAAAGAATGATATAAACATACTTAGGGCCGGTTTCTCGAGTGTTGGCTAACATTTCTCGAACAGATAAAGTCCCGACTAAGGGATTTTGGCTTTCTCGAGCCTCAATGTGAGAGCTAACTTTGATAGGGACTTGGACTCCCTGCTAAGCGTTTTCGGCTCGATAAAATGACAGCTGATTTCCCAAAGCCAACTAAGGGGAAGAATCAAAATAACAGCTAGTTTTGTCTTGACCTATACCTTGACATATATGACCTATGTGCCCTAACAGCACTCTTTATTTGTTTATCGTTCAGATAAATTAAGGGAGTCGATAAACCCGATTTTCTTTTACGATAGGTTTATCTGGTCTTTATCTTTTTTGAACAGATAGCTATCAGGAACTTTGATAGGGACTCGAGAAAGCGGCCTTAGCAGTGCAAGAATAACATCCTTTTGGGGTGTAGAAAAAAATGATATCATCTGAAAGTATATTTTTTATACACTTCGTACTATCAGCTTGACCTAAAAATATAAAAAAAAAACAAGAGAGAACGCTATAGTCGGGTGCCCCGACTATCAGATACCCGTTACTCATCCTAAGGATGTGCAAGCGAGATGGATATATAAAACATTGATCTCGCATAACTTTTTAAGGAATTTTCCGACTTAAAAAATTTCTTCTACATTTCCATAGGTGTTGATAAACAGTATAAAGCTGCATTTTATCTTTTCCGAAATCTTTAAAGGTGTGGGCGCCAGACACCTTATAAAAAATGGTTCAGGGCGATTGTGGGCGTTAGAGGGGGCGTAGTACCTTTTTGAAACAAACTTCCGCTGCGTAGGAAGTCCAAGAATCTGCATGCAAAATGCTAATCCACTAGCTTTTATAGTATCCGCGTTGATACGGACGGACAGACAGACGGACATGGCTAGTTCGACTCGGCTAGTGATCCTGATCAAGAATAAATATACTTTATAGGGTCGGAAATGCTTCCTTCTCCTTGTCACTTACTTTTGCACGAACACAATATACCCTTTTACTTTACGAGTAACGGGTATAATAAAGGATAATATAAGAATTAAAAGCTACTGTAATTTAATCAAGACAAAGTTTTAATAAAGCACTTTTGTTTGAACTCGAATATAACTAATCACAGCAATGCTACTCTTATAAAAGATAAAACGCAATTAAAAACCGCTGAAAAACGGCGCTTGTCTTCGAGAAATATAAATAGAAAAAGACAACAACAACATCAATCCCAATCTTTCTTGTTGTTTTTTTCCTTTTAGCCCAGTACTCAGTTCGGCTCAGAGTTTCACTAGTCGAAAAATATTATTCTTTTGTAGTGTGTCCGAAGTTTTCAGAGTTCACCCAGTTCATCATCTGTGTTTACAAACAGCAAACAAATCAACTGGCGCCAATTTTAAAATGTTACAAAATGTTGATACGACCTGGGTTGCAAGCTTTAAATTTTCTGTTGGCATGGCGACATGTATTGCCCCAACTCCTACAGGCAGTTTTTTATTTGGGGTTTTCCTTCCCTTTATAATTGGTTATTGGCACACCGCATCTTCACAAACACAGCCAAAGATTACATTTTTCATTCTTTCGGCCGCGGCTAAAGGCGTTCATCGGAATTCATTCGCTAAATCTGGTATTATTATTGTATTTCCTTAGCTCATCTGAGTACCGCAGTGAAAAAACTCCCCGGCTAAAGGTTTTAGCTACCTATTTGCCTCTCGCTTACTCCAATGGTTAGCTAGCAGTTTTCGTCGTACTGAGTACTAGGCTTTAAGCCTCTAATAAATGAGCCAGCAATGTCGTGGAATAACGGCATTATGAGCACACAAATATCATGGAAAACATGAAATGGTTTGGAAATTTCACAAAGTTAAATTTAGTGTTCCAGTCTTATTTACGAATTTCACAACTTCTTCGTGAAAAATTATGTTTTCGTCCGCAGAAAAGCTATTTATTTTCCTAAAAATAGTTTAAAATTAACGAAATATCAAAAAAAAATTTTTGATTTCAAATATTTTACCAATTTGTCCTGCTTCAGGTTGGGTACCCTAAGTTACTAACTACGAACTGTGCTTCTAGTTTAGCCATTAAGTGGCTATTTCTAGCCACTTTTAGAAAAATTTGCAACTTTTTGTTTGAAAATGCTTTTAGCCAAAAATCTAGCAATATATATTTTTCTTCAGCAATTTTTCTTGCTAATTAAAAAACAAGCCATTTTTTATTTTTCCTTATCATTTTTGAAAATAACGATTAATAACACTATGTATCATAAAAATGTAGTATGATGGATGCCAATAAATCGTATTCGCCCCAGTTTGAACTGTGTTCGCCGAAAGGTTCCCGGGCGATATAGGACCTCAACCTTGGAGGTATTTCAGGCAAATGGATTCCTGGTTTGTCATGCAGTAAAGCACTTGAAAAACGACACTCATTATCTTTCGAATTCCATAGTCAAAATAATTTTACGAATTTTTGTAAAGGGAGAAATAAATACGATTTTATGACTTTATGACAAGGTAAATAAATGAAGTGTTCATTCTGTAACACAGTCAGGGTATTCCCTAAACTGTTGAATTGCTGAATTGTTGAATTTTGGTCAGCTGTTAATCAGCTGTTCCATACAAAGTCAACTTTTAGAAATTTCAGCAATTCAACAGCCTCGAGGCTGTTGAATTCTTGTTGAATCGTTGAAAACCAGAGTTGTCACCTTATTTTACTATAAGTCATGGCAACTCTGCAACATTTTACTATCACCAGTTCGCTGTATTAATTAAAAATCAAATTAGCTAGTCTATTAGTAGTTCTTTCTAACTAGCTAATAATTTTAGTCAGTAACGAATAATAAAAAATTGGGGTTTACATGTTTTAAGTTCCGTAAAACTTTTCAACAAATAACAGCTGTTTAAAAATTCAACAAGAACCATTTTGGGTCGTTTCTGTTGAATTTTCAACAATTCAGCAATTCAACAGTTTAGGAAATACCCAGAGTGTAATGGTTCTATTAAGCAGGCCATCCACAGTCGAATTTGTTCGGCGAACATTTTCGCGAACACAGGCAAGATAGAATCGTTTCTATCTTTCTCGAACAAAACGACGAACAAATTTCTATGAAAATTGAACGCGAACACTACCACCAACGTCGAACACACGAACATGTTCGCCGAACAAATTCGACTGTGGATGGCCTGCTTAAGATATCTAAACATATTTTTAACCGAGTGGTTCTGTGCAAAGACATTAGAATATGAAGATAAATAACGCCATACGATTTTTTTGCACACGATTTTTGGGTGCTGGCTTTTCAACTGGCTTTTCGCTCTCTTGCCCAAAAGCCAACCGGCTTTTTGCTCTCTTGCCCAAAAGCCAGCGAGAGAGCGCTCTAGAGCCAGCCGCTCTCTTGTACGCATACAGCGACAGCCGACGATTGTAAGTGTGCACATGTATTCACAAGCATTTCTTCGCTGCAGCGCGCTGGCTTAATATATACTCTTTATTTTAAAATTCTAACATTACTAAAAACATTTATTTGTAATGCCTTTTATGATAATTATTCGAATGTAGTTTATTTTTTAGTAATGACCAAATATATGTACGTATATAAAGATCCATAGTTTATTTCATACACACATTGGAATAATTGTCATTAGGGTATTTAGCGTGCAACGTGTAAACGATTTTAAGGAGCCTCAGAAATATTGCGATTGAACAGGTTGAATAATTGTATATTTATTGTGTTTTAATTTATATTATACGTATTATAATAACATTATATAAAATTATATTATTATAAACTATTTTAATTATTTAGCAGACCAAAAAACACAAAGGGGAAACAGAAAAGATTTGCGCGCTTTTCTTTCCAAACAGAAGCGCGCGCTGATCAAATCTAATTTAAATGGCACAAAATCGTTGTATATTAACTATATTAGTTATTAAATATACTAAATAATTAAAATATTGATAATATTAGATATGATGTTATTTGTATTTAATTTAAATAGTATAGGTCTAAGTTTAATACATTTCATTTAAATTTAAAGTTAAATTAAATATTGTCATTTTTAAGTTAATAAAAACAGCCATGGATAAAAAAAGCGAAATATATTTAATTGAAATATCCTTTAAATATGTTCAATTTAAAAATCTTTCGCTTTGTTTTTGTTTAACAATCATAATATATTCAAATATATTAAACTTTATTAAAATATTTTTAAATTTTATCAAGCAGTTTTATATTTTTTTTTATTAAAATGTATGTTTTTAGTTTTAATTTAAATATTTAAAACGAAACTATAAATGAAATATGCAGATATTCGTTTAAAGGTGCATAAAAAAGTTTTACAACAAGCTTCATTGCCACACATATATAAATAAATTCAATTTTAATAAACATCCTGTACAATCATAGAAGTTTTTTTGACACACAATTAGTTTCTTAGCCGAGAAATGATTTCTGGCCGAAAATCGTCTCGCCAATTAAGTACGCACACATACGCACTTGCTTACGAGTTGTGTTTGCTCACACAAGCATCAAAGATATTATAAACACTGTTTATATTCTCTTTGCAAGCATGTGCACTCTATTTTTAGATTTTTTCGCTCTCAACTTTGTGCGAGCGGAGAGAGCGATATTTACGTCGCCACCAACAATCGGGCTGCATATTGCAAAACGAATGTATGCTCGTTACTCATCTTAGAGATTATATAGGTCTTTGTTCTGTGTGTTGTCATTGAGTTGGGTAAGCGAAATTTTCGTGATCATTGGCTGCAAGAATTATAATTGAAATACAAATTGAACATAATAAAGTAAAATTTAGTTTTTGGTTAAATATACAAGTTACTGTTTAATGTATGCATTTTTGTCTCCTTTTGATTTAAGTAGTTTTAATTTGGTTCTTTATTTCTTAAATACATATTTGTTGAAAACGAAAATTTAATGAATAAGCCATTTTTTTTGTAAATTTTTACATTATTTTTAAACATTTTTTGCAACTTTTTTTTTTCAAATATAGCAATTTTGGGTCTTCCCACAGAGATCCATTTACCGTCCGTTGAACGGATGGTCCGTAAAGTAGGCCATCCACAGTCGAATTTGTTCGGCGAACTTGTTTGTGTGTTCGTCGTTGGTGGTAGTGTTCGCGTTCAATTTCAATAGAAATTTGTTCGTCGTTTTGTTCGACAAAGATAGAAACGATTCTATCTTGCCTGTGTTGGCGAAAATGTTCGCCGAACAAATTCGACTGTGGATGGCCTGCTTAAGGTTTTGCCGTTTGACGACTTTGACGGGCTCTTTTATGCGACAGTTAGGCGATGTTTTGTCGGTGCAACTCTGAATTCCTCCTCTTGCCTGTGAAAATTGGAACAATGGCTACAAAATCAAATCGAAGGCTGTAGAGATGCAAAAACATTGATAGTGGGTACATCGATGATTCCATAATCGATGTTTGAAAACCTCGATATATCGATGAAAACATTGAAATTTCTTTTAATTTTTTAAAATGCCCATTAAATTGCTCCAATTGCTAATAAAATGATGGTTTTGCTGAATCTTAATACTAACTTATATTTATTTTTCTAAAAATTTGATTTTTTTTCAGAGTAGGATGCTTACAGCCTTAAGCCTAGTACTCAGTTCGGCTAAGAGTTTCACTAGTCGAAATATATTATTCTTGGTCTTATTGTAAATCAGCTGGGTTTACAAACAGCAAACAAATTCACTGGCGCCTGTTTTTAAATTTTACTAAATGTTGAGCCGACCTGTTTCGCAATCTTTAAATTTGATGTTGATGTTGTATTGCCGCAACTTCTACAGGCAGTTTCCATGGGTTTTTGTGATTTTCCTGCCATTTTTAATATGTTATTGGCACACTGCCTCTGCACAAACACAGCCAAAGATTAAATTTTTTATTCTTTGGGCCGCGGCTAAAAGCGTTCATCGAAATTCCGCTAAATCTGATATTTTTTGGTATTTCCTTACCATTTCCTTAGCTTAAATAAGTACCGCGGTGAAAAAAGTCCCCGGCTAAAGGTTTTAGCTACCTATTTGCCTCTCGCTTACTCCTATGGTTAGCTAGCAGTTTTCGTCGTACTGAGTACTAGGCTTTAGTCTTAAATCGCGACCTTTTTTCATTCGCTTTTTGTGCAGGAACCTGTCCACTTTGTCACGATACATTGATACATTAATGTTAGAAAAAAACCATCGATGTATCGCCGTTTTTAAAAACATCGATGATATCGAAAGTTTTTTGGATATTGTTGAATTATTTGTAGTTTGCTATGAGCGGAAAAGCGTTCACAAACATGTTGCTATAAGTGGTCTAAAATGTGTGCTGTTCTGCGTACGAAAACATCAATGTTTGCAGCAAAGTCTCATAACATGTTCTGTACTTCGAATAATTAATATTCTTTAAAAGTGTACTATGTACTCCTATAAAGTTCCAAAAATGCTATAAATTACCAAAACAGCAACTTGGTTTTGTTTACAAATTTGTATACCCTTGCAAGGGTATTATAATTTCAGTCAGATGTTTGCAACGCAGTGAAGGAGACGTTTCCGACCGCATCTATCTAACCATGTCCCTCTGTTCGTCGGTCCGTCTGTCCGTTTCTATGCGAACTAGTCTCTCAGTTTTAAAGCTATCGCTATAAAACTTTCCCAAAAGTCTTCTATTTATTGCAGGTAGTATATATGTCGGAACCGACCGGATCGGACAACTACATCATATAGCTCCCATAGGAAAATTGGAACAAAAATTTTAAAAATTCTAGATTTGATGTTCATTGAAATATTACCTTTTACTTATGGGAATACTATTTTTTAAATATTTCTGAATTTCTAGTAAAAATTTTTAAAAAATCTAGTCATATCATATAGCTGCCATAGGAACGGTCGGAAAATTAAATGGAAATTAAAAGGAAAAAATTTACATCTTTGTTGACTTTTATTACATTCTCTTCTCTGGGATATGGCTTTTCTTTAACATTTCAAAATTTCGTATTAAATTTATAAAAAATTCGGACAGCTATATTATATAGCTGCCATAGGAAGGATCAAAATTTCAGATCCGAATATATAACAAAGAGTGTCCTAATTAACAGCTGAGTCGTCATCGAAGGTGTCAAAACATCGTGCAAGTAAAAATTAAAAAATAAATGCAACGAGTTACAAGTAAAATTTGGCATGAAATTAAAAAATTAATTTTTAGGGCACCTTCAATGACGACTCAGCTGTTAATTAGGTCCCTCGTTGTTATATATTCGGATCTGAAACGTGGACTTTCTATTGCAGATAGTACATATGTCGGAACGAGCTAATTTAATTTAATTTAATTTAATTTAATTTAATTTATTTTAAAATGCTTTCCTAACGCTACAAGTTTATAACTTATAATTAGTGCGATAGTCACGTAGGACAAATTACTCATAAGTACAGATAGATGGAATTCTTAAGATTACGCTTAAACATTATTGGTTAAGGAAAAGGGTCGCTTTGTTTTTTTTATTTAAGTTTTTTTTTTTTTTTTTTTTTTTTTTTTTATATTGTGCTAGTATCTTGTAGGTGTAATGTGAGTTTTGACTTAAACTGCGTGGCGCTACTAATATTTTTTAAAGTGTTTGGGAGCTGGTTCCATAGCCTTATTGCGTGTACAAAAAACTGCCTTTCAGAAAGTAGAGATCTGTGTCTTACTTGAATTATGTTATTTGCTCTTCTTGAGGAAGTGAATCTTAATACTTCAAAGAGATAGGTTGGTTCCCTCGTGTAAATTATTTTGTGCAGATATATTAAAACTCTCAGCTTCATCCAGTCTGTCAAATTAAGTTCAAATATTCTATATGCATAGTTTGTCACATGGTCAAATCGACGTAGATTGAATATAAATCTTGCTATATTATTATATGCAACTTTTATTTTTTGATGGCTGGCTGCATCGCAATTTGAAAAAATTTCTATTCCATAAAAAAGTGTTGGGATTAAACAGGTCTTGGCAATTAACATACGAACATTTATGGGTAACAGACTTTTAACAGGACAGAGAGATCTTAGTAAACCGTACGTTTTCCCTATAGCTTTATTTATATGGTCATTCCAACTAAGTTTATTATTGAATATGATACCCAAGTTTGTAGCATTTTCAACATATTTAATGGGCATGCTGTTTATCAACAATGGCTGCAGGTCAGCAATGTTTACTTTCTTTTTATAAATTACGAGACATTTAGATTTTGTTGGGTTTAGACCAAGGCCATTGTCTTTGGCCCAGCTGCTAATTTTATCAAGCTCTCGATTACAAATATTCACACACTCGTTAATTCTACTAATGGGACGGCTAACATACATCTGGACATCATCGGCGTACATGTGAACATCACTATTTGACAACACACAGGGAAGGTCATTGACATATAGAGTAAACAGTAAAGGACCAAGAACTGAGCCTTGAGGCACACCACGTTTAAGGACTACAAGAGAAGACGAAACATTAGATATTACTACAGACTGCCGGCGATTTTTTTGGGAACGAGGTCATAAGTTTGACAGAAGTGGTTGAAAAATTGAACTGAGTTTTCAATTTTGAACATAAAACATCATGATTAACAGAGTCAAAAGCTTTACTATAGTCAAGAAGTACTAGAAGCGTCACGTTGGATTTGTCTGCATGTTTACGTATATCCTCCGAAATTTTTAGGATTGCCGAGGTGCAGCTACGTTTTATTCTGAATCCCGATTGGTTGTTGTTAAGTAGAGCATTATCACCTATATATGCGTTTATTTGGGCTGCCATAATGTTCTCAAAGGCTTTCGATAAGAACGGTAGAATTGATAAAGGTCTATATTCCTTGTTGGCTTTCATAATTGGTATAATTTTTGCGATTTTCCAACAGTCAGGAAATGCGGATGTTGTAAATGCAGTGTTAAAAATGTGAGTTATGTATGTAAGAATTTTGGGAAGTATTAATTTAATGAATTTAGGATTTATTTCGTCTAGTCCGATTGCGTCTGATTTAATTTTAAGAATATTGACAAGAACTTCGTACTGATTAACACAAACAAATCTAAAACTATTATCACAGAAATTTTCAGGTACTGAATTCAGGTACAAATTGCTATCGTCGATTTCAGGTACATTGCATTTTGAGAGTTGTTGGTTCAGCTCTTCAACATTAACATCCTGTCCCGGCGTTGATTTTTGTTTTCCTATCCCTAGTGACTTGATTTCTTTCCAGGTTTGTCTAGACGATGTTGAGTTTTTGAATTTTCGAAAATAGAATTTTGACTTTGCGGTGTCAATAAGTTTAGTGACTGTGTGTCTCAATGATTTAAATTGGGCATAATGTGGCGGAGTCTTATACCTTTTCCACTTTTGATATGCAAAGTTTCGCTTTTGTATTGCTGACTTAATTTCATTATTAAACCACGGTTTAATAAAATGTTTAATGGGTTTACTTTTGATTGGAACGAAACAATTGTACAGGTAACTAATATTACGTTGGAGCAAACTGAGTTGTTCGTCTACATCTGGAAGACAGTAAATGTTATTCCAGTTGCATTTATCGAGTTCGGTATTTAGAAGGTAATAGTCTATATTATTAAAATCCCTAAATACTATTTCTTCGTCATTATACTGAAGGTCAAAATTATAGGTCAAGTATATAAGGTCATGTTTTGAGAACGACGGCACAATGAGTTGGTCATACAAACATATTTTTTCAACATCACTAACAAAAAATACATCTAACAATGAGCTGCATGTTCTGCTGAAATGAGTCGGATAAGTGGAGTTTACAAGATTCAAGCCTAGTGATTCCATGTTAATTTTAAGGTTCTCTTCCCGAAGTATGTTGCTGTTGAGATCACCCGCTAAAAGTATATCTTCATAATTTATAGAGATGTCTGATAGCTTATTTAAAATATCGTCATAGTTAATGCTACTACGTGGGCGGTATATGCAACCCAGCAGCATTTTTTTTTGTGAGGACTGATTTTTAATTTCAAGGAATAAGTATTCTATTGGGCTGCTATCGGGATGTTTACATATAAACTTGGACACTAATTTTTTACTAACATAGATTGCTACCCCACCTCCATGACTGACACGGTCCGCTCGGTAAACATTATAGCCATCACACGAAATTATAACATCACAAACATTATCGCCAAGCCATGTTTCAGAGACACATATAATATCTAGACCAGAATTTACAAATAAATATTTAAACTCATCGACTTTTCTCGGCAAACTTTGAGCATTAATGTGACAAACTTTAAGCCCAGCTCTCTGCTTTGTCAGTATGCGCAATAAGGTATGGCTATTTACTTCGTTTAGGTCTTCCATTTCCAAAATTTAAATAAAATTATTAGCTGCTCACGCACTAGGTATGAAAAATTAAATTGATAAAACATCACGGAGAACATTAAGTAAACAAAGCGACCTACAATAATTTCTAATCTAACAAATACTAAAACTATGGATCTGCGTTTAAAACTAATCTCGAAATGAACTATTTCTCGACGGGCCTCCCAAATTGTTGCTCAGCTCAGAAAGCTCGTGCAAGCTCCGCACATTGTGAGCATCCACTCCGTCGATCATCTTTACAAAGACATCTCCACGGCGAGTAAAGACAGCTGTGAGGCGCTTGTGCTTTTTGAGATGCATTGCTCTCTTGAAGTCCTCGTAATTATGCTTTGTCAGCTGCTCATTTATGTAGATCAGTGCTGGCGACTCCAGACCAATTAGCTGTAAGCTCAGTTGTGTTTTTGTAGTTCGCCGGTATGCCCCTATTGCTCGTAGTAACGTCGCTTTTTCGCGCACGTGTTCCATCTTTATGTGGATAATTGGGTCTACAAGTGTTTGGCCGGTTTGTCGGGGCCGCACTCTGTAGATGGATCTCACCAGTGGAGGCGGAGTTAAATGGAGTGAAAAACAGAGCCGGTTGAAAAGCGTTTTGAGATTTTCTCCCTCCGCTTGCGGTACCCCATGCCAGCGCAAGGTACATGAGACCGCTGCGTCTTTCTCTGCTACACATTTGGCTGCCAGTCTGGCATCCAAGTCACCAACCTGTTGCTTCAGCTGATCGACCAAACCTCCAGCAGTGTTTGGTGCCGCCAATTTGCCGGTCAAGTCGTGGACCTGCTGCTTCAGCTCAGCTACCACCTTTACCTCATTCTCCAGCTGGCTCACACGTTGAGTGAGAGTATGGATTTCTTCGGTCATCGCCTGGAACTTCTCCTGGAGAGAGCTGAGGAAACGTGCCTCGCTCTCTCGAAACTCCTTGCCCAAGATTTTCTTCTGCTCATCAAATCTGGCATCCATCAGCTGGAGCATCTTGGCGGATGTTGCATCCGACAAGCGGGTCGCCCTTTGATCAGGGCTTGTTGCAACCCGCAGACGCTTATTCGCCGACATGTTGTGGTTTTTATTTTGTTATGTGTTTATTTATTGAGAGTTGAGTGATTTTTTGTTTGTTTCTGAGTGGTTTTATTCTGTTTCTATTGCGTTTGACTGTATTACGGTTATTTCTTCTATGCTGTTTGTAAGTGGTTCGTTTGAGTGAGTGTTGTAATTTATTTCACTGCACTTTTTGCCTCTAGAAAATGTATTTTAATTTGTTTATTTGAAGCTCAATTGTTTTATGTGCACTGAATCGGTGTTACGCGCAGGCTTACGCGGTTGTTGTTGGAAATTTGATGATTTATTAAGCGTATTTCTTGTGATTTAAGCCGAAATTCCGAGGAGCTCTAGGATTTGCGACTGAATCAGAAACGGCTAAATGAAATGTAAAATTATATTGTAACTTTGTAGGAAGTAGGCGTTTTAGTTTTTGACAATTTAATATTAACATTTTTAATTGGCAATAATATATTTGGAATCTCAGGAACAGCACCGATCGAGTGAGGACTACACTTTGGGTACTTATTATAACTGCAAGGGTATATAACTTCGGCTTCCGATGTTAACTTCCTTTCTTGTTCATTTTAATATTGGCTCGACAGAGGCTTATTAAGAGCGGAGTATGGGGTACGGGAGGTTAGGCTCTCCCCCAGTTAGCAATAAAGCCACAAAAACATCGATAGTCGCTCCATCGATTGTTTTGATAGTTTGCTGACCAAACCTCGATACTATCGCGATAATATCGCTCATATATAAACATTAGGGGCATTCATGTAAAGACCAGCATAATAGGGGTATTCCTTAAGAAAATTATTTATGAAAGTAGAGCAATTATGTTCCATTTTCAATTATAGACAATTATTGACAATCACAAACAGCCACCGGCCACGACGAGGCACCACGGGCCGTCATCGGGCAATCACCGCCACCACTCGTCCCAATTGCTTCCGGGATTGCATCTTGGCCACCACCGACCACTGCCGCAACGCACAGCGAGGCACCACCGACCGCCTCCGCGTAATTAGGTAAAATTCAAGTGAGTTCTTTTTATTACATATTTGGAAGGATATATAAAATCACGTTTCTGTGGTTAGGAACTTTTCTCCTTGCACGTTGCACACGATTTCACGATTGCTCCACATCCTTGTCTCCCTCTATAGTTTCATAAAGAATATATGTGAATTTCAGCTCTTTATATCTTTGCCGTACACTCACTTTTTTCCCCGCAATCCATTTTAAAGGAACCACAACAACACCGAAACCACCAGAATTTGACTATTTATGTCGAAAACAAGGAAAAATTAGTATTTATTAAATTTTCCGTATGTAAAATGTGCGTACCTTCTTATTCGTTCGGAGTCTAAGTGTTGATACTTTTTTGAACAACTATCACGATAGTCTGAAAAATATCGAAGTCGGTCACCGGCAGCCAACCATCGATACTATCGATGCTTGTATCGTTTTTTTTTGCAGCTCTAGTTAGCATACTCGATATAGGATATGGGCATTTACAGAAAAACGGACGCGACAATTTTTCAACTTAACCTTTACAAATAAGAGTGGCGCAGTATACATTTTTAACTTTTTATTTTCGATAGCTTAGACGCTCTTGCATTTATGGTGAAAAAATGAAGAGTATCTGTCCAGCCAGTTCTTAGAAATAAAATAAAATAAATGAATTACGGACGCGACAAAAATAGAATTGCAATATTAAAAAAACCTTAAATTCTGTGAAACTGGAGAACGTATTTTTTTGGCTTTTTTTCCACTATAGCTGCTGAGTGACAGAACACAACAAAGCGAGTTCGGTGGCAAGACATTCAGACGTTTTTTTATAAACATAGTGCAAGAAAACGGACGCAACATGTTGCTACTTAAACAAAATTTGCAACTTTATATTTTGTCAAAATGTTGCAGATCCCTTTTACGTGTTACTAAAGTTCCTACTATAAAGTTTGGTTAAATGATTTTAATAGAAACATAGTTTTTTATACAGCTCGTTCTATGAATGTTATACGACTAAGTGGTTAGAATTTAATTAAATTCTGCTTGTAAACATAGAAAGTTGGTGAAAATACCACTGTTAAAAACTGTATCCCTATTTAAAAAAAAAGGTAATCCTATAAATATGTTGCGCGTTTGGGTATTTTATAAAATTTTGTTTTAAGTTGTAAAGGTTGTAAGACCCATACCAATTTCGAATTGTCTGTTACTGGATGCATGGTGTATTTTGAAATCTGTGCAACACTTTTCCATTTATCTTAGTGGTAACGAAAATGCATCCACTTCTTTGCACAAATATAGAGAAGCTGTAGTCCGTGTTTATTTTTTTAAGCACATTAAAACAATTCTAAGGGACTGGATAAGTGCTTTCTCTTCGATAGCAAAATTTATTATGAATAATACAAATATTAAAAAATAAAGTATATCAAAAGAAAAAGCAAGGCCTTCGACGTTTTTCATAGCTGCAAATAAAGCTTAAAGCTCAATTAAAAATTTATGAACAAGTGTTTTCTAGTAATATAAAAGTAAATTATGGACGCGACAGATATTAAAATTTCTTTAATTTCCTACTATTGGACAAGTGAAAAGAAAAAAAAGGTATTTTGATAATGGACGTGACATTAAAAATATTTAAAAACAAAATTCAATAAAGGCATGTAATCCATTAATATTAGGTTAGGTTAGGTTAACCCGGACGGCCCTCACGGGGCCACGCATAGGCCAGTATGGCCCTTAGTTGTCCGGTTGATGCGCATGAACCTTGAGACAAGTTAAGAGGTTTTTATGTCCATAAGGATCGAGGTGTTTTTGGCGAAGGCAAGTAGTTCTCCTGGTTCCCTACTGGAGGCGTCTCCTAGTGATGCCAGTACTGGGGCACCGAGGTATCTTCTTCTCGCTCTTGAGAGAGCCGGGCAGTTGCAGATAAGATGTTCCAGGGTTTCGATAGCCCCCGACTCATCACATTTCCTGCAGGCGCGTCTGTTGAGTATTCCGAGTGTTGTTGCGTGTGATGCGGCCAGACAGTGGCCTGTAAGGATTCCCACTAACAGTCTGCAGTCTTTCCTTGGTAGACGCAGTACATACTGGCTGAGTTTGTCGTTGCGCTCTATGCAAATAGTTCTTGAGATTCGGCAGGTCTAGGTATTCCTCCACCTGCTTTTTGCTCGCGTGTCCGCCTGCTTCTCCAGGGCGCTTTGGAGCGTTCGGAGGGAAACAGGCACGTTCTCCGTTCTGTCGTTCGCCAGCTCTACGCCCTCCTTTGCAAGAACGTTAGCTGTCTCGTTGCCATCGATGCCCTGGTGACTGGGAACCCAATAGATCCGCACTGACTTTGTCGTGCTAAGGTTGTCTAATGCCTCCCTGCTCGCCATCACATTTTTGGAACTGACTGTTGACGATTGCATGGATCTTATCGCCGCTTGGCTGTCCACGAACAAGTTGACCACATCGTGTGGTCGGTTTATATTTTGAGCCACTTCAGCAGCTTTCCTTATGGCGAAGACTTCCGCCTGGAATATGCTGCAGTCGTTGGGTAGCTTAAAGGACATCCTTATTTCAGGGTCCGTACAGTATAAGCCCGCTCCTACTCCTCCTTCCATCTTGGAGCCGTCCGTGTATATATTGAGGTGTTGAGTCTGATCCCGACCCGTTTTCCAGTCATCTGGGCCCATGAACGAGGTTGTTTTAACCTCCGGGCACGTTCTGGGGGTCATATGGTCCGTTTGGTTGATCATGCTTCGGCCGATTGAACTATGCCCGAAGCTTTGCGCCGTCATGTTACCTGATGCAACTAGACGTTGTGATCCCTTTCCTGCAGTCAGTTGTGCGTGGATGTCTATGGGGTCGACTCCGAGGATCGTTTCGAGAGCTTTAGTTGGGGTTGACTTCAGCGCCCCCGTTATGCAGACCAATGCCTGCCGCTGAATTCTCTCCATAAGCTCGGTGTACGTCGTCTTTTCAGTGGCTTGCCACCACACTAAAGCTCCATACAGCAGAGTCGGACGCACCACCGAGATGTAGATCCAGTGCATCAGAGCAGGTGACAGGCCCCATGTGCTGCTAAGCATCTTCTTGGATGCATATAGCGCAATGGTGGCCTTTTTCACCCTTTCCACTACATTGGGTCTCCATGCCAGCTTGCAGTCCAGTACTGTGCCTAGGTACTTGACCTGTGTTTTTGGGGTCAGCCTGGTTACGCCGATTTTCGGGGGGAACCCTTTTGGTACCTTGTATCTCTTAGTAAAGAGAATGAGGTCCGTTTTGTCCGCATTGATACTGAGTCCCACATTTTCCGCCCACTCACATATCTCCCTAAGTGTTAATTCCATTATAGAGCTGAGGGTCGATGGGCAAACTCCCGTAATAATTATGCCTATGTCGTCCGCATAGGCTGTTATTTTCGGGGCTCTCCTCTCGAATCTCTTGATTAGATCGTCGACCACCAAATTCCATAGGAGAGGCGAGAGGACCCCACCTTGTGGTGTGCCTCTGTGTGCTCCCTTTACCATGGAAGCGGTGCCCCACTCTGAATGTACCCGCCTGCAACTAAGCAGGTTTCTTATCCAGAGGCTTATTGCGGGGTGCGTATTGGTTGCTTCTAGGCGATCCATTATAGCATCCGTCTTGACATTGTTGAATGCTCCGGATATATCTGCGAATACTCCAAGCGCATATTTCTTAATGTGTAGGGCTCTCTCAACGGTTGCTACTAGCAAGTGTAGTGCCGTTTCCACAGATTTCCCCTTGGTGTAGGCGTGCTGGTTGGATGACATGAGCCTCCCTACATCATTCCTGATGTGTAGATCCAGCAGCTTCTCCAGTGTCTTGAGTATGAAAGAGGTGAGGCTTATCGGCCTGTAATCCTTGGGGCTCGCGTGACTGCACTTTCCCGCTTTTGGGAGGAAGACAATCCGAGAGGTCCTCCATTGGATTGGGATATAGCCCGTGCTTAGACATGCAGAGTATATTTCATATAGCCATGGGGTGATCCTTTCCTTGGTCGCCTGTAACATGGCTGGAAATATTCCATCTAGTCCTGGTGCCTTGTAGCCCGCAAAGGAGTCTATGGCCCAGTTGATTCTCGTAGTTGTTATTAGATCGTCTGGGGGGCGTTCTTCGCCGGTTGCTATGTCTTGGTGCGTGCTGGCGTCTAAGACATCCGTGCATCCTGGGAAGTGCGATTGCATAAGTGCTGTTAGGGCCGCTTCACTGCCCTCAGTCCACTGTCCGTCGTCGCGTTTTAGCTGGCTCTGTATGGTAGGTTGCTTTGAAAGCAGCTTCCGGAGTCTAGCTGTTTCCGGGACATTCTCAATGCTGGAGCAGAAGTTTCTCCACGAGCTTCTCTGTGCCCTGCGTGTTTCCTTCTTGTAATCCCTCAGTAGGATTTTGTATTCCTCGTTAATGATCTCATCGTCTGCCTTTTTGGCGATTTTGAAGAATTCTCGGAGGTTGTGTCTTTGGAGTGTAAGTTCCCGATTCCACCATGGTGGCCTGGTCTTCTTCCTTGTTCTTGAGGTCGGGCATGATGCGTGATACGCATCCAGTAATTCCTTGGACAGGGTCTCTAGGGACCTCTCTATGTCTCTCTCGGATTTTACTACGCCTGGGCTGGTCGCGAGTTTCGAGGTCACTGTCCTTGTAAACTTTTCCCAGTTCGTGTTCCGGGGGTTTCTATAGACAGCTACCTTTGGAGTGCTTTTAAAATCATACCTGAACTGAATATACCTGTGGTCCGAAAAAGATGGCGTTTTTAGGACCTTCCATTCGGAGACCAACGTACTCTGTCCCTTTACAAGTGTTATATCTAGCACGTTTGACGAGGTGGGACCTACGAAGGTGTGCTCCTCCCCCACGTTTGCTATATATAGATTGGTAGATAGAATAAAGTCTACGAGTGACTCACCTCTGTCGTTGATGTCCGAGCTTCCCCACACGCTGTGGTGTGCATTGGCATCTGCACCAATGAGGAGTTGGTCATCCTTCGAGCATAGCTCCACCAAGCTGCTCAGCTCGTCTGGTGGCGCCGATCTGTCGTGTGCCATGTAGCAGGAGGCTACTAAGAGGCGCTGCTCCTCGCTTTCTAGCATCACCGCAGTCAAGTCGTCAGAGCTGTAATGAGGCATAAGGTTAGCATGGATACCCTTCCGCACAAGTACGGCGCTTCTGTTCCTGCTTACCGTTGGTGAGTAGAATGTATTGTAGTTTGAGGACCTTAGTCCGGCCACGATATTGCCCGAGGCAATCCATGGCTCTTGGACCAAGGCTATGTCGACGGGCCCTTGCTCTAGGGCAATCAGGAGCTCCGCCGATGCGAGTCTGCTTTTATGAAGATTGAGCTGCAGCACCCTCAAAGTCATGGGTGGCTGGCTCATCTCCGCTCGACGGGTTGGCTATCACAGTAAGGTCACCGTCCTCTTCGTCCTCCGAGTCGTCCAGAGCAAGTTCCTGGGCGGCATCCACGATGGCTTCCAGACCTAGGTCCTTTTCCACCTCGCCTGCCTGCAGGATGTGTGCGCCTTTATCGTCGGGGTGTCGCTTCTTGAGGCGCAGGTAGACGCTACCCATGCCCCACGCCATCTTCCCGAACCTTGGGTACAGCAGATCCTCCGCCTCCTTGTTGATTTGGAGAACCACACTTTGGCCCCCCTCGTTGGGTAGAGGGCTGGCCATGTGCAGAATCTTCCAATTCGCCGTTGGGATGTCTGGATTCTGCCGTTGAAGCAGCTTCAGCGCCCGATCCCCTTGGATTGCGACGGGGAAGAGCACTTTCGCCTTTGGTATGGTTGGGATTAATTCCCTGTCCACAACCTCTAGCTTGGCGCCCTCCCACAGCGCCTCCAGTTGGCAGACCGTTTGCGTCAGCCTTTTCCTGGTCGGATCGTCGTTGCACTTCAGGATTTTCACGCCGTTCAACCACCCTGCACCATCAAATGTGGGCATGGGGGCTGTGGGTGATTCATCCATCCGTGCAAAGAGAGACTCGATCAGTCGCGCATGGACGATCTTCCAGCGCGCCTCTGTCATCTTCCCATTTTCATCGTTCCTGTCAATGAGTGCCACGATCAGGTGTCGGTTGACTACGTCACTGATTTTAGCCCTCTTGTTGGGCTTCTGTGCTGCTTTGGGTGGCGGAGGGCCTGTCTCCTTGGGCCCGCGTTTCCGCTTGCTCACCGGAATGTCCTTGGCGGCACTCTCGTGTGAGCGTTGCCTTTTGTTGGCAAGCATCTCCTCCACCATTAATATTAAAGAAGTTTAAATTTTTTCTGTTAACATTTTTCTCAAACTAATATGTAGGATTGGTTTCTTGATCCTGAGACTTTCATAGATGGCATAGCAATATTACAAAAAAACAACAAAAAAAAAACGCATACACGAAGTTTGTAAAATTAATTTGGAAGGAAATGTAATTGATTTACAAAATATAGATACCAAGGCTATTTTGAAACCAAAAAAGAACATTTTCCGCCAACTTTTAGTTTTTGGTTGACTTTTCCCGGAAATGCCCATATGTTATAAAAGTTTAGATATGTTTTTTAACATTACCTCATGCTATTTATTGTATTATTCTACAATAAGATTAGGAGAACACAATTTTACGACTGTTTTGCCGAGTTGAAATCCCTCTTCCTTAATGTTGAATTAGGCAACTGTTCTTCAAGTCATCTGTTATTGGATGGTTTCACATTTGTCAAAAACCCAGCCGTTTCACACGGATGGACTCTATGGGAAGAGTCTATTATTTATTAGAGGTGCAGAAACATCGATGCATCGATGTTTTTCCATTTTTTCAAAACATCGATGTTTATTTTAGGCCATCGATGTTTCCAGAGCCATCACTGTTCAAAGAAGAAAGCACGCTAAAGGTTTATAATTTGTAACATTTTCATACCCTTGCAGAGGGTATAATGATTTCAGTCACATTATTGCAGTGAAGGAGACGTTTTGATTACTCTTGATCAGCATCACTAGAAGTGCCGATCTAGCCATGCCCGTTCGTCCGTTTCTACCCAAACTAGTCTCTTAGCTTTAAAGCTATCGGAATGAAACTTTCCCAAAAGTCCTCTTTCTTTTTAGTATATAAGTAGGATCCGTCCGGATCGGACAACTATATCTTATACCTCACGATGGAAGGATCGACAAAAAAAACGTAAAACGTAATGTAGCTCGGTGTTATTTAAAATATTACCTTTTACTCTTCGAAAAATTCTTTTTTAAATATTTCTGAATTTCAAATTAAATTTTTTGAAATCGGACCACTATATCATATAGCTTCCATAGGAATGTTTGGAAAATTAAATAGAAATGAATAGGAAAAATAATATATATTTTTCTTGATTTTTATTACATTTTCTTTTTCTCTGGGATATATATAGCTTTTCTTAAACTTTTAAAAATGTCCAATTAAATTTAACAAAATTTTGGAGGGCTTTTTTATATAGCTGCCATAGGAAGGATCAAAAAATAAATGCCAAAATAATACGAAAGCAGCTAAAATTTACAAGTAAATCTAAATTTGTAAATTAATATTAATGATCTGAAAGGGTATTTACGCTTCGTCTGGTCGAAGCTAGCTTTCTTTCCTGTTCGTACTATGTTAATTATAATGTGTAATTATTTTCTTGAATGTATAGGTAATAGTATTGGTGGTGTAGGCGCTGCCTCTTTAAACGATGGATAAATTGCATTGAGATTTTTAAATTATATTTTAGAATATATCAAATTTTGGAAAACATTGATGTTTTTTGAAAAATGTCTGCAAACATCGATGTTTCTGCACCTCTATTATTTATGTCCATTGCCATTTTGCTTTGATGTGGTCAGTGGAACTACTACATAGCAGTTCATAAATTTCCAACAAAGAAGAAGTGGAAATAAACAAATAACGATACATCGATGACTCGATGTTTCTGACAGCCCTAAGCCCAGCGTAGATACACATATAAAAAGGGATAACAATAATGTAATGTTTTTTAGAGAATCAATTTGAATATGCACTGACTGAAGATTATTGGTATATAATCGCTTATATACGACACCGGGAATTTTATCATTTATGTTTCTTTGTTCTGGACGTAATTTATTGTAAACCTGAGCTATACTCAAAATGGATCCTTTTGATGTTTCAGATAGGAGCAGGTAAAACTGTTTGTGTCTATATAATATGCTGAATATTAATCCATGTTCTTAATAGCTGGTACTTTGGTCCCATGTCGCGACAAGATGCTACTGAAGTTTTAATGAATGAGCGTGAACGAGGGGTATTTTTAGTTCGCGACAGTAACTCGATAGTGGGGGATTATGTACTTTGCGTAAGGTAAGAAAAAACAACTGCACGTACACTTGTCAGCATATCTTCTACAAGAAATAAGTGACATCCGAAACTAAGCCCAATACATTCTTCAGTGGAAACCTTTGATTTTTGGATTTTTGTTACATAAAAAATTGTTAATTTGCATATGTTTTGTATATGTGAATATGTATGTGCGATAGACTGGGTCGATTTGTATGGACGCAAAAAAAGTGATAAATCATAGGGGCGATCGTAGTCTAGGAAGAATTCTAAACAATCTTGCAAAAGAAACAACATACATACATATATCTTTTAAACGACGTTTGACCCTCCGCATTTGCAAAAGAAAAAACCCAGTATTTGCTGAAAACTATCGCAGTAGCCCTAAATTGGATGCACTGGAATAAACGCTAAAGAAGTTATAAATCGTTTGGGCGGAAAACCTACACAGGGCATTTCTAAGCCATATTGTCAAAGAAACAATGTGCCTAAAACCACGTTTGACCCTCCGCATATGCAAGAGAAATACCTTGTGCAAGTCTGTAGCTTTAGTAGTACAGAAGTTACGTCCTTCCAAAAGTTCGCTATTTATATGTAGCTGTTTTCCCGCTAAACTAGCGGATTTTTCCAAAAGTGGTAGAACTGAAGTAGCTTAAATCGATTAGTTTGAAACCATATCAAATTTTCAGGACATTAAAACAAGGTTCTGGGACAAACTGACAAACAGAATTTAATTTTTATTTTGGGAAGAAGATAAAATCTTCTTTTCTGTATACCTTTTCAACGGTGCATCGGATTATCATATGACCTCTCATTTTACGCGTATTATTAATAGGAACACAACGGCTTCAACGGCTTCCAATTTCTTTAACTTTTACACTTTCACCGCTCTCTCTCCCAAACCAATTGATTTTCTTAAAGTCTTGGTATGCAATCCTTTAAGTTTTTGAGATACCTGTCGATTGGTGCATTACTCATTATGATCGGACCATCACAGCAGATTTTCATTTATTCGTGTATATATAGTAGTCGCCTTCGCGCACTCCCCTGGTGCGCTTCTACTAAAAAATGTTTGGTAATAGTCTAGAATATGTCTGTGCCCCAAAAATCGTTTAAAAATTACCCTTGATGGAACGCGAGCTCTAAAGAATTTACGTGTGAAAGATCATCGGGTGATATGCATGGTTCTCTTGTCATTGCATTTTAAATTTGCGTGTTTTGTTTTAAAAACAAAGTAGGATTTTTCGTTTCTTTTCTCGAAATCACAACTTGGAAGGCTTTTTTTTTCCAATTTGTATACCCATTTCTTGTAGAGTAAGAGGTCAAAAGCATGTAACAGGTAGAAGGACGCGTTTCCGACCCTATAAAGTATATATATTCTTGGTCAGATCACTAGCCAAATCAATCTAGCCATGTCCATCTATCTGTCTGTCTGTATGGACATTGTGTGTGCTAGAGTGAACGGAACGCTCGGCTGAAACAAACTTGCGCTGCGTAGAAAGCCCAATAATATAAGTGATTAATGTCAACTTTCTAGCTCTTGTAGTTTTCGAATTAAGATGTATATTGGCTTCTGTATTTTACTTAGGCGTTAAATGGAAAACGTTAGGGACTTTAAAATATATTTATAATTAATTTAACAAATGAATTGTTGCTTCTGTAAAAAAGAAGATTAGTTTTCTGTTTCTGGAGACGATGATATAAACTGGCAAGTGTACATTATAAAAAATATTTACATATAATAATTTATATTGTGTTTATTCAGAGAAGATACAAAAGTTAGCAACTACATCATTAACAAAGTTCAACAACAGGATCACATCGTTTACCGCATAGGGGATCAATCTTTCGATAATCTACCGAAACTATTGACTTTTTACACACTTCATTACTTGGATACAACCCCTCTAAGACGACCTGCGTTTAAAAAAGTGGAAAAAGTTATAGGAAAGTTCGATTTTGTTGGCAGCGTGAGCATTAAAAACCGAAGTATTTGAATTAATAGTTTTTTAATTAATTTTACTTTTTTTAAGGATCAAGATGATTTGCCGTTTCAAAGAGGTGAAGTTCTTACAGTAGTTCGAAAAGACGAGGCTCAATGGTGGACTGCACGAAATTCATCGGGGAAAATTGGGCAAATACCGGTTCCTTATATACAAACGGTGTGTAGAAAAATATTTTTACAAACTCAATATTTTTGTATGTCTGGAATTCGGTTGGAGTACGTAAGCTTAAATACAAATTACACGCAGACTCAGAGAGCAACCGATTGAGTTGTTCGTACAAAAATTTCGCACGCACTCAGCCGACGAGCAGTTTTTTCGGCTTTTTTTGCTCGGTTCGCTTAAAGACCGATTGCTCTTGAATGATGATTCAAAAAGTCTTTTGCGCATGTGTGTGTGCATAGTTCAACTACAAGGTAGTCCCGTCGGTAGTATACCGCTAACGACACTGATAGTACGTGCGAGTGAAAGGGAGATATCACCCAAGCACGTTAACAGACTAAAAGCCGAACAATTAGGCAGCCGACGGGACCACCTCGTATAGTTGTTTTAGGGAAAATAACAACTAAAATCATATATAGCGGTCTATACCTATTGATCTATTATGAATTAATCTTAACGTTTCCATTTTGTGCTAAATAGTTGATATCTTATTCTTGTTTTTAGCATGAGGGTTTATTGGATGAAGATACATCTACATCTACCCAGTTGCTTGGCAGCACATTAAAGAGGACCGATTTAAACGTAATTACTAAAGAGTAAATTTTTTCATTAACATATTTATAATATTTATTTTTTAGCGTAAACTGCCTGCATACGCCCGCGTAAAACAGTCAAGGGTTCCAAACGCCTACGATAAGACAGCATTGAAATTGGAAATTGGTGATATTATTAAAGTCACTAAAACAAATATAAATGGACAATGGGAGGGGGAACTAAATGGGAGACATGGTCACTTCCCATTCACGCACGTTGAATTTGTCGATGATTGTGATTTAGGCAATAACTCCACAGAAATACGGTAAATGGTGGTAGGAGCGAACGGGTAGAACAATGAATCTTTCTCCGCATCATTTTAATTTTGAAGTTAATTGTATGAAAATTAAGTTGTGTAAACCAATTGTTAACATAATCGGAAAATTAAATAATCAATAATTTAATCGGATCTTGAAAATAATAGGATATCAGGGTGTTACGATGTTATTTTTATGCATTGTAAATCATTCCTGTAAGTTTATAATTCAAAGGTATGGTACAAGACAAAATAAGGGTGTAGAATTGCCTTGTTATTGGTAGATGTCTTTCTACCAATATGTTATTCATCTGACTACTAAAGCGGAACTGATCTTTCTCTTTTTATTTTCTTTAGTACAACAACAAAAGCATAGTTTGTAAATACCTATTCAGCAGACGGTTTGTGGATTTCGAGACGGAAGATGGACTTATTGATAGCTACTCTTATACATTAACTAAATGTAGAAAACTTTGCCACCGCAATAAATATTGAATTTTAACCCAAATATTTAATATAATGTGTCTGTTACTGGAAATGTCGGATAGGGTTTCACAGAATACATAAAAAAAGAAATGATTGTTTTAAAGTCTTCTCTAACCACTATATGTATTTTGTCATAAACATTTTTTTGTTTAAACAAATGCATGAAATAAAATTGTTATAAGAAGCAAATTGTGAATTAATAATGATGATGCTGTTTTGTAAACACAAAACAAAGATTTCATCTAAAATTATGAAAAGTATTTTGCACAAGGTAGATAACTTGAAAATTTTTAAAATAAAACCGAACTTCTGAAACATCGACGTTAGGCAGCACTACAATCACTTACTGGTCATTTTTCGAAGTAGCTCCGTTCGACTCCTCCGATATCCTCCGAGGTGGTGATATCTAACTGGTTGATTTGGCTATTAGTTTCCTGCTGTTGAGAGTTGTTCAGTCTCTTCACCTCAGTCATATCGGCCACCACCTTGGCATAGGTTCGCCCCTGTTTTAGGATGTCCTCCAGGGAGGAGGAGTGCACCAGCCAGTGGAAACTCTGGACGAATATATCCGATCACCTGGACCGACGCAATCGGCAAACTGGATCAGTTCCTCCTGGTATAGCCTCTTCCGTGTCCGCACAATGACTCCATGTCCAGTTCTATTTTGGCCCCCGGATTGAGCAGCTTTTCGGCGTGGTCATCATCATAAATGCTCATTTTTACACCACCTTGAGGTAAAGGGGCGTTTTTTTACGTTGTTCGCCATTAGCCCTAGTCCCCACATACCTATATACAACTTAAAACAAAAGAGAACGCTATAGTCGAGAACATCGACTATGAGATACCCGTTACTCAGCTGAAGGGAGTGCGAGGGAGATGGAGATATGCAATATCAATTTTTGCTCATAACTTTTTAATGAATGGTCCGGTTTAAAAAATTTCTTCTGTATTTTGGTAGCTATTTTTTTTTTTATATATATAGACGTTGATGCACTACCGGGATAATACCGGGATAGAAGTTGAAATGCAAATTAAATGATAAAGGTTGTTATAATTATTACATAGAGCGCGAAAGGGCTCGTGCAGACTAAAATTTGATGTACATCGAGGAATATTAAGAGGATAATAATTACGTGTTAGTCTAACGGGAATATTAAAATTTAGGCGGCTTACAAGATCTACAGAGTCAATATCACCTCTTATAAGATTGTGCATAAAAATAGTACCAAGCATTTTTCTACGATTTGCAAGTGTCGGTAAATTAAGCAATAATAATCTACTCTGGTAGGAAGGTAGCCTTACGTTTTGATCCCAGTTCAAACTACGAAGGGCAAAAAGAAGAAATTGTTTTTGTACCGACTCTATACGGTCAATATGCACTTGGTATTGTGGGCTCCAAACCGAAGAACAATATTCCAATATAGGGCGGACAAGGGAGGTAAATAATAATTTGGTTATATAAGGGTCGTCAAATTTTTTTGAGCAACGCTTTTTAAACCCAAGAACACTCATAGCTTTGTTGACAGTCAACATTATGTGGCAGTCAAATTTAAGCTTCGGGTCCAGAAGAACGCCTAAATCATTTACTGAATATATACGGTCAAGTGGCAAGTTCTGAAGCAAATAACTTATAAACGTAGGAGTACCCCTATGGAAGGACATTACGTTACATTTCAGGCAGTTCAAATTTAAGAGGTTATACTCACACCATACTTGAAAATTATCAATGTCTGATTGTAAGCGGAACCCAGACTCTATATTGTTGTATGTCAAACAAAGCTTAACATCATCAGCATACATTAGTACACGAGAATTTGTTATGATGGAGGGAAGATCGTTAATAAACAAAGTAAACAGCAAAGGGCCCAAATGACTACCCTGGGGCACTCCAGATGTCACGTGGATCATTTTAGAAGCAGCGTTCTTAAATATAACCCTCTGAGTCCTCCCATTCAAATAACTTGAAATCCATGCTAAAAGATTACATGGAAACCCAAGCAAGTCTATTCATGTAATAAAAGAAGAGAGTGGTTAACAGAGTCAAAGGCTTTACTAAAATCTGTATACATATATACAACAAAATTGGATTTATACTTTTCCTAAAGGTATCGTTTATAAAAAAGAAAGTTTTCGAATCCATATTCTAGAAAAGTCGTTAATCGATTACACTAGTTTACAATTTTTGATTTTTTTTCTATATAAACGCTGGGACTCATTTTTTCATTTACTGTTGAGTCACTGCTGCAGTAAATAAGAAAAAAATTTCCACTTTTTTTTATTAAATGTAAGAGCTTTTAAAAACCAATTAGTAACTGGTACGATTCGAAAGGTAATAGATGCACCTTTCCGAAAAGGTAAGGACCGGAATTGATGGAGATCAACCGTCTGAAAGTCCAAAAAATGTTAAATTATATCCTTGCAGAGGGTATTATAATTTCAGTCAGAAGTTTGTAACGCAGCGAAGGAGGCATTTCCGACCACATAAAGTATATATATTCTTGATCAGCACCAATAGCCGAATCCATCTAGCCATGTCCGTCTGTCCGTCCGTCCGTCTGTCCGTTCCTATGCGAACTAGTCTCTCAGTTTTAAAGCTATCGCGATGAAACCTTCCCAAAAGTCTTCTTTCTTTAGCAGGTAGTACATATGTCAGAGCGAGCCGGATCGGACCACCATATCTTAAGGCTCCCATAGGAATAATCAAACAAATATAAGAAAATTCATTGTAATTTTGTAGGAAGTAAGTAGGCACGCAGAATCCGGAATCCCTGGAACTGGACCGATAGAGTGAGCATTAAGCTATTGGTATTTACTTTATCTGCAAGGGTATATAAGTTCCAGGGATTCCGGATTATGCGTGCCTATTTCATTAAATTTGTAAAAATATTAATAAATGTTTTTAAAATATTTTGAGTATGCAGATCTAAAGGGCCGTTAGTCCCGAAAAGTTGATGCCAAATATTTGCAATTCGAGTGTACATTCTAGAAGATATGCATAGTTTAGTAAAATGAGTCATAGTCATCTTAAGTCAGAAGCGGTACCAAAAATGTTTTTCAAGGGAAGTCGCCTGTTTTCGCGATTTTCAATTTTGAGAAACGACCAAAATAGTGTGATGTAATGAGTAAAAATCTCCCCTGTTCCAAAGGTCCAATTTTCATCAAACTTTTTGATTTTTCCTGTTCACAACGACAAAAAAAAACTTCATTTGAACGGATTGCAGAATTTTTAGTTCTACCGAAGTTATAGCGGTCACAGGTGCCATCACTCTTTTTTATACCCGTTACTCGAAGAGTAAAAGGGTATATTATATTCGTGCAAAAGTATGTAACAGCTAGAAGGACGCATTTCCGACCCTACAAAGTATATATATTCTTGATTAGGATCACTAGCCGAGTCGATATAGCCATGTCCATCTGTCTGTCCGTATGAACGCTGAGATCTCGGAAACTGTAAAAGCTAGAGGATTGGCATTTTGCATTCATATTCTTGGAGTTCCCACGCAGCGCAAGTTTGTTTCAAAATGGGGCCACGCCCCCTCTAACGCCCTCAATCGTTCTAAACCATTTTTTGAAAGGTGTTTGGCGCCCACACCTTTAAAGATTTTGGAAAAGTAAAAATGCAGTTTTATTGTGATTATCAATACCTATCGAAATGTAGAAGAAATCGGACCATTCGTTAAAAAGTTATGCCCGATCAAAGTTTTATATATCCATCTCCCTCGCACTCCCTTAGCTGAGTAACGAGTATCTAATGGTCGGGGCACATGACTATAGCGTTCTCTCTTGTTTTTGTATATTTTCGGAACGGTGAAAGATATCTTTATGATGTTTTCGCTAATCGATCACGAATTGTATTAGCTTTTTGTGAAGACTCATAGAGTCATATATATTAACATAACGTATATATTAACATATTGTCATCCCTAGATATTAAGACAGCTGATTATTAAAAAGCTCTTGTTAAAGTAAGCCCATCTCTGGGAAGTTAGTCTTATAAGAAACACGACGAAGTGGAGTTGAATAAAACTTACTTAAAAGACACGCTTGTATTTTGCGCTAACGATTGCGTATATTTGGCAACCGAAGAAGGCTGCCAAATTTAACAAGGATTCCGGCAACGAGGCCTTTCCTGATTCCCGCAACACGAGATTGCGAACTTGTGGCCTTAGCATTGTTAAACCTTTCGCCACCTAAAAGACCAAAGTGGTTGGAAACGTAAACCCTAAAATTCCACGGTTTGCGAACTAGGTTGCAACAATCATCAATGGCTACATAACTGGCGACGAGGATTAAACAAAACATCAACAATTTATACAAGTTGCATGCAGCAAAACACTCACTGGAGAGCACATGGTTTTGTCATCTGCATCTGTATAGCATCGCATCATTGCCTACTGCACAACTGTACGTCATCGCAAAGCTCCATCAACGCCGACAGCCTATTATCTTGGCACCAAGCAGCACCATCGGTTAACCGTACAGTCAGACAGCGAGAACTCTTATCTCAAAAATTAACCGTTCATCGAAATACACCGCGCATTGCAGCCAGCCAGCTTCGAGAAGTCTACAAAATCGGTACTGAATTCTGAAGTCTTAGTGTATGCGTGTATTTTTTTTCCTATACGTAAGTTCTATATTAACCAATCAACTTAAATTGTAAACGTAAACAATGGACAACAATAGCATAGCAGCATTTAATTTAACGCTTAACTGCATTAAAGCAATTCAGGACTTTGATGGATCTGATAAAAACCAATTGCCAGATTTTCTAGCTCAGCTTGATTATATGAATGCAGCTCTTAACTCGTTCGACGAACCCCAAAAAAAGTTATTATTTACTTATATAAAAGGAAAATGCGTTGGATTAACTAGACCAATTCTTCATAGGTACGGTAATATAGAAACTCCCGCCAAACTTAAAGAGATATTAATTAAACATTTCGGTGAAAAGGAAAATAGCTATGATCTTATGGATATGTTAAAACTTTGCAGGGTAGAGTCAACAATAGAACAGTATTATGATAAAATCAATGAAGTTTGTAATAGGCTACACAATCGAATTCTTTTGGGCATGGATGACTCATATAGCACATCTGAGGTAAACAGAATTGCCTTACACGTTTTCAGAGACAATTTACCAGAACCTACAAAAACTATGATATTTACAAGAAACCCAAACTCCCTTGATGACGCTTATAAAATTATTGAGGAAGCCCGCCACCAAAGCTACACTGTGTACGGTCCTATAAGAAAATTCAGACATGTTAAACAATCACTTAGAACACAATTTAGTGACAACTGTCATAACTTTAACGACCATATCACAACTGACCCAGAGAGCCAGGCAATTTATAGGAGTAACCCAAAACCCCACAATAATAATTCATACAACGATAAAATCCATTCACCTAATCAAACTGCCCACAACCAGCAAGCAGTCCAGCCCTCCGAGGTTACACGAATGTCTACTAAAACGAGCTATTCTCGACCATCTGGTCAAAACAAAAATCCTAACGCTCCAATGGACATAGGTCAGTTTGACTCCGATCGTGGACAGATCGACTCTGACGTAGGTTCCTTAGAATATGATGAAAATTTTCTACTAGAAGGGCCAAATCACTTCCCTATATAAAAATTGAAACTGAAATTAGGCCACTCCTTTTTATTATTGATACGGAAGCCGAATTTAGCGTTATTAATAATAACGTATGCCATCCTAAATGGAAAAAAAACATTAACATCTCTGTCAAAGCCATGGGAAACCTAATTAATATACACAAATTATGCAGGTTTCCAGCTTTTAAGGAATTTAAGTCAAAAGACTATTTTTGCGAATTTTTGGAATATAACTTTCATGCGGAGTACGATGGCCTAATCGGGGGTAACATTTTGAACTTAAGGTCGTTTGTATAGATTATCCAAAACAACAAATTATTCTCAACAATAATAAAATTGGACTTTTCATAAAGAAACCCAAAAAATCGCTTAGTCCCGAATCTAATCTGCTTCAAATCGATTCAAACGCCAAAAAAATTTTGGCGCCTATTATTGAAAAGTTTAAATCAGTTTTTTATATCGAAGGAGATAATTTAACATTTACAAACGCCATCAAGCATACCATACCAACAAAGAACGACATACCAATCTACTCCAAAGCGTACAGGTATCCAGAAACACACAAATCGGAAGTGGATAGGCAAATTCAAGAAATGCTTAATCAAAATATTATAAGGCATTCTACTAGCCCTTACAATAGTCCGCTGTGGGTCGTGCAAAAGAAACTAGACGCCTCCAATAAGGAAAAATGGCGCCTCGTTATAGATTACAGAAAGTTAAATAGCCAAACAATCGAAGATCGTTATCCAATCCCCAACATGGATGAAATTTTTGATAAGCTAGGGGGCTGCAAGCTTTTTTCTATACTAGATCTTGCGAAGGGTTTTCACCAAATAGAGATGAGCCCAGATGATATCCATAAAACGGCATTTTCTACAGCTAGCGGTCACTATGAGTTTCTTCGCATGCCGTTCGGTTTGCGCAACGCCCCGTCAACTTTCCAGCGGCTCATAAATAACTTGCTCAACCCATACATTGGTCATATCTGTCTGGTCTATATGGACGACATTCTCATCTTTTCGAAAAGTGTAGAAAAGCATGTTGAAGACGTCACGACAATATTTAGTTGCCTAGCCAAAGCTAATCTCAAACTTCAAGTCGACAAATGTGAATTTGCCAAAACCGAAGTTCAGTTTCTAGGTCACGTCATAGACGAAAATGGGCTAAGACCTAGTGAAAAAAAAGTCGAGGCTATAGATAGAATACCGCTTCCCACGAACCAAAAACAAATCCAGAGTTTTCTAGGCATGACAGGATTCTTGAGAAGATACATACGAGATTACTCAAAAATAGCCCAGAATCTTAACAAATATTTAAAAAAAAATATCAGGGTAAACGTTAATGACATCGAGTATAGGGAAGCCTTCGAAAAACTTAAAACCCTTATTAAAAGCGACCCTGTCGTAATCTATCCCGATTTTGCCAAGAGATTCACACTCGTCACAGACGCCAGTAATGTAGCATTGGGGGGAGTACTAATGCAGAGTGAGCGCGTTATTTGCTACGCAAGCCGCAAGCTAAAGGCTGCAGAGCTTAACTACAGCCCAATTGAAAAAGAGCTATTGGCAATAGTTTGGGCTATCAAACATTTTAAGTACTACCTTTATGGTCGTAGGTTTACAGTTAGAACTGATCATCGTCCCCTAGTTTGGCTACATAACCTTAAAGAACGTAACCTTAAGCTTCAAAGATGGAAAATTCAGCTTAACGAGTTCGATTTTGATATCGAGTTTATCAAAGGGAAGGAAAATGCGCTAGCAGACGGTTTGAGCAGAATAGTGCTGGGCGATCCTAAGGTGGGGGATTTTTTAAACGAAAGGGCGAGTTCCGAACCTATAAAAATTGAAGATAAAGACATATTTTTCCTTGAATATGGGAACTCCGAACAAGTGGTAGAATCGAACAAAGATGATGCAGATTACTCGGATGATTTATTAAAGCTTTTTTCAAGCGAGCTAGAAGATTTGGAAACCATTCACAGCGCTGATTCTGACGATTACAACTTTATAAAAATATCAGAAAAGGCTGTCAATGTTTTTAAAATACAAATAATCATATATGAGTCAGAGACAGAAATTCAAACAATAAAAATACTTTTCAAGAATAAAATAAGGCATTTGTTTAAAACCAACGGTAGTCACGAAAATTTATTAAAATTTATGCAAGAAACGCTGCCAGAGAAAGGCTTGGTTGTTGTCTTTTGTGAAAACGTTAGGATATATCTCAAATTTCAAGAGATTTATAGGCAACACTTTGCTAACAATAAAAATCTTGTAGTACTTAAGTCTTGTATCTTATTAAATGATATAACTGATAAGGAACAACTTGTAAAAATCATAAAAAGAGAACACTACAAAAACAATCACAGGGGTATAAGCGAAGTGTTTGCAGAAATGAAACTATTATACTACTATCCAAATTTACAAAGAGAAATCCATTCATTTATCAATAACTGTAAAATCTGTAACCTAGCTAAGTTTGATCGTAGTCCAAATAAATATAAGCTAAATATAACTGAAACACCTAGAAAACATAATGAAATATTACATGTAGATATATGGTACCCCCAAAGAAACATAACTTATCTTACAACTATTGATAAGCTAACCAAATATGCTACAGTACACTTCTTAAAAGATCGATCGTGGACCTCACTGTTAGGCGCACTTAAAGAAAGAATTCAGCATCTAGGAAAACCAGAAAAAATTATCACAGATAACGAATTTAACATGGGATGTATTAAAGAATTTCTGATCGACAATGAAATCGAACTACACCTAACAACACCGTACAAGAAAACCGGGAATTCTGACGTAGAAAGGCTTCACTCTACCCTAAATGAACACATACGCCTTTTTAATGCCGATGAAGGCAACAAAGATTCCGTATCAAGCAAGGTTTTTAAAGCCATTATTTACTACAATAACACAATTCATTCTAGTACTAATAAAAGACCAATAGACTTACTTAATAATATACTTAGCCAAGAAGAGATATTGCAACTCTCAGAAAAAGCAGCAATTTATAAACTTAAAATGTATACAAATAACAAAAATGAAGAAGAAAACTTTGAAAATAACTATATTAAGAATAATCAAATAGGAAAGTCTAAGACAAAATACCGTGAAATCGATGGGTACAGGAGAGAAGGAAATTATCTGCTACTAGATGACAATCCCCAAAAAAAGATTTATAAAGACCAAGTAAAACGAAAATTTAAGTACCAAAATACAAACAAACAAAATGTGACAGAACAATAGCTAGCTTTTGAATATCCATCCTGTAATACATTTTTATTTCCTTTATAAACTAATTTATATTCAACAATTATTGTTGAATCTTGCGGTGGGGGAGTCATATATATTAACATAACGTATATATTAACATATTGTCATCCCTAGATATTAAGACAGCTGATTATTAAAAAGCTCTTGTTAAAGTAAGCCCATCTCTGGGAAGTTAGTCTTATAAGAAACACGACGAAGTGGAGTTGAATAAAACTTACTTAAAAGACACGCTTGTATTTTGCGCTAACGATTGCGTATATTTGGCAACCGAATAAGGCTGCCAAATTTAACAAGGATTCCGGCAACGAGGCCTTTCCTGATTCCCGCAACACGAGATTGCGAACTTGTAGCCTTAGCATTGTTAAACCTTTCGCCACCTAAAAGACCAAAGTGGTTGGAAACGTAAACCCTAAAGTTCCACGGTTTGCGAACTAGGTTGCAACAATCATCAATGGCTACATAACTATAGACCTTAATAATATAATTATTATCGCATTTACACAAGTCTAACAAAGAATCATATATCATAACACTTGCCGCCAATACTGCAATTCTACAGCTAGACCGTCAGTCTGCTTAACAGTCATTAATCTGCCGATGAAGCGAAAATAGCTGACACAACGATTCGGACATAGAGCAATAACTTTGATTAGCACTGCATACAGCACTTTGACCCACTGGGAGTTATGAAGAATAGCTGTAATTTCATTTTCCCTTTCTACATATTTGCTACCGTAAGCACTTTTGTTCCTATAAATACCGTTAAGTTTGTCTAATAAAATCAGTCTCAGAATAACCACTGTCTGTTACTCAGCTACCATCGCAATGAACAGAGGCTGTCGCTGTGTCTTCAAATCCTCATCTTGCGCACCATTCACCGACGTCCACCTATGTAGTTACAAGTGCTGGGTGCGGCACCTAACCAGTAGACAGTTTATGTGCTGTATTCTACCCAACCCCCCGATACACATATCCTGTGACCAGATCGTCGTCCATTTTGTAGGCTAACGTATTAACACTTTTCCTTAAGATTTATGCAAACCTGTTAGTTTTTCCAATACCTTTCGATTGGTGTATCACACCATCACAGGAGATTTTCAATTCAATTCTGCGGCTATATATAGTAGTCGCCTTCGCACACTCTCCTTGTGCGCTTCGTCACTACATGGACTGCCGTCCATAGTGATATCTCCAAAACGAACATTTTTTTATTTACTGCATCGCGATCAGTGACTCAACAGTAACGAAAAAAATAGGTCGCAGCGTTAATATATTTTGGCTGTTTTGTATTTGTAGAGTAGAGGCCTGCATGAATGTATTTATTTCAAAACTTACAGTACTGTACAGCTGTACACGGTACTCACATTTAGTGTACTCATACAATATTGTAGAGAGTACCCACTCTACCGATAGTAACTGAGTACACTATTTTAGAGTTGCAACACTTTTTTAATACTATGTGTATGCTTCTCAATCTGAACAATACTATGAGTGTCTCAATTACTATTGTACAGTACTGTACTCTGAGTAAAAAAAAAGCGCAGTAGTGTGAAAGTTGTCGGAAGCTAGATCGGAAAATGGATTTGCCTAATAATGAGAATATCGAGTGTGATATTATTTCTTCGCAAAATGTATGTTTTTGTAATGGTACATTGAGTATACGCACGTTGAAGATTGATTTGTTTTAGAAGATAAATTAATACCTTTGGCTTACTTTTTTGTGTTTGTCCCAGCTTCAGCACATATGTATGTATGTATTGGTAAATAAATTAGTCAAGGCAAAAGTGTCTACACGCAAAAATATGTGTTTGTATGTATTATGTGTTTAAAATCATTTTAAGAAAATAGTAATGTTAATATATTGCTTTGCAATCAGACTTCAGCATCTCCTCCTCAGTACGACACCGCCACTACTAAGGCAAATCTTCTAAGTGGCGAATTTCAATATTCGACGTGGCAGAAGCAAAGTATGGGACACTTTTGCAAAAATTTTGGATGGTAATGGCCATGAAATTAATAGTTTCGTTGCCTGTAAAGTGTGCTCAAATATTTATAAATATGACAAAAGCTCATCGAATATGGTAAAACATAAATGTTACATTATGGCCAATGCTCAAAAGCCTCTTAAACCAGATGTCGAAGTTGATTCTACAACAAAAAAAACTTGCACTCGAATCATAACCGAATGGACTGTGAAGAATGGCCGTTCTTTCAGCATAATTGAAGACTCTGGGGTCTAAAAAATTTTTCTCAATTTTTGCTAAGAGTTGGCGCCACCTATGGCCAGAATGTCAATCTTGACACATTACTTCCACACCCGACCACCATTTCTCGTAATATTGGAAAGCTATACGATTTTCATTTCAATGAGATTAAAAATGAAATTTTGGAACATAAAATGTTTGGTTATGGTATAATCTCGGATATTTGGACTGACGATTTTTATAAGATGTCCTATTTATGCCTCACTATTCACTACATCAAGAACGGAGTTTTTATAAACAGATTGCTTGCAGTTAAATCAATGGATGGAGTTTCCTGTACTGGTAAGGAATTCGAAGTCAAGAAAATATTGGTTTATTATTATTAATAACTAACTTTTTGTAGGAGATCGCATTAGATCCAAAGTTGAAAACATTTTAAATGAGTTTGGATGTAACCTAGAGGACGATAGCCCAATAATTGTAACAGATAAGGGAGCCAATATGAAAGCCGTATTTCGAGGATTTAACAACATTAATTGTGTCTGCCATTTAATCCACAATGTAATCGAAAAGGTTGTGAACGAGGTCCCCGAGCTGCTTAACATTGTTAATCAATGCAGCAAAATAGTCAAATATTTTAAGAAATCGGGCCAAAATTCCAACCTAAAATCTTCCCTTAAAAGCTTTTGTCCAACGCGTTGGAATACGGTATTCTATCTTATCAAGTCAATTGAAACTAGTTGGTTTGAAATAACCAACATATTAATTGAAAAGAATGAAACGTCTAGGATTGCAGATTTAAATTTAAGTGATTTAACGGCACTTACAAATCTTCTTGCTCCATTTGAAACATGTTCAAAAAAATTGGAGGGTAATACCTATCCCACCTTGAACCTTTTTATACCCTACATTAAGAATTTAGAAAAGTTATCCAATACTAATGTAAATGATGTAGAAGTGGTGAAGAAGTGCAAAAATGCGATACAAAATTGTATGCAATGTGTGGTTGAACCAAGTTTAACAAAGTTTCATAACATTGCATTATTTTTATTTCCGCCAACTAATAAATTATCGCAGTTCAATGAATCAGAAAAACAACAAACCATTAATGACTGTAAAGAAATTATGACAAATTTGTATTGCAATAGCCCATCAGAAGACGAAGACTCCATAACTCAATCTAATCCACAAATCGATCCTGTTTTTGAAGACTACACTCAACCAATCCAAAGCAATAGCCTTTATAATACAATTAATGATGAAATCGAAACATATACACCAAAAACACTGTATTCACAATATACTGTACTGTGTCTGGAAAAGTGAGTACAGTATTTGGCAATACAGTCACAAGTACTGCATTCACTCATATTTAAAGTAATGAATACAGAACAACTTATACAAGTTTTAAGAATGAGTGATTCATTTGTCAGTTTGAATGCATTCATGCAGACCTCTATTGTAGAGCTCCAAAAATCGATATAATATTTTTATTGCTAAAAAATGTTGACATCCTTCCTATAATTTTGAATTTTTTTGGAGATCCCACTTTTGATTTTGTGTTTTCTTTCAAACGCGAATATACGGCGAAAGAGTGGTAACATTGAAAATATAGGTATGAGGTAAAATATTGGAAGCCACTTTACAGTTTACTACATAAAAAAGGAGGGTGGCCGGGTTGATATGGAACGTCCCATTAATAGTTATTCTTACCGTGGTAACCATTTTAGACAGTAACAAACAATAAAAAATGTAATTTTACATGTTTTAAGTTCCGTGAAACTTTTAAAGAAATAACAGAAAATTCAACAAGAACCATTTTGGGTCGTTCCCTTTATTGCTGAAAGGGCATAGCTGAACAAGCCTGAGAAAACTGCCCCAGGCGATATTGGAAAATTTTAGATGAGGATTAGTAGATAGGAACCTATTGGTTAAGAATTCCAATTTTCAAATATTTTGATCCGCTGGCTTACGAGTAATCTGCTGCAACTTAAGAACATATCACTTGATATATCTTCCCTTCGGTGGTTTTTAAGAACCACGTTTTGAAAATCCGTGTTCATCGGCATTTCTAAACGGCTCAACCGTTCGTTTTTCAAACTTGTCGCATATTTTTCTACATAAAAAAACACGTCCCCTGAGAAGAGTTTTTTTTTTTTAAACGCATTTTTGACTTTGGAATGAAAAAAAATTTTTAAAAATAAAATATATATGCTATATGTATGCATACTCGTTATAGGATATGTTATAAAAGTTCAGATATGCTTTTTAACTATTATCTTATGCTACTTATTGTATTATTCTACAATAAGATTAGGAGAACGTAATTTTACGGAAGTTTTGCCGAATTGAAATCTCCTTCGATAATGTTAAGTTGAGCAACTGCTCTTCAAGTCAGCTGTTATCGGATGGTGAATGTGCTCTGTGGGAACACGAGTTTCACATTAGTCAAAAATCCTAACCGTTTTACACGGATGGACTCTATGGAAAGAGGCTATTAGTTGATTTTTTGATGCTGTAATACTGTAATAAGTTCCAAATAAAGTTTTTGTTTTGGTATCGGTACCGGTTCCGGTTATCTATTAGGAAAGGAATTGGTTTATTTCGGTTAGTGGTTTTGTTTGCGGTTTTGGTTTTATTCCTTGTTTACATTGTAACTAATCAAATGAAATTGTTAAATTATATTTGGTCCCACGCCGCTTGTCTTCTATCCCTCTCTTCTTCCCTATAAGATGTCGCTCTGAATGTCAAAGAGGACTGCGTCACACCAGATCTCTGGGTAAAACTCTTAGTCATGGAGCTCGATCTGTCTTTTTGCACCTATTTGATTGCTTCACGAAGGCCAATCTTCCACATTTTGCATAAAAGCCTAGTACTCAGTTCGGCTAAGAGCTTTACTAGTCGAAAAATATTCTTCTTTTGTAGTGTGACCGAAGTTTTCAGAGTTCACCCGCTTTGCATGCAGCATTATCTAATTGTAAATCAGCTGGGTTCACAAACAGCAAACATATCAACTGGTGCCAATTCTAAAATATTACAAAATATTGAGCCGACCTGGGTCGCAACCTTTAAATTAGCTGTTGGCATGGCGATATGTATGGCCGCAACTCCTACAAGCCGTTTCCATTGGTTTTTGGGGTATTGTCAAAAACTAACGTTAGCAAGAGATTAGATGACAAATATTTGAATCTTTTATATATGTAATAACTTTTTTAAAACTTTTGTACATAGGTATGTACATTAGGGCGGTCCACATTTGTACGAACATTTTTAAGGTCCTACTCTCACCCGCCTATTCGGTGCGCTTTAAGCTATTTAAGGTATAAAAAAAGACTTTTTTTGAAAAAATCGCGTTTTAGGGTCTGCGAATTGGCTTTAAAGTTTATCACCCATACGCACTGTTGCCTTCGATCAAAAAGTTTTTTTAATCTAGATGGCATAGATTTCAACAATTCATTTGATGTTTTTCTCTCCCTTTTTTAACCAATTATTTCAACGAAATTCATAACTGTTATACGTGTCGTATGTGTAATTTTTACGAAAACTTTGAGAACTTTTCGCAAAGTCTATATTCCATAAAAAAAATTTTTACTTTTCACATAAATTTTTTGCTCACTTCTATCTACCATGTGAATGAATGGGTGAGAATGGGATTTCATTTTTTGGACCGCCCTAATGTACGTATTTATACCCGTTACTCGTAGAGTAAAAGGGTATATTGTATTCGTAACAGGAAGGAAGCGTTTCCGACCCTATAAAGTATATATATTATTGATCAGGATTACTAGCCGAGTTGATATAGCCATGTCCGTGTATCCGTCTGTCCGTCTGTCTGCCTGTCTGTCCGTTTGTATGAACGCTGAGATTTCGGAAACTATAAAAGCCAGAAAGTTGGAATTAATCACACATATTCTTGGGCCTTCTACGTATCATCCGACCGCCACGCCCATTCTGACGCCCACAGTCGCTTTAAAGGACTTTCAAAAAATCTTGGCACATCCCACATCTTTGCAGATTTTGTAAAAGTGTAAATGCCATTTTTTGTGATTATTAATACCTAACGAAATTTTACAATCGGACAATCCATTAAAAGTTATGACCAAAAAATGAGCAGACACCAGAATGCGAAAGTTGCTTTGACGACTGCATATATTAATGTCTATCTTTACCTGAGTAATGGGTGTCTGATAGTCGAAGTACTCGACTATAGCGTTCTCTCTTGTTTTATTTTATATATACCACCTGAAAATGAGACCCATCGAATGCTCGAAAGGCAAATGTGGATACCCTATGTTCTTGCAAGGTATCTATAATCTAATAAAACATTTGAGTTCAAAGTTATAGTAACACCACCTGCCATCTAGCGAAAGCCATAGGAATGTAGGCGCTAGATAGATTTTAGCGTTAAGGACGTTTGTAGGCGCTAGATTGGACATGGCAATTGTTTCTTAAGTCAATCAATTGGTATTGTCGAAACAAATACATTTAAAATTAAAGTTTTAAAGGAAATCAATAAACGGTATGGTATAAAGTATGTAACAGGGAGAAGGAAGCGTTTCCGACCCTATAAAGAATATATATTCTGAATCTGTATGTCCGTCTGTCTGTCTCTATGAACGCTGAGATCTCGGAAACTACAAAAGCTAGAGAGTTGGGATTACCCACACATATTCTTGCGCTGCAATCGCCACAAACGATTTTAATGATTACCTATCGAAATGTAGAAAAAATTTTTCAAATCGGACAATTCGTAAAAAGTTATGCCCGATCAAAGTTTTATATCTCCATCTCCCTCGCACTCCCTCTAGCTGAGTAACGGGTATCTGATAGTCGGGGCACATGACTATAGCGTTCTCTCTTGTTTTAAACTATTTACATAAATTATTTCAAGGATTTTATTGTATTTTAAAATACCTTTAATTAGAGAGAACGCACAAGTCTTTAGCTGTGGTATTTCCCAAGATACGAGCTTTCGGATTTCAGCCATAAATGGCAGTTTTCCCGCTTGGCGGATATTTCCAAATGTTGTAAAGCAAAATTGTCTTATATCAAGCTGTAAAGGACCATATAAAATTACCAGTACTTTAAACCAACGTTTTGGGACAGACTGACAAACTGGCAAACAGAATAACACTGTTTATTTTATCCACAAAAATTTGGATTTGTGTATAACTTTTGAACGGAGTTCACACAACCATTTATTCGACGCGTTTTCAGTAGAAAATTTCGAAATCCTAAAAACAAATTTTATTTTGAAAGACGAGATTTCAGAGGAATTAAAACGACACAAACGACACGAAGTCAATCAGAATTTTACAGCCGGAGATACATATTTTCAAGCAGAGGGTAGTTTTTCAAATTTAAAGTTTTTCGGTATGTATTAATAAATACAACAAAATGGCATTTACACTTTTACAAAATCTGCAAAGATGTGGGCGCCAGGATATTTTGAAAGTTATTTAAAGCGACTGTGGGCGTCAGAATGGGCGTGGCTCGGATGAAGCCGAAGAATCTGTGTGATTAATCCAAACTTTCTAGCTTTGTAGTTTCCGAGATCTCAGCATTCATACAGACAGACAGACAGACATACAGACGGATCCTGATCAAGAATATATATACTCTATAGGGTCGGACGCGCTTCTTTCTACCTGTTACATACTTTTGCATGAATACAATAAAACCTTTTAGTTTACGAGTAACGGGTATAAAAAGAGTCAGATCCCTAAGTATAAGAGATTACAATAAAAACAAACGAAGCTTTAATTTATTTCCTATAAATTTCCCTTTAATTTGTTTATCATTTCTATTGCAGTTATATAACACTAGTTTACAATTTTTAATTTTTTTTCGATATAAACGCTGGGACCCATTTTTTTCGTTTACTGTTAGGTCACTAATCACGATGAAAAAAAAATATCCAAAGAATCGTTTTGGATATATTTGAAATAGCTAGATATTTGACCACTTGTTTTATTAAATGTAACTGCTCTCAAAAACCGATGGTCCAAAATTCCAACCTAAAATCTTCCCTTAAAAGCTTTTGTCCAACGCGTTGGAATACGGTATTCTATCTTATCAAGTCAATTGAAACTAGTTGGTTTGAAATAACCAACATATTAATTGAAAAGAATGAAACGTCTAGGATTGCAGATTTAAATTTAAGTGATTTAACGGCACTTACAAATCTTCTTGCTCCATTTGAAACATGTTCAAAAAAATTGGAGGGTAATACCTATCCCACCTTGAACCTTTTTATACCCTACATTAAGAATTTAGAAAAGTTATCCAATACTAATGTAAATGATGTAGAAGTGGTGAAGAAGTGCAAAAATGCGATACAAAATTGTATGCAATGTGTGGTTGAACCAAATTTAACAAAGTTTCATAACATTGCATTATTTTTATTTCCGCCAACTAATAAATTATCGCAGTTCAATGAATCAGAAAAACAACAAACCATTAATGACTGTAAAGAAATTATGACAAATTTGTATTGCAATAGCCCATCAGAAGACGAAGACTCCATAACTCAATCTAATCCACAAATCGATCCTGTTTTTGAAGACTACACTCAACCAATCCAAAGCAATAGCCTTTATAATACAATTAATGATGAAATCGAAACATATACACCAAAAACACTGTATTCACAATATACTGTACTGTGTCTGGAAAAGTGAGTACAGTATTTGGCAATACAGTCACAAGTACTGCATTCACTCATATTTAAAGTAATGAATACAGAAAAACTTATACAAGTTTTAAGAATAAGTGATTCATTTGTCAGTTTGAATGCATTCATGCAGACCTCTATTGTAGAGCTCCAAAAATCGATATAATATTTTTATTGCTAAAAAATGTTGACATCCTTCCTATAATTTTGAATTTTTTTGGAGATCCCACTTTTGATTTTGTGTTTTCTTTCAAACGCGAATATACGGCGAAAGAGTGGTAACATTGAAAATATAGGTATGAGGTAAAATATTGGAAGCCACTTTACAGTTTACTACATAAAAAAGGAGGGTGGCCGGGTTGATATGGAACGTCCCATTAATAGTTATTCTTACCGTGGTAACCATTTTAGACAGTAACAAACAATAAAAAATGTAATTTTACATGTTTTAAGTTCCGTGAAACTTTTAAAGAAATAACAGAAAATTCAACAAGAACCATTTTGGGTCGTTCCCTTTATTGCTGAAAGGGCATAGCTGAACAAGCCTGAGAAAACTGCCCCAGGCGATATTGGAAAATTTTAGATGAGGATTAGTAGATAGGAACCTATTGGTTAAGAATTCCAATTTTCAAATATTTTGATCCGCTGGCTTACGAGTAATCTGCTGCAACTTAAGAACATATCACTTGATATATCTTCCCTTCGGTGGTTTTTAAGAACCACGTTTTGAAAATCCGTGTTCATCGGCATTTCTAAACGGCTCAACCGTTCGTTTTTCAAACTTGTCGCATATTTTTCTACATAAAAAAACACGTCCCCTGAGAAGAGTTTTTTTTTTTTAAACGCATTTTTGACTTTGGAATGAAAAAAAATTTTTAAAAATAAAATATATATGCTATATGTATGCATACTCGTTATAGGATATGTTATAAAAGTTCAGATATGCTTTTTAACTATTATCTTATGCTACTTATTGTATTATTCTACAATTAGATTAGGAGAACGTAATTTTACGAAAGTTTTGCCGAATTGAAATCTCCTTCGATAATGTTAAGTTGAGCAACTGCTCTTCAAGTCAGCTGTTATCGGATGGTGAATGTGCTCTGTGGGAACACGGGTTTCACATTAGTCAAAAATCCTAACCGTTTTACACGGATGGACTCTATGGAAAGAGGCTATTAGTTGATTTTTTGATGCTGTAATACTGTAATAAGTTCCAAATAAAGTTTTTGTTTTGGTATCGGTACCGGTTCCGGTTATCTATTAGGAAAGGAATTGGTTTATTTCGGTTAGTGGTTTTGTTTGCGGTTTTGGTTTTATTCCTTGTTTACATTGTAACTAATCAAATGAAATTGTTAAATTATATTTGGTCCCACGCCGCTTGTCTTCTATCCCTCTCTTCTTCCCTATAAGATGTCGCTCTGAATGTCAAAGAGGACTGCGTCACACCAGATCTCTGGGTAAAACTCTTAGTCATGGAGCTCGATCTGTCTTTTTGCACCTATTTGATTGCTTCACGAAGGCCAATCTTCCACATTTTGCATAAAAGCCTAGTACTCAGTTCGGCTAAGAGCTTTACTAGTCGAAAAATATTCTTCTTTTGTAGTGTGACCGAAGTTTTCAGAGTTCACCCGCTTTGCATGCAGCATTATCTAATTGTAAATCAGCTGGGTTCACAAACAGCAAACATATCAACTGGTGCCAATTCTAAAATATTACAAAATATTGAGCCGACCTGGGTCGCAACCTTTAAATTAGCTGTTGGCATGGCGATATGTATGGCCGCAACTCCTACAAGCCGTTTCCATTGGTTTTTGGGGTATTGTCAAAAACTAACGTTAGCAAGAGATTAGATGACAAATATTTGAATCTTTTATATATGTAATAACTTTTTTAAAACTTTTGTACATAGGTATGTACATTAGGGCGGTCCACATTTGTACGAACATTTTTAAGGTCCTACTCTCACCCGCCTATTCGGTGCGCTTTAAGCTATTTAAGGTATAAAAAAAGACTTTTTTTGAAAAAATCGCGTTTTAGGGTCTGCGAATTGGCTTTAAAGTTTATCACCCATACGCACTGTTGCCTTCGATCAAAAAGTTTTTTTAATCTAGATGGCATAGATTTCAACAATTCATTTGATGTTTTTCTCTCCCTTTTTTAACCAATTATTTCAACGAAATTCATAACTGTTATACGTGTCGTATGTGTAATTTTTACGAAAACTTTGAGAACTTTTCGCAAAGTCTATATTCCATAAAAAAAATTTTTACTTTTCACATAAATTTTTTGCTCACTTCTATCTACCATGTGAATGAATGGGTGAGAATGGGATTTCATTTTTTGGACCGCCCTAATGTACGTATTTATACCCGTTACTCGTAGAGTAAAAGGGTATATTGTATTCGTAACAGGAAGGAAGCGTTTCCGACCCTATAAAGTATATATATTATTGATCAGGATTACTAGCCGAGTTGATATAGCCATGTCCGTGTATCCGTCTGTCCGTCTGTCTGCCTGTCTGTCCGTTTGTATGAACGCTGAGATTTCGGAAACTATAAAAGCCAGAAAGTTGGAATTAATCACACATATTCTTGGGCCTTCTACGTATCATCCGACCGCCACGCCCATTCTGACGCCCACAGTCGCTTTAAAGGACTTTCAAAAAATCTTGGCACATCCCACATCTTTGCAGATTTTGTAAAAGTGTAAATGCCATTTTGTTGTGATTATTAATACCTAACGAAATTTTACAATCGGACAATCCATTAAAAGTTATGACCAAAAAATGAGCAGACACCAGAATGCGAAAGTTGCTTTGACGACTGCATATATTAATGTCTATCTTTACCTGAGTATATATATACCACCTGAAAATGAGACCCATCGAATGCTCGAAAGGCAAATGTGGATACCCTATGTTCTTGCAAGGTATCTATAATCTAATAAAACATTTGAGTTCAAAGTTATAGTAACACCACCTGCCATCTAGCGAAAGCCATAGGAATGTAGGCGCTAGATAGATTTTAGCGTTAAGGACGTTTGTAGGCGCTAGATTGGACATGGCAATTGTTTCTTAAGTCAATCAATTGGTATTGTCGAAACAAATACATTTAAAATTAAAGTTTTAAAGGAAATCAATAAACGGTATGGTATAAAGTATGTAACAGGGAGAAGGAAGCGTTTCCGACCCTATAAAGAATATATATTCTGAATCTGTATGTCCGTCTGTCTGTCTCTATGAACGCTGAGATCTCGGAAACTACAAAAGCTAGAGAGTTGGGATTACCCACACATATTCTTGCGCTGCAATCGCCACAAACGATTTTAATGATTACCTATCGAAATGTAGAAAAAATTTTTCAAATCGGACAATTCGTAAAAAGTTATGCCCGATCAAAGTTTTATATCTCCATCTCCCTCGCACTCCCTCTAGCTGAGTAACGGGTATCTGATAGTCGGGTCACATTACTATAGCGTTCTCTCTTGTTTTAAACTATTTACATAAATTATTTCAAGGATTTTATTGTATTTTAAAATACCTTTAATTAGAGAGAACGCACAAGTCTTTAGCTGTGGTATTTCCCAAGATACGAGCTTTCGGATTTCAGCCATAAATGGCAGTTTTCCCGCTTGGCGGATATTTCCAAATGCGGTAAAGCAAAATTGTCTTATATCAAGCTGTAAAGGACCATATAAAATTACCAGTACTTTAAACCAACGTTTTGGGACAGACTGACAAACTGGCAAACAGAATAACACTGTTTATTTTATCCACAAAAATTTGGATTTGTGTATAACTTTTGAACGGAGTTCACACAACCATTTATTCGACGCGTTTTCAGTAGAAAATTTCGAAATCCTAAAAACAAATTTTATTTTGAAAGACGAGATTTCAGAGGAATTAATACAAACGACACGAAGTCAATCAGAATTTTACAGCCGGAGATACATATTTTCAAGCAGAGGGTAGTTTTTCAAATTTAAAGTTTTTCGGTATGTATTAATAAATACAACAAAATGGCATTTACACTTTTACAAAATCTGCAAAGATGTGGGCGCCAGGATTTTTTGAAAGTTATTTAAAGCGACTGTGGGCGTCAGAATGGGCGTGGCTCGGATGAAACAAACTTGCGCTGCGTAGGAAGCCGAAGAATCTGTGTGATTAATCCAAACTTTCTAGCTTTGTAGTTTCCGAGATCTCAGCATTCATACAGACAGACAGACATACAGACGGATCCTGATCAAGAATATATATACTCTATAGGGTCGGACGCGCTTCTTTCTACCTGTTACATACTTTTGCATGAATACAATAAAACCTTTTAGTTTACGAGTAACGGGTATAAAAAGAGTCAGATCCCTAAGTATAAGAGATTACAATAAAAACAAACGAAGCTTTAATTTATTTCCTATAAATTTCCCTTTAATTTGTTTATCATTTCTATTGCAGTTATATAACACTAGTTTACAATTTTTAATTTTTTTTCGATATAAACGCTGGGACCTATTTTTTTCGTTTACTGTTAGGTCACTAATCACGATGAAAAAAAAAATATCCAAAGAATCGTTTTGGATATATTTGAAATAGCTAGATATTTGACCACTTGTTTTATTAAATGTAACTGCTCTCAAAAACCGATGGTCCAAAATTCCAACCTAAAATCTTCCCTTAAAAGCTTTTGTCCAACGCGTTGGAATACGGTATTCTATCTTATCAAGTCAATTGAAACTAGTTGGTTTGAAATAACCAACATATTAATTGAAAAGAATGAAACGTCTAGGATTGCAGATTTAAATTTAAGTGATTTAACGGCACTTACAAATCTTCTTGCTCCATTTGAAACATGTTCAAAAAAATTGGAGGGTAATACCTATCCCACCTTGAACCTTTTTATACCCTACATTAAGAATTTAGAAAAGTTATCCAATACTAATGTAAATGATGTAGAAGTGGTGAAGAAGTGCAAAAATGCGATACAAAATTGTATGCAATGTGTGGTTGAACCAAATTTAACAAAGTTTCATAACATTGCATTATTTTTATTTCCGCCAACTAATAAATTATCGCAGTTCAATAAATCAGAAAAACAACAAACCATTAATGACTGTAAAGAAATTATGACAAATTTGTATTGCAATAGCCCATCAGAAGACGAAGACTCCATAACTCAATCTAATCCACAAATCGATCTTGTTTTTGAAGACTACACTCAACCAATCCAAAGCAATAGCCTTTATAATACAATTAATGATGAAATCGAAACATATACACCAAAAACACTGTATTCACAATATACTGTACTGTGTCTGGAAAAGTGAGTACAGTATTTGGCAATACAGTCACAAGTACTGCATTCACTCATATTTAAAGTAATGAATACAGAAAAACTTATACAAGTTTTAAGAATAAGTGATTCATTTGTCAGTTTGAATGCATTCATGCAGACCTCTATTGTAGAGCTCCAAAAATCGATATAATATTTTTATTGCTAAAAAATGTTGACATCCTTCCGATAATTTTGAATTTTTTTGGACAGCAAAAACAAGAAAGGAAGTTCCGACAATATAAAAAAGACTTTTGGGAAACTTTCATTGCGAAAGCTTTAAAACTGAGAGACTAGTTCGCATAGAAACGGACAGTCGGACATGGCTAGATGGACTCGGCCATTGGTGCTGATCAAGAATATATATATTTTATGTGGTCGGAAACGTCTCCTTCACTGCGTTGCAAACATCTGACTGAAATTATAATACCCCTGCAAGAGTATAAAAAAAGCCGATATGATGAATGCCACATTGACATTTCGAACCAGGGACCGAAAATAACTTTTATTGTACATTTTTCTAACAAAAAAAACATACACATAGAAGAGTCGTATAAATTTTTAAATACACCAATCGGTGCATATCGGCATATCTAAACGGCCTAACCGATATATTTCAAACTTGTCGCATATTAGTCGCACACCATTCACCACCATTCAAATGACACGTTCAGGGTATTCCCTAAAATGTTGATTTGCTGAATTGTTGAATTTTTGTCAACTGTTCCATACAAAGTCAAATTTCAGAAATTTCAGCAATTCAACAGCCTCGAGCCTCACCTTATTTACTTTAAAATCAGAAAGAACTAATAAGCTAATTCCTCCAGGGAGATCCCACTTTTGATTTTGTGTTTTCTTTCAAACGCGAATATACGGCGAAAGAGTGGTAACATTGAAAATATAGGTATGAGGTAAAATATTGGAAGCCACTTTACAGTTTACTACATAAAAATGGAGGGTGGCCGGGTTGATATGGAACGTCCCATTAATAGTTATTCTTACCGTGGTAACCATTTTAGACAGTAACAAACAATAAAAAATTTAATTTTACATGTTTTAAGTTCCGTGAAACTTTTAAAGAAATAACAGAAAATTCAACAAGAACCATTTTGGGTCGTTCCCTTTATTGCTGAAAGGGCATAGCTGAACAAGCCTGAGAAAACTGCCCCAGGCGATATTGGAAAATTTTAGATGAGGATTAGTAGATAGGAACCTATTGGTTAAGAATTCCAATTTTCAAATATTTTGATCCGCTGGCTTACGAGTAATCTGCTGCAACTTAAGAACATATCACTTGATATATCTTCCCTTCGGTGGTTTTTAAGAACCACGTTTTGAAAATCCGTGTTCATCGGCATTTCTAAACGGCTCAACCGTTCGTTTTTCAAACTTGTCGCATATTTTTCTACATAAAAAAACACGTCCCCTGAGAAGAGTTTTTTTTTTTAAACGCATTTTTGACTTTGGAATGAAAAAAAATTTTTAAAAATAAAATATATATGCTATATGTATGCATACTCGTTATAGGATATGTTATAAAAGTTCAGATATGCTTTTTAACTATTATCTTATGCTACTTATTGTATTATTCTACAATAAGATTAGGAGAACGTAATTTTACGAAAGTTTTGCCGAATTGAAATCTCCTTCGATAATGTTAAGTTGAGCAACTGCTCTTCAAGTCAGCTGTTATCGGATGGTGAATGTGCTCTGTGGGAACACGAGTTTCACATTAGTCAAAAATCCTAACCGTTTTACACGGATGGACTCTATGGAAAGAGGCTATTAGTTGATTTTTTGATGCTGTAATACTGTAATAAGTTCCAAATAAAGTTTTTGTTTTGGTATCGGTACCGGTTCCGGTTATCTATTAGGAAAGGAATTGGTTTATTTCGGTTAGTGGTTTTGTTTGCGGTTTTGGTTTTATTCCTTGTTTACATTGTAACTAATCAAATGAAATTGTTAAATTATATTTGGTCCCACGCCGCTTGTCTTCTATCCCTCTCTTCTTCCCTATAAGATGTCGCTCTGAATGTCAAAGAGGACTGCGTCACACCAGATCTCTGGGTAAAACTCTTAGTCATGGAGCTCGATCTGTCTTTTTGCACCTATTTGATTGCTTCACGAAGGCCAATCTTCCACATTTTGCATAAAAGCCTAGTACTCAGTTCGGCTAAGAGCTTTACTAGTCGAAAAATATTCTTCTTTTGTAGTGTGACCGAAGTTTTCAGAGTTCACCCGCTTTGCATGCAGCATTATCTAATTGTAAATCAGCTAGGTTCACAAACAGCAAACATATCAACTGGAGCCAATTCTAAAATATTACAAAATATTGAGCCGACCTGGGTCGCAACCTTTAAATTTGCTGTTGGCATGGCGATATGTATGGCCGCAACTCCTACAGGCAGTTTCCATTGGTTTTTGGGGTATTGTCAAAAACTAACGTTAGCAAGAGATTAGATGACAAATATTTGAATCTTTTATATATGTAATAACTTTTTTAAAACTTTTGTACATAGGTATGTACATTAGGGCGGTCCACATTTGTACGAACATTTTTAAGGTCCTACTCTCACCCGCCTATTCGGTGCGCTTTAAGCTATTTAAGGTATAAAAAAAGACTTTTTTTGAAAAAATCGCGTTTTAGGGTCTGCGAATTGGCTTTAAAGTTTATCACCCATACGCACTGTTGCCTTCGATCAAAAAGTTTTTTTAATCTAGATGGCATAGATTTCAACAATTCATTTGATGTTTTTCTCTCCCTTTTTTAACCAATTATTTCAACGAAATTCATAACTGTTATACGTGTCGTATGTGTAATTTTTACGAAAACTTTGAGAACTTTTCGCAAAGTCTATATTCCATAAAAAAATTTTTACTTTTCACATAAATTTTTTGTTCACTTCTATCTACCATGTGAATGAATGGGTGAGAATGGGATTTCATTTTTTGGACCGCCCTAATGTACGTATTTATACCCGTTACTCGTAGAGTAAAAGGGTATATTGTATTCGTAACAGGAAGGAAGCGTTTCCGACCCTATAAAGTATATATATTATTGATCAGGATTACTAGCCGAGTTGATATAGCCATGTCCGTGTATCCGTCTGTCCGTCTGTCTGCCTGTCTGTCCGTTTGTATGAACGCTGAGATTTCGGAAACTATAAAAGCCAGAAAGTTGGAATTAATCACACATATTCTTGGGCCTTCTACGTATCATCCGACCGCCACGCCCATTCTGACGCCCACAGTCGCTTTAAAGGACTTTCAAAAAATCTTGGCACATCCCACATCTTTGCAGATTTTGTAAAAGTGTAAATGCCATTTTGTTGTGATTATTAATACCTAACGAAATTTTACAATCGGACAATCCATTAAAAGTTATGACCAAAAAATGAGCAGACACCAGAATGCGAAAGTTGCTTTGACGACTGCATATATTAATGTCTATCTTTACCTGAGTAATGGGTGTCTGATAGTCGAAGTACTCGACTATAGCGTTCTCTCTTGTTTTATTTTATATATACCACCTGAAAATGAGACCCATCGAATGCTCGAAAGGCAAATGTGGATACCCTATGTTCTTGCAAGGTATCTATAATCTAATAAAACATTTGAGTTCAAAGTTATAGTAACACCACCTGCCATCTAGCGAAAGCCATAGGAATGTAGGCGCTAGATAGATTTTAGCGTTAAGGACGTTTGTAGGCGCTAGATTGGACATGGCAATTGTTTCTTAAGTCAATCAATTGGTATTGTCGAAACAAATACATTTAAAATTAAAGTTTTAAAGGAAATCAATAAACAGTATGGTATAAAGTATGTAACAGGGAGAAGGAAGCGTTTCCGACCCTAGAAAGAATATATATTCTGAATCTGTATGTCCGTCTGTCTGTCTCTATGAACGCTGAGATCTCGGAAACTACAAAAGCTAGAGAGTTGGGATTACCCACACATATTCTTGCGCTGCAATCGCCACAAACGATTTTAATGATTACCTATCGAAATGTAGAAAAAATTTTTCAAATCGGACAATTCGTAAAAAGTTATGCCCGATCAAAGTTTTATATCTCCATCTCCCTCGCACTCCCTCTAGCTGAGTAACGGGTATCTGATAGTCGGGGCACATGACTATAGCGTTCTCTCTTGTTTTAAACTATTTACATAAATTATTTCAAGGATTTTATTGTATTTTAAAATACCTTTAATTAGAGAGAACGCACAAGTCTTTAGCTGTGGTATTTCCCAAGATACGAGCTTTCGGATTTCAGCCATAAATGGCAGTTTTCCCGCTTGGCGGATATTTCCAAATGCGGTAAAGCAAAATTGTCTTATATCAAGCTGTAAAGGACCATATAAAATTACCAGTACTTTAAACCATCGTTTTGGGACAGACTGACAAACTGGCAAACAGAATAACACTGTTTATTTTATCCACAAAAATTTGGATTTGTGTATAACTTTTGAACGGAGTTCACACAACCATTTATTCGACGCGTTTTCAGTAGAAAATTTCGAAATCCTAAAAACAAATTTTATTTTGAAAGACGAGATTTCAGAGGAATTAATACAAACGACACGAAGTCAATCAGAATTTTACAGCCGGAGATACATATTTTCAAGCAGAGGGTAGTTTTTCAAATTTAAAGTTTTTCGGTATGTATTAATAAATACAACAAAATGGCATTTACACTTTTACAAAATCTGCAAAGATGTGGGCGCGAGGATTTTTTGAAAGTTATTTAAAGCGACTGTGGGCGTCAGAATGGGCGTGGCTCGGATGAAACAAACTTGCGCTGCGTAGGAAGCCGAAGAATCTGTGTGATTAATCCAAACTTTCTAGCTTTGTAGTTTCCGAGATCTCAGCATTCATACAGACAGACAGACAGGCATACAGACGGATCCTGATCAAGAATATATATACTCTATAGAGTCGGACGCGCTTCTTTCTACCTGTTACATACTTTTGCATGAATACAATAAAACCTTTTAGTTTACGAGTAACGGGTATAAAAAGAGTCAGATCCCTAAGTATAAGAGATTACAATAAAAACAAACGAAGCTTTAATTTATTTCCTATAAATTTCCCTTTAATTTGTTTATCATTTCTATTGCAGTTATATAACACTAGTTTACAATTTTTAATTTTTTTTCGATATAAACGCTGGGACCCATTTTTTTCGTTTACTGTTAGGTCACTAATCACGATGAAAAAAAAAATATCCAAAGAATCGTTTTGGATATATTTGAAATAGCTAGATATTTGACCACTTGTTTTATTAAATGTAACTGCTCTCAAAAACCGATGGTCCAAAAAAATTGTGAACTGACACCTTTCCAAAGGAAATAGATGCCCCTTTCCGAAAAGGTATGGCGCTTTGTGATCGGACCGAAATTGATGGAGATCTAGCGTCTGAAAGTTCCAAATAAGTTTAATTTTCGGCTCTTTTTTTTCATAGGTTGGGGATTTTATGCAAATACAATTATATGGCATACATCGAGGTAAATAAAAAAGCATTAATTTGGTAACACAGTGTTATCAGTTGTGTACAATTTGATCTCTTTTAAATGTATTTCAAATTAATCACATTCCCTTTTACCTTCGGACGCGCTTTGGGAGGTATCACTTTTTAATATTAATCAAAAGCGGTAAAGAGGTAAAAGTGACAATCGCACTGTTAACATACAAAACTTTTGATAATTTTAAATTCGACAAAATGTACCAATTGTAAATAAAATTGTAATAAGAATAAATCTTTGTATAAGCACATATGGGCAGTTCTTTTACAAGCCGAACAGATTATAAGAAAATTTTTTATATCCGTTACTCGTAGAGTAAAAGGGTATATTGTATTCGTGCAAAAGTATGTAACAGGGAGGAGGAAGCGTTTCCGACCCTATAAAGTATATATATTCTTGATCAGGATAACAAGCCGAGTCGATATAGCCATGTCCGTCTGTCCGTCTGTCTGTCTGTCTGTCTGTATGATCGCTGAGATCTCGGAAACTACAAAAGCTAGAGAGTTGGGAGCCTGGCGCCGACTACAACCGGAGATACAGATTTTCAATGAGAGGGTACTTTTTCAAAACTGACGTTTTTTGGCAAACTAAAAAAATTCGAATTTAAAAATATTTTTTTTTCGGCCAAATCCTGATTCACATGTTTACTGTTTTTCCGAATAGTACACGTAAAAAAAGATTCAGGCAAATGACCTAAGAAAAGGTGTTCGGTTTGTAAAAAAAACCGTCCATATGTTAAGGCTCGCAAATTTCTTTTGATGGCTTTACGAATTGAAAAGTTATTTTCCACTCTACTAACTTCGATAGGTTAAAACTCGTAATTCGGATTTACTTTTGATAATTTATATCTTTAGCGCATTTGTATCAATCCATTAACAAACAAATTTCAAAAAATTTAAATGAAGTAATAACAAAAGAATAAAATGTACAATATTTTGAGTGCATTTATTTCTAAAATGTATGCTGTGAAACAAAAAGGAATATTTTTGCCACACTTTTTCCTCGAGGCATTCCGTTTGTAAAGACTGTCATACTTAATTCCAATTCAATGTCCTGTGGCCCTTCCAGTGATTTCTTCAGTAACACATTGACTTGGTTGTTATTTTTTAAAGTGCTGTTAATTATAAAATTAGTGGTATAACTATAAGTTAAGATATTACTTTAAAATTAAAATACGTACTCAAAATTCTTATCAGTTGCTCTCTCAATATAGTTGGTTGCTTGTATGCGAATAATCTTAAGATCAAAATCGATGTTATCATACCAAAGTGGACCTCTCAATGTAAATATGGTTCGACCCTCCGGGGCGATAATTAGCTTGGAAACGAAGGTAATAAAATTATATGTATAAGCTGACGGTTGAGTGTAACAATCTTCTCCTTCGCAGAAGTTACTGTTTTGTCGGCAACGGCTGCAAGTAAAATGTCGAAAGTATTTTAAACAAGAAAGGAAGCTAGTTTCGGCCAGCCTAGCCTTATATACCCTTGCAGATACATATAGTTTAATGCTCACTCGATCGGTCCTATTTAAAATGTTGTTTTTAGGATGTCAAAAATCAATACGCCTACTTTCTACAAAGATACTATGTATTTCATTATATTTGTTTACTTATTTCTATGGGAATCTTAATATATAGTGGCCCGATTCGGCTCTCTCTCTCTCTCTCTCTCTCTCTCTCTACCTGCAATAGAAAGAAGACTATTAGGAAAGTTTCATCGCAATAGCTTTAAAACTGAGAGACTAGTTCGCATAGAAACGGACAGACGGACATGGCTAGATGGACTCGGCTAATGATGCTGATCAAGAATATATATACTTTATGTGGTCGGAAACGTCTCCTTCACTGCGTTGCAAACTTCTGACTGAAATTATAATATCTTGTGCAAGGGTATAACAAGAAAGGAAGTTAGCTTCGGCAATCCGAATTTTACAGTTTGATTTAGCCTATTATATGATTAATAACTTGACATTATATTTAATTTTTTTTGATTTATTTTTACAGTTTTTCTATGGCAGCTTTATGAGTTAGATGTATGATGGTATTACCTGGTAGAGTTTGACCCCTAAATCACAAAAAAGAATTTTAAAAAATTGTTTTGGATAATAAACGAATAGGATACATTGAGTATATTGTGAGCTACATAACATTCCATTAACAGTAAAATCTTTACTTCGGTTTTCCAAAACTGGAAATAAAAAAAAAGTGTGAACAAACGTTTTTTACACAAAAAAAATTTACACCATACAACAAAACTTAGTGCACTTTTCCTAATCAGGGAGATGTACTTTACCGGAAATCCAAGGTCGTCGTCGATGAGTATTTTTTCGATTTAATTTGGAAACTGGAGTTATCTGTAAATGTTTAATATTTGTTCTAAAGCACTTACTTTCTTTGATCTGGGTCAATGGTGTATCCATATGGGCAATTAATTGTAGTACATTTGTAGCTTCCTCGGGTGTTGGTGCACATGTCATTCTACAAGTAAAATATGACCATTTTAAATAATTAAACAATTGTAATCCTAATAATTAATCCTAATTACTAAATAGAAGTCGATTTCCGCCATGGTCCCCCAGCCCAAACAAAAACGGTTAACATTGATCGAAGAATGGATTTTGAAAATTCGGTTCCCACCGACTCCCAGGCTTATCTAAAGTTCTCACCATCTCTAAAGATTATCAAATGAAAGACCGATTTTTAAGGGGATACGAACACAGCCCAAACCGTAAGAGCTAGAGCAGCCAAATTTTTGCAAAGTATTCCATTGGGTGCCTAACCGTCCACTAAGATTCGACATGTCCCCCCAGTGGTGCCAAGCAGCTCCAACGTCAATATTTTGAGCAACAAAATTGGATGTATTTTGGATGCTTAACTTCTAAAGTAATTGGAATTTCGAAATTTGGATTTTGCAGAGTTTTAGGTTTTAAAAAAGGAATAATTAGAGATCTAAAAGAAATTTCGATATCCCCCATCATTTGGGCTACATTTACATTATTGGAATTTGATGCACTGTGGTCAGTACAAACAAGTGGCCCTTACGACACCAAGCAAAGCTTGATACGCGCGGAGCCCTAAACCGTTTGGGCAAGTAAGCGAAATCGCAGACGTTATAACAATACAGTTTAAAACATGGCAAATAAAAACATCTCTTAACTAGGTAAAAAACTACTTAACTTAACTACTTACACAAAATGGGTTGTTTCGGGAAAAAAATAATACCTTTTTTTCTAACTGTTAAATTAAGCTAATTCTTTTTTTTAATTTGGTAACAGTTTAATTACTAATGTTTTAAACCACTTACCAAGTTAGTTTAAGCACGTTATTAATTTTTAATAGATTTTAAAAAAAAGGTGGACAAAAAATTTTTTGGTGCAAAATGGTACACGACTCTCAAAGCTTAAATCTGGCTAGAGCCTGGCTTATAATGTTCTCCCCAAAAGTTTTGTCACTGAAAAGGACTAGAAAATTTTTTTTAGTGGAAAAGTTTTGAGAAAATTGAGTGTCTCAACCTACAGACCTCTCCCCTACACTTTCTAAAATTTTCTCTATCGGCCCGCCCTAGCAAACTATTCCAACCTTTTTCTTCTTCACATTTTATATTTCAGCGTACCGAATGAGAGCTGTTTTTATTTGATCAATTAAAGATGTTAAATATGATTTTTTTAACATTCCGCATAGAAAATCGTCTATAGCATTACTGGAAATACCCTATTATTATTATACTACCATGAATTTAATCATGTAATTTTAATGTGGGCAATTTTTTATGTTTAAACGTTAAAAAAATTCTCCACAATGCTTAATAAAAAAACACAAAACCCATTTTTTTCGTGAACCACACCTAATTAAAAAAAAAATAGTTCCGGTTCGGTTGCGGTTCAATTATAAAAAAATCGGAGATGCGGTTTACGGTTCGTTTTGTGTTCTACAAAAAGTGAACCACTCCGGTTCGGAGTGGTTTAGCTCCGGAGTGGTTCACAGCCCTGGTTTTAAAATTTAAATACATGCTCACATAGAACTGTCATTAGTTACATTAGGGGTATGAAACAGTAAGACGTGACACAGTGAATTATAGCCGTTACAAAGAACACGAAAAGGATCATGAAGGGCATAATTAGATCTACATATTGGCAGGGACTTTGGGAACAACACGGCAGCTAGGGCCCAAAACTATTCTGTCCCCTTCACTATTTTTGCCCTCTTCTCCCCCAAACCCTAGTACTCACTTCAATCGAAAAACCAACGAAATGAAAATTTCCATACAAAATTTGGATCACAAAATTTTCCGACTGTCATTTTTGTATGGAAATTTTCGATTCCCCCATTGTAAACCATTGCCCTTGCCTTTGATATTCGACGCCAAAATTTTCAAGATTTCTTTGATGGAAAAATAATTCTGAGATTTATACCCGTTACTCGTAAAGTAAAAGGGTATATTGTATTTGTCCAAAAGTATGTAACAGCTAGAAGGAAGCATTTCAGACCCGATAAAGTTTATATATTCTTGAACAGGGTCACTATCAGAGTCGATCAATCCATGTCCGTCCGTCTGTCTGTCCGGGATCTCGGAAACTACAAATTCTTGAAAGTTGGGATTAACCACACATTTTCGAGGGCTTCATACACATCTCAGATTTGGTTCAGCCGAGCGCAACGCCCACTCAAACGCCCACAATCGCCTTAAAGGCTTTTAAACGTGTCTGTCGCTCACTACAAAAGCTAGGGAGTTGGGATTACCGACACATATTCTTGAGCTTCCTACGCAGCACAAGGTTGTTTCAGCCGAGGGTCACTCCCCATCTAACCCCCACAATCGCCTAACGCCCACAATTAAATGATTTTAAAAGTTTCTGGCGCCCACACCTTTGAAGATTTCGGAAATATTTAAAATCGGACCATTCGTTAAAAAGTTATGCGCGATCAAAGTTTTATATCGCTATCTCCCTCGCACTCCCTTTAACTAAGTAACGGGTATCTGATAGTCGGGGCACCCGACTATATCCTTCTCTCTTGTTTTTAATAACATTTAAGGGTTTCCAAATATATTTGAAAATTTTAGGTTAAAATATATGTATAAGTTTTGATCGAAAATGGTGATTTTTATCTTTTTTATATGGTCTAGAACACATCATGAAATACATACCCGGCCTGTGCAAACTTGGTTATGGGAATCAGTTGCACATTCATCGATATCTCGACACGTATTCCTATCGGCAGACAGCAAATAACCACGTGGGCAGGAGCATTGATAGGAACCGGGAGTGTTAATGCAGAATCTTAAATTTGATAACAGTAAGTATTAGAAGCTGTTATCAAATGACCAAATACATACCCCATGCATAGGTTATAATCCTTATGTACTTCGCATTCATTTATATCATGGCACGTGCGGTTGTCCTGTCCTAGTTGGTATCCGGAGTTACACGTACATCGATATCCTCCCCAAAAGTTAACACACTTTTGTTGGCAAAGACCCGAAACCACGCTGCACTCATCGATATCAAAGCATTGTGTGTCATTATTATTGTCAGGATTCTTTTGGAAGCCAGCTTTGCACTCACAATAGTAAGACCCTATGGTGTTCAAGCAATGTGCGTTCGATGGACATACACGTTGATCTAGCGAGCATTCATTTATGTCCACACATGTATTGCCACCACTGCTGCCGAGACGCTTAAGTTCATGACCTATCGGACAAGTGCATACATAGCCGCCGTTTCGATTCCGGCATATTTGTTTTTCGCCACAGTTGTGTTCTCCAGTGTCGCACTCATCAATGTCTATTAAATATAGAGTAATTTACGATTTTAAACGACATCTAAGAGAATACGAATCTAAATTGGTTTTGAGTCAAAACTTTTGACAAATAAAAAAAAATTAAGTATACACTAAAAAAAATCATCGAAAACAAGGTCGACACAAACATGCCTATATAACAATTCCGATTGTCTTATTATTGCCCCAATTTTATAGAGTAGTATGATTTCAATCAGAAGTTTGCAACGTAGTGAGGATATGTTTCCGGCCCTTTAAAAATATTTATTCTTGAACAACATCACTAGTCGAGACGATCTAGCCATGCACGTCTTATTACCACTATCACCGATAAGTCTTATCTCCCTATCAAACTTAGTCTTGGTTTTTATTATTTCAGTTGTTGCAACGTAGTGAAGGAGCCGTTTCCGACCACATAAAGCAGGGGTGCTCAGTCCTATGGCACGCGGGCACATTTGTTTTTGTTTTGGCACTTAGGATACTGAGCGGCACTAGCCAATCTCTCCTAGGACACACGCCGAGTCTTCTTTGTGTCGCTGTCCGTAACGAGACAAGCCAACAACAATTCCATTTAGATTTTTTTTCGCCTCAACTCATAATGCAAATTGTTGTTGTCTTTTTCATTACTGTGTGTGAGTCGTTACTCGCGTGCGTGTGATTTTCTTTTATTTGTGTTTGTAAATGCACTTATAAATTTGGCTTACGTTTTGAAGTAGGCATTTTGATTTTTGACAATTTAAAAACGAAATCTAAAGATGGCCAATAATACATCTGATATAACTGAAACGGGAACCATCGAGATAGAGCGTTTAAAGCTCTCAAAGAAGGCTAATTAAACGGAAAGTATGTATTTCAACTGCAAGGATATACAATCTTCGGCATGCTGAAGTTAACTTCCTTTCTGATATTGGTATTGCAAATATGGGCGGTTCTTTTACAAACCGAACACCAGAGTCATTATTTAAAAAAATGTAATGCCAACGGAATAGCATTGCAATACTTTTCAAAAAAATAATGACAACGAAAAAAACAATTCACTTTTAAATTCAATAAAAAAAAAGAAAGAAAGCTAGCTTCGGCCAGCCGAAACTTAAATACCCTTGCAGATCATTCCTATTCATTTAGAAAAACATTAAATTTAAATTAACTTGCGTATATGTTACAACAGTCCAAATTTTAGCTGCTTGCGTATAACTTTGGCATTAATTTTTTGATCCTTCCTATGGAAGCTATATAAAATTTCCGTCCGAATTTTGTTAAATTTTATACGAAATTTTTAAATAATGAAGAAAAGCCATATCCCAGAGAAGAAGAGAATGTAATAAAAGTCAACAAAGATATAATTTGTATCCTATTAATTTGCATTTAATTTTCCGACCGTTCCTATGGCAGCTATATGATATAGTTATCCGATTTTTAAAAAATTGTATTCGAAATTCAGAAATATTTAAAAAATAGTATTCCCAAAAGTAGAAGGTAATATTTTAAACAAGAGAGAACGCTATAGTCGAGTACTTCGACTATTAGATACCCGTTACTCAGCTAAAGGGAGTGGGAGAGAGATTAATATATGCACGCGTCAAAGCTACTAGCGCCATCTAGTGGCTGTTTCATTTTTTGCTCATAACTTTTTAATGGATTGTCCGATTTGAAAAATTTCTTCTACAATTCGATAGATATTGATAATCACAATAAAACTGCATTTTCTACTTTTCAAAAAATGGTTTAGGGCGATTGAGGGCGTTAGAGGGGGCGTGGCACCTTTTTGAAATAAACTTGCGCTGCGTAGGAACTCCAAGAATATACATGCAAAATGCCAATCCTCTAGCTTTTATAGTTTCCGAGATCTCAGCGTTCATACGGACGGACAGACGGACATGGCTAGTTCGACTCGGCTAGTGATCCTGATCAAGAATATATATACTTTATAGGGTCGGAAAAGCTTCCTTCTCCCTGTTACATACTTTTGCACGAATACAATATACCCTTTTACTCTACGAGTAACGGGTATAAAAACACCAAAGCTAGAATTTTTTGACGGTTTTTTTTTGATCCTTCCTATGGGAGCTATAAGATATAGTTTTCCGATCCGGTCGGTTCCGACATATATACTACCTGCAATAGAAAGAAGTCTTTTGGGAAAGTTTGAGCGCGATAGCTTTAAAACTGAGAGACTAGTTTGCGTAGAAACAGACGGACAGACGGACGGACAGACGGACAGACGGACAGACGGACGGACAGACGGACGGACAGACGGACATGGCTAGATCGACTCGTCTTGTCACGCTGATCCAAAAAAAATATATATACTTTATGGGGTATAACAAGAGAGAACGCTATAGTCGGGTGCCCCGTATATCAGATACCCGTTACTCAGCTAAAGGGAGTGTGGGGGAGATGGATTTATAAAACTTTGATCGAGCACATCTTTTTAACGAATGCTCCGATTTGAAAAATATCTTCTACATTCGATAGGTGTTGATAAACACAATAAAACTGCATTTTTACTTTGGCAAAATCTTTAATGGTGTGTGCGCCAGACACAGACACACACACACATAAAATCGTTTAAGGCGATTGTGGGCGTTAGAGGGGGCGTGGCCATCGTCTGAAACAAACTTGCGCTGCGTAGGAAGCCCAAGAATATGTGTGGGTAATCCCAACTTTCTAGCTTTTTTAGTTTTCGAGATCTCAGCGTTCATATAGACAGACAGACAGACGGACATGGCTAGTTCGACTCGGCTAGTGATCCTGATCAAGAATATATATACTTTATAGGGTCGGAAAAGCTTCCTTCTCCCTGTTACATACTTTTGCACGAATACAATATACCCTTTTACTCTACGAGTAACGGGTATAATTAATAGGAAAAAAATTAAATCTTTGTTGACATTCTCATACATACATTCTCTTCTACCCCGGGCTATGGCTTTTCTTTAACGTTTTACAATTTCGTATTAAATTTAAAAAAAATTCGGACGGCTATATTATAAAGCTGCTATAGGAATAATACAATAATACGAAAGCAGCTAAAATTGGAATGGTGTAACATAAACGCAAATGAATTTAAATTTAATGTTTTTGTAAATTAATAGGAATGACCTGCAAAGGTATATAAGCTTCGGCTGTCCGAAGCTAGCTTCCTTTCTTGTTTTGTGTGCAGGCGCGTTTTTTTATAGTGGTGTCCCCCTTAGGCCCAGTCCACGTTTCAGATCCGAATATATAACAACGAGGGACCTAATTAACAGCTGAGTCGTCATAGAAGGTGCCCTAAAAATTAATTTTTTAATTTCATGCCAAATTTTACTTGTAACTCGTTGCATTTATTTTTTAATTTTTACTTGCACGATGTTTTGACACCTTCGATGACGACTCAGCTGTTAATTAGGACACTCTTTGTTATATATTCGGATCTGAAATTTTGATCCTTCCTATGGCAGCTATATAATATAGCTGTCCGAATTTTTTATAAATTTAATACGAAATTTTGAAATGTTAAAGAAAAGCCATATCCCAGAGAAGAGAATGTAATAAAAGTCAACAAAGATGTACATTTTTTCCTTTTAATTTCCATTTAATTTTCCGACCGTTCCTATGGCAGCTATATGATATGACTAGATTTTTTAAAAATTTTTACTAGAAATTCAGAAATATTTAAAAAATAGTATTCCCATAAGTAAAAGGTAATATTTCAATGAACATCAAATCTAGAATTTTTAAAATTTTTTTTCCAATTTTCCTATGGGAGCTATATGATGTAGTTGTCCGATCCGGTCGGTTCCGACATATATACTACCTGCAATAAATAGAAGACTTTTGGGAAAGTTTGAGCCCGATAGCTTTAAAACTGAGAGACTAGTTTGCGTAGAAACAGACAGACAGACAGACAGACGGAAAGACGGACATGGCTAGATCGACTCGCCTAGTGATATAATATATATACTTTATGGGGTCGGAAACGTCTCCTTCACTGAGTTGCAAACTTCTGACTGAAATCATAATACTCTCTGCAAGGGTATAAAAACGCGCCAGGAACTTTAGCTTAATGGTGGTGTGGAAAAGTGTTTATTGAAACTATTTAAATTAATATAAAGATACAAATTGTTGTAATACTCTAGTTTACGGTCCTCACCACCAAAATTCGCGAAAAAATTTCCTCGAAGGACCGCGAATTCTTAAGAATTTTCATGAAGAAATAAAGGCGCGGACCTACCATAGTTCTCTTGTAATCGAATTTCAAAGTTACGTGTTTTGCTATAAAAATAAAGTAGCCTTTTTAACGACTTGCTATACAAAATATATTGACTTTTAAACAGGGAATCAAACCGAATCTTATTTCGGTTCCGGTTCCGGTACTGATCCCATACCGAATCTGCTTATTCGGTAAAGGGTTATATTTTGGTATTGATGTTTTGGTTCCGGTTCTTGTACCGGTACGTACCGGTACAGTTAAAAAATTCTATTAATACTTTGAAATGATTTATGTGTGTTTTATTTGGAAAAAAAACTTGAATGTAAAATCATTAAAATTAATCAGATTTTTTTTATAAAAATATAAAAAAAAAGATTTAAATTAGATTTTTAACTTTTTTACTTCTAATAAGAAATATATTCATTAGCTTCTTAAAAAAAATGCGTAGAATGGCGCTAAAAATGCCAGATTTACAGCTTCTTTAGACAAAGAGTGTTACTGCTACAGCGACATTTTCTTACATAAGCAGTACATGTGCTAAAAAGCGACGGGAAGAAGTCGATATAGCAGAAAGTGGGAGCTGATACATACATATGGGTATTATTTTATTCAGGATTTTTAACGAGTTTAGTAAATTAGTACCAAAACCGTACCGGTACCAGCAATACGGTAATCGGTTCGAAATTAAATTTTTATTTTGGTCTCGGTATCAGTTCCGGTTCTCTATAAGGAATCGGTTTATTTCGGTTATCGGTTCCGGTTCCGGTTATGGTTTTATTCCCTGCTATACAGAGGTAGATCACATTTGTCTGCAATCACGACTTCTTTATAGGTCGCGGTCCATGGACTACCATGCTGGCTCCTGTCAGTCAGCAACCACGATTTCTTTAAACTCGCTATTAAAAGTTGGTCAGCGATGGCCACGCGTAAACTGGAGTATTACCCAAATTGTTTGAGTTTTATTTAATGCATTAAAATGGTGGGGGACCGTGGATGGCTATAATCGTTCCTGGGCGTCACAAAAATCTCGATACAGCGTTGTGACATCAATCATATGTCCTATATAGACCATGCTTTTGGGAAAGTTTGAGCCCGATAGCTTTAAAACTGAGAGACTAGTTTGCGTAGAAACAGACAGACAGACAGACAGACGGAAAGACGGACATGGCTAGATCGACTCGCCTAGTGATATAATATATATACTTTATGGGGTCGGAAACGTCTCCTTCACTGAGTTGCAAACTTCTGACTGAAATCATAATACTCTCTGCAAGGGTATAAAAACGCGCCAGGAACTTTAGCTTAATGGTGGTGTGGAAAAGTGTTTATTGAAACTATTTAAATTAATATAAAGATACAAATTGTTGTAATACTCTAGTTTACGGTCCTCACCACCAAAATTCGCGAAAAAATTTCCTCGAAGGACCGCGAATTCTTAAGAATTTTCATGAAGAAATAAAGGCGCGGACCTACCATAGTTCTCTTGTAATCGAATTTCAAAGTTACGTGTTTTGCTATAAAAATAAAGTAGCCTTTTTAACGACTTGCTATACAAAATATATTGACTTTTAAACAGGGAATCAAACCGAATCTTATTTCGGTTCCGGTTCCGGTACTGATCCCATACCGAATCTGCTTATTCGGTAAAGGGTTATATTTTGGTATTGATGTTTTGGTTCCGGTTCTTGTACCGGTACGTACCGGTACAGTTAAAAAATTCTATTAATACTTTGAAATGATTTATGTGTGTTTTATTTGGAAAAAAAACTTGAATGTAAAATCATTAAAATTAATCAGATTTTTTTTATAAAAATATAAAAAAAAAGATTTAAATTAGATTTTTAACTTTTTTACTTCTAATAAGAAATATATTCATTAGCTTCTTAAAAAAAATGCGTAGAATGGCGCTAAAAATGCCAGATTTACAGCTTCTTTAGACAAAGAGTGTTACTGCTACAGCGACATTTTCTTACATAAGCAGTACATGTGCTAAAAAGCGACGGGAAGAAGTCGATATAGCAGAAAGTGGGAGCTGATACATACATATGGGTATTATTTTATTCAGGATTTTTAACGAGTTTAGTAAATTAGTACCAAAACCGTACCGGTACCAGCAATACGGTAATCGGTTCGAAATTAAATTTTTATTTTGGTCTCGGTATCAGTTCCGGTTCTCTATAAGGAATCGGTTTATTTCGGTTATCGGTTCCGGTTCCGGTTATGGTTTTATTCCCTGCTATACAGAGGTAGATCACATTTGTCTGCAATCACGACTTTTTTATAGGTCGCGGTCCATGGACTACCATGCTGGCTCCTGTCAGTCAGCAACCACGATTTCTTTAAACTCGCTATTAAAAGTTGGTCAGCGATGGCCACGCGTAAACTGGAGTATTACCCAAATTGTTTGAGTTTTATTTAATGCATTAAAATGGTGGGGGACCGTGGATGGCTATAATCGTTCCTGGGCGTCACAAAAATCTCGATACAGCGTTGTGACATCAATCATATGTCCTATATAGACCATGCTCCACTCATTTGCATACGTTTTTTCAGTAGACAAAAAATACAATTTAAAAAAAATTCATTTAAGTTTGAAAATTGATTGAAAATATGAGAAAAACACCCTAGTTTTTTATGGCAAAACCGGGAACTTTGAAATTAAATTACAAGAGAACCATGGTCGACCGCCAAGTCCGTTTATCTAGAGTATTACCAAAATAAATTATTACTTCTGGCAAAAGTAACGTTATTAGAAAAATATTTCATTACTTTTGACATATACAATACATACAATCAATGATTTTTATACCCTAGCAGAGGGTATTATAGTTTTGGTCAGAAGTTTGTAACGCAGTGAAGGTGACGTTTCCGACCCCATAAAGTATATTTATTATACCCTTGCAGAGGGTATTATAATTTTGGTCAGAAGTTTGTAACGCAGTGAAGGAGACTTTTCCGACCCCATAAAGTATATATATTCTTGATCAGGATCAAAAGGGGAGTCGATATAGGTCGGTCCGTCTGCATATCTGTATCAATACAGTTTGCGAGCTTAATCAAAAAGCTAGCGATCTGAAACTTTCACAGTCGTCCTAACACAAGTGAACGGAGATCAAGTTTGAAAAGCGCCCTGATCGAACGTCTATATCCTATAGCTCCCAGAATTCAAGATATTTCGCGCAGTGTAAAATGATCAGGATAAAAACGCGTTCCGATCGGACGTCTATATCCTATAGCTCCCATAGTAACAATAGGGAGCAAAATTTTAAAATTGTATCTATTCAATTGACATTACTTTTTCCAAAAAATAATGAATTGAGTATTCATTAGGATTACTTTTTCAAAAATATTTAATTATTAAGCATTATTTATTTAATGATAATCCTTATAGACACAACACTGCATATCACCTTTTCTTGGGTTACATTTTTGATTTGCCTGAAACTTTTTTACGTGTACTATTCGTACTATACTAGGTAGGGTCTTATGCATCAACTAACTTTGGGTTTTTTTATACCCTTGCAGAGGGTATTTTAATTTCAGTCAGAAGTTTGTAACGTAGTGAAGGAGACGTTTCCGACCACTTAAAGTATATATATCAGAGCTCGTAAAAAAAAGGTCTCACTTGTGCTTGTTGTCAGGAAGAAACCCCTCACATCCCAGCGGGAAAGTGAGAAGTTGGTTTTTAGTGTACTGGAAATCCTATTTTTTTTAGCAGGCAGTGGTGAGGGAATAGATAAATTCGGAGCGCTAAATGGGGTGGGTTTCTGAATAGCATCAATTTCAGGTCACTTATGCGCTGTGTGATTTCTGTGTCATCCCGATTGTAATATTTTTCAACAAAAAAATCAGCTACTTATAATATTGTTCTCACATTTATACTTATTTGTTTATAATTTTTAAAAACGTAAAAAAGATATTAATTGTTGTTATCTAATAAATGAAATTCAATAATAATTGTTGTAATCATAATAATTATTGATGATTTTTATTTATTTTACTCAAAAACAAAACTCAGATGTCACACGGCAAGAATAAGATTGTGTGCCAATTTGATTTCAAATCCATGTTACGCGACCCCAAAGCTACAAACTGGATTTCGTAAAATGTTCATAAATATTCAAGAAATAATACACATAATAATAATTAAGATAATGAAAAGAAAAAAAAATTGTAGATCAAAGCCACGGTCAGACGATCAAATTTATAAAGGATTGCCATTAACTAACATAGAAATCAATTATTTATTTTTAACATTTTTAAAATTTTGTATGAAGTAAAATAATTTGATCGTCAGATCGTGGCCTACGCCATTTTCTAAGTGTTGTTAAATAATAAAACCAGAACTGTTGCGCCTGCATTTGCCATATTTGATTTTTTCTTCTCATAGTTTTTGTTGTAGATACCCGACATAAAACAGCTGATCAGAGGGTAAATGATCGGCCATGGCATAATTTCTGGAGAGATCCCTTAATTTTGTACGGAGATGTTATAATGGTAATTACTCTTATTATTATTCCTAGTCTTACATTCATATCTTAATTATTTTTGATATTTTCAGAAGACAGCCTTACAAGACATGGATACCTAAGACCTCCATTCGGCCAAGCGAAAAGCGGGAATGCTTCAGACATTAACAATTTTTAATTCAAATGCTTCTACTGCAAATATTACTAATAAATACACGTACAAATATTACATGAAAATATGTATTTTTATTGTGGGAAATCAGATACTGCAAAGCAGTGGAAAACCAAAACTTCGAGCGTGTGGAAAACCAAATATTGCAGGTAGAGGAAAACCAAAACTGAGTACATGTGGAAAACCTAATTTTCAGGAAGGAGAAAAACCAATGGTTTTTGCCCTGCATTTTACTGCCAGAGATCCACATAGAAACCTGATTTACCCCTCCCTTTTTTGTGTCACCCCCGTGTATTTTAAAACGAGAGATGGAAGAAATGTAAGGGGGTAAGGAGGTTTTTTCCCTTCCGCTTGTATGGAGAAACCTAATGAAATTACATATTTTCCAGAGGAATTTTCCCGCTGGGATACTGATCCCATACGAACCTGTCAGAGAGAGACTCCAAAATTTCGTTTGCCCCTGGGTTGCTCCCTGCTCAACCGATTAGCGATTTGGTTTGCTCGATCGGATCTGTGTTCACCAGAGACCCTTTTCGTCGAAAATACTCGGCAAAAGGTCTTTTGAGCATGTATGTGTGCTTCTCGTTTAGCTTTGTAAAAATTTTTACACAGCTTGATTTGTTGCTCTCGTATAGCTGAATATTGGGATGCTCTTTCTCCACCGAGCAGCCTTAATGATTCTCAGGGGTCATCTCTTTTTTTCACCATTCTGGATGGTCAAACCTTTACTCGGAAATTGAAAATTGTACTTTGTTTCATGGTCGCCTACCATTTAAGCCAATTTAAGTCACCTTATTTGAAGGAAGTTGCGAAAGTGGTGCTAGTCTCACTTGCATAACAAATATCAGTGGAGAGGTCATTTTCAAAGCTCAATTTCATCCTCAACAAAAGATATAATATCTTCAACAATTTCAATGCTTAATTTGTAATTTTAAATAAATAAACATGAATAAATAATAAATATAATTGAGTTATTTCATTATATAAAAATGTATCTACATTTTAAAATATTTGAATAAAAATTTTATTTTGGCCTCTATATATTTATCTTTTATTTTATAATAATTTTTGTTCTCTCTCTCTCCCGCTTTCGCTCTCTCTTAAATGCTTCTCCTGTCACAAAATATCTGAGGCAACAACAAGCAAACCCAGCAACAGAAATGAATACCTTTTGTAGGAACCCTTTTGTTGTTTTGCTCACTTACTGACTGTTAATATATGAGCGCCGATCGATTTTGTTCGTATCGAGCGGTCAGTTGGGGACCGACCCGAGTGTTCCGGTCAGCCAAAAACCCGAGACCGAGAGCACAAACGAAACGAAAAAAGGGTTGTTGCTCAGACCCTGAGCTAGATATTCTCCATTTTTGAGTCTTTCAACTGAGCATCCCGATTAGAAAAATTCGGTTGTATGGCACAGCTGATTGACAGCTGACCAAAATTCAACAGTTCAGCAATTCAACAGTTTAGGGAATACCCTGACTATAAAAAAAATTAGTTATCTACTATCGGGTACTCGCAGACAGTTTATTTATTGTATTTCTTTACTTGCCTATGCATGATTTTCCGTCTACTGCTGACTTGTATCCGGCCGAGCACTGAAGAAGACTTTCGCAGCGGAAATGACCGTTTGTGTTGATGCAACGTTGATGGTTACCACAAGGATTGTTTTCCACGCATTCATTAAAATCTTAAAGTACAGTAAAGAAATGCGCACTTTTAATACAAGTGAAAAATATTATCAACTTTATTTGTTTATAAGAAAAGCATACACAAAAAAATCGTTTGGTAAAGTTAACCAATATAATATTAAACAAGAAAGAATGATATATTCGAATACTTCGACTATCAGATACCCGTAACTCAGCTAAAAGGATTGCGAGGGAGATGGAGATATGCAGTTATCAAAGCTACTGGCTCTATCTAGCGGTAATTTAATTGTTTGCTCATAACTTGTTAATGGATTGTCCGATTTTAAAATGTCCTTCTACATTTCGATAGGTATTAATACACACAACAACATGGCACTTAAACTTTTACAAAATCTGTAAAAATGTGGGCGCCAGGCTTATATAAAAGTGCTTTAAAGCGACTCTGGCGTGGCGGTTGGATGAAGCAAACTTGCGTGGCGTAGCCCATGAATATGTGTGATTAATCCCACAATAAGCTTCTGCTTTTGAAGTTTCCGGGATCTCAGCGTTCATACGGACAGACGATTCGGCCAGTGAACCTGATCAAGAATATATATACTTTATGTGCTTGGAAACGATTACTTCTCCTTGTTACATTATTTTGCACGAATACAATATGCCCTTTTATGGTAGTCTACGAGTAACGGGTAAAAACATTCCTAGAACACAGAATTGCTAGTTTTTACCAATCAAATAGTTAGGAAAGGGGCTTTGGCATCAAAAAATAAACTAGCTTTGGGATTTTTTCTATAAAAATACCATAAACCTTTTGTATATTATAAAGGGAATACTATCGGCTAATATATTAATAGCAAAACGATTGCAGGAACATTTAGAAAAAGTCGTTTTGCGGCGTTTACTGTATCTCTGACAAAAATGATCGGATTTCCAATTTGTTTGAAAGCGCGATATTGAATTTTTTATTTTTCGAATTTTTTACAATCTTTTGAAGTCGCTTTAAAAAATAATATTTAAAGTTAAAAAACAAAAAAAATTTTCCGAGAAGGCGGGTTTTTTATGCAGGAAAATATGCAAAACATTTGAAAACAATCGGTTGAGTTTTTAGAAATGCCGATGACTTTCAAAACGTGATTTGGAGAAAATCCTAATTAATGACCTAACAGTATTAGTCCGATCGATTAAAAATTTTCACATTCAACAATAAAGAAAAATAATTTTAAAACGAGGACGGAAGCTAACTTTGGCAAATTTTAATACCCTTGCAGATTTCACGAACGAACATTTGACTCAAATATGAAAATTAATAAATAAACAACAAAATATTTTATAATTGAAAAATATACAATTTTAAAATTTTCCCTTATTGTTCCTCTGGGAGCTATAGGATAAAGACGACCGATCGGGGCGATTTTCAAACTTGATCTGTGTAAACATGTTTTAAGACTGTGAATGTGAAAGTTTCAGATCGCTAGCTTTTAAACTGAGCTCGCAAACGCTATTGAAACAGAAATACAGACGGACCCCTATTGATCCTGATCAAGAATATATATACTTTATGGGGTCGGAAACGTCTCCTTCACTGGGTTACAAACTTCTGACCAAAATTATAATACCCTCTGCAAGAATATACAAATTGTTTTTTCAAAAGTGCATGATTTTTGCGTTCATACGAACAGACAGACGGACGCACATGGCTGGATCGAATATAATATACCATTTTGCTCGATGAGTAACAGGTATAAAAAGGGATATTTGAGTCTCCAAAAATGTATAAGAATGTTAGCTCTGATAATGACATAATCGATGAAAGTACTGATGACTAACTTGGGCAACTATTTTACACACTTTTAACACACTCATATACATTTCTTTCTAAATTTTCGAAATCTCTCCTTTGGATCGACCAGCCCTTAAATATAAAAAAATTCGTAGTAGAAACATCGTCTTTAAATTCTTGATAGAAATTTCAAGAAATAATTTTTGTTAACAAGAAAGGAAGCTAGCTTCGGCCAGCCGAAGCTAATATACCCTTGCAGATCATTCCTATTCATTTACAAAAACATTAAATTTAAATTAATTTGCGTATATGTTACAACAATCCAAATTTTAGCTGCTTTCGTATTACTTTGGCATTCATTTTTTGATCCTTCCTATGGCATCTATATAATATAGCCGTCCGAATTTTTTATAAATTTAATACGAAATATTGAAATGTTAAAGAAAAGCCATGGCCCAGAGGAGAAGAGAATGTAATAAAAGTCAACCAAGATATAATTTTTTTCCTATTAATTATACCCGTTACTCGTAGAGTAAATGGGTATATTGTATTCGTGCAAAAGTATGTAACAGGGAGAAGGAAGCTTTTCCGACCCTATAAAGTATATATATTCTTGATCAGGATCACTAGCCGAGTCGAACTAGCCATGTCCGTCTGTCCGTCCGTATGAACGCTGAGATCTCGGAAACTATAAAAGCTTGAGGATTGGCATTTTGCATGCATATTCTTTGAGTTCCTACGCAGCGCAAGTTTATTTCAAAATGGTGCCACGCCCCCTCTAACGCCCTCAATCGCCCTAAACCATTTTTTGAAAGGTGTCTGGAGCCCACACCATTAAGGATTTTGGAAAAGTAAAAATGCAGTTTTATTGTGATTATCAATACCTATCGAAATTTAGAAGAAATTTTTAAAATCGGACCATTCGTTAAAAAGTTATGCCCGATCAAAGATTTTATATATCTATCTCCCTCGCACTCCCTTAGCTGAGTAACGGGTATCTGATAGTCGTGGCACCCGACTATAGCGTTCTCTCTTATTTTTAATTTAATTTTTCGACCGTTCCCATGGCAGCTATATGATAAAGTCTTTCGATTTTTTAAAAATTTTATTCGAAATTCAGAAATATTTAGAAAATAGTATTCCCAAAAGTAGAAGGTAATATTTCAAAAAACACCAAAACTAGAATTTTTTACGGTTTTTTTTTTATTTTATTTATGCTATAAGATATAGGTATCCGATCGGGTCGCTTCCGACATATATACTACCTGCAATAGAAAGAAGACTTTTGGAAAAGTTTGAGCCCGATAACTCTAGTTTAAGACTTGCATCACAAAGGCTCTACGGAGGATGCTTGGGGTGAAGTGGCATCATTACGACGAAAATAACGTTTTATTTCATGACACGGGAGTACCAGCAGCGACTTTTGTAATATGTAAAGCCAGATTTTGTAACATGCCCCAATATGGCTCACCTACCCGCAGATTTCGGGATTTTTTTTCTTTTTTTTTTTGCAAACATGAAAACAATAACCTTTTCTTGTGAGGCGTGTTAATAAAAAATGTGCCTCTTCGGCTATACCAAAAAAAAAAGTATAAAAAAAAGTTAAAAGTTTGAATTTTATGTTTGTTAATGTTTTGAGCCAGTGTGACCGAAAAATAACAACACTGGACCCTCAAGAAATAATTGGCTGAATATATTATTTTTTTTTGGACCAGTTTTTGTTAGATTGAGTACTAGCCCTAATACTCTAGTTTACGGTCCTCACCCCCAAAATTCGCGAAAAAATTATCCTCGATGTCAGGAAATTCTTAAGAATTAACATGATGAAATATACGCGCGGACTGCCATGGTTGTCTTGTAATCCAATTTCAAAGTTACGTGTTTTTATATAAAAAGAAGACAGAATGCTATAGTCGGGTGCCCCGACTGTCATATACCCGTTACTCAGCTAAAGGAAGTGCGAGGGAGATGGATATATAAAACTTGGATCGGGCATAACTTTTTTACGATTGGTCCGATTTGAAAAATTTCTTCTACATTTCGATAGGTATTGATAAACACAATAAAACTGCTTACTTACTCTTCCAAAATCTTTAAAGGTGTGCGCGCCAGACAGACACACACATAAAATCGTTTAAGGCGATTGTGGGCGTTAGAGGGAGCGTGGCGCTCGTCTGAAATAAACATGCGCTGCGTAGGAAGCACAAGAATTTGTGTTGTTAATCCCAAATTTCTAGCTTTTACAGTTTCCGAGATCTCAGCGTTCATACGGACAAACAGCAGACAGACGGACAGACGGGCATGGCTATATCGACTCGGCTTGTGATACTGATCAAGAATATATATACTTTTTAAGGTCGCAAACGCTTCCTTCTCCCTGTTACATACTTTTGATGATGATGGACGTTGATGCACTACGAGCAGTACAAACAAGTGGCCCAACGATACCAAGCACGTGCTTGTTACGCGCGGGACCCTTTATCAATTAGGGCAAAAATGCGAGTTCGCGAGGAAAATATATGAAACAAATACTACAAATACTACAACTAAGATTGAAGCAAATGAGATAAAATTTTAGTTTTTAATACGGGGATAGATGTTGAAGTGCAAATTAAATGATAAAGATTGTTATAATTTTTACATAGAACACGAAAGGGCTCATGCAGAGTAAAATTAGATGTACATCGAGGCAAATTAAGAGGGTAATAATTTCGTGTTAGTCTAACGGGAACATTAAAAGTTAAACGGTTTACCAGTTCTACGGAGTCAATATCACCTTTTATAAGATTTTGCATAAAAATAGTACCAAGCATTATTCTACGGTTTTCAAGTGTAGGTAAATTAAGCAATAGTAATCTACTCTGGTAGGAAGGTAGTCTTACGTTTTGATCCCAGTTCAAACTACGAAGGGCAAAAAGGAGAAATTTTTTTTGCACCGACTCAATACGGTCGATGTGCACTTGATATTGTGGACTCCAAACTGAAGAACAATATTCCAAAATAGGACGGACAAGGGAGGTATATAATAATCTGGTTGTATAAGGGTCATCAAATTCCTTTGACCAACGCTTTATAAACCCAAAAACACTCATAGCTTTATTGACAGTGGCCATTATGTGGCAATCAAATTTAAGTTTTGGGTCGAGAAGAACACCTAAATCGTTAATTGAATATATACGGTCGAGTGGTGTATTTTGAAGAGAATAACTAATAAACGTAGGAGTACCCCTATAAAAAGTCATAACGTTGCATTTAAGGCAGTTCAGATTTAAAAAATTGTACTCACACCATCCCTGAAAACAATCAATATCTGACTGTAAGTTGAAACCGGACCCTACATCTTTATATGATAAACAAAGCTTAACATCGTCAGCGTACATTAGTACACGAGAATGAGCTACGATAGAGGGAAGATCGTTAATAAACAAAGTAAACAGCAAAAGGCCTAAATGACTACCTTGAGGAACTCCAGATGTAACGTTGATCATTTTAGAAACAGCGCTCTTAAATATAACCCTCTGAGTCCTACCATTCAAGTAACTTGAAATCCAAGTTAATAGATTACATGGAAACCCAAGCTGATCTAATTTGAATAAAAGGAGAGAGTGGTTAACAGAGTCAAAGGCCTTACTAAAATCTGTATATATAACGTCAGTCTGCATGTTATTCTTATATCCATTTATTACAATAGATGACAATTCAAGAAGGTTGGTGGTGGTCGATCTTCGCTTAACAAAACCATGCTGACACGGTGATATTAGCGAGGAACATAAATGCTGCAAATGAGAAGTAATAATACATTCAAATGCTTTAGGAATTGCCGACAATTTAGAAATGCCTCTAAAATTCTGGGCATCCGCCTTCGCACCCTTTTTGTGGAGTGGAATAATGAAAGAGTCCTTCCAGATAGTTGGAAAAACTGATGATGAAATAGACAAATGAAAAAGTTTAAGAATCGGTTTACAAATGGTTGAAGCACAAAACTTAAGCACACTCCCAGGGAGTCCATCAGGACCGGGAGAATACGTTGGCGTTGTTGTTGCTAAATCCTTTAAAAGAGAACTTTCGGTAATTACAGGGGTAAAAATACAATTAGCCCTATTTAAGGGGTTAGGGTAGATAGGGTTTGACCAAGCAGCCGAACTATAAGTAGTTTGGAAAAACTCGGCAAATAAATCCGCAATTTCAGAATCCGACGATGCCTCTTTTGAGTTTAACCGATGAAGGCAATACCGATGAAGGCAATGCCGAAGACTTACGCTTGGCATTAACGAAGTTATAAAACTGCTTTGGATCATTTGAAAACTCGAATTTACATCGATTTAAATACATGGAAAAGCAATGACTGTTGAGAACATTAAAATCTGAACGAGCCACAACAAATTTCGCAAAATCAGATGGCTTACCCGTTTTTTTATACTTTTTATAAGTGTTGGATTTAAGATTTTTAAGTCTTTGAAGCACATTGTTAAACCAAGGAGGCCTGTTTAGCTTCGGAGGAAGACTGTCAGGAACGCATTCGTCAAAAAAAGTGTTTAAAACGCTATAGAAAAGTTCAATTGCACTGTCAATATCCATGCAATTGTACAAATCAGTCCAATTATATTGCGAAATCATGTAGTTTAGTTTATTATAGTCACATTTACGAAAGCATCTCCTTTTAGTTTGAGGAACTAAAGGAGAAAGGGTATCAGTACAGGGGAGGCCAATTGTCAATTCCAAAGTTGGATGATATCGGTCTTCAGGTACAACAAGTGCGTCAATTCTAGCTACAGTGACTTCATGCGGATCTAAAACAAATACTAGATCTAATTGTCTATTTAATGAATTTCGTATAAAGCTTACTTGCTGTAACGATAATTCTAAAAGGCCATCCACAAAATCATGGGCGGATAAAGGAGTAGCGACAAGTGAGTCAGTGGGAAGAGACCAAGAGATATTAGGGAGATTAAAGTCACCCAAAACAATCAAAAGGTCTCTGTTGGAAAGAAAGGATAGAACAGATTTTATAGCAGACAAATGGTGCTCATAAATTATTAAATCAGAGCCAGGAGGAATATAAGAGCAGGTTACAAAAATAGATAAGGATTGAATGGAAACTTTGACACTTACAAATTCAATATCGTTAGGGATATGAATGTTAAGTCTCTCCGATGTTAAACTAGAGGTAACGGCAATCAGTACACCACCCCCCCTACGCGGGAAGCGATCGGTCCTGTAGGAGTTAAAGTTCATTGACAAAACTTCAGAGTCAGATATCTCTGGTTTCAGCCAAGTTTCCGTAAAAGCCAAAATATCTTCAGTAAATGCAGAGGAGTCAGCATAAAGCTTTGGTAGCTTCAGATTTAGTCCTCTAACATTTTGATAAGCCAAAAATAAACCTGTTAGTTTTTTGGCACAGCAGAAGGCCTATTATTAGGCACAGTGGAAAGCCGATTATTAGGCACAGTGGGAGGCCTGTTATTTGTTCTCGGTTTATTGGGAACAAATTCTTTTATTACCAAATCATCATTAGGCCAAAAGCTTTCAGAAAGTAGTACATTAAACACATCAGGCGGAGCAAATATTTTAAAAGAAGATATCCTACGGGCGTACGAAAATCGAAATTGTTCAACTTCAATGTCCTCGGATGGGAATTTTTGCACGAATACAATATACCCTTTTACTCTACGAGTAACGGGTATAATAAAGAATCCTTTTCTATGATTTTGAGTGTTTTGCTATAAAAAACATAAGCTTTTTTCATCCCTTGTCAAAATAATAGGCTTTCTAAAAAATTTAACCAAATTGTGAAATTGTTTTTATAGGGGGCCAGACCCCACAGCCGCGAATTAAATATCCTCGATGGACTGCGATTCCTTAAGTATTTATTTGACCATGGAGGACCAATATAAAACTTTTTAAGGCAAACTTAAAAAACACATAAATCCCACACCACATTAATTCACGGCATCTTCACAGCGATGGCCGATTCAATCCAAAATATACAATCCAAAGATAAAACAAGAGAGAACGCTATAGTCGGGTGCCCCGACTATCAGATACCCGTTACTCAGCTAAGGGAGTGCGAGGGAGATGGATATATTAAAACTTTGATCGGTCATAACTTTTTAACGAATGGTCCGATTTAAAAAAATTCTTCGATAGGTTTTGATAATCACAATAAAACTGCATTTTTACATTTCAAAAATCGTTAACGGTGTGGGCGCAAGACACCTTTAAAAAAATAAGGGGGCGGTTAGAGGGGCGTTGCACCTTTTTGAAATAAACTTGCGCTGCGTAGAAACTCCAAGAATATGCATGCAAAATGCCAATCCTCTAGCTTTTATAGTTTCCGAGATCTCAGCGTTCATACGGACGGACAGACAGACGGACAGACGGACATGGCTAGTTCGACTCGGCTAGTGGTCCTGATCAAGAATATATATTCTTTTAGGGTCGGAAAAGCTTCCTTCTCCCTGTTACATACTTTTGCACGAATACAATATACCCTTTTACTCCACGAGTAACGGGTATTGTTGTGCATATTTATACCTATCGAAATGTAAAAGATATTTTTCAAATCGGACCATTCATTAAAAAGTTATACGCAATCAAAATTTCCATATCTATCTCCCTCGCACTCCCTTTAGCTGAGTTACGATTATTAGTCGGGACACCAACCCGAGTACAGCGTTTGCACTCCCTTTAGCTGAGTGACGGGTATTAGATAGTCGGGACACAAACCCGACTATAGCGTTCTCTCTTGTTTTGATATTAAGTTCCCTATGAACTGTTCTGTTTTGTTAAAATTTTAAATTCGCTCCATATGCAAATACAAACTTCAAATTCAAGTGCTTTAATTGCGGAAAAATAGGGCACAAGGCCAGAGATTGTAAGTAAGGCAATCAAAAAAAGAGAGAATACAACGGCGAACCTAAAAGCAACAGTGCGGTCGCTATGCAAGTGTTTGCAGAAATAGGACAGTGGTGTCTCGATTCAGGTGCAATAACTAAATTCTAAAACATTAAAAGTGAATCGCTAAACTTACAATTATCAAACGATGAATCCGCTCCAGTTGTCGGCAGTGGAAAAGTTCTCCTAGAAACTTGGATCGTGACGGCAAGCCTAGCAGAAACTCTATACGTACCACAACTTCGGTCAAATTTAATGTCAGTGTCAAAAATCACAGATCACGGTTTTGAAGTCACATTTCGACGCGAGGTTGCCGTCATTTCTGACCCAAAGACCAAAGACCCAAAGATAGCAACAGCTTATCGTAAATCCAATCTGTACTTCATAAATCAATGCCGTGAAAAGTGTGACGAAGTGAATACCGTAAGCAAGGACAGTGATTTACAGAAATGGCATGAAGTATTGGGAATCATAAACGAAGTTGACTTAAAAAGTATGTTTCATACGGAAAAAGCGATTGGCATCTTAACGAGAACATAAAAAACTGTGAAATTTGCATTCAGGGGAAGCAATCGAAAAAACCATTCACAAAGTCGGACTCAAAATCCAGTGATCTACTAGAGTTGGTACACTCAGACGTTTGTGGACCAATGCGGGTCAAGTCGCACGGAAGTTCCAGATACTTCGTAACATTCATCGACGATAAAACTAGGTGGTGCTATTTTCTAAAACAGATAAGCAAAGTCATTGAAAAGTTCAAGGAGTATATGCACCTCGTCGAAAATTAAACTGGCAGAAAAATCAAAACGCTGCGTACAGACAATGGTAAGGAATACGTTAATAACGTTAATAAGTTTTCTACATTTCTCAAGGAAAAGGGCATTAAGCATGAACTTACAAACGACTATTCGCCAGAACAAAATGGAGTTGCCGAACGCAAAAACCGAACTCTAATTGAGATGGGTCGGTGCATTATGCTTCACAGCGGATTATCTCGAAGTTTCTGGGCAGAAACAGAGTCCCATCCCGGAGCCTAAATGGCGAAATACCGTACAACCTGTGGACTGGGAAGAAACAATAATAATAAGTATTTGAAACCGTAGCATATAAGTTAACACCCAACATTACATAAGTAAGACGATTATTGGCCAATGCATTACGTATTGTTCTTGTTGTATGCACTTGGCTGGGTTCGATCAACTTTGGGAATATGCCATTCCGCATTTCCTGCCAATGCATTTAATATTGTTCTTGTTGTATGCATTTGGCTGGGTTCGATCAACTTTGGGAATATGCTATTCTGCATTCCCACGATCGCTGACCAAAAGGTGCAAGCTCAGCGCACGTGGCTAAGCCCGGATGAACTTTATCGAGGGCATTGGTTGCAGGCCAGCGACAGCGACAAAAAGTAACAGCCAATCAGAATAAGAAGCGTCAACAGAAGCAGCAGCCGCGACAGAGACGGTGGCAGCGATGGATCGACGCGTAGTTGTAATTAATAATTGTTTAGCTTAAGTAATGTCAGTTCTTAACACAACTCAATAAAGAAAAGTTTGTTTTTTTATATTAAAATAAAATTCATTCTTTTAACTGGCGCCCGAACAGGGACCTGATTAAAAATCGCGAAAGGCAACAAGTTCCGCGTCTCGCGAAGTACAGAAAAAACTCTGACGTTTCGTTCAAAGCCTCAACCTAATCCGTGTGAAGTGAGAAGAAAAAAAGGACTTTTGCCTAGTGAATTAATCAGGCCGACATCATCGCCGTGATCCCTTTAGTATCCGTTCGAAGGGAACGTGAAAAGAGTACAGGGGAGGCCCCACAGTAAACCCGCACTGAGGAGAGATCGCTACAGCGCAGGATAAACCGGAATCTGCCAATCCTGTCTTCACGAGAGCACGCTTAAATATGATATTACTGTAAGAATAGTTTTAAGAAAATCTACCGAAACCCAAAGGAAAAATTCTAAAGGAAACAAATATTATAGAAATTAAGAAAGATACAAATTTTAGGAAAAAAATCTTTGCAAAACAATTGACAAATCCACACTACAATCAAACCCATAATTCTTTAGGAAAAAAACCTCAGAATTCTGAGCAATTACAATTAAAATGTAATCTCAATTCTTTAGTGCTCATATATCTCAAATGACCGAACAAGATCTAGCAGACAGACTCGCGAATCTTGCCGTACCCTCGTCAGTAAGCAACGTACAAGCAAATCCGCGAATCATGACCGAGAAAGATATTGAGGAAAAAATTAAACTTGTCCTAGAGGCAAATCTTAGTAATCTAGTAAAAGAAATACTTAATCCCAATAAGGATTTTTCCAAGTATACAGATCAAACAATAAAGAGAGAATTATCGCACAATCTTAGTGACTTAGACAAACTACCAGACATTGTACGGACACTTAGGGATTTCTCAGGAAATAAAAGCGAATATTCTTCATGGAAAAAAAGTGTAGAAAGGGTGTTGAAGTCAGAATCGGCTCGCCTAAATACTACGGAATTCTGTTGGCAATCCGAAACAAAATTATTGGACAAGCAGACGCAGTCTTAGAATCATATAATACACCCTTAGATTGGACGGCCATATCAAAATGCCTAACAGCGCATTTTGCGGACAAGCGAGACCTAAAGACTTTGGAATATCAGCTTTATGCTCTTAATCAGGGTAGCAATAGTATAGTCGATTATTATCAGGCAGTGTATCAACAGCTGTCATTGATTTTAAACCAGATCGCTAACTTAGATGCCTCACAAGAAACTGTGCAATCTCTAACAGCTATGTACAGAGAAAAAGCGTTGGACACTTTCGTCAGAGGCCTTAACGGAAATTTGGCACAACTGTTGGCTATTAAAGAGCCACACGATTTGGGACACGCTTTACATTTGTGTAGTTTACTTGAGAATCAAAACACTAGGAACAGTCAGACGCCAAAACCTCCATATTTAGCAAGGGCACCTATATTACCACCCAAGCCCCAACAGCCATACAGGGCGGTAGCCGTCAAACAAAGCTTTCATCCACAGCTGTACCATAACCCAAACCAAATACAGTGGGTACCCGTAACTGGAGCAAATCCAATTACTCAGGCTAACCAATTTAAATCTTACAAACAACCCTATTCAAACCAAGCCAGTGCAATAGCATCTTTCAACACACCAAAACCTCCCCCACGACCCCAACCGAAACCGGTACCTATGGATGTCGATCAGTCAGTTCGCTCGCGTCATATAAATTATATGAACAAGCCGGCAAATAATGACTTGGTCGGGAAAAGACCTCTCAGCACTGCCAACGTCCCAAATACCAATGAAATGCCAAGACAATTCCACATTCAACCAGAGATAGAAAATACTGCGCAGCCAAATCCAGAAGAAGCTACACCAAACTCAGAGCAGGAATATTATCAGTTAGCAGAGGAAAACAATATAAATGAGCTTCAGGAAGAATACTTATGGCAAAATGATACTGAACAGCAGGAATACATAGATATGTCAGAACTCTATTTTTTGGAATAATCCAATCCTTCCACGGGGAACGGAAAGATCCTAAAATTTTTAATAGATACGGGCTCAAATCAAAATTATATTCAAAATCAATTAGTACCAAAACCAAAACCAAATGAGGAAAATTTTTCCGTTAGCTCAGTTGGAGGCACTACTAAAATTACACAACACGCAATACTTAAACTCCCTAACATTTCGGATACTCTCATGAAATTTTTATACCCGTTACTCGTAGAGTAAAAGGGTATATTGTATTCGTGCAAAAGTATGTAACAGGTAGAAGGAAGCGTTTCCGACCCTATAAAGTATATATATTCTTGATCAGGGTCACTAGCCGAGTCGATCTAGCCATGTCCGTCTGTCTGTCCGTCTGTCTGTCCGTCCGGATGAACGCTGAGATCTCGGAAATAAAAAAAAAAAAATAAAAGCTAGAGAATTGGCATTTTGCATGCATATTCTTGGAGTTCCTACGCAGCGCAAGATTATTTCAAAATGGTGCCACGCCCCCTCTAACGCCCTCAATCGCCCTACACCATTTTTTGAAAGGTGTCTGGCGTCCACACCTTTAAATATTTTGGAAAACTAAAAATGCAGTTTTATTGTGACTATCAATACTTATCGAAATGTAGAAGAAATTTTTTCAAATCGGACCATTCGTTAAAAAGTTTTGCCCGATCAAAGATTTTATATATCTATCTCCCTCGCACTCCCTTAGCTGAGTAACGGGTATCTGATAGTCGGGGCACCTGACTATAGCGTTCTCTCTTGTTTTTACTAGAAACCCTAAAAACCTTCCACGGTATATTGGGCAACGAGACAATGAAAAGACTAGGAGCAATTATAGATGTGAAAAACGATACTTTAATACTTGAAAATAAACGCAAAATTAAAATTCACCAATTAGCAACACAAGCAGTAAATACAATTGGACCGCAAGTTAGCCACATGACCGAGTCTCAAAAATCAATTATAAATACCCTCGTACAAAGTCACAAGACCCTCTTTGCAGATCCCGATACAAAGTTAGCATACACAACTAAAGTTGTAGGCGAGATCAGAACTTCGTCAGATTCCCCAGTTTACGGAAAACACTACCCATATCCAATATCATTAAAACAGGAAGTAGAAAAACAAATAAATGAGATGCTAAGAGACGGCATTATAAGACCCTCAAGATCACCATATAATGCACCAGTCTGGGTAGTTCCGAAAAAGTCCGATCAGTCAGAAGAAAAAAAGTACAGATTAGTAATCGACTATAGGAAACTTAATGAAGTTACTATCTCAGATCGGTACCCGATCCCCGAAATTGGCGAAATTATTGCACAACTTGGCGACAACAAGTATTTCTCGGTATTAGATCTCAAGAGTGGCTTTCACCAAATACCATTGAAAGACACGGACATAGAAAAAACAGCATTCGCTGTATACGGCGGAAAATACGAATTTACGAGTCTTCCGTTCGGCCTAAAAAATTCTCCATCAATTTTTCAAAGAGCTTTAGATGACATACTGAGAGAATACATAGGGAAAATTTGCTATGTATACGTAGACGACATCATAGTCTTTAGCAAAAATGAAGTAGACCACGGTCAAAATCTTGAAAAGGTATTTTCAACCCTACAAAACGCAAACATGAGAGTCCAAATAGAGAAATGTAATTTTTTTAAAAACGAAGTAGATTTTTTGGGGTACACAATATCAGAAAACGGAGTTAAAACTAACATAGATAAAATAAAAGCAATTACAAAATTTCCAGTCCCGAAAACATTAAAAGAGCTCCGTTCTTTCCTAGGCATGACAGGTTATTACAGGCGGTTTATAAAAGATTATGCAAAAATAGGAAAACCTTTAACCATTCTCCTAAGAGGCGAAGAAGGCCGTATATCCAAGACCAAGTCAAGCAAAACTGCTATTAACCTGAGCAGGGATGCGATTACAGCATTCGAGAAACTTAAAAATACCCTCGTCTCCAGAGACGTAACCCTTGCATACCCAGATTTCGGAAAAGAATTCCAGCTGACTATCGATGCCTCAAGCTACGCAATAGGCGCAGTATTGGAACAAAACCATAGGCCAATAACAATTATTTCGCGCACTCTGTCAAAAACCGAAGAAAACTACGCAACCAACGAACGAGAGATGCTCGCTATCGTTTGGGCTCTGCAAAGTTTAAGACATTATCTTTACGGGTATTCGAAGGTGGTAATATACACGGACCACCAGCCCCTGAGTTTCTCAAATAGCGTAAATAACCCAACGCTAAGCTAAAACGCTGGAGAGACCTCGTTGGCGAATATAACCACGAGATCAGGTACAAGCCCGGAGTAGCTAATGTAGTGGCAGATGCTTTATCCCGAGCCCCCGCTGAAGTAAATTCAATCAGCTCCTCAGCATCAGTCCATAGCGACGACAGCTCGTCACACAACCTCATATTTTCAGTAGAAGTCCCAATTAACGTATTTAAAAACCAGATATATTTACTGACAGCTGACACAGATTCCTATAGTTTTGAAATACCATTTCCAACGTACCACAGACATATAATTAAACAAAAATCTTACACAGAAGAAAAACTTATTGCAATTTTAACTACCAGACTTGATCCCAAACTCATAAACGGAATCATTATATCTGAAGAAGTAATGGGACAAATTGAAAACATTTACCCCACGTACTTCAAATCATATAAAGTAAGGTTTACTCAAAACGAAATAGACGACGTAACTTCAGAATCTCAACAAAACGAAATAATTACACTCGAACATAAAAGAGCCCATAGGGATGCAAAAGAAAATAAAATACAAATCCTAAAAAATTATTTTTTTCCACAAGCAATGAAGAAAATTCAAGCAGTAGTTCAAGCCTGTCAAACTTGTAAAGAATCAAAATACGATAGACACCCCCCAAAAGGAGAAATACAACCGACCCCTATTCCTAATTACCCAGGAGAAATAGTTCACATTGATAAATATATTACAGAAAAACATAGAGTCTTAACAGGAATTGACAAATTTTCAAAATATGCTCAAGTAAAAATTTTAGAGTCAAGAGCATCTTAAGACATTAAAAACCCGCTGAGGGAAATGTTAATTGCCTTCGGTATGCCAAAACTGATAATAATGGCCAACGAACGCTCATTAGGCTCAGCAGCAATCAAGTTTATGTTAGAGGACGAACTCAAAATATCAGTACACACGACTGCTCCGTATGCATCAACAAGCAACGGACAAATAGAAAGGTTCCATTCAACGTTAACCGAAATCATGCGATGTCTTAAAAAAGACAACGGGAGCATATCATTCGAGAACTTAATTTTTAAAGCCGTTCAGGAATATAACAAATCAATACATTCTGTAATTAAAGATAGCCCCATAAATATATTTTTTAGAAAAACAATATCAAGTTCAGCAGAAGACATAGAAAAACGAGGACAGAAGCTAACTTCGGCAAGCCGAAGTTTTAATACCCTTGCAGATTTCACCCTATTGTTTCTATGGGAGCTATAAGATATAGACGTTCGATCGGCAGGCGCTTTTACCCTGATCAAGGTACGCACAAAAAAATACGATTTCGAAAGTTTCATGGGAATAGCTTATATTCTGCGCGAAATATCCTGAAAAACGACAAATTTTGACCGATTTCACCCTATTGTTCCTATGGGAGCTATAAGATATAGACGTCCGATCGGCACGCGCTTTTACCCTGATCAAGGTATGCGTAAAATATTAAGATTTAGAAAGATTCTTGTCAATAGCTCTTACACTGAGCGAAATATCTTCATTTTGTGAAAGCTATATCCGATTGTTCCTATGGGAGCTATAGGATATAGACGTCCGATCGGGTCGGCTTTCAAACTTGATCTGCGTACACTAGGGTGGACTTCTTTAAGGTCAACTGAGCTCAGCATCTTAAATGGTAGGTTTTTGTGTCCAAAAAATGTCTGCGAAAACCGAAAAATTTTATTTCATCGTTTAGGCGGTGCGCAATGGCCCTAAAGTTTCGCTGAAAACAACGTGTAAATTTAGGAATTTACTCCATTCCATTTGTTGTCAGATTTCAAACGATTTTGAAATAAATTATGGCTAACAGAAGCATTTTTCTAATCGGCAAGCTTAGCCCACAGTCTGGCAATGTAACGACCTTCCCCAGCAAGAGGTCCGTGCTGTCTGCATTGTTTTATGAGACGAGGGTGATGGGCCGAAACCTGAAGGATAGCGTTCACGGCATCTCGCAAAATTTGGTTGCTACTTGGTCAGGGAAGCACATTCGAGCTAGACCAATTCAGCACGTAAGATCCCAAATATTGCGCCTTCGTGAAGAATTCTTTGTTCTAAAGAAGAATAGATGCAGACGAGGAGAGCTTTACCGGAAACGTGAATCGTCTTTCGAAAAATCCTTGGATGAGGTGTTTGATATCAAACATGCGGTGGAATTTGCACAGGTATCTGAAGAGCTAGGCTGAGACTGCGACGGTGAGATCTGTAGGACGCAGAGATTGAATTGAAGGACGAGAGGAGCGCCGCAAGGAAATTCACGCAGTGATCTTGAGCCGAGGAAGGCACAACGACGACCGGGCGAGCCGCAAGAGCCAGCTGACGCTGGCGAAACGCTAAACTGAATAAAGTTTTCCGATTTGTCCCAATCGGATATCTGGCATTTTTCTTTTGTCACGGGCAGTCACGCAATAATATTTGGTGGGACGAACACACAATATCTCTGAGCTAGTCGCGGCGTTTACGTAGCCATCGAACAGTTAAAACAGTTCGTTACAAATTGTATTCGTACTCGTTATTTTGAACCAATAAAGTTTATTTATTTTATTAAATAAATAGCATGTTTCTTTTTTTCCTGATACAAAAAATGTTGTCGACTTTTTAGCCGACAAATCGTCGAGGTTTGTGGCGCTCACAGTTTCAATGGTAAATAAAAGATTTTAGCCCCAATAATTTTAAAAGATTTTGAATTAAAATCTTTAAAAAATAATTCACGATATGCACTTTTTTTTACGAATATTCAGCTTTTGGGGATTTTGTGAACTACCCCAGAGCTGTGAGAGAAGTTCACCAAATTTCAAAAAATAGGTAATTTTTGGCGTACTGTCAAAGTATAAAATCAGGTCTACGGCTTCTAGATAAACATAAAATATGTGTAATAAACTTTAAAGCCATTGCGCACCGCCTAAAACCCATTTTTTTTAACTTTTTCTTTCTGTTATGTATTAAGGGAGCTAAAAGGCAATTTATAAGAGGCTGAGAGTATGACCTTAGAAATTTCTTACAAAATAAGTCCACCCTAGCGTACACATGTTTTAGGACGACTGTGAAAGTTTCAAGGCGCTAGCTTTTAAACTGAGCTCGCAAACGGTATTGAAACAGACGGACAGACGGACAGACGGTCAGACGGACAGACGGACAGACGGACATGGCTATATCGACTCCCCTATTGATCCTGATCAAGAATATATATACTTTATGGGGTCGGAAACGTCTGCTTCACTGCGTTACAAACTTCTGACCAAAATTATAATACCCTCTGCAAGGGTATAAAAACGAGAAGAAATTAAACTTAAAATCCAAAAAAAACAAGCTGCCGACCTCGAATATCACAATCAGGGCAAAATGCAACCAAAACTTTTTAAACCAGGCGACACAATACACGTAAAAATAGACAAAAGGTTAGGAACTAAACTGACACCTAGATATAAAGCCGAGAAAGTAGCAGAAAACAAAACGACCACTATTAAAACTCAAACGGGGAAAATCATACATAAGAATAATATTAGAACATAATTTTTCAGACTATTTTTACCAACGTGCCTGGGCATAACCACAGTCCTAGATTACTCCAACTCACAAATCATCTCACTTGAAACCGGACTAGCAGCTAAGCAAGACGGGACATTTAAAATCATCCACATCTTCAACTTAACCAGCTATGAAGAAACTCTGGCGAAGTTAGAAGAATCATCTCATCTACTCACCGCATTTCATCCATTACATTATAACTAACATTATATATGCAATTACATGGGCAAAATCTAACACAATAAACTCTTTTGTATTCACAAGCACAGAAACCACAGTGGTAGAAAATATATTTAAAAAAGAAAATGACTTATTTTTTAACATAGAAGAATTACTAGAATTTGCTAAAGTTAAATTAGCCACAAATGGCAACGACCTCATTTATATTATCAGTCTCCCAACCATTAAAACAGATAATTGTAGAACTTTAAAAATCAAAGCAATAAAAAAAGCACAAATAATCAACGATATAAAATACGAAAATTTGTTAGAATGTAAGAGGCAATTATTTGCAATTAAAAAACCTTGCGAATCCCATAACGATAAGACCATTTGTAATTCAGAAAATTTATTAGATTTAAGCAATGACACTTGCGTAAACGCTCTCCTGAACCTTTGAGAACCCGAATGTAAGACGATCAACAATCAACACATACCGGATTTCGAGGAAATACTGCCAGGCACCATACTGCTAAACGACTTCAATGGGCTAGTCTCGCTAGACGAAAAACTCCTGCAACTACAAGGCTCCTTCATAATACAATATCGTAATTCAACAGTAACTACTGGCGAAACAACTTACAAGTCGAGAGAAATCAACATAGTCGAACCAGAACCTCCAATATTCCAACTAATGGGAGAAAAGACGAAGTTAGCGGAAGTTCTCTCACTACAAATGGTCAAGGAACTCAACATTAACAACACAAAAGCGCTGGAAAAATTATGAAGCAAAACCACTATGGAATCCTCTGTTAGCTGCGGATTCGCCATCATCCTACTTCTACTAATAATAGGATCGATCACCGAACTCCTAAGAAGACGTAAAGCTACGGAGACTACAGCAGCTTCCGTGCCAGAAACGAAAGAAAAACCCCCGCATTCCGGACCTATACTCTACTACGTTGCGACCGAGGACAGTCGCGTTTAAGGAGGGAAGAGTTAACACCCAACATTACATAAGTAAGACGATTATTGGCCAATGCATTACGTATTGTTCTTGTTGTATGCACTTGGCTGGGTTCGATCAACTTTGGGAATATGCCATTCCGCATTTCCTGCCAATGCATTTAATATTGTTCTTGTTGTATGCACTTGGCTGGGTTCGATCAACTTTGGGAATATGCTATTCTGCATTCCCACGATCGCTGACCAAAAGGTGCAAGCTCAGCGCACGTGGCTAAGCCCGGATGAACTTTATCGAGGGCATTGGTTGCAGGCCAGCGACAGCGACAAAAAGTAACAGCCAATCAGAATAAGAAGCGTCAACAGAAGCAGCAGCCGCGACAGAGACGGTGGCAGCGATGGATCGACGCGTAGTTGTAATTAATAATTGTTTAGCTTAAGTAAGTCAGTTCTTAACACTATAATTTGAAAATTATCGATAAATGGCAGTATCGATATTTTCGATATTTTATCATTATCGTATCGATAATATCGATGTTTTCAAAGAAAGCTAAGTAAAATAACAAATGTATGTTTTTAATCTGTTTTTTACTCGTATTTACTAGCGTTACTCGGAGAATAATTATTATTATTATTATTTTTTTTTTTTTGGGCTGAGGGGGGAAAATGCCTTCTGCATCTCACACTACCGTCGTAAATGTGGTATGTGGGGCTTGCACCCACTAAAAACCCCCCGCTCTTCAGGCCTGTGTCCACTTCGGAGGTGGTTGCACATCAACCGCTATCATACCGCTATGTCCAGCTCCACTTTTCTGGCTGACCCACTTATGTAAAAAAAGTTTGATGCTCTGCATAATTCCTTCGATGCAAAAGTGGGTTAACAAATTTGTGGTGTTTCCTGAAGTCTTGTACTCCATACCACATCTATTACAAGTTGCATTTTCATTGCATCGCTTAAAATGCTGCCACACAAGAGAAACTTCACGCCTGCGCTTTGGAGCGCGATATTCATTTGATGAAGTCGCTACAGGTTAAGTGGATTTTGATTTGTTCCTTCTTAAGAATCATTATACTTACTTGGTAATTCCTCCATATTTGTCTTTGCTTTCACTTCCTTATATAAGAGAAAATCACAGGGTAACTGAGATAATTATTCCAACTTATGTGAAAATACAAATTTTACTTGGCACATATAGAAAAACATCGATGTTTCTGATAAACATCGATGTTTGAAAAATATCAAAAGTATTGATAATATCGATACTGACATCGATAATTTTCAAGCTCTACTTAACACAACTCAATAAAGAAAAGTTTATATGTTGGACAAGCAACCAGGAAGTGGTAAATTTCACCGAAAAAGCAAGAAATGTATATTTATAGGGTACGAGCCGCAAACAAAAGGATATCGACTTTGATGTCCAGCTGAAAGGAATACTTAAAAAAGCCGAGATGTCAGGTTCCTTGATCAATTTGAAGAAGAGAACCAATATGAGGATTTGGTTGACCAAGAATATGTTGAAAAGCAAAAAATCGAAATTACCACCTGTTCAAGAAGAACACATTTTATAATAAATCTAATACTTTACGAGTTCGGTACATGTCAATGTGTTAATTGATCTAGAGCCGTAAATAACGATCTGAAACTCAAACCCTACAAGGGTGCAGTGCTAACACTTATAATCCTAAGTACAGGCCACTTGAGCCTGACCATAAATATAGTTCTCACACTGCACAAAGGGGCGCTTCGCAGGAGACCGTTGATAAGGCTCCCGCTCAGGCAAACAGATGTGGTCTCTGCGTAGACCATAGATAAGAAAATATTATAAGAATTTTATGTTAGTTACGTAAGCAAAGACTTATTGAAATAAAATCAGTTTTTATACAGAACTAAAACGTGAATGTTGTTTTCCTAGTACAGGAATTCCCTTTCACCACCTACAGCAGAACCAGAATCTTTGCCCAAATTGGAAAACAAACTAGAAATCCCAGAAATGGCAGTGCCCAGACCGGAAACTCCCACAGCTCGCACGCAGCTATCAGCACTAGTAACCACCCCAAAGGTCGCAAATGAGAAATTGACGTCGAGTGATCAAGAAGGATCTCCTGAAACCAAGGACCTACCGTATCAAAGTCTTATAGGCTCATTGATGTATCTGACAGTATGCACTAGGCCAGATATTTCTCATGCAGTAAGTTTACTAAGCCAATTTAACAGTAACTTTACTCAACAGCATTGGACAGCAGCAAAGAGGGTCCTCCGGTATCTCAAGGCAAGTGAGAAAAGTGGACTCACATTCAAGAAGACAAGAATCTTGTTGGCTTTTCGGATGCCGATTGGGGATCAAACATCGACGACAGACGATCATACACAGGCTTTGCATTTATATTTGCGAACGCAGCAGTAAGCTGGGAGCCCAGGAAACAGCGCACAGTGGCACTCTCGACGATCGAAGCCGAGTACATGGCCATACCCGATGCTGCGAAGGAAGCCGTTAATCTAAAGTTGTTCCTGAAGGAAACGCAGGATGTAGTCGTGATCTTTAACGATAATGAAGGCGCAGGTGACCTGACCCGAAATCCAGTATTCCACAACCGTACAAAGCATGAAGTATCCACATAAGTCACCACTTCATAAGATAGCTGGTTAAAAACAATGAAGTCATCATAGAATACATCCCGACTGAGAAGATCCGTGCCGATGTAATGACAAAAGGTTTATCTACCTCGAAGCACAACGAATGTATAATTGGTTTGGGTATGACTACTAAGTAATATATGAAATAGTTCAACATAAATTTCAGGTGAAGTGTTAAAATATACCAAATTTAAGTATCTATATATACTAAGAACACATTGTACTCATCCCCCCATCGATTGTCTATCTCTAAGTCTGATGCCGCAAGCGTGTGTGCCGCGAGTATTACAAATAAAGTATGATCTTACTACTTGATTCCTCGTTTAATTAACAGTAATAAGTTTGTATGGGACTTTTACTGAGGAGCACCCAAACATCATGGAAAACTAGAAATGGTTCGTGGAAATTTTCGGCTGTGTACCTGTGTAATCGTTAAGCAAATACCTAACATACTAAATATTGTTAAAATACCGAAATAACGCAATGTGACTCTGCATATAAAAGTCCCATCTCTAGTTTTGCTTATATCTGGTCTCATTGACTCTCTTGTGAACTTCTCCAGCGAATGAACGCTTACAAATAAATCTTTAATTTCAACCTTTTTTCTGCGTATGTTTGCGACAACATTTGGAAAATAATCTTCATCTAATGTTACCTTAAATATGATTTTTCTAGTTACCGACACATGCACCAAGATTATTCCTATAAAATCCAGAAGAACAGTCCAATCGGGATATCGAAGAATTGGCATAGCTGAGACCTAAGTAATCCTGATGTACAGATACAGGGTACGGGTATCGACTATTATTTGCCCTTCGTGCAGGTTCTAAAGGTGAAACTGTAGTTGATGTCGTTGTAGTGGTTGAGCTTGTGGTGCTTTTTCTATAACATCGAAATGATCCTTTTGTATTGTGGCAATCGTAGTTAGAAGGACAATTATGAGTTCTGAGTGTGCATTCATCATCATCTAAAAAGAAAATGTTGTTGATATGTAGATCAATTATCGAGAAATATTAGCAATATTATCTGTGATTAAGAAAAAACTAAAAAGGAAGTTAACTTTGCAAGCCAAAGTTTATATACCCTTGCAGATCACTCGATCGGTGCTGTTCCTATTAAAAATTTTGATATTAAATTGTCAAAAATTAAAACGCCTACTTCCTACAAAGTTAGAATGTATTTTAATATTTTTATTGAGATTATTCCTATGGGAGCCAGAAGATATAGTGGTCCAATCTAGCTCGTTCCGACATATTTACTACCTTCAATATAAATAAGACTTTTGGGAAAGTTTTATTGCGATAGCTTTAAAACTGAGACGGACATGGCTAGATTATAAAACCATTGCAAGGGTATAAAAATGAATTTTCGACCCTTTTTTTTATTTTTTAAATTTTAAAATTAATACATACTAAAATTTTACAAAATCTTTCGTTCAAGCACGTGATTTTAGAACTTTTTAAGTTATTGGTCCACCGCTTTCCAAGTCGTGGTTCCGAGAAAAACGCTATCGAAGTTCGTTGCGTCAGGCTAAACGCCCAGAAGAATATATCTTTTTTAGACTATATTTCCTAATATGAGACATTCCAAATCAACCCGGCCACCCCCCTTTTTTTAAGTGGACAGTACCGCATTGGTTGAAAAGCCCCTGGCTTCCAATTTATTATTTTCTACATCTACGCGTATATGTTGTAGAATAGCCCAGCGGGAAAGTGAGAAGTTGGTTTTTAGTGTACTGGAAATCCTATTTTTTTTTAGCAGGCAGTGGTGAGGGAATAGATAATTTCGGAGCGCTAAATGGGGTGGGTTTCTGAATAGCATAAATTTCAGGCCACTTATGCGCTGTGTGATTTCTGTGTCATCCCGATTATATTTTTTAAAAAAAATCAGCAACTTATAATATTGTTCTCACATTTATATTTATTTGTTATTATTTTTAAAAAACGTAAAAATTAACTAATTTTTAAATTCGAAATTCGCGAAAAAAGTATCCTCGATGGACCGCGATTTCTTAAGAATTTACGTGCAAAAAGAACTTGGCGGTCGGCAATGGTTCTCTTGTAATTGAATTTCAAAGTTCCTGGTTTTGCTATAAAAAACAAGGGTGCTTTTTTCATACTTGCTATAAAAATTGAGTTGTCTTTCAAGTTTCCGTAATATTCAACCACTCCATCAATTTTGTTGAGCCAGTCCCGAAGGCCAACACCCAACAAATTGAGCGTCTGTGGCGGGACCTTAAAGAGACCATTCCGCACTATGGCCGGAAAAAGGACAATTATGAAGGATATTTGACGCGCTTCGCTTTTTTAAAGAAGCACAAACCGCACACCGTGTGCCTTCATTTCTTTTTTGCAGCCATGGCGGATATGTACAACCCGAAGAGCAAGTCATGTGATCGTGGCGATTTTTTTGTAATTTCATGCCAAATTTTACTTGTGACTCGTTGCATTTTTTTTTAAATTTGTACTTGAACGAAGTTTTAATTTCATATTTAACATACATCATAAAATTTCGATAACAACTCAGCTGTTAATTAGGACACTTTGTTATATTCTTTGTTATATTCGGATCTGAAGCGTGGACTAGGCCTAAGGGGGACACCACTATAAAAAAAACGCGCCTGGAACTTTACCTCAATGGTGGTGCGGAAAAGTGTCCATTAAAACTATTTAAATAAATATAAAGATACAAATTGTTTGAGTTTTATTTAATGCATTAAAATGGTGTATATGTGCCAAGTAAAATTTGTATTTTCACATAAATTGGAATAATTATCTCAGTTACTCTGTGATTTTCTCTTATGTAAGGAAGTGAAAGCAAAGACAAATATGGAGAAATTACCAAGTAAGTATAATGATTCTTAAGAAGGAACAAATCAAAATCCACTTAACCTGTAGCGACTTCATCAAATGAATATCGCGCTCCAAAGCGCAGGCGTGAAGTTTCTCTTGTGTGGCAGCATTTTAAGCGATGCAATGAAAATGCAACTTGTAATAGATGTGGTATGGAGTACAAGACTTCAGGAAACACCACAAATTTGTTAACCCACTTTTGCATCGAAGGAATTATGCAGAGCATCAAACTTTTTTTACATAAGTGGGTCAGCCAGAAAAGTGGAGCTGGACATAGCGGTATGATAGCGGTTGATGTGCAACCACCTCCGAAGTGGACACAGGCCTGAAGAGCGGGGGGTTTTTAGTGGGTGCAAGCCCCACATACCACATTTACGACGGTAGTGTGAGATGCAGAAGGCATTTTCCCCCCTCAGCCCAAAAAAAAAAAAAAAAATAATAATAATAATAATAATAATAATAATAATAATAATAATAATAATAATAATAATAATAATAATAATAATAATAATAATAATAATAATAATAATAATAATAATAATAATAATAATAATAATAATAATAATAATAATAATAATAATAATATTAATAATTATTCTCCGAGTAACGCTAGTAAATACGAGTAAAAAACAGATTAAAAACATACATTTGTTATTTTACTTAGCTTTCTTTGAAAACATCGATATTATCGATACGATAATGATAAAATATCGAAAATATCGATACTGCCATTATCGATAATTTTCAAACTCTACGCTCCAATCATAACATGATTATTTGCATACGTCTTTTCAGTAGACAAAAAATAGAATTAAAACAAGAGAGAACGCTATAGTCGGGTGCCCCGACTATCAGATACCCGTTACTCAGCTAAAGGGAGTGCGATGGAGATGGATATATAAAACTTTGATCGAGCACAACTTTTTAACGAATGGTCTGATTTGAAAAATTTCTTTTACATTTCGATAGGTATTGATAAACACAATAAAACGGCATTTTAACTTTTCCTTTTACTCTACGAGTAACGGGTATAAAAATGTGACAAAATTCTACACTTTTTTTATAGGAACTCATTTAAGCAATTAAATAATTTTATAAGAACTCATTTAAACAATTTAAAGTTTGGCTTCGCGAATTCGGAGAGAGCAGACATGTTTTGCGCGAGCTCCGGAAAAACCATCTTAAAAGTGAATAACAAATAACTAAAAAAAAAACTTCTGCAGCGCCGAATAAAACTACAAAGCCAATTGGATGTACGGGTGTCAATATCGACAACATTAAACAACAACAAGTGGGTCCGGCCATACAGACTGGCATGAATCGTTACATCCAAATCAAACGGAAGCTAAGCCCGCCAAATAAAATGGTTGGAAATAAACCAAAACAAAATTGCCCTAATAAAGGCAGCGAACAACCAGGGGCATCTCGTAACAACAGATTCGCCCTGTTGTCTGATATTGAAAATAATCAATCCGAAGCTGGACAGGCTGTACAAAAGAAGCCAAAGCCCCCACCAATTTACATAAGGGAACAGAACTCAAATGCCCTAGTAAAGAAAATGGTTGAGCTGGTCGGGAATGACAGCTTTTATGTTACTCCTCTTATCAAAGGGAATATTCACGAAACAAAGCTTCAAGCAAAAACTGAAGATCAATTCAGAGCTGTAACAAAATACCTAGATGAGGCTAAGAAGCCCTACTACACTTACCAGCTCAAGAGTAGCAAGGGCTTGCAAGTAGTGCTAAAGGGCATAGAGCCCGACGTATCCACCAATGAGATAATAGAGGCACTGAAGGAAAAAGGATCTACAAACCGATCTACAAACGGCAATTCCTGTTGCATAGGAGGATTACTGTTGAAGAACCGCATAAGCGAAATGGTCCGCTGCAATGCACAAACTGCCAAGAGTATGGACACACCAGAAACAAGTTGTTCGGAGTTGTGGAAGCCTCCTCAGTCTGCGTAGCTTGTGGAGGCTTCCACAACTCCGAACCGTGGCCTGCAAGCAAAGAAGACCCAAAGACGAAGAAATGCGCTAACTGTGGAGAAAACCATACCGCAAACTACAGAGGCTGCCCGGTCTATAAAGAGAGAAAGAGTCAGTTTCAACAAGCAAAATATGCACCCTCCCAGAATGCACAAAACGCATACGTTCAATCGCAATACACACCTGATGTTTTCTTTGCGAAAGCAGCCAGATCTTCATTTGGGCCCCTCAACACAAATGGGGGAGTTTATTTATTTATTTCTTTATTCGCCAACAGTAAAAAAACCTTAACTGGCTACTAACTAATACTAAATTAAATATTAAGTGAGGCAAAATAATTATATAAGTTTTTCTTGATTAAATCTCTGGGGGAGCATGGGTCCAACCGCATGTGAGATGGCAACTTATTATAAAAATGCAGGGCTCTACACAACGGCTCATTGTGGGCATAATTGGCTCTATAAGCCGGTACAAAAAATGGTTCAAACGTTCTCAACGATCTACCAGGCACCGATAACCCTATACTGCCAAGCAGTGCAGGGCAGTCGATTTCAGAGGTCAGTTTCATACGCCAGTGCCCTAAAAACAGGACTAGCCAATCAGCCACAAGCTCAATGCTCTGGGCAAAATATAATTACACCTCAGCAAGCAATAGGACAAATACCAACCAGCATCGAAACCATGATGCTGACTTTACAACAGGGTATGATGGAATTTATGTCCTTCATGAAAACAACAATGGATAACCTTATGCAAAATCAAAACATTTTAATAAAATTGCTCACATCTCAACAATCTAAATAATCGATGTCTTGCCTTCGAATATCCATGTGGAATGCCAATGGCGTTTCACGGCACAAACTTGAAATAACTCAATTCCTCAATGAAAACCAAATAGATGTAATGCTGCTGGCAGAAACGCATCTCACAAGTAAATACAACTTCCAAATAAGAGGCTATACTTCATACTGCACAGATCATCCGGACGGCAAGGCCCACGGAGGAACCGGAATCTTAATCAGGGAACGCATTAATCACCACTTTCATCAGAGGTTTGCAACAAATTATTTGCATCCATAAAATTACAAGCAGGCAATGGCAGTATCACTATAGCCTCTGTTTATTGCATACCTCGTTTTAAAATAACTGAAGAGCAATTCTTAGACTTTTACAATTCACTCGGAGATCGCTTTATAGCAGGAGGAGACTACAACGCCAAGCACACGCACTGGGGATCGAGACTCGTGACCTCCAAAGGAAGGCAACTGTACAAAGCAATTATAAATTTGAGCAATAAACTCGACTATGTCTCCCCTGGCAGCCCCACATATTGGCCAGCTGACCCCAGAAAACTTCCGGACTTAATTGACTTTGCTGTAACCAAGAACATCCCAAGAAATTTAGTAAGCGCCAAATCGCTATCGGACTTATCATCAGATCACTCGCCTGTTTTAATAACTCTCCTTCAAAGCCCCAAAGTAATTGAGCACTCCTTCATGCTGACCTCGCCTAGAACAAACTGGCTAAAGTACAAAAAGTACGTAGTTCCCACATTGAGCTAACACCACAGCTTAACACTGAGAATGACATCGACTTCTGTGCTGATGCCCTGGAGTCGGTACTCGTGGCAGCAGCCAAAATCTCAACACCAGAAGAGAAACTTGTGCGTAGCAACCAATACAAAAAAAAACTGCAAATCGAACAACTTGTTTAATGACTCTTTAATGAAGCCACACGCAGACTTACCAAAACCCTCAAGCAAGAAGAAGAGCTTGCGCAGCGCCGGTACATCGAGAAACTGTCGCCGACCAGTACAAAGCATCCTTTGTGGAGAGCTCTCCGATAGAATCAGTCATTCCGATTAGAAACTCCTCGGGTACTTGGGCCCGCAGTGACGAGGACAGAGCCGAAAACCCTCAAGCAAGAAGAAGAGCTTGCGCAGCGCCGGTACATCGAGAAACTGTCGCCGACCAGTACAAAGCATCCTTTGTGGAGAGCTCTCCGATAGAATCAGTCATTCCGATTAGAAACTCCTCGGGTACTTGGGCCCGCAGTGACGAGGACAGAGCCGAAACATTTGCTCTACACTTACGAAATGTATTTCAGCCAAACGCCGCCACCAACTCTTTTCAACTACCCCCGCTTAGCTCTGAAATTGCAATTAACCCGATTTTGTTTCAAGTGCTTGAAATTTCTAATGTCATTAGGAAGCAACTAAAACCGAAAAAGGCGCCAGGGGGCGACCTGATAACCCCAAAAATGATAATTGAACTTCCAAACTGCGCAGTGGATGCTATATGCAAGCTATTTAACGGGATCACAAGACTTGGCTACTACCCAAAAAAATGGAAAAAGTCTGTGGTTATAATGATACCGAAGCCTGGGGAAGACCACACAATTCCCTCATCCTATAGGCCAATAAGTTTACTATCGTGCCTGTCCAAATAACTAGAAAAATGCCTGCTCACGCGCATAACACCATATTTGAGAGAGCAAAACTTAATACCGGCACATCAGTTCGGGTTTAGTGAAAGCCACGGAACCATCGAGCAAGTCAACCGGATAACTTCAGAAATTCGTCGGGAATATCGGGAATATTGTAGTGCTATATTCCTCGACGTCTCTCAGGCTTCTCGATCACCCCTGTGTCTAAACTTTAAAGTTCTTCTCTACAACTCCACCCTTAAGCCCATTTGGACTTACGGCTCTCAGCTCTGGGGAAACACGAGCAACAGCAATGTTGAAATCATACAGCGCTCACAATCAAAAATCCTTCGAACAATCACTGGGGCACCATGGTATGTTCGAAACGAAAACATCCATAGGGATCTGGGCATACCACCGGTCAAAGATGAAATATCTAAGCAGAAAGCAGCACCCAAATAATCTCGCAAGGAGCCTAACACGGGTTTCGAACAGAACTCGTCTGCATCGAAACGATCTGCCAGCCCAGCAATAAATACTAGGGCCCGATAGTCTAAATTCAGTCTACATGACTGTAAGTTAAGTTATATTTTTAAGATTTGATATACTTATTGTTAGTCTCATATAGAGAAGATTCAATAAATAAAGCACACATAATAAAAAAATGTAAACAATTAATTAATTTTATAGGAACTCATTTAAACGTAATTACTTTGATTGAACATATGAGAAAAGCGCCCTTGTTTTTTATAGCAAAACCGGAAACTTTGAAATTAAATTACAAAAGAATCAAGGCCGACCGGCAAGTTCTTTTTGCACGTAAATTCTTAAGAAATCGCGGTCCATCGAGGATAATTTTTTCGCGATTTTCGGGGGTGAGTCCGCTAATATTTAGTATTACCAAAGCGATTTCATAAGGATATTTTATCGGATTTATTATTCCAATAAAACAGTTGTTATGATTTTATTATCTTCTCCTAAAGGTTGTCAAATTTGAAAAAAGTCAAGGCATCCTATAGAATGCGAGTAAACATGTATATTTCTCTATGTATGTTCGGTGAACGTATTTAATATCGTAGTTCTAGAGGTTGCCATGACTTATTTCAAATTTGACAACATTTAGGAGTAGATAATAAAATCAAAACAACGGTTTTATTGGTATAAGAAATACAATAAAATATCCTCATAAAAACGCTTTAAGCCGAAATTAAAGCATACAATGAACAGGAAATTCAATGAATAATTAAAATTAGTTCCATTTAAGATTTAATTCTCAGAATTCTTTTTTCATCACAGAAATTGTGAAAATTTGGGCAGTTTCAACTTGGGCGTCGAATTCCAAAGATATGGGCAATGGTTCACGATGGGATCTATTTTTTTGTAGTGCCGAGATATATTGAGTGTAGGTCCCACCGATAATAAAGGTAAGTCTAAATATGTAGGCCACGTAATTCAAAATGTCGGCAAACATCGGTTTTTTGTATTCTTAGATATAACGCGGAACCTGTAGGTGAAGGAAAATAATTTTGTAAGGGACTTTTACTCAGGAGCACCCAAATATCATGGAAAAGTTGAAATGGTTCGTGGAAAATTACATTTTTATTTAATGATGTGTTCCTGTTTTATTATTCCTAGTCTTACATTCATATCTTAGTTTTTTTTTTATATTTTCAGAAGACAGCCTTACAAGACATGGATACCTAAGATATATTGAGTGTAGGTCCCACCGATAATAAAGGTAAGTCTAAATATGTAGGCCACGTAATTCAAAATGTCGGCAAACATCGGTTTTTTGTATTCTTAGATATAACGCGGAACCTGTAGGTGAAGGAAAATAATTTTGTAAGGGACTTTTACTCAGGAGCACCCAAATATCATGGAAAAGTTGAAATGGTTTGTGGAAAATTACATTTTTATTTAATGATGTGTTCCTGTTTTATTATTCCTAGTCTTAGATTTATATCTTATTTTTATACCCGTTACTCGTAGAGTAAAAGGGTATATTGTATTCGTGCAAAAGTATGTAACAGGGAGAAGGAAGCTTTTCCGATCCTATAAAGTATATATATTCTTAATCAGGATCACTAGCCGAGTCGAACTAGCCATGTCCGTCTGTCCGTCTGTCCGTCCGTATGAACGCTGAGATCTCGGAAACTATAAAAGCTAGAGGATTGGCATTTTGCATGCATATTCTTGGAGTTCCTACGCAGCGCAAGTTTATTTCAAAATGGTGCCACGCCCCCTCTAACGCCCTCAATCGCCCTACACCATTTTTTTAAAGGTGTCTGGCGCCCACACCATTAAAGATTTTGGAAAACTAAAAATGCAGTTTTATTGTGACTATCAATACCTATCGAAATGTAGAAGAAATTTTTCAAATCGGACCATTCGTTAAAAAGTTATGCCCGATCAAAGATTTTATATATCTATCTCCCTCGCACTCCTTTAGCTGAGTAACGGGTATCTGATAGTCGGGACACCCGACTATAGCGTTCTCTCTTGTTTTTTATATTTTCAGAAGACAGCCTTACAAGACATGGATACCTAAGACCTGCATTCGGCCAAGCGAAAACCTGGAATGCTTCAGACATTAACAATTTTTAATTCCAATTCTTCTACTGTGAATATTATTAATAAATACCCTTGCAGAGGGTATTATGATTTCAGTCAGAAGTTTGCAACGCACTGATGGAGACGTTTCCTACCCCATAAAGTATATATATTTTTGATCAGCATGACAAGATGAGTCGATCTAGCCATGTCCGTCTGTCCGTCCGTCTGTCCGTCCGTCTGTCCGTCTGACCGTTTGTCCGTCTGTTTCTACGCAAACTAGTCTCTCAGTTTTAAAGCTATCGGGCTCAAACTTTCCCAAAAGACTTCTTTCTATTGCAGGTAGTATATATGTCGGAACCGACCGGATCGGAAAACTATATCTTATAGCTCCCATAGGAAGGATAAAAAAAAAAACGTAAAAAAATTCTAGCTTTGGTGTTTTTTGAAATATTACCTTCTACTTTTGGGAATACTATTTTTTAAATATTTCTGAATTTCGAAAAAAATTTTAAAAAAATCGGATGACTATATCATATAGCTGCCATAGGAACGGTCGGAAAATTAAATGGTAATTAATAGGAAAAAAATTATATCTTTGTTGATTTGTATTACATTCTTTTCTTCTCTGGGATATGGCTTTTCTTTAACATTTCAAAATTTCGAATAAAATTTAACAAAAATCGGCCGGCTATATTATATAGCTGCCACGGGAAGGATCAAAAAATTGATGGCAAAGTAATACGAAAGCAGCTAAAATTTGGATTGTTGTAACATATACGAAAGTTCATTTAAATTAATGTTTTTGTATATGAATAGGAATGATCTGCAAGGGTATATAAGCTTCGGCTGGCCGAAGCTAGCTTCCTTTCTTGTTTTGTATGAAATCAGATACTGCAAAATAGTGGAAAACCATAACTGGGAGGGAGTGGAAAAGCAGACATTGCAGGTAGAGGAAAACCATAACTGAGTACGTTTGGAAACCCTAAATTGCGGGAAGGCGAAAAACCATTGGTTTTTGCCCTGCATTCTACTGCCAGAGATCCACATAGAAACCTCATTCACCCCTTACTTTTTGTGTCACCCCGGTGTATATTGAAACCAGAGATGGAAGAAATGTAAGGGGTAAATGAGGTTTTGTCCCTTCCGCTTGCATGGAGAAACCTAATGAAAATTTTTAATATAATATTTTCCAGCGGAATTTTCCCGCTGGGATAATGCCGTTCTCTGGGCTGTTCATTTATTGCAGTAGGATGATAACAATTTTCAGGTAAAGATAGTGGCGGAATACGACTAACTTCAGCATCGCTACTATGAAGAAAGGAAGCTAGCTTTGGCCAGCCGAAGCTTATATACCCTTGCAGATCATTCCTATTCATTTACAAAAACATTAAATTTAAATTAACTTGCGTATATGTTACAACAATCCAAATTTTCGCTGATTTCGTATTACTTTGGCATTAATTTTTTGATCCTTCTATGGCAGCTATATAATATAGCGGTCCGAATTTTATTAAATTTAATTCGAAATTTTAAAATGTTAAAGAAAAGCCATATCCCAGAGAAGAAGAGAATGTAACAAAAATCAACGAAGATATAATTTTTTTCCTATTAATTTCCATTTAATTTTCCGACCGTTCCCATGGCAGCAATATGATATAGTCATCCAATTTTTAAAAAATTTTATTCCAAATTCAGAAATATTTAAAAAATAGTATTCCCAAAAGTAGATGGTAATATTTCAAAAAACACCAAAGCTAGAAATTTGTACGTTTTTTTTCGATTGTTCCTATGGGAGCTATAAGATATAGTTGTCCGATCCGGCCGGTTTCGACATATATACTACCTGCAATAGAAAGAAGACTTTTGGGAAAGTTTGAGCCCGATAGCTTCAAAACTGAGAGACTAGTTTGCGTAAAAACAGACAGACAGACGGACATGGCTAGATCGACTCGTCTAGTGATGCTGATCAAGAATATATATACTTTATGGGGTCGGAAACGTCTCCATCAGTTACGTAAGCAACTCAGTTTTAATACAGAACTCAAACGTGAAGGTGGTTTACCTTATTACAGAAATCCCTTTCATATGTTCAGCCATTTTTGATTTTTATGTATTCACGATTGCTGTAAGCAACGCGGCAGTTGCGGGGGCGGGAAAAATATATATTTTTTTTTTAATTACGCGCGCATTTTGTATGATGTTTTGTATTTTTACGTCATTGAAATGAGAGAGAAAATTGATCAATGATTACTGATCCATCAGTGATCAGGTTGTTCTGCTGAGCGCGACCCATGATACATGCAATGCGAGTGAACTCTGCTTTGCATTTTGGTTGTCAAGAAGGCTAATTTTCACTCCACTTTATAGATAAGAAATGAGCTTTAAGTAGCTCTATTTAATTCCTTACCGTCACAATGTCCAGTTTGAGCATTCAAGGTGTAGCCTGTGCCGCAGCTTTGAAGACGCTATAAAAAATATACGTAACAGAAAGGAATTTTGTATTTAAACCGTTTTTAATACCGTGCATATATATGATCCGATCGTGTTATCACATCTTTGAGTAGGAAGGCAGTTGTGGTTGTTTATTGAACATTCATTTATGTCTACAAAAAGCCAAAAAGATATTATCGATATTATAATATATAAGAATCATACTAACCAATGCACTGATTCTGGGTGACATCCAAATTGAATCCAGCCTGGCAGTGGCAGGAGTAGCCACCCACAGTGTTATTGCATTCCTGGTGCTTAATAATATGACAGTGGTTTAATGCGCTATGAGAGCATTCGTCAATATCTGTACAACTTCCGTTTTTTAAAATAAAACCGCTCTCACATGATTGACTCTTGACCGCGGTACACTTTGAGCTGTCATCTTTGCATTCGTGATCATCTAAAAAAGTATAATTATAAAAAAGTATAAAATTAATAATTTTATTCATAGCGAGTAAAGAACCTTCAACATCCACACAGAGCCTAACATTTAATAACTCCTGTTACATTAAAAATGTACCCCTATAAATGAATACTAAAGGTTTTCAAATGTGTTATCGAAAAAATTCCCCTACAAAGGATTCTGGTAAACAAATCTCAAAGTTAAGAAAATGCAGTTTTTGGCCATAGTTGAACCGCAATTTTAGGCGATGGGTTGTTAGATAACAAAGTAATTTGACAATTTCAACTTTTAATCTTTTGATCCCCGATTTCTATAAATTTTAAGATTTTTTAAACGGAGAAATAGTTATACCCATGCGGTTATAGCAAAAATTAAAATAAATGCAATTTTCATTTGATAGGTATTGAAGAAACAAAAACATTTTAGTTAAAATTTTCATATAGCTTCAAAAGCTAAGGAATGTAAATCCAAAACCGCAACTCTCTAGCTCTTATAGTTTCTGAGATCTCAGCGTTTACAGGGACAGACAGGTAGACGGACTGACGGACATGGCTTGGTCGACTCGGCTAGTGATCCTGATCAAGAATATAAAACATACCCTTTTACTTTAAGAGTTACGGGTATAATCAGTTGATGATTGCTACAGCTCTCGTTTTATTGTAAGGTGGGTTTTATTAAAATTAACTTTGAAATAGCAATACAATGTTACCTTTGCATTTATCGTATTTACTCTCATAGTGATATCCCGGCGGACAATCTTTTGCTTTCACATTTAAGCAGTGGTAGCCGCCTTTCGTATTATGACAGTATTGGGATAATTTACACTCATGAATATTTTCCCTACATTCATCAATGTCGATGCACTTGTTTTCCAGTTTATCTAAATTGTAGCCACTGGGACATATATTGGGTTGCATCGGAGAGCATGTAACGTTGTTATTATCTAACATAAATCCGGGGTGACACTTACATTGATATGCGTCAATGGTGTTTTCGCATATGTGGGCGCAAAGGTTTTCAATTTTCCCACATATGTCGTCTAAGGGTGAGGTAAAATCATATTTTATGCTTTTAAGGGAGGCGTTTTATCAACTTACCATCATCGGTTAGGACAATAGTACCATTCATATCCTCTTCAGAATCCAATTGACTTTCGCCATCACCAATTATAGAATTGTCAGTTATTTTTTTACCAATATCAGATTTCACGTTGGAATCTAAATCTTCGTTACAACAAGCTCGATATGATTCAATTGAGGAAAGAAATGAAAATAGTGGATCCTTGCAATTGACTTTACTAGCTTTAACTGCCAATCCAATTTGACAAGAACGACAACATGTTACATAAGAATTGGAAGTCGAATTTCCTTCTCTGTCACACCGAGTACCGTCCAAAGCAGCAAGTCGACCTAGCTCACAATTTTGATGATCCAGTTCTCGAGAACAGCAGACTTCAAGTGTAGAATGACACAGCCCAAGCCAAAGTTGTGGAATTATTATTGGGGCTATATCGATATTTGTGCAGGAGGCAGTGGTTCGCGCATGCCGAAGCCCACTTATGCAGCATTTTCTTATATAGTCCGATATGTTGTCTAAAAAAATAAAATTATATAAATATTATTTCATATTTATTTATTTAATTTAATGCTTAAACATTTATATTAAAACATACTTTAAGGATAATAAATCTGTTTATTGCCCATTATATTAATTTACAGCCAAAATACACCAGAAAGGATGATAATAGTTCCTGGTAGAATAGAACAAATACACACAAAAAATCGATTGGTAATACGAATATAATAGTTACTCTCACACGGGTATATTGTATTCGTGCAAAAATATGTATCAGGTAGAAGGAAGCGTTTCCGACCCAATAAAGTTATATATTCTTGATCAGGATCACTTACCGAGTCGATCTAAACATGTCTGTCTGTCTTTCTGTTTGTGTGAACGCTGAGATTTTTGAAACTATAAGAGCTAGAGAGTAGTGTTGGGTAAAAACTGCTCGCTTGGGTGAACATGTCCACTTGCTCTATTTGATTTAATGATCCAACTCACTCAGTTTGCTCACTTGTTCACTTGTTCACTTCCTCACTTGCTCACTTGTTTACTTGTTCACTTGTTCATATGCTCACTTGTTCATTTGCTCACTTGTTCTGTCCTTAATTATCTCACTGGCTCTGAGAAAACAAGTGAATGATTGTAAAACCGTGTGCAAAATGCATCCAAATAGTGAAATAAAAATACTTTTTGTGCTAAAAACAGCAAGAGATATACTTAGCAAGTGAACTAAAACAATCAAATAAGAGAGCAAAACTGAACAAGTGAACAAAAGAGCAAGTAAGAGAGCAAAACTGAGCAGCTATATAATATAGCCGTCCGATATTTTTTTTAAATTTAATACGAAATTTTGAAATGTTAAAGAAAAGCCATAGCCCTGAGGAGAAGAAAATGTAATAAAGGCAACAAAGATATAATTTTTTTCCTATTAATTTCCATTTAATTTTCCGACCGTTCCCATGGCAGCTATATGATATAGTCATCCGATTTTTTAAAAATGTTATTCGAAATTCAGAAATTTTTAAAAAATAGAATTGCCAAAAGTAGAAGGTTATATTTTTTATATATGGACGTTGATGCACTACGAGCAGTACAAACAAGTGGCCCAACGACACCAAGCACGTGCTTGTTACGCGCGGGGCCCTTTTATCAATTTGGGCAAGAATGCGAGTTCGCGAGGAAGAATACATAAAACAAAAAAAAACGGGACACATAATGAAAATAAAGAAGCAATTAGGAGTGAAGCTTGGTCTGAGGAACTTGTGAGATGGTTCTGAAGCCGCCTAGCTGGGGCGACCGAGCGGGTCGCAGGTTGCGGATAGCGGACGACCTCACTCGAGGCCAATTGCGAATAAGCTAGTGGTGGAAGTCAAGCACGGAATCGTGGACGGAAACCCTGGCAAATAAGCAGTCCCGCACAACCAGCGGGTATCTTGCAACGTAGCAGTACCGACGATGCGAGTTGTCTAGCCGCATCTAAATAGTTGCTTTACACAAACCCAAAATACCCTACACAATACCTACCCACTTCCCCTCCCAAAACAACATCTCACTCCGGGCCGGACTACGGTGTAACCCGGACCGTGCCAAGAGTCAGCCTGGCTGGGGGCCCGGATCAAAAACTAGCCCAGTCTCAAGCGGTGGGCTCAGGGAGATGGCGACCCCCTGTTCTATCTACCGCCTTACCCGGGTACCGCGGATCTCTGCCCGGGCGGACCTTTCCCCTTCTCCGCAGCTCGTGGGACCAATTATGGAAACAACTACTAAAAAACTAAACAAAAACACAGAGACGGGAACTCCCCAAAAACCCAACGATGCAAAGACGAACAGTGGTTCCATTGCAGGCACCAGTAGGGCTCAGAAAGGGCCTCATCCCAAATTGGGGATGTCGGGGGACAGAAAGGCTGTCGCAACCACCTCTGCCACGTGCGCATCTGCGCCAAAACCAGCAGTAGGTACAGCAAAGCCGATCGGGTCACCCGCTGGGGCAAAGAAATTTACATACGCAGAAAGGCGGACTGCCGCCCAAACCCTGCGCTCACACGCTAGGAGCAACGTCGCCACGCCTTCGCCCGAATGGCTAAAGAAGGTAGAGTGGGCAAGGACGGTGTTCCCCAACTATGGGCAGGAGAAGCCCCAACAGGAAGGTGCTCAGGCAAAGAGGCAACGCTCCATAGAGCTGCCCGGTCCGTCGGCGAAGAGATCGAAGATCCAGCCGTCGGTCTCCTTTGCCGAGATCACAAGAGATCGGGTCCTACTGGGACTTATTGACAGGGGAAATCCGGAGAACAGGATCCCTAAAAATAAATGGAAGGCGGTCGAGTCCCAGCTATCCCTAATATGCCTGCGTATGGTACGCGAAAACCCCGGTTCATCACCTTGCTGTATGGACGCGGGGTGGTACCAGGGCAGCGTAAAAAAGGTGGCCTGCGACAACCAGCGATCTGTCGACCTTTACAAACAGGCGACGGCAAAGCTCGGAGCGGTATACGAAGGGGCGAACATAGTCGCACTAGACTGGTGTGACGTCCCCAGTAGACCCCGAGAATTTGGCTTCCAGCGGCGATCACAGCACCGGAGGACATCCTCTTCATGCTGCAGGAATGCAACCCACATCTCCCCACAAAAGACTGGAAAGTCGTTAAGGTGGAGGAGCATGCTGGTGATGTAAACCAGGCGATTGTTGTGCTGAATAAGGAGTCGGTCGCTCCCATAGAGGCTGCTCGGTAGAGTTTGAAAATTATCGATAAATGGCAGTATCGATATTTTCGATATTTTATCATTATCGTATCGATAATATCGATGTTTTCAAAGAAAGCTAAGTAAAATAACAAATGTATGTTTTTAATCTGTTTTTTACTCGTATTTACTAGCGTTACTCGGAGAATAATTATTATTATTATTATTATTATTATTTTTTTTTTTGGGCTGAGGGGGGAAAATGCATTCTGCATCTCACACTACCGTCGTAAATGTGGTATGTGGGGCTTGCACCCACTAAAAACCCCCCGCTCTTCAGGCCTGTGTCCACTTCGGAGGTGGTTGCACATCAACCGCTATCATACGCATTACCGCTATGTCCAGCTCCACTTTTCTGGCTGACCCACTTATGTAAAAAAAGTTTGATGCTCTGCATAATTCCTTCGATGCAAAAGTGGGTTAACAAATTTGTGGTGTTTCCTGAAGTCTTGTACTCCATACCACATCTATTACAAGTTGCATTTTCATTGCATCGCTTAAAATGCTGCCAAACAAGAGAAACTTCACGCCTGCGCTTTGGAGCGCGATATTCATTTGATGAAGTCGCTACAGGTTAAGTGGATTTTGATTTGTTCCTTCTTAAGAATCATTATACTTACTTGGTAATTCCTCCATATTTGTCTTTGCTTTCACTTCCTTATATAAGAGAAAATCACAGAGTAACTGAGATAATTATTCCAATTTATGTGAAAATACAAATTTTACTTGGCACATATAGAAAAACATCGATGTTTCTGATAAACATCGATGTTTGAAAAATATCAAAAGTATTGATAATATCGATACTGACATCGATAATTTTCAAGCTCTACTGCTCGGGGAGTGCTAAACTACGGCTTCAGCGCAGTACATATTAAAATCTATAAGGGGGACTCTAGTTCCACGGGAGACCCTGCCAGCAATCCAGCTGAGCAGGTGCTTGCGGAGGAAGTGGAGGCCCCTGGTGTGCCGGAGGACGGCTACTCAACCGACTCGTCGCTGAGCAGAGAGTTGCGTGCGATGGGACCGGCATTAGATGAAGCGGACCTGAGCGATTCGGAGGCCGACGTTACGGTGGTGGAGGTTGCAACTGGGGATGTCGCTAAGACTCCTACAGATCAACTTACACCACAGTAAAGCAGCGTCCGCTGCCCTTTTGCTTCGCCTGGCCAAAGGCGAAGCCGACGTGGTCTTAGTCCAGGAGCCTTGGATAGGAGGAGGTAAGGTTGCTGGACTAGGAACGAAGGAATACAAGCTTATGCTTGACCCCAAAGAAGGTAAAATTCGAGCCTGTATTTTAGCCAAACGGCATCTTAGTACATTTCTGCTTCGCAATTACAGCAACGGAGATAACACGGCAATAAGCCTGGAGCTGCGAAATGGCTCTATAAGGTTGCTATCGGCCTACTTGGCCTTTGAAAAGGTAGACCCTCCGGACGAGCTAGTCAGAGGACTGGTAAAAGAACGTGAAGAGCTCAAGAAAGGTTTGGTGATAGGATGCGATGCCAACGCCCACCATACTCAGTGGGGGTGCCCTATCAACAACGACAGAGGTGAGTCTTTATTTGATTTTATTCTAAATTCTAATTTATTTCTTTGTAATAGGGGCAATACCCCTACTTTTATAACTAAAACGTGCCAAACGATCATAGAAATAACCTTGGTATCAGATTCACTCATGAGCACTGTTACAAACTGGGCTGTCTCCCACGAGCACTCTTTCTCAGATCACAGGTTCATAGAGACAACATTGTCCCTAGAGTCACCCGCGCCGGTCAGCTTCGCCAACCCCAGGCGGGCAAACTGGTACAAGTACAAAAAAATTCTGTCGAGTCTCCTCCCCATGGAGCCGCCAGAAAGCACCTTCTGCCCACAGGAGCTAGATAGCATAGTAAATAAATTTACAGAAGAATGCAACGCGGCATTCAAAGCTGCATGACCTATAGGGAAACGAAGAGGGAAGAAAAAGCCTCCTTGGTGGACCCAGCAATTATCAATCCTCAGGACCAAATGCAGAAGCCTATTCAATAGAGCGAGAGCTACAAATGAGGACATAAACTGGCAAAGCTACAAAAATGAGCTAGCCACATACAAAAAGGCCATCAGGAAGGAGAAGAGAACTGCATGGCAGACATTCTGCTCAGATATTGAAAAAACAAATGATGCCGCAAGGCTCAGAAAAATACTTTCTAAGACAGCCGCATCCTTGGGCTATCTTCAAAAAGCTGATGGATCATGGTCAGACTCCAGTGAAGAGTCCCTAAACCTACTCCTAGACGCTCACTTCCCAGGGAGCCTAGAACCAGGACATCCCCCAGGAAGAAACACGGGAGAAGGAATAAACTTAAATTTCCTACTATCAGACCGAAATATAAACTGGTCTATACATAGTTTCAAACCATACAAATCGCCGGGACCGGACAACATAGCACCGGCACAGATTCAACAAGCAGGACAGTTAGCCATAAACTGGCTGAGAAAAATTTTCCAGACCATTTTTGCAGTAGGAGAACTACCAACGACGTGGCGGGAAACAAATGTTGTTTTCATCCCCAAGGCAGGGAAGGCCACCCACACTGCAGCGAAGGATTTCAGACCGATAAGTCTGACATCATTCCTGCTGAAGACTCTAGAAAGACTGATAGGTCTACACATAAGAGACACTATTGACCCGACGCAGATATCGGAGGCGCAACACGCATACACTAAAGGTAAGTCGACCGAATCGGCCCTACACTTGGTAGTAAGCGGCATAGAGAAATCACTCAGTTTCCAGGAATACACTTTGATCGCCTTCCTTGACATAGAAGGAGCCTTCAATAATGTGCTTCCCACAGCAATAACGGAATCACTCACAGAACTAGGGGTTGAGCCACCGCTGGTGGGGCTGATCCACAAATTGCTGATAAGCAGACTGGTCACGGCCACACTGGGGACCTCAACCCAGACTAGACTAGTGAACAGAGGCACTCCGCAAGGAGGTGTACTATCACCCCTCCTGTGAAACATCGCGGTAAATAAACTACTGCGGTTTCTCGAAGGAGGGGGCTGTAAAGTAGTGGCATACACAAACTCTATGCGATCTCATGACCGCAAAACTAAAAATACTATCGGAATGGACGACAAGGAACGGACTTGGGGTAAATCCCTCAAAGACGGAACTAGTCCTTTTTACAAATAGATACAAAATTCCAAAACTTAACCCACCAACTCTAAATAACTGTAATCTCTTTTTTTTAGCGAGTACGCAAGATACTTGGGGTTAGTATTAGATAAGCGTCTTAAATGCGGTTTAAACAACCAAGAGAGAACCAAGAAAGCGACCATTGCACTTTAATCTTGTAAAAAAGCAATCGGGCTAAGATGGGGTATGTCCCCAAATATTGTCAACTGGATATACACAGCGGTAGTCAAGCCAATCCTACTATACGGAGTGGTTTTGTGGTGTACCGCTAGACGGACCCGTAGGTGGAGGTATATACTCCGAACAATTAGAAATAAGGCATTCTTTCAGACTTCCTGACCACTGCAGTGTCTTCCAAGCGGAAATGCATGCTATTATGGAAGCACTCGTCTGTTTAAGGGATATAAACACCCAAGATAGACATATAAAAATGTCGGAGACATGGGTCTCTTAGTCGCTTCGCGTGTTGATTTGTCCGTCATGACTTCCTTTTTACACTTGGGTCCTTTTTTAAGATGCGTAGCGAGTTGCAATTGTTCGTGTTTCCCGTTCGAAGGTTCTCGAAAGAATGAATCCTGAACACTCTACTGCCTTGCACAACTCTACGTTGCAACAACAATTGCGCCACACTCGGCTAAGGTGGGTTCCCACCTAGCCACGCTCTTGAAACCCTTAAACGGTCTAAGAAGGTCACACTACCTTTTCTCAATACTTTATTTAAAATGACAGGTTTCTCTCAGTTAAATTTAACATTGATTTGTATTATTACTAATTCTCTCGACACGGCTATCCTGACTATCGCACGTCCTCGTGTGCATGGCTTAACATTGGATTGGCATCACATTTTGCTAATCTGAAACAATTTTGAAGTTACTCATTAACTTAAATCATGACTTTTTTTTTTTTTAAATCCCTCAATACACCTCTAGTGTCTTCAAATGACAGTTTGGCAGGATAACAATCTCTCATTAGATCAAACTTAGCCTCTGTGTGTGATGTCCTATGCACCCCTCTTAGGTGACAGATCTCAACTAATCTTCGGCGTCTATTTCAACGCCATCACTCTCTTTGAGCAACTCAGATGCAACTCGATTATCTGGTAGTTTTCGCAAGCTCTCATGCGGATACTTGTATGTTCTTTTACTAGTCAATGATTTCAACAGGTAACGATCACCTTCCAACAATTCTGTTACAACAAACGGTCCCTTGAACTTGGGATCCAATTTCTTTTGATGCCGTTCCTCACTTCTTAGCAAGACATGATCGCCAATCCCATGTTTCACAACTTTTGCCTTATTTTGATCAACTCTACTCTTGTCATATTTTGCATTCTTATCCATATTCTCTTTAGCTTCTACCCTAGCTTCCTTACAATCTATCTTAGGTTCAGATATTATGGGTAACATGCCCAAAGGTCTTGCCTGCTTTCCTATTAGTAACTCTAAGGGGCTGAAATTAGTCACCCGATTACTAGTACAGTTCATAGCTAATTGGATGTCCATCAATACATCCTGCCAAGAGCGTTCGCTTGTCTCAACTGCCGTCAACATTCCTTTCAACGTGCTTATAACGCGCTCCACTTGACCGTTTGCCCTGCTTGCCCCTGTTGCAATTAAATGTAACTGAATTTTATTTGATGAACAAAAATCACGGAATCGACCACTGGCAAAGCTCCTACCTTGATCTGCAATGATACGGCTAGGTACCCCAAAAAGTGATGTACCTGCCTTTACTGCGTTGATACAATTTTCCGTATCCAAATTCAGTGTGTGATATAGGTAAACATACTTGGTGAATGCGTCTATTTGTACTATGATATACTCCTTTAAGTCATTTTTGCCGCTCAGCTTCCCACTAATATCAATATGTACGGTATGCCAGGGAATTTCTACCTTGGGAATGGGGTGCAGTTCCATTTGTACTTTGCCTGTTGAGGGCTTGGAGAGCTTACAGGTTATACAGTTTTCCACAAACTTCCTGACGTACTTCGACATACTTTCAAACCAATATTGTTCATAGACCTTGTTTAGAGTTTTCTGCCATCCAAGATGCATTATAGCCTCGTGTACATGATTAATGACCGACCACTTAAAAGATCTCGGAATCACTGGTAAGCAACGAGTCTTGCCGCTTCTCTGAATTTTGCGATACAACAAACCGGCTCTTACTTCGTAAGTTTTAGCTCTATCAACTTGCATCTCACCTTCATTTATTTGTGTCATGATATCAACTATACCTAAGTCCCTTTGCTGTTCAGCGATTAGCCAATTATCCGTTATCGCTGCCAAGTCAATGCGAACCTCAACTACTTTGTTTATCGTTTTCGGGACATCTGGAATAGGATTTCGGGATAGGCAGTCTACGTGTGCCATTTGAGTTCCCTTTCTATATTCTACGCTAAAATCGAATGCCTGCAAGAACGCCCACCATCGGTGTACTCGTGGTGTCAGTTCAGCCTTTGTGCTACTCGCTTTTAAGGAATTGCAGTCAGTATGGACGACGAACTTTCTACCATGCAGGTAATGTCGAAAATGTTTGACAGCATTATACACGGCTAAAGTCTCTTGTTCATAAGAATGATATTTTGATTCTGAAGCCGATGTACACTTACGGAAATACTCGATCACCCTACATGTGCCGTCAATCCTGTGAAGGAGCATTGCACCGTAGCCATCCGCGCTGGCGTCTGTATGCAACTCGATCGGAAGCTCAGGGTTGAATATGGTCAGCACCGGGTCACTTGTCAACACGTCAATAATCTTTTTACGTATTTGTTCATGATTTTCCTTCCAAGCAAATCCATTTGTCTTAGAAGTTAATTGATATAATGGAGAATCGTGTAACAATCTTTCTGAAATATGAAGCCAAACCTATAAATTGTCTTAACTGCGTGGCAGTAGTTGGTTGACTTAATGCGGATAGAGCTTCTATTTTTCTAGGATTGGGTTTAATTTCGCCATCTTTAATATAAAACCCGAGATACTCTATTCCTGTCTTGAAGAATGTGCACTTTTTTATATTGAAAACCCGGCATCTGACAAGGCTTTAAGAACAACTTTCAATCTTGTAAAAGCTTCTTCTTTGGAGTTTGCGACTATTAACACATCATCAATATAGACAATTGCATACGAGTATGCCAAATCACCTAAGGCTCGTACAATCGCTCTTTGAAATACTGACGAAGCGTTCTTCAAACCGAATGGCATAGCAAGGAACTCATATTGGCCTTCTGGAGTCACGTGAATCGGTATCTGATAAAATCCGCTGGCCATGTCCAAACTGCTAAAGTATTTACTACCACGTAATCTATCTATCTGATCTGCTATTAATGGCAATGGATATTTATCAGACACCGTATTCGCATTTAATTCGCGAAAATCAATGCATAGTCTATCACTGCCATCTTTCTTTTTAACTAAAAGCATCGCACTAGCGAATGGAGAGCTACTTGGGCGGATGACATTGCTTTCAATCATTTGTTGAATTTTGTCCCTGACTATTAGTTTTTCTTCAGCACTTAGTCTATACGGACGTCTTTGTACAGTCTTATGTTCATCAATTAGACGAATTTCTAATTCTCCTGTAGTTATACGCCTGTGTGGCATGCCAGTTATAAATCGATCTGAGAATTCATTTAAAATATTTCTTAATATTGTCTTATCATTGTCAGCTAATTCCACATTATCGTTATGCAGATTTTCTAAGATACTTATCGAAGTTTCATTACTCACTACATTGACAATTTAATTCCTATACATTGTTATGTCATTTCCTCACTGATGTACATACTGTAGTATTTTTTCGGTATTCAAAAAAATGCTATTTCCTGTCCGCACGGGACAGCATTTAGCATTAAGCATTTCTCATTTAGTAAATAAATGTGCTTTGCTTTACCTGATGACATTTTAGTAACGGTTTGCCTTGAATATTTTTTAAATATTGCGATGGGCATTTTGTCGATAGTCGAAAACTACTCTGATATTTGGTATTTTAGGCACGAGAATATCGAAATGTAGTAGCATTTATTGACGAATGCTCTTTTCTCCCACCTCTAGAACCACTTGAAAATATATGGAAAAAATGTAACATATACCAAAAAATGTCAAAATGCTACATTCAGCTCTGGTGAGGAAAGGGCATTAATTTGTTAGCATCAATCATGACACCAAGACCTAGCTGCAATATTTCTCGACCAATTATAATATCGTACTTAAGGTAATTATCATTTACTACATGAAATAGGACTTCTACATTAAATTCGGAAATATTTACAGTTGCCAATACTTGTAAGTTGCTTTTAACAATGTTGTCACCTATTCCTCTTAGCACTACCGTGTTATAAATCATTTTTCCAGCCAGCTTGTTGCAAAGTTTCTCCTTGACCAAAGAGCATTCGGCACCCGAATCGAAGAAGAAGATAAAACTCTCACCCATTTGCTTCATAATACTAGTTGGCTCCAACACTGCACACATGTCGACTCGCTTCTCGTTGTTGAAGTTGTTCGCCGAAGTCGTTCCCTTCATACATACAGATGCAATGTGACCAGGATTGCCACACTTGAAGCAAGTAACTGCTGACCTCTCTCGTCCAGCCAAAGGTTTGCCAGCATGATGATTTGGTTTTGCGACGTTTCTTTCTTCTTCCTTCTTCTTGCGGCACTCAAACGCTTTATGTCCTATCTTGCCGCAATAATGACATTTGATTTGCGCCTGCGCTTTAAACAAAAAAAAGTTTTAAAACAAATCCATTTGACAGAAGCGAAGATATGGCGATGCTATTTTTCTGTTTTATTCTTTTTTAATTTTAAATTACGTGGGGTAAAAAATCAATAAAAATACCCAAAAATTATTTTTTTTTCCAAGCTTTCAGATACAAATTTCACCCATAATGGTTCAAGTGCAAAATATAGTCCAAACTTAAAAAAAAATATTTCATCAGCGGATTTCTGCAAATCGTCATTTTTAATATTTATAAAAAAAATAGTATAATGTTCTATACATAATTCTTGTTGGCTCCTGAAAGTTTCGTCACGGGACCACCATTACTTTCTGCATAATTTAATAAAACGATACAAAACAAAGCAGTCTTTCGTTGTTATACATTAATTTATGTATATTTAATTATGTTGTAAAAAACTTTTTTTGAGCCTTCTGATCGCTACGTAAACTATGCAACTAGATGAGATATATATTCCCACCTAATTTATAATGCACGATCGCCCAAGACCCAAGAAAATGCAATATATCCGATTGGAGCATATCGGAAAACTTTATTGTCGCTGGAATTGTTGTTATCGTCAGCAGGTTCCGGCTGCGCTCCTGGTGGATGACGCACCTCCTTCGGTGCGCTCCGCTGTTGTCTTAAGCCTCCTTACAATGATTTGTGTTTTGGGAAAATTTGAAAGTCTTCAGCGAATGAGTATTTTTTTAAAATAAGTTTGCTATCAGGTGTTGGAGCAATATGATGGTACTTTTGTGTACCTGGAATGGTCTTAGCGTGCATGTAACGTTTCGCTAAATATTGTAAATATTCCATTATTAGCAAATCCAATTATTCATTGAACATCCTAATTTTTCAGAATGCAATATAATATATTTTTATAATCAAGTAGCAAGTTGATATTGTCCCACTTTAAAATTGGTAGGAATTTCTTTGTTATACCAATCTGGATTTTTCAAATTAGTTTTACCTAAATGGGAACGGTCGTTCTCCCGGAAATCATTAAGAACGAAAACTGTATAACAACGAAAGACTGCTTTGTTTTTTATCGTTTTATTAAATTATGCAGAAAGTAATGGTGGTCCCATGTCGAAACTTTCAGGAGCCAACAAGTATTATGTATAGAACATTATACTATTTTTTTATAAAGATTAAAAATGCCGATTTGCAGAAATCCGCGGATGAAATATTTTTTTTTAAGTTTGGACTATATTTTGCACTTAAACCATTATGGGTGTTATTTTTATCTGAAAGCTTGGCAAAAATAATTATTTTTGGGTATTTTTATTGATTTTTTACCCAACGTAATTTAAAATTAAAAAAGAATAAAACAGAAAAATAGCATCGCCATATCTTCGCTTCTGTCAAATGGATTTTTTTAAAAACTTTTTTAAAAATCCTTTTTAAATGGTGTGATATTGTCATAAAATTTAGATACCGTTTTGGGACCATTAAAAAAATCTCGATACGTTTCACAAAGAATATCTATATATAGTGATAGCCAAGCCGGCTATTAAATCAATCTACTCGACTAACACTAACTCCCGAACAATAGCAGACTGTCGCAAATCTCTCCACGAGATGGCTAATCAGTTTACTGTCAGCCTTATATGGGTTACGGGCCACCGGGATATCGAAGGCAACTGTATGGCGGACGAGCTAGCCAGGCAAGGCACCACCATACCTCTCCTTCCAGGAAAGGAGAATGTTGGCATGCCTATGGCTATGTGTAAGCTAATTATTAGAAATCAGTTTACCAAATTAGCCAACATACATTGGCAAAACACACCACAGTGCCGAATCTCTCACCAGACCTGGCCTGCAATAAACAATAAAAAAACACTGGAATTACTTAAATTAAGCCGCACGGAGTGTGGCATGCTAATTTGAGTTCTCACAGGCCACTGGCTCGTTGGTGCACACGCCGGCAGGCTAAAAGCCCCAAAAAATGATTTCTGTAGAAGCTGCAGGGATGAGGAAGAAGAGGAAACGGTGGAGCACCTACTCTGTTCTTGCCCAGCTCTATGCAGGCTTAGACTGAAACATTTCGGATATCCCTTCATAAATGACCTGACCGAAATATCGGAGGTAAAACTTAAGAATTTAAGCTCTTTTATTAAATCCTCCGGATGGGGGACTTGCTGATTAACCAACCTAAAGGCTGACTCATAATGGATAGGGGACCCAGAAAGAGAGATCATACGGTAACACAATGGACCCATAGAGGTCTAAGTGAGCCAGGCTGTAGTCTGGCAGCTGTCCTAACCTAACCTAGGAGTGAAGCAAATGAGTTAAAATATTAGTTTTTAATACCGGGATAGAAGTTGAAATGCAAATTAAATGATAAAGGTTGTTATAATTATTACATAGAGCGCGAAAGGGCTCGTGCAGACTAAAATTTGATGTACATCGAGGCAAATTAAGAGGATAATAATTACCTGTTAGTCTAACGGGAATATTAAAAGTGAGGCGGCTTACAAGTTCTACAGAGTCAATATCACCTCTTATAAGATTATGCATTAAAATAGTACCAAGCATTTTCCTACGATTTGCAAGTGTCGGTAAATTAAGCAATAATAATCTACTCTGGTAGGAAGGTAGCCTTACGTTTTGATCCCAGTTCAACCTACGAAGGGCAAAAAGAAGAAATTGTTTTTGTACCGACTCTATACGGTCAATGTGCACTTGGTATTGTGGGCTCCAAACCGAAGAACAATATTCCAATATAGGACGGACAAGGGAGGTAAATAATAATTTGGTTATATAAGGGTCGTCAAGTTCTTTTGACCAACGCTTAATAAACCCAAGAACACTCATAGCTTTGATAACGGTCAACATTATGTGGCAGTCAAATTTAAGCTTCGGGTCCAGAAGAACGCCTAAATCATTTACTCAATATATACGGTCAAGTGGCAAGTTCTGAAGCAAATAACTTATATACGAAGGAGTACCCCTATTGAAGGACATTACGTTACATTTGAGACAGTTCAAATTTAAGAGGTTATACTCACACCATACTTCAAAATTATCAATGTCTGATTGTAAGCGGAAACCAGACTCTATATTGTTGTATGTCAAACAAAGCTTAACATCATCAGCATACATTAGTACACGAGAATTTGTTATGATGGAGGGAAGATCGTTAATAAACAAAGTAAACAGCAAAGGGCCCAAATGACTACCCTGGGGCACTCCAGATGTCACGTGGATCATTTTAGAAGCAGCGTTCTTAAATATAACCCTCTGAGTCCTCCCATTCAAATAACTTGAAATCCATGCTAAAAGATTACATGGAAACCCAAGCAAGTCTAGTTTGAATAAAAGAAGAGAGTGGTTAACAGAGTCAAAGGCTTTACTAAAATCGGTATATATAACGTCGGTCTGCATTTTATTGTTAAATCCATTTATTACAATAGATGACAATTCAAGTAGGTTGGTGGTAGTCGATCTTCGCTTAACGAAACCATGCTGACACGGTGATATTAGCGAGGAACATAAATGTTGCAAATGAGAAGTGATAATACGTTCAAAGGCTTTTGGAATTGCCGACAATTTAGAAATACCTCTATAATTCTGGGCATCCGCCTTCACACCCTTTTTGTGAAGTGGAATAATAAAAGAGTCCTTCCAGACAGTTGGGAAAACTGATGATGAAATAGACAAATGAAAAAGTTTAAGAATAGGTTTGCAAATGGTTTGTGCACAAAACTTAAGCACACACCCATGAAGTCCATCAGGACCGGGAGAATAAGTAGGCGCTGTTGTTGTTAAATCTCTTAAGAGAGAACTTTCGGTAATTATAGGGGAAAAAATACAATTTGCCCTATTTAAGGGATTAGGGTAGATTGATTTTGACCATGAAGAGGAGCTGTAAGTGGTTTGGAAAAAGTCGGCAAATAAATCAGCAATTTCAGAATCAGTCGATGCCTCCATTGAGTTAAAACGAACCGATGAAGGCAAAGCCGATGACTTACGTTTAGCGTTAACAAAGTTATAAAACTATTTCGGATAATTTGAAAATTCAAATTTACAACGATTTACATTTACATAGAATAGCAATGACTGTTAAGAACATTAAAATCAGATCGAGCCACCACATATTTCGAAAAATCGGATGGCTTTCCCGATTTTTTATACTTTTTATAAGTGTTTGTTTTAAGATGTTCGGAGCAGAGCGCCAGCGCCTAGTCATGCGCGCATAGGTGTACGACGGCACCTGCAGCGCTCTCTGCTTATCTTTTGTCGCCGTCTTTCTTATTCGACTAAAGCTGTCGCTTATCTATTCAGCGACTACTTTGTAGGCCTGTATATATATTAAGAGCTTGGAGCCAAGCTTACACAGTCCGTTTGCCGCTCCGAATAAACGATATACATATAATAAAACCTATTCGTGCGTTTTTAAATTATAAATATTCAAGGGTGGCATATTCGTTGTTTTCCCCATAAACATTTGGTGACCCCGACGTGATAGCAGTTTTTATCGGAGTCTGCAACTCGGTCTCGCGATTGTTTAATATAGTTTCAACAAACGCTTTGTTTCGCTGTCGTTTTCGTGCATTCGGTCACAAACACACGAAGATACATATGTGCATATAAAGGTGCACAGCCGGCCGTTCGATTTTTTTTGTACATTCCGCGCTGTGAAAAAACACCAAAACTGTGTTGTGCAAATAATACAAGTGAATTGCATTTAATGGTTGTTAATAGCGCATATTACATATATGTACATATGTACATATGTACATATAGCCATACATACATTCGTTGCCAATTACATATATCCGCTGTTGCTAGGCAGGCAATTTATCGGCAAGAACAACAACAACCAAGTTAAAGGTTCCGTTGCATCTCGGCGACGGTTGTTAACCTCTACATTTTCGCGGTAAAAAATATAAGGTGTTTCGTGCCTCTAACGCGGAGGGACAATTTATTTTATTTTCATTTTTTTTTTTCGTGATCAAAAAAAGATGTCTGATACGGAAAACTCGGTTCGGGCTCAAAATGAATCCACAAGTGACGTTGACTACTACCGAGTCAAGGCCCAATCTACTTTGCGGCAAATTAGCTCGATGAAATTTTATTTAGACCCTGAGGCGATTAATCAGTTTGACGAAGCTGATTTGCTGGCGCGAATGGAATGGATTAATTCCCTAAATCAGGCATTTGATTCTGCGCAGACATCGTTGGAAAGACTAGATTTTGCAGAGATCTCCAGCAACCATCGGATTGAATTTGCTGAGGTTTACATGGATGTGAAGGCGAAACTAAATCGAGGCTTGGCTGCTCATCGCAAGTCGCAATTGCCGGCTTCAACAGCTGCAAATTCAACATCTATTGATCTCATTAATAATGCGGATCTCTCTTTTCGATCTAGGAAGCCTCGGTTGCCAAATATGGAAATTGCTCGTTTTCATGGATCCTACTCTGAGTGGCCCGAATTTCTTGCAACTTTCAATACGGTCATCGGAAATGATGATGAGCTAAGTGACATTGAAAAACTACAGTATTTGCGTTCGAGTTTGGGCGGCGTGGCTCTGGAAACCATACGCTCGCTCGAACCCTCGAATGCTAATTATAAAGAGGCTATGCATTTGCTGGTTAATCGATTTGATAATAAAGTTTTACACTTTCAGGCACACGTTCAGGCAATATTCGGTTTAAAGGGTGTCGAGAAGGGATCGTCGAAGGGTCTTCGGGAGCTCAGTGATTGCATGAATTCGCATCTGCAGGCAATTCGAACCCTGGCCACTACGCAACAAATTTTGGATGGACTTTTAATTCACATCGTCACTCGGAAACTGGATCAGAGGACGCGGGAAAAATGGGAAGAGGATTTGTCAATCACTGAGCTGTCCACCTGGGATGCTATGGAGTCGTTTTTGGAAAAGAGATGCAGGATGATGGAAAACTTGGATCAAGCCTTGGTAACTCAAACACCAGGCCAGCAGGTGGGAAAAAACTTGCACAAATATATCCAAAATTCACTGATTGCTGCTGCTACTAACTCAAATCATTTGCTATGTTTATTTTGCGATGCACGGGATCATTATTTGCCAAAGTGTTCTCGATTTTTAAATTTGAGTCCGAATCTTCGATATAGAGAAGCAAAGAAGTTGCACCTTTGCCTCAACTGTTTGCGCAAGGGCCATAGTTTGCAGCAATGCAAGTCGACTCACTGCAAATATTGTCGCATGAAGCACCATTCATTATTACACATGAACCATGACCCATCCGCACCATCCACCTCATTTTCATCTCCATCATGCGATCCATCCTCGAGCTCTCAGCCATTGCCATCTACTTCATCAGCATTAGTATCATGTTCGCATACATTATCGCATCCTAATCATCATTTACTAAGCCCTCCACCCAAAACCTCAAATATTTTGCCGATCGACTACGTGTTGCTTCCAACTGCTATTATCTACGTTAAAAATAGAATTGGAGCATTTATGCCTTGCCGAGCAATTTTAGATTCGGCTTCCCAGCTTAACTTCATAACCTCTCGCTTAGCTAGCCAACTAAATTTGAATCATAGAAGGTCGCAAACCTCGATTTCTGGGATAGGAGAATCTTCTATGATCTCTGATAAGACTGTCGATATTCTGGCGCAATCACGGGATACAAGCTATCGTGCGGCATTCACAGCGGTGGTGACTCGCAGGATTACTGATTATCAGCCCCATTTCAATATAAATGCAGCATCATGGAGGATACCGCAAAACATTTCGCTCGCGGATCCTCATTTCAATCAATCGCAACGAATTGACCTTTTACTTGGCGCTGGGTTGTTTTTCGAAATAATTTCTATGGGACAAATTCATTTGGATAGGGCTTTGCCAACTCTTCAGAACACCAAACTTGGTTGGATAGTCTCTGGAGGGTTATCATCGAGTATGCCAACCCATAAATCAGTTTTACAAACCAGCATCAACGACCCAGCTGATCATTCCGATGACACACTTGCCGCCATAGTAAAGCGATTTTGGGAAATTGAGGACTTCAATTCGTCTAAGCCATCTTTATTGCCTGAGGACTTGCGATGTGAACAGCTTTTCACTGAAAATTTCATTAGACTTGAAAACGGCCAATACTCTGTTCGTCTCTTGTCCACTTCCGGATTTGAATCTCTAGGTGATTCTTATTGCCTGGCTCGTCGTCGGTTCAAGAGCTTGGAAGCTAAACTAGATAGAAACCCAGCCCTGAAAGCTCAGTACTCAGCATTTTTGAAGGAGTATATCGATTTAGGTCACATGTCTATTGTAATAAAGGAACCGTCAGAAACACAATTCTTTTTGCCCCACCATTGCGTGCATAAGCAGGAGAGCACGACTACGAAGCTTCGTGTCGTTTTTGATGGATCTGCTAAATCAACCTCTGGTAGCTCTCTGAACGACTTACTTCTGGCAGGACCAACAATTCAACAAAAAATCTTCAATATACTGCTTCGCTTTCGATTTTTTAAAGTTGCCCTTTGTGGAGATATCTGCAAGATGTACCGTTGCGTGCGTCTTTCGTACCCGGATGACTTTTTGCAGTGCATCGTTTGGAGAGAGAACTCCACAGAAGAGTTGAGTGTTTTTAAATTGAACACGGTGACCTATGGAACCAAGCCAGCTGCCTTCTTGGCTATAAGGGCCATGCATCAACTCTCATACGATGAGGAGGAATCATTTCCTATTGGATCAAAGATTGTTCGTAAAGATTTCTATGTGGATGATTTAATATCTGGTGGGGACTCAGTTGAGGAGGTGAGAGAAATTCGTCGTCAGGTGAAGGAACTACTGTCGCGAGGCCACTTTCCAATCCGCAAATGGTGCTCGAATGAGTCAGCAGCCCTGGAAGGAGAGTCCGAATGCGACAAGGAGCGGCTAATCAAATTTCACGATGGATCGGATGTCGCCAAGGCATTGGGACTAGTCTGGGATCCATCTTCTGATCAGCTCCTATTTAATTTTTCTCAACTGCCAATTAACAAACGACCCACTAAGCGGATTGCATTGTCAACGATTGCCAAATTCTATGATCCGCTCGGTTTAATAACTCCAATTATCACAAAATGTAAGATTTTTGTGCAATCTCTATGGAGTGCGAACGTGGATTGGGATGACGCACTGCCAGAGCCTATTCTTTCGTCATGGGGGGAGTTGACCTCACAGTTATCGGTCGTACAGAACTTAAAATTTCCACGATTCGTACTGCAACCAAGAACCGCCGTTGAGTTGCATGGATTCTGCGATGCTAGCATGTCAGCTTATGGAGCGTGTCTATACTTGCGTTCGGAGGCCAATGGAGAATCGAAAGTCCATCTGCTCTGTGCCAAGTCAAGGGTAGCTCCATTGAAGGCTTTAACAATTCCAAGATTAGAACTTTCCGCAGCGCTTTTATTGGCTGAGCTAATCGTAAACGTCAAGGAAGCCATAGATTTCGATTGCACCTTTCATTGCTGGTCGGACTCGTCTATTGTGTTGGCGTGGATTCGGCAACCTCCGAGGGAGTTTAAAGTTTTCGTATCAAACAGAATCGCGAAAATTCAGGAGATGACGAAAGATATGACTTGGCATCACGTTCCTACAAACTTGAATCCAGCAGACGTGGTATCGCGAGGATGTACCCCGAGAGAATTGTTGGAACATTCTCTTTGGGCTAACGGGCCTCCATTCCTTCTGCAAAGTTCGTCGAATTGGCCGTCCCTGCTAGGCGCAGTAAAGGATCTTCCAGAGCGCCGTTCTGTGGCTCTAATTGGGACCGTTAGCATGGACAGTTTATCATACTGCAAATTTCTTAACTCTTTCGATAAGTTGCAGCGCGTATTTGCATACATTTATCGGTTCATTTCAAATTGCAAAGCCAAATCTGCGCCGTTAAAAGGTCGTCTTTCGGTAGAGGAGATCAACTCTGGAACTGTACTTCTTTTAAGGGGCATTCAACAGGTTAACTTGGCAAAGGAGTACGTATCCCTTAGCCAGGGCAAGCCGTTTCCACAGAAAAGCAAGCTGGTGTCACTTAGGCCTATACTCGGCTCCGATGGGTTACTTCGCGTTGGTGGAAGGCTGCAAAACGCAAACTTGGACTACGATACGAGGCATCCGATACTGTTGCCCAAAGATCATCCAGTCACCAAGGCGATCATCGTCTATTATCATGAAAAATATTTGCATGCAGGATCGCAGGCGCTGCTTGCCGCATTACGGCAAAGGTACTGGCCGATTGGAGGCCGCAAATTCGTCGCCAGCGTTATCAACAAGTGCGTCCGATGTTTCCGAATGAAGCCCGTCACTTGGGAGCACGTCATGAGTAGCCTGCCAGCAAGCAGACTGCAGCCCAATCCAGCCTTTCATACTACAGGAGTGGACTACTGTGGGCCATTCTATCATAAGGCAGAGGCCAGAAATAAGGCACCCCACAAGTGTTATATCGCCGTCTTTGTCTGTTTTTCCACGAAGGCTGCTCATTTGGAAGTGGTCCAGGATCTCACGACAGATTCTTTCATCGCAGCGCTGAGGAGATTCATCAGCCTTAGAGGCAGTCCTCGTACCATTTGGAGCGACAATGCTACCAACTTTGTCGGTGCAAAGGGCGAGCTGGCCGAGCTGAAAGAGCTCTTTTTGAGCGAGCAGCACACAACATTGATCTCTTCAGTCTGCTTAGCTGATGGGATTGATTGGAAGATCATCCCTCCGCGTGCCCCGCACTTCGGTGGCTTATGGGAGGCTGCTGTGAAATCAGCTAAATTTCACTTCTACAGAGTCGTCGGTGCATCCGTATTAGCCATCGATGAATTAAGAACTCTTGCTTATGAGATTTCTGCCATCCTTAACTCCCGTCCACTCTGTCCAATTTCAGAAAATGCTGAAAACCTTGAGGTGCTAACACCGGCGCATTTCCTGAAGGGTTCCACCTACACTAAGTTTCCTGAGCCTGACATTACTCATCTTCTCGAAGGCCGCCTTAGCAGATGGCAGCGTGTGACTCAGATGCAGCAGCATTTCTGGAAAAGATGGAGCAGCGAGTATTTGACCCTTCTACAAGAGAGGAGCAAGTGGCGCGTCGACACGTCTAATATCAAGGTTGGAAGCATAGCTTTGCTGAAGGAGGACAACGTTCCACCCTTGAGATGGCAGCTTGGGCGCATCGAGGAAGTCATACCCGGCGGGGACGGAGTCATCAGAGTAGCTATGGTCCGCACAGCTGCGGGTCTGATTAAGAGAGCCGTCGCCAAACTAGCCGTTCTGCCCATCGATTCCGAGATAGTTGGAACCTTACCTCTTCCAACGGGGGGAGTATGTTCGGAGCAGAGCGCCAGCGCCTAGTCATGCGCGCATAGGTGTACGACGGCACCTGCAGCGCTCTCTGCTTATCTTTTGTCGCCGTCTTTCTTATTCGACTAAAGCTGTCGCTTATCTATTCAGCGACTACTTTGTAGGCCTGTATATATATTAAGAGCTTGGAGCCAAGCTTACACAGTCCGTTTGCCGCTCCGAATAAACGATATACATATAATAAAACCTATTCGTGCGTTTTTAAATTATAAATATTCAAGGGTGGCATATTCGTTGTTTTCCCCATATATAATTATAATTATAAAGTCTTTGAAGCGCATTTGTAAACCAGGGGGGCCTGTTCGTAAAAAACACAAAAGCTAGAATTTTTTTACATTTTGTCCGATCCGGTCGGTTCCGACATATATACTACCTGCAATAGAAAGAAGTCTTTTGGAAGAGTTTGAGCCTGATAGCTTTAAAACTGAGAGACTAGTTTGCGTAGAAACAGGCAGACTGACTGAAATCATAATACCCTCTGCAAGGGTATAAAAAGGTAATTGAAAAATATTTTTATACATTTTTTGCTGCAGTTAAATAACTATAAATTGTATATTTACTATAAAAATAGTACAATTTATGGTTTGGACACTTTCTACCCTTTTTTACAGTTTTTATAGTAACCCTTACGTTTACGTATTACGTAAGACTAACTATTTGATTGGTAGAATTGACAATTTTTGTGGTTGGAGACTGTTTGACAATTATATTGGTTAATTTTCCAATCGATTTTTTTTGTGTGTAGGTAAGCCTGTCAGCCAGTGGACAGCATGTCGAGAGCTGAGGCGCAAGTGAAAAAGAAAAAACCGGCATTGTCAGACAAAACAAGAAAGGAAGCTAGCCTCGGCCAGCCGGAGCTTATATACCCTTGCAGATTAAGTAAATACCTGTAGTTTAATGCTCACTCTATCGGTGCAGTTCCAGGGATTCCAGATTCCGCGAGCCTATTTAAAATTTAGTTTTTAAAAGGCCAATGTAAGACGAATGATAGACGAATTGTTGTCCGCCAAAGTTATACGCCCGAGTAGTTCCCCCTTTGCTAGCCCGATGATGCTGGTCAAAAAGAAGAATGGTACAGATCGCTTATGCGTTGACCGTGGCGGATAAATATTCTTTAACACTCATTTCTGATCAAATAGCTCGTATGCGGGAAGCCATTTTCTTTTCATGTTTAGATATGGCGAGCGGCTTTTATCAAATTCCAAACTCGATCGGCATTTGTAACGCCCGAGGGGCAGTATGAATTCCTCGCAATGCCGTTTAGCCTAAAAAGCGCACCATCGCACAGTGGTTGATTTCATAGGCCAAAAATAAAAAAACAAAAATTTGAAATTGGTGATTTTTTGGTTTAGAAATATTTCTTAACAGCGCAATTAATCGAACTGTATTTTCATTTTACGAATGTACGCGCTACGAGTAGGGAGAGAAGTGAGACAAAAAAACACGTGCACGTTACAGCGAACGCAGCTTAAAAATTAGCTTCAACAAAAAAATTTATTTCTGCTATTAAATCGCGTCCAATTGTCGGCATATAAAATGAATATTGAAAGTAAAGGTATGTACTATTAAACTGAGTAATTTTTATTTCTTTATGCGTTGTGTTATTGTTTTAAAATTAGTGTTTCATCAGTGACCTGTCGAGCTGTGTATTTTGTGTATACATAGATTTCAGATAAAGAAAAAGTTGTGAATCCCGTCTTACCCTTTAATGAAACTAATTTATAAATACTAGTGAATGTTTTCTTAGTCTATATTATAAGTTTGAGCTGCTACTTTTGCAACTTTCTGACTTATACGCTCTTTTGTGTTCGTGCATATTTTGTGTTTGCTGTGTTCGTCATATTGGTTTATGCTTTGAAATCTTAATTGCTCAATGGTGAAGGTTTAAATTGAAGTTTTTAATTTTTTAAGAAAATATTTATTTGAACAACGTATTTTTATTGTATTTTGTGCATCTATAAAAATAAAATTTAAATGAAATATATTTTATTAATATCAGATTTTTTTTACCCTAAAAGTATGCAATTGAATTTAAGTCTTAAAATGTTAGTTTCTAATATTTTCGGGCATTAACGTATGGTTTTTTCAATTTTTTTTATTTTATTTATCTAGTTGGGTCTATATACCAGTACAAAAATGTTCAGTTTAATATTCCAACTGGAAGTATTTTTGGCCGCCTCTGTTATACTAGATCAACCAGTGTGCATCGGTGTTTCAACGCGCCATAATGAAGGCGTTGGGATCGCTAGCATATTCATTTGTCATCGTTTACATTGATGACGTTTTGATAGCCGCAGAAACAAAAGAACAGGCAATGGAAAGACTAGATCAAGTCCTACAAATCTTTATGGAAGCAGGTTTCTCCTTTAATATAAACATGGGTACGTTCCTGACTCAGCAAATTGACTATTTAGGCTATGAAGTTAGTGCGGGAGAAATTCGACCAAACAGTCAAAAAATAAAAGCTCTTATAGAACTACCCCCTCCGCAAACGGTATCCCGGTTAACGCAATTTATCGGATTAGCTTCCTACTTTCGCCAATTCGTGCCAAAATTCTCAGAAATGTTAAAACCATTGTTTCTATTAACTTCCCAAAAATGCAAGGAATTGGCTTGGCAAAGCGAACCTGAAACACTGAGGCAGAATGTAATAGCATTTTAAACTAGTACACCAGTATTGACCAGGGCTCGTAAAAAAGGACTCACTTGTGCTTGTTGTCAGGAAAAAACCCCTCACATACTGATCCCATACGAACCTGTCAGAGAGAGACTCCAAAATTTCGTTTGCCCCTGGGTTGCTCCCTGCTCAACCGATTAGCGATTTGGTTTGCTCGATCGGATCTGTGTTCACCAGAGACCCTTTTCGTCGAAAATACTCGGCAAAAGGTCTTTTGAGCATGTATGTGTGCTTCTCGTTTAGCTTGGTAAAAATTTTTACACAGCTTGATTTGTTGCTCTCGTATAGCTGAATATTGGGATGCTCTTTCTCCACCGAGCAGCCTTAATGATTCTCAGGGGTCATCTCTTTTTTTCACCATTCTGGATGGTCAAACCTTTACTCGGAAATTGAAAATTGTACTTTGTTTCATGGTCGCCTACCATTAATGACCAACAAAATTAATTTTTCTGCCTAAAATTTAAGTCACCTTATTTGAAGGAAGTTGCGAAAGTGGTGCTAGTCTTACTAGCATAACAAATATCAGTGGAGAGGTCATTTTCAACGCTAAATTTCATCCTCAACAAAATATATAATATCTTCAACAATTTCAATGCTTAATTTGTAATTTTAAATAAATAAACATGAATAAATAATAAATATAATTGGGTTATTTCATTATATAAAAATGTATCTACATTTTAAAATATTTGAATAAAAATTTTATTTTGGCCTCTATATATTTATCTTTTATTTTCCCTATAATTTTTGTTCTCTCTCTCTCCCGCTTTCGCTCTCTCTTAATTGCTTCTCCTGTCACAAAATATCTGAGGCAACAACAAGCAAACCCAGCAACAGAAATGAAGACCTTTTGTAGGAACCTTTTTGTTGTTTTGCTCACCTACTGACTGTTTGTTCGTATCGAGCGGTCAGTTGGGGACCGATTCGAGTGTTCCGGTCAACCAAAAACCCGAGACCGAGAGCACAAACGAAACGAAAAAAGGGTTGTTGCTCAGACCCTGAGCTAGATATTCTCAATTTTGGGGTCTTTGAACTGAGCAGACCGACTAGAAAAATTCGGTTGACCGTATTTTACGAGCTCTGGTATTGACTATCTTTGATCCCAAACACGCTTTAAAGTTGCACACAGATGCAAGTATGATTGCTTACGGGGCCATTTTGTTACACAGGATAGACAAGAAGCCGCATGTCATCGAGTACTTTAGCAAATTTACATCGCCAGTGGAGTCAAAATATCATTCGTACGAATTAGAAACCCTTGCTGTTGTAAATACAGTAAAGCACTTTAGGCATTATCTACAAGGTCTAGAATTTGTCATCTTTACAGACTGCGATTCATAAAGGGCAAGCCGTTCCAAAGCAACTTTGATACCTAGGGTACATCGGTGATGGGGATACTTGCAAGCCTTCCAGTTTCGCATTGAGTATAGGAAAGGGGAGATAATGGCTCATGCTGATTTTTTAAGCCGTAATCCAATTCCCGCTGAAAAGAATACACAATTAGAAAAGGTAGTTGAAAAGCGAGTTAATTTAACGGAGGTCTCTGACAATTGGTTATTTGCTGAGTAGCAACGCGACCCAAAAGTATCGGGAATAATTGAAAAATTACAAAATGATTAGTTGGAGGAAGAATTTTTTAGAACTTTGAGGAGGAGTTGAGGAGGGCATGCTTCATCGAAAAATTCAACGAAATGGTAGAACACATTGCTTACCCGTAATACCCAGAGCTTACAGATGGGCTGTAATAAACCATGTACACGAAGCTGTAATGCACTTAGGTTGGGAAAAGACATTGGACAAAGTATATGCGCACTATTGAGCGAGTTATGGGGACACTTAAAAATATGCTAACTGCAGTCGAAACGAGCCAACTGTCCTGGACTACAAGAAGTCCAATTAGCCGTGAACAGTACAGCAAGTCTAGTGACCAAAATAAGCCCCTGGGAGTTGATGATCGGCAGGGAGGGTAGACCATTTGGGTTGTTGCCCATCACTGAAGATGAGGAAATAGAAGACAGGGATAAAGTTAGGGTGCAGGCCAAGAAAAATATGATAAAAAAAGATTCGATAAAACAAAGGCTAAAATTGTAAAGCACCAGGTTGGTGACTATGTTTTAATAAGAAATGAAGAGAGAAACCAAACAAAACTCGGTCCAAAATGTAAGGGTCCCTTTGAAATAATCATAATCATCATAATAATGACTGATATAAGTTAGTCTCTAACAAGTAAGCTTCAATATAAGTATGCACATGAACACCTGCGGTCCTTGCCGAATATAGAAATACTGGCAAAGTGGACATAATGAATTGAAAGAACAAGTAATGTTGTATGCAGGGAATCAAACCGAATCTTTTTTCGTTTCCGGTACTGGTCCCATACCAAATCTGCTTATTCGGTAAACGGTTATATTTTGGTATTGATGTTTTGGTTCCGGTTCTTGTACCGGTACAGTTAAAAAATTCTATTAATACTTTGACTTGATTTATGTGAGTTTTATTTGGAAAAAAAACTTGAATGTTAAATCATTAAAATTCATCAGATTTTTTTAAAAAAAAGATTTAAATTAGATTTTTAACTTTTTTATTTCTAATAAGAAATTTATTCATTAGCTTCTTAAAAAAAATGCGAAGAATGGCGCCAAAAATTCCAGATTTACAACTTCTTTAGACAAAGAGTGTTTCTGATAAGCGACATTTTCTTACATAAGCAGTACATGTGCTAAAAAGCGACGGAAAGAAGTCGATATAGCAGAAAGTGTAAGCTGATACATGTGGGTATTATTTTAATCAGGATTTTTAACGAGTTTAGTAAATGTGTACCAAAACCGTACCGGTACCAGCAATACGGTAATCGGTTCGAAATTAAACTGTTATTTTGGTCTCGGTACCGGTTCCGGTTCTCTATAAGGAATCGGTTTATTTCGGTTATCGGTTCCGGTTCCGGTTCCAGTTCTGGTTTTATTCCCTGGTTGTATGTAAGGATGCACCGAGATCCTGTGTTGATGTACGGCGGGAGTCCGTGTAAGGCTGCACCATGATCCTGTGTGGATGCTTGGCGGGAGCTTATGTGAGGCTGCACCAAGATACTGTGTTGATGCATGGCGGGACTCAGGAGGACGAGTTGGTTTTGAAAGCCCAATTGGAAAGTAAGAAAAAATGAGAAAAACGACATGATATAAGTTATCAAGAAAAAATGTTTTGAATGTACCCTTATGAAAAGCGCAGCACTTAGATGCTTATTATTATTAGTAATGCTATTTGGGTTGTAAACATCATACACGAGGACGTGTGCCTGTCAGGAAGGCCGTGTCGCAGTTCTTCGAATTATAGAAACTGTTGTCTTATTTGGCGGAAATCAAAGCTGATTCCATAATTCCTTGAAGGCGACCTATTCCTAGAATACAAAGTATTAGTACTCTCTTGAGCGGAATATTAGCGAGACGGTGTTGCCAGATCGTTTGAAATGGCATAACCGTCGAGTGTGGCCCGGTTGCGCAAGAGCGGGAAAGGAGTGGAGTGAGAAGGAAGATGAGCTCGCAAGGAGAGGCGTTCTCTTTGCACAGAAACTTCGATTTGAACTCTTGCCGCGATCGGGACTCGCTTCGGTAATTAAAATGAATAACGCGGACTTTGTCAGTTCTCCGATATATATATATAATATCACTATGGAAGGCAGTCCATGTCACTACAAAGCGCACAAGGAGAGTGTGATGGTCCGATCATAATGAGTGATACACCAATAGAAAGGTATCGCAAGAACTAACAGGGTTGAATACCAAGACTTTAAGAAAAATAAATTAGCTTGGGAGAGAGAGCGGAGAAAGTAAAAAAGTCAATATTTAAAATTTTGAAGCTGTTGGGGCCGGTGGGGATAAATGCCTCCTCGCATTATTTTTTGTGTTCCAATTGAAAATACGCGTCGAATGAGGGGTCATATGATAAAATCCGATGCTCCGTTCAAAAGTTATAACGAAAACAAATTTGTGGGGGTCTAGTCCAAATGAAACAAATGAGAACGCTATAGTCGGGTGCCCCGACTATCAGATACCCGTTACTCAGCTAAAGGGAGTGCGAGGGAGATGGAGATATAAACTATGATCGGGCATAACTTTTTAACGAATGGTCCGATTTGAACATTTTTTTCTACATTTCGATAGGTATACATAAACGCAACAAAATTGCATTTATACTTCCCCGAAATCTTTAAAAATGTGGGCGATTGTGGGCGTTTGAGGGGGCGTGGCGCTTGGCTGAATTAAACTTGCGCTGCGTAGGAAGCCCAAGAATATGTGTGGTGAATCCCAACTTTCTAGCTTTTGTAGTTTCCGAGATCTCAGCGTTCATACGGACAGACAGACAGACAGACAGACAGACAGACAGACAGACAGACGGACAGACGGACAGACGGACATGGCTAGATCGACTCGGTTAGTGACCCTGATCAAGAATATATATACTTTATAGGGTCGGAAATGCTTCCTTCTGACTGTTACATACTTTTGCACGAATACAATATACCCTTTTACTCTACGAGTAACGGGTATAAATATAATTCTGTTAGTCAGTTTGTCAGGTTGTCCGTTTGTCTGTGTGTCCCAAAACATGGTTTAAAAGTCCTGAAAATTTGATATGATGTTCAACAGCTCGATTTAAGCCATAAATTTTAAACTATTATTTTTAGCCAATTTTAACAAAGACAACGGTATTAGCATGTTTAGAATTTAACTAATATTGTTCCGACTTTAATGTGTTGTTACCGGTTGTGTTTATCTCGGGATCCCGTGTTTCATAAAAATTTGTTTTCTATTTGTTTTTATCTCTTGGTTCTGTTTGGACTTCACGTCGTGTACCTTGTGCTTTCGTACTTGGACTTCATTAACGCATCGCGTTTGCCGGCCTCGCCTGCATTGGCTGGCCGGCCGCCCTGCTGGTCGTCATCATGTCTGCCGCTGATCAAGATATAAATGTCCCTCTATGTGGTCATGTTATGAATGTGGATAGTTCCGATGGTTCTTCTCCCAATCTCCCAATCTATTTATAACTGATAATCCAAATGTCAGTACTAGCAAGGAGTTTTCAAGGTCGTCTAGAGGTCGTGGTGTAAGGGTGACCTCCGTCAGGTCCAAGGAAGCAAGATCACAGAAATTTGATTTTGAACGCAATCTACAATCTATTTCTGATACTTCATATTCATCGCTAAACAATTTGAAAGACGTCTTGGAAGCTTCGGCAGATAAAGATTTTGCTTCTCAACATGAATTTGATAATTTTAATGAAGGAATACACGGTGAAAGCACACCTGGACATTCCACTACTTCAACTATAAAATTCATCAGTCAGGAAGTGGCGGACCAGTTGCGTTGCGAATCCGTCAAACGCATAAGAAAGCGAAGCGAGCTTGACCCTAACAACAGTAAGGATACTTCGTTTGGATCAATTGTTAAGCGCTTTTGTAATATTAAACGCAAGGTTCACTTGGAAATATTTGGATCGGAGGACTCGGACTCTCCTGGTGAAAAATATTCAGGTCATGGAAACGGCTTTGCCCTCTTATCAGATGATGACATTGAAAACCCACTCCCTAATGATCATATGGACACCCAGTCTCCTCCATCGGATACCCTAAACTCCTGCCAGCCCCCTGCGACTAGTAAGAGTACAATAACTTCTAGCAAAAGTGGTGGAATTTCCCAAAAATCAAAGGGATTTTGGTACTCCTATTTCATCGTCTAAAGCACCTAAATCTGAACCACGTCCGCCCGCCTTTGTGATAAAGGGTGTTACTGATGTCAAGCAACTTATGAATCTGATCAAGGCTGCCACAACCAATATTAGATTTAAGATTACTGGACCTGCTACAGTGAGGGTATCTCCTTTCGATGGTGATACATACAAAATAGTTCAACATCTCTTGTGGAGTAATAATATTCCGTTTAATTCCTGGCAATTGAAAAGTGATCGATCTTTCAGGATTGTCGTCAAAGGCCTACATTCGTCTACGGATCCTGAAGATATTAAAGCTGATTTAGGCGCCGCTGGGCACGTTGTCCGGAATGTTTAAAACCCCCCGGGTAAGAAAAATTGTCACAGGCCCAATATTTTCTTCGTTGAGCTAGAGTCATCGACAAATAATGTCAAAGTCTATGACATTAAAACATTGGCTTATCAGTCAATTGTTATTGTCCCTCCTGAACGCCGAGATGAAGTTGTTAGGTGTTATAACTGCCAGGATTTTGGACACACAAAAACATACTGTTTCGTGCCTCCCAAATGTGCAAAATGTGGTGGTGATCATGAGTCTCGAAGTCCTGTTTGCCCTGCTACGTCTCAGGATCAATTTAAGTGCATTAATTGCGGTTCCAACCACAGTGCAGGATACCGCAAATGTCTAGCTTTTCTAGAAGCAATTGCTCGTCGCAAATCGGGAACAATCAAAAAACAACCATCAATTAAATTTGTACCTGCCCCTTCCTTCCCAAAGTGCTTAGGGCCCAGCTTTACCTTCCCCGTCTACTGGATCTAGCACTTCCAAGCCCATGCAACGCGTTCCTGAGCCTCCTCCGCCTAGTGCTGAAATAGTGCTTTGAAATACTTATCTCCCGTATTGACCAGATGATGTCAATGATGATGAAAATGATGGAGCTTCTTATGAACCAGTTTACCAGCAGTTCGCCTTCTGATGCGTCTAAGATCAGGAGACATGTCTAGTTTAGGCATTGGTTTATCATTTTGGAACGCCAATGGTGTCACTGGCAAAAATCTCGAGTTAGACCACTATCTTACGGCTAATTCAACTGATGTGATGCTAATTAACGAAACGCATTTCAACAGCAGCTCACATTTCAGAATTTTTGGATATGATTTACTGACGGCTAATCATCCCTCTGACCATCTTCGAGGAGGTGCTGCTATTTTAATTCGCTCTCACTTGCAGTACTCCCCTTACAGTACAAACTCTACTGTAAAATGTCAAACTGCTGCAATTACCTTAAGCACGGATTTGGGAGACATCGTGATTGCTTCTATTTACTGCCCCCCTCCTTTTTATGGACTGGTCAAGATTTTAGACAACTTTTTAGTGCATTTTCAAAAAATCAATTTTGGGGTTGTATCCGCTCTTCACCAAGAGGTGTTCAGCTTTTAGATCTTATAACGTCTTCAAGTCTGCAAGTCTTAGCTACAGGAGGACCAACTCACTTTTCTTCTGATGCAAGGCGAAATCCAACGGCAATCGATTTTGCTATTTATAAGGGTATCTCGTCCAACTTTCTGACTGTACATGAATCTCATGAACTTAGTTTTGATCACATTCCGCTTGAAATACTTTTTTGCGCTTCTACTTCACCCAGACTTACAACACCAAGGCTGGTGTCTCGTCGGGCTAACATTGGACGTTTTAAGGATTGCCTTACAATCCTTATTGAGAATGATGAATCTGCTGATCTGAACTGTCCTCTGGATATTGATACAGCTGTTAGTGACCTGACTCTAAAGATTCAATCTGCCGCTGCCGCATCCACTGCTATCGGTAATCGCTCTGCTGTTCCACAGCCAAATAATGCCCTTTTAAACACCAGAGTAACGACGCTGGTTAGGCAGAAGAGATCACTCCGGCGACGCTGGATGCAAACGCGTCATCCACAAGACTTAGCAATATTTAAATGAGCTGATACTTTATTAAGAAAAGTACTTTATGATGCTAAGTCCGAATTTTTCGTCCGGAAGCTTAGTGCTATCGATCCGGATGCTGATCGAGGCTTCGAACTGTGGAAATGCACTCGCGGGCTTAAACGGCAGCCTCTCCAGAAGTTTCCCTTGCTTCGATCGGACGGTACCTGGGCAAATAAAGATGATGAAATAGCTAAGGAATTCGCTGATTCTTTGGAAGAAAGATTTAAGCCTTTTGATTTGGTCACAGATGAAGAGACTGCTATTACAGAAAACTTTGATGATCTTCCCTCTGGTCCAGCTTCTTAAATTTCACCTATTGATGCAGAAGAAGTTAAAGACCAAATAAAGCGTCATCACAGCGAAATCCCGTCTCATCAAAGCAACCTTGATGCTTAGTCTACATTGGGGTATACACTTTTGGGGCACTGTCTGTAACACTTCTATAAAAAGAGTTGAATCCTGCCAATCCAAAATTTTAAGACATATGATAAACGCCCCATAACACTACTATTTTTCGAGATCTCAAAATTAATCCTGTTTGTAAATCTATCACCAATTCTGCCATTCGCTACAGATCAAGACTCATCTCCCACACAAACAGACCTATGAACAGAAGAATACTAAAAAGATTGCACCCATCAGACAATTGGATACTTGGACGGCACGCTTGTGGGAAACTCATTCCAGACTTAGACGCCTAGACTGCAACACTGCTCAATTTTTGTAATCAATTTTTTTTTAATACACTACTTTTGTTCATTTTTACCATGGGTGAATTAAGTTTCACATAACACTCGCCAATAAACATTCTGTTATGCATATCAAAAATTGCATTTCTTATTAAAGATAGTTCCTTACATAGTCAATAAATATGTATATTGAAGCAAACAAAAAAATAACAGTAACCTAAATTCAAAATAAAATTCAGTGTACATTTATATGTACAATGCAATTTTGAAATTATCTTTGTTTCCAATATAAAATTTATACACATATCACAGCAGGCCTATACTTTCCCCTTTCTAAAGAAAACCCATTTTTCTGACTTTTATTTAACAGTAGTCTTTCAGAAACCCCTTTTAGGGTCTCGCCGAGTGGTTACTGAAAGACCGATTGATTTGTTCGGTTGAGCCGAACGTTTGGACCAAAACGTTCTACCGAAGATTTTGATATAAACGTAGATCCCAAACATGCGACTGTTGTGAAATAAATGATATACAACTACAAGTCGAAAAGAAACCCTGAAGATTGCGCAATAAAACTAAGTATTATACCAAAGAACAGCATTGTCTTCCGAGAAAGTTCAAGTCGCTTGTCGATCCCTGAGCGAGAATTTGTTAGGAGACAAGTAGAAGAATGACTTAGCAGTGGTATTATTCGAGAATCGTGTTCGGACGTTGCAAGCAAGGTAGTTCTGGCCAAAAAGAAAGAAGGAACGTACAGATTATGCGTAGACTATCGCAAATTATACAGTCTTGTTTTGAAAGATAGATTCCCCGTTCCCATCGAAGAGGAGGTCTTAGAGAAGATGCAAGCAGCCAAATTTTTAACAGTAATAGACCTAAAAAACGGTTTTTTCCATGTTGCAGTTGACAAACAATGCCGAAAATACACGGCATTTGTTACAAAGGAAGGTCTTTACGAATTTAACAGAGCTCCTTTCTGATTCTGTAATTCACCGGTCGTCTTCGTTCGATATGTTAACTATATCTTCCAGAAGTTAATACATGATGGCATAATGGAGATATACGTAGATGACATAGTTGTGTTTGGTGATTCAGCGGAGCAATGCCTTAAAAACATGCAGATCGTCTTAAAGCAGGGTGAAAAGTTTGGCTTGGAAATTAAATGGTCAAAATGCCAATTTTTGAAGGAGAAGATAAACTTTTTGGGACACGAAATAGAAAACGGACGTGATTGGCCAGGCCAGGAAAAAATAAAAGCTGTGCAAAATTTTTCAATACCCAAAAATATAAGAGGAGTACAGGCTTTTCTTGGACTTTTTTTTTTTGATATAATGTTGTCTTTATTTACATCTGCCCATGGGGCATAATATTAAATGTTTTGATGAAATTTAACGGTGGGATAACAAATTATGTTGGTTTAATTGTATTTTGTGTAGATGTGTTAACAGGGAGTGTAGTAAAAGGGGGTGTGGGTGTAATGTGTGTTGTGTGATGTGCGATAAGATCGACGTTTTTAACTCTGGGCCTTAGGGGACCCTGAAAGGCAGGTCCGTTGGGTGCCATCTGCTCAGACGACGAGGCTGTTGGTCCAGTGCGCTTGTAGCTAGGGGGTTCTCATGAATCTGCATCTTGTCCAGGTGTTTGCTGCTATTTTTCGCCACTTCTTCTACTACTAAAGGCAGTTCCAGGTCTCGTTTTATTGTAGAGTTGCGCACATAGAAAGGCGCGTTGACATTTTGCCGCAAGACTCGATTTTCTACTGACGGGGTATTTTCGAAAATGTATCCGAGAGTACGCATTAATAGCAAGACCACTCACTGAACTTCTAAAGAAAGACGCAGAATTTAAAATCGATATTTTATAGATTCGAGCTGTAGAAAACCTGAAGGCGTCTTTAACAAGCGAGCCCTTCCTAAAAATTTTCAAACAGAATGCAAAGACTCAGCTGCACGTAGACGCATCGAAGGATGGTTTTGGGGCAACACTTTTCCGAAGCATGACAACAAGTTGCACCCTGTTATGTACTGGAGCAAGAAGACAACGCCACAGGAGGAAAAATTACACAGCTATTTCTTAGAAGTAAAAGCCACCTATTTAGCAACCGAAAAGATGAGGCATTATCTTATGGGAATCGAATTCGATCTCATCACTGACTGTGCTGCCTTTAAGATGACAACAACAAAGGAAGACGTCCCTCGTGAAGTAGTACAGTGGTTTATGTACCTTCAAGATTTTTCCTTCAAAATAGAACATCGTGCTGGCACCAGAATAAAGCATGTAGATAGTCTTAGTCGATTTCCAGTCATGATCGTCACGTCTGAAGTCCAGTCACAAATTCTAAGGGCGCAGAAAAAAGATGAACACCTATCAGCGGTAGCAGAGATCCTAAAGGAGAAGCCTTATGCGCAATACACAATGAAAAATAACTTAATTAACAAACAGGTTGCGGGAGCAGAGTTGCTTGCTATTCCAAAGTGCATGGAAAAGGAAATTATTCGAACAGCTCATAATTTTGGTCACATGGGATCAGAGAAAACAAAGCATGCAATTCAACAGCAGTACTTCATACCTTATTTAGACAAAAAAGTGACAGAAGTTATTGCAAATTGCATTAAGTGTATAACCCACAATAGAAAACTCGGAAAACAAGAAGATTACTTGCATTGCATAGACAAGGGAGATAAGCCGTTATCAACCCTCCACGTCGATCATCTAGGATCCCTAGATAGCAGTTATTGATGGCTTTTCAAAATATACCTGGATATATCCCACTAAATCGACTGACGCTCATGAAGTCATAAAACATCTTAGTTCATGGGTAGTCATTTTTGGAAACCCTCAGCGTATCATCAGCGACAAGGGGACTGCTTTTACGTCTAAGCCTTTTAAAGAGTTCTGTGCTGACGGAAAGATTGAACACATCGAAAATACTACAGGGATCCCCAGAGAAAATGGGCAGATTGAAAGAGTGAACAGGGTCATCATTTCAGTATTGGCCAAAATGTCTACCGCCGAGCCATCGAAGTGGTATCAATACACTTCTCAGGTGCAACGAGCGATCAACGCGCACGTTCACTCTTCAACAAAGTTTACACCATTTGAAAATATGTTTGGAGTTAAGATGAGAAATGAGTCAGATGCAGATTTGGTCAACATCCTTGAGGAGGATCTACTGTCAGGCGTTCAAGACGAACGCAACCGAATAAGAACAGAAGCTACAAACCAGATCGAAAAAGCGCAACAAACGTACTAGCGGAACTTTGACAAAAAAAGGAAAGGCCACCACGGCTATCAATTAGGTGACTTAGTCGCTATTAGAGTAACTCAATTCGTCAACGGGAAAAAGCTGTCAAACGAGCGAAGACGAAGACGACGGCGAAGGATCATCTGGGTCAGATGATGATCAGGATGGCCGAGTGTAAGGTGGCATTGCCACAATCACCTCACGAGTTGGCACACCCATCCTTGACACACAGCACCCATCATTCCCACCCTTTGCTAATTTCCTAAATTTGGACAGATGAGAAGTTGGCACCGCCGAAGAAGACAAGAGAAGGAAGTCAAGAAAATGTGGTTACAGAAGCAAGTCGAAGAAGTCAGTCGCGGAAGTCGTAATAAAGTCGAAAGTTGTCATAAGTTGTCGCGAGTTTCTGTCGGTTATTTGAAATCTGTATTAATATCATTTACCTGTTCGGCTATATACTTAATCGTTTTCATATTAAATAAACCTATAATCTTATAATAAGTCTTACATATATAATAATATATTTTCGACATCCCTACTCTGGACAAAATAGATCTAGTGAATGATCTTGGTGTTCTTTTGGACCCAAGACAAAAGTTTGTTGATCACTTTCATTCATGGTAAATAAGGCTAGAGGTGCGCTCAGCATTATTGAAAGGTGGTCTAAGGAATTTGATGATCCTTATATTACTTAGTGCCGGTTTTTTTGTTTTCTCAAACATTAATGTGAGAGCTAACTTTGACATCAGTTTGTTTGAGGTCTCATTTAAGTTGGAAAAAGATGATATGCTGTGTTCCTGCTTTGAACGAATAAAGCTTTTGTAAATATTTAGGACGAAATCCCGCTTTAATGGTAGTAGCCATTTGCATGAATCGATTTCCACTTTCTGTATCTGATTTGACTTTTCTGACATGATCAGTGTTTGACTTATTAGAATTCAGAATTCTACCAAGAAATTTTATGCTGAAAACAAGCTCAATTCTTATATTATTAAGGGAAAGGTTAATTACTTTTTTCCCCTGCTCATCAGCATAGCTGCTGACTTGGCTGGATTAAAACTAAGATTAATATCCTGACACAGGAGGTGGAAATTGAGAATCTTTTCATTCATAATGTCAATGGCCTGGCTTTCAACCTTATGACTAACCATTATTGCAAAGTCATCCGCAAACTGAAAGATCCTTGTATTGTCATCATTAATTTGATGCAGTCTTTTTGAGTATATATTAAATAAAAGAGGAGATAGACAGTTACCCTGAGGTATACCACCACAAACCTCTTCTCTGCATTTCTAAGACAAGAACCCGTTTTAACAAGAATTTAATGATCCAGTCAGTATAAATATGAGGAATTTGTTCAAGTCCGAGTAGGAGATCTAGAGATTTCAGACACACAGAATTATAAGCATCCATAATATCAAGAAATCTTAGCAGAACTGTGTTTCCTTTTTGTTTTTGAAAGGTGATATTTGAAATTATGTCATTTAGACACATACTAGCAGATTTGCCTTTTCTAAACGCATATGATCTTGTAGGGAGACTATCATTTTGCTCTATTAGCGATGTAATTCTGTTTTTGATGATACCATTAATAGTTTTCGCCAAGACGAAACAAATTGAAATTCCAAAAAAAACCTTTGTCCGATCCCTAATTGTTTTTTTTTTATATTATTTATATTGAATTAAACTTTACTTTTAAATGGTTTTGAACTCTGTAGCTGGTGAAGAACACTGAAAAAAATACAATAAATAAAAGTAATTAAAAAATATAATTTTAAAAAACTTTTAAAATGTTTTTATGAAAAGCTAATACAACTCTTGATCGATTGGCGAAAACATCATAAAGATATCTTTCCCCGTTCCGAAAATATACAAAACAAAGTGATGTCACCTTTTTCGAAAAAGTGCCAAAAATGCCAATTTGTGACCGCTATAACTCCGGTAGAACTAAAAATTTGGCAAAACCGTTCAAATGAAGTTCTTATTTTCTCGTTGTGAACAGGAAAAGTCAAAAAGTTCGATGAAAATCGGACCTTCGGAACAGGGGTGGCCCACTTGGGAGTTTTTGACTCTAAACAAACTTGGTAAAATCAGCTGTTATAATTGTGAAACAGTCCCAACCACAAAAATTGTCAGTTCTACCAATCAAATAGTTACTTTCACAACAACAAATACACACAATTAGCAAACACACACACCTATTTACTTGGTAGAATTTACAATTTTTGTGGTTGGGTACTGTTTGACAATTATAACAGTTGATTTTACCATGTTTTTTTTGTGTGTACTTGATTTGTAAGAATTAGAAGATATTTTTGATGATTGCTCTCACTTCATAATATGATGATTAATTACATTTCTCTGGGGTAGAGTCCCGAATAGCTTCCTTTTGGGTAACCACGTTAGTCTAAAATCTCTAGCTAGTTCTTGAGTTCACCAATATTTGGGATGCTGACTTTTGGCTAATATGAACGTGACTGAATTAATTATACATGTTACTCGTAGAGTAAAAGGGTATATTGTAACCGTGCAAAAGTATGTAACAGGCAGAAGGAAGCTTTTTCGACCCTATAAAGTATATATATTCTGGATCCTGGATTCTGGAGCCATGTCTGTCTGTCCGTCTGTCTGGATGAACGCTGAGATCTCGAAAAATACAAAACCTAGAACGTTGAGATTTCAAGTTTATTTCATCCGTGCGCCACGCCCCCTCTAACGCCCAAAATCGCCTACAAACGATTTTAATGTGTCTGGCACCCACATTTGAAAGATTTTAGAGAGGTATATATATATGTCATTTTGTTGTGTTTAGTTATACCTATCGAAATGTAGAAACAATTTTTCAAATCGGACCATTCGTTAAAAAGTTATGCCCGAGCTAAGTTTTATATCTCCATCTCCCTCGCACTCCCTTTAGCTGAGTAACGGGTATCTGATAGTCGGGGCACCCGACTATAGCGTTCTCTCTTGTTATACCCTTGCAGAGGGCATTATGATTTCAGTCAGAAGTTTGCAACGCAGTGAAGAAGACGTTTCCGACCCCATAAAGTATATATGTATATTCTCGACCAGCATCACTAGAGGAGTCGATCTAGCCAGGTCCGTCGGTCCGTCCGACCGATTTAAAGCTATCGAGCTCAAACTTTCCCAAAACTCTTCTTTCTATTGCAGGTAGTATATATGTCGGAAGCGGCCGGATCGGACAACTATATTATATAGATCCCATTGGAAAAATCGGAAAAAAAATATTCTCTTGGGAATATTGTTTTTTTAATATTTCTGAACTAAATTTTTTAATATATTGGAATACTACATCTTATAGCTGTCATAGGAACGTTCAGAAAATGAAGTGGAAATTAATAGGACACAAATTATATCTTTGTTGATTTTTATTACATTCTCTTCTTCTCTGTAACTTTTCTTTAAAATTTCAAAATTTTAAATAAATTTCAAAAAAGTAATTCCAAAATAATACGAAAGCAGCAAAAATGTTGATTGTTGTAAAATATACGGAAGTAAATCTAAATTTAATGTTTTTGTAAATGAATAGGAATAATCTGCAAGGGTATATAAGCTTCGTCTGGCCGAAGCTACATTCCTCTCTTGTTTCTTATATTTTTATGTGTTGTGTTTTATGTGGAGCTAAGACTGCTCCGTTTCTTCTAAACTGATACTATCTCCATATGAAGAACAGTAATTAAAACAAGAAAGGAAGCTAGCTTCGGCCAGCCGAAGCTTATATACCCTTGCAGATCATTCCTATTAACTTGCAAAAACATTAAACTTAGATTTATTTGCAATCTAAGTTTTAGCTGTTTTCGTATTATGGTAGCTTTATAACATAGGCGTCCGAATTTTGTTAAATTTAATTCGAAATTTTAAAATGTTAAAGAAAAGCAATAATATTATAAAAATCAACAAAGATATAATTTTTTCCTACTAATTTCCATTTAATTTTCCGACCGTTCCTATGGCAGCTATATGATATTGTCATCCGATTTTTTAAAAATTTAATTCGAAATTCAGAAATAAAAAAATAATAATATTCCCAAAAGTAGAAGGTAATATTTACAAAAAAAACACCGAAGCTAGAATTTTTTTACGTTTTTTTTTTTTGATCTTTCCTATGGGAGCTATGAGATATTTTTAATTTTTTTACGTTTTTTTTTCGATCCTTCCTAAGAGAGCTATAATATATAGTTGTCCGATCCGGCCGGTTCCGACTTATATACTACCTGCAGTAGAAAGAAGACTTTTGGGAAAGTTTCATCCCGATAGCTCAAAAACTGAGAGACTAGTTTGCGTAGAAACAGACGGACAGACGGACGGACAGACATGGCTAGATCGACTTGTCTAGTGATGCTGATCAAGAATATATATACTTTATGGGGTCGGAAACGTCTCCTTCACAGCGTTGCAAACTTCTGACTGAAATCATAATACCCTCTGCAAGGGTATGTTGAGGAATCGCAAGCGGTAGGTAAGTGTTACTGTATTTGTAAAGCTTTTAAATAGATTTTCGCATGAATTGTGTGTTTCTTTGTTCGTTTATGTTAAATATATTCTAAAATACCCAATAAATACTGTTACTTATGTATGTACATTAGGGTGGACCTAAGGCCATACTTTCACCCTCTTATAAATTGCCTTTTTGTATCCTTAATCCATAAAAAGAAAGAAAAAGTAAAAAATAATTAGTTTCAGGCGGTGCGCAACGGTTTCAAAGTTTATTACGCATATTTCAGATTCATCTAGATGCCGTAAACCTGTTTTTATACAGGTATCTTAATCACTTTCCCGAGATAAGTCGTTGATACAATTCCAGTTCCTGGGAGACTTAACTTAAACAACTTAAAAATAATAGTCAGCATTTATTTATTTTACCATAACTTTTATTGGCGAACGCAAAAGTTACAGTTAACCTTCAAAATTATAATATAGAATCTCTATTTTAGTGTGAGTCACACAAATAAAAACATGGTGGATCGGGGATCGAACTCGGTCCTTTTTGTTCGGAGACAGAAGTTCTACAGGCTAGGCTACGTCCAACTGTTAATAGGCACGAATAAAAAAGTTAAAAAGTTTAGGAAGGAAGAAATATATTACGATTCGTACAAGTTATTTTACTGAATCTTTAGGGCCATTGCGCATCGCCTAAACGTTGAAATAAAATTTTTCTGTTTTCACATATGTACATTTTTTTGGCACAGAAACCTACCATTTCAGATGCTGAGCTCAATAGACCTTAAAAAAGTCCACCCTAATGTACAAATGTAAGTATTTCTTATTACTTACTTACTTTATTACTTACGGAAATAAGGAAACCTTTTTGCATAATAGGCGGAAGATTCCATTATTTTTTCTACAAGTTCATACATTTGTATGTAGGTACATATGTATATATATATATATTGATTATTTGCAGGGGCGGACTTAGACAATTCGCCGCCCTAGGCAGTTTTGATTTTGCCGCCCTAGACTGCAGAATAATTTTCGTTTTTTATCATTTTGTTATTGACCTTGTGTTATACGGTTGCATGCATTTCCACATTAGGAGTTAAAGAAGAAGGTAGTAGTGGTTTAGAATGTTTTTTATTAATTTTTGCCGCCCCTGAAAATTTGCCGCCCTAGGCAGCTGCCTATATTGCCTATATGGAAAGGCCACCACTGATTATTTGTATTAAAACAATTGCCTAACATATGTATGTACATACAGAAGGTGAAAAGAATGTTCGCCTTAAATACATACATATTTGTTATAAGCTCACGTGCACAGCGCACATACATATGTACATATGTATGTATTGGTGTGCAATGACTTACCACTGGCCAATGCGGCTTCGATTTGCTGTCCAACGATCAATAAACACATAAATACACACAATTTATAAAACATAGCGGGTCCAACAGAAAAACTTGTCGGTGGACAAAATTAAAATTGATAAAGAAGAAGGAGCTATAAATGAGCAAGCCCGGCAATGAGTGAAAAAATAACGAATGCTCGTGTGCATACGCTATCTGGAATTATCTCAGTCACTTCTAGGCCCATTAATACATACATATATATGTACATACATATGCATATGTGTTGGCATGTGCATATGTACATAAGTATGTTCATATAAAAGCAAATATACAATTTTAGAACAAAGAGTATTTCGGTCTGAAACGCTGTGTGGGCCCCTAGCCAAGTTGCCCATAAATATGTCTGTGCATGTACACATGTATTTGTGTGCTTAAACGCAGACTTCTTCTTATAATGTTATGTACTTAAATACCAAACACTTCTGACATGAAGAACAAAAAGAACTGCCACTATCAATGTAAAGGGCATACCCATGGGGTATTTTTGATACAAAACAAGAGAGAACAGTATAGTCAAAGATAATATAAACAGGGTTCGGAAAATAACATACACTGTAAAAAACTTGTGTTATTAACATGTTAAATGTCAAAGTGTTAAGTTAAGTGTGTAAAAAATTATATCCTACATATGTTAGAAACATAAATAAGTTATTTATAACACACACATGTCATTTGTGTTATTTTCACGACGTGTTATTAACACGACGTGTTTTTTACACAGCGTGTTTTTAACACAATGAGTTTTTGACATTAAAGTGTCAGAACTATATGTTAAACTGAAAAATGCACGGTTTTCTAGAGTATAAGAATTCATATATGCTTTAAAATAGTTAAAACTAACATATAAGACATCATTGCCCATATTAGTTTTTTCATTTTCCCCTCGACTCGTTAATGTCGTAAAATGTTATTTTCATTTGTGTTAAAAACACATTGTGTAAAAAACACGTCGTGTTAAAAACACATTGTGTAAAAAACACACATGTCAACTACTTTGCTCACACTGTAAAATACAATTTTACATGTTTTTAACATGTGTGTTAAATTCCGAACCCTGAATATAAACACTAAGATGTGTAACGGCCATACAACTGAATGTCCGTCAAAATTTTTGGTGTGGATTCAGAAAGTGGATTTACAATCTTCTTAGTGTATGTTTTCAGTGTTGGATTCTTTGGTTGTGTTAGTGTATAATTTCGTTTGGTCTGCTGCGAAATAGGCTCAAACTCGCATCTGACAGGCGCGTTGTATTAAGGGCCCGTGGGCTAGGGGTGTAGTCGCTCGACTGCGGATCGTGTCGGACCGACTTCAACTCCGACTGAACGCAACCTTATTCTTTTTAAAAAATGTTTTTTAACATTGTTCATTCAATATAAAAATATAAAATTGAAAGAAAGGTAAAGACCATTAATAGAATAATTTATTTTGATGTAAATTATTTTTTTTTTCTAGGGATAGTGTGGTTGCTTTATCGTTTAAAAAATAAAATTATTTTTATTTTGGGTCCCTGAATTGAATATAAATTGTATACTTCAATAAGATTTTTTTAAATAAAATTATAAAAGTAAAATCGGAGGCGCATTTCATAAACTTTTAATTCAAAAGTAATGAATCTAAAAGATTTGCTCAAAATGCTTCTGTTTTTAGAACTTTATTAAAAAACAAACAAAAAAACTAAAAAAAACAACAAAAATTAAAAAAATCTACAAAAAAAAAATTTAAAAAACAAGCAAAAATACAAAAAAAATAAAAAAAAACAAACAAAAAAATTTAAAAAAAAACAAAACAAAAATTAAAAAGCAAACAACAAAAACTACAAAACAAACAAAAATAGAAATAAAATTAAAAAACAAACAAAAATAATTTAAAAAACAAAACGAAATTAAATAAAATCAAAGCAAAATAAATATTAAAAAAAAAACAGCTAAGAAAACTCTTACGCCTCAGAGTGGACTCGAGCCTCGATCGCACAAATCGCAGGCCACCAACTTACGCAATGCGCCACAGCCCGCTTTTAATTCTTATGCGCAATGTGCCTTTTAGGTCGATACCTTTTCGGCAACATAACTCAATAACTGACAAATGAGACAAAAATTAAATTTTGACTTTTCAGCAGCGCGGAGTGCTGAGAGCGAGAGAGAGAGAAGTAAAGAAACGGCACTCTATAAATAGAATGAATACGTGTGAGTCGCGTTTGACAAAAATGACGCTGCCTCCGTACATTTTCTTACTCCTCGTTACACATCTTAGTGTTTATTATATCTTTGGTATAGTCGAGTAGTGTTGGGTTGCTTATGAGTAAGTGAACAAACAAGAGTTGCTCACTAAACTGAGTGGGTGAACATGTTCCTTCACTTGTTCATTTTTGCTCACTTGCTCCTTTTTGTTCCCTTGTTCAGTTCTTTTCTCTTATTTGATTTTTTTAGTTCACTTGCTAGGTTGATCTCTTGCTCTTCTTGGCTCAAAAAGTATTTTTATTTTCTATTTGGATGCATTTTGCATACGGTTTTACAATCAATCAACTGTTTTCTTAGAGCCAGTGAGAAATTTAAGGACAGAACAAGAGAGAACGCTATATTAAAAAACACACTTCTTTTTGGCACTTAAAAAAAAAATGTTTCTTCTCGAAATCGGTGGGTTTGATTTCGCTGAAATTAATTCAGAAATTTTTTAAATTTACCTCGGTGACAGCTGTATAACCATGCAGGAAACGGGACCAATTTTGGACCAGTAAAATACTACTCGAGGTAGGGCAGTTAACTAGTTCAAATTATGTCCATTCCCTTGTAACGAAACAACGAGTTCATTTGTTACTAGTTTTGCACTAGTGACTGTAAACCAATTTAAGGTTACAGCTGTTTAGCTACACTAAAAAAATATTTTTTTGAAAAATCTAAAAACTAGTCTATTAACCATTAAATCATTGGATTCACTCGTACTTGAAAATGTTTAATTTGACGCTCTCCAAATTGGTAGCTAATTGGAAGGCGCGGTCCCTTATAGAAATTCTGGTTGTTATTATGTAATTAATTACGGCAAATGATAAATAAATGAAATTAAAACAAACTTACTTTTATTGACGCAAGTCGCCCTCTCTAGGACTTGAACCGGGGACCTTTGGATTTGTAGACACACTAACTGATTGGGCCATGCACGGATCACATTTTTCAATGCCCTAACAAGGTTTATAAATTTTAGTGTGATATATTTTTAAAATAGTAGTTTTGCACATATATTTTTCCTACGAAAGATTAAACTAAAGCGTCACCTAGCAAACAAAAAAAAAATAATTTACAAGCACTGGGAATTGAACCGAGGACCTCGTTTGGTGGTATTTTTCTACCAATTAAATGTTTTTAAGGTTTTTCTTGTCAGAAAGGTACCAGTCCGAGACAATTTGTTTTTTCACCAGTTTTGTACTATTCATTTTTATTACTAGCACAAATTTTTTAAGCCCTGTGTAGTCCAAATGCAATCAAACAAATTCCGGTAGTTTTTTTACAAGTTGTACAACTAGTTGATTTTCAGACTAGTTCGCATTTTTCCTGCAGGGAATTTAGTAAAGTTTGCATAGAAAATATTTATATATTAATGGTTTATGTCATGGGACCACACGCTGCCTTGCTGGCTTGACAGTGTGCCCACGTAAGAAAAGCTATAATTAAAAAGTCTTGAATTTCTCGAAATCTGTGGGTTTGATTTGCTTGAAATTTATTCACAAAACAGCTATAATGCAACTTGCCCCTTCGAATGCAATACCGTGCAAGTTGGCACAGCCTCTATAAGAGCTGTATTAATTTTGTAAAGTTTGCATAGAAAATATATGTATGTATATTTACATGGTTGATGTCATGGGTGTGAGGGGTCTTGCTGGCACGGGCAGTTGGAAACGGCAAATTTCAATTATTGACCATTTAACACCCCTCACTGTAAATTAATTATTTCAAAAACTGTCGGTTTAATTTTCATGAAATTTTCACGAAACGTTCTTAAGACGATCGCCAATATGTCCATATACCGTGCATGTTGGCGCAACCTCTACGAGGGGAGCTACGGGTGAATTCATTTTTGGCCCCCTCTCGTTTTTCTTTGGGTTTGAATTCGATGAAACTTTCAGAAAAGAAGCTTGAATTAAGGGGAAATATACACCTAGGAGCGCAGAAAAAAAGGATATTTTCATTAATTTTTTGTAGAAAACCAATACGCATTGTTGGATCGATTTTTTCACTAAATGAAAACGCTTACTTTTCTGAACACGTCTAATTTTTTAGAGAATTTTATTTACATTATTAGTTGAGTACACGCGTCCTCTTTCAACTGTCGCAAAAGTGAAGTCCTTCGCGGTGACCACTCTCATTTCATTTGTAATCATCAGAATATCAAAAATAAAAAAGAATAATAAAATTTAGACTATTATCTACTTATTGTCGTAAGGGTTTTTCAAAATAATTTTTTTTTGACAAATTGGCGACTTTTCAAACTTAGAGTGGCAATTTTTAGACCAAAAATCGTTTTTATTTTGTCAATAAAACAGAATCTAGGCTTCTAAAAAAACCCCTACGACAAAAAGTAGATAATTATGTATATAATAGATGCAAAAAAATTCAAATTGATCGGTACAGTGGTGGGAAACATGGTTTCGAGAAAAAAGCGATTGAAAGTTGAGCACAAGGTACATATCGAAATTTTTTCACTTACATAGATGTGCACTGTATCTTAAATTTTGCGCATTTTTCCTCCAATCTTTTACTAGACATTTCTAGACATCAAGCGTCAAGAAAACACAAACATAAACGGAGTCGGAAGCTAACTTCGGCAAGCCAAAGTTTTAATACCCTTGCAGATTTCACGAACTAAAATTGAACTAGAATATCAATATGAATTAATAAACATCAAAATATTTTATAATTGAAAAGAATACATTTTTCTAATTTTTCACCCTATTGTTCCAATGGGAGCTATAGGATATAGACGTCCGATCGGCACGCGATTTTACCCTGATCAAGGTATGCACAAAAAAATACGATTTTAAAAGATTCATGTCACTTTTACACTGCGTGAAATATCTTCATTTATTGAAAGCTATATCCGATTGTTCCTATGGGAGCTATAGGATATAGACGTCCGATCGGTACCATTTTCAAACTTGATCTGCGTACACATGTTTTAGGACGACTGTGAAAGTTTAAAATCGCTCGCTTTTAAACTGAGCTTGCAAACGGTATTGCAACAGACGGACATGGCTATATCGACTCCCCTATTTATCAGGATCAAGAATATATAAACTTTATGGGGTCGAAAACGTCTCTTTCACACTGCGTTACAAACTTCTGACCAAAATTTTAATACCCTCTGCAAGGGGATAAAAAATCGATATTTTTACTTTTCTAGGTGTATATTCCCCCTTGCGCTTATTAGCGTGGTTTAGCGTGCATATTGGCAAAAGCTCTATGAGGGGAGCAGTTAACCAAATGGTGGATACCCGATTTTTCTAATACATTTTTGAAACACTTGTAGACCTCGGATTTGGCTCCATCCTATATAGATCGATAGATATTGTTATACGGGCCCCAAAAAGCGAGAAAAATAAAAATAGCCAAAGTGTTCCAAATACCACCGTTCCACTTTCGTTGCTACTCATCGAAGCTATTTTGACGTATATGACAAATAGTTAAAATAATCCATTTGAATTCGGCGCTCTTTTATAGCAGACAGCTTTTTTCCAGCACCAGAAAGAAAGAACGCTATAGTCGGTGATGGGGCGGGGGTGGCTTGACTGTAGAAATGGCTAAGTCCAGGAAAAGGGCGGCTGAAATCGGCGCGGAAATACGGGTTGAAAACACGGTAGAACTGTTTGGGGTTTGGCGCGACGTGCGGCTGTTTATTGTTACACTTGTAAATAGGAACTGCTTAAGCCTAACTTAGCGTATTGGCCTCCAAAACGGAGCGGAGACTTGCGGGAGAGTTGGAGAGGGAGAGCGAAGGGCAGTGCGAGCGAGCGAGATGTGGACATCTAAAGAAAACTGCCGCTCAACACTGCCTCCAGAAATTAAACGCCCTTTTGGCGTGAACATTCTCCCCCCCCCCTTGCGAGGACATCCGTAGCAAAAAACCTCAGGAACATGATAGAAGCGAAGATCGGTCGTCCTTATGTAGTAGAGTGTGGTGGCCCTTTCCACACTTGTGGCAGTGGTTATCACTGCGGCAGGAGTCTTCGGAATGATCGTGGGCCAAGCAATTGGAGCAGTATTTGTGGTTTCTCGGCACTAAGCCGTAGAAAACGGTAGCATTTCCGTAGAGGATGGATTTTTTGACAGACTCGGCATTGGTAGGATCTAATACCTCGGGAACGTCTGTCATCCAAGGCGGGATATGGATGAATCGGATGAATTATTTGTAGGAAGGACCCTTATAATCGGGTCGGAATCGGGAATTCGGTTAGTCCCATACACGTTGGAAACATGCGCTGAGAAGGACGAAATTCTGTGTGGGATTGAGGCTGACACAGGCCCTAGAGGTGGATGGCATCGAAGTCATTGTAGAATTGTTGCTTGGATGCAACAGTGTATGATGCCGACTTTGGCAAGTAAAATAACTGTGAGCGCTTGTGCAATCCTGCAATTTATGGCTGCTTGCAAAACAATTGAAACATAACTGCTTATCTTGGATGTAGGCTGAACGATCATGTACCCGCATTTGGAGAAAGCGTGGACATATACGAACGGGGTGTTTTTCGTTTAAACACAGATCGCAGCCTTTGGGTATTGGAAGTACCCTCGTGGTAAAAGAATTTACTCTTGGCAATTCTGCCATTCGATTTCTGTCTTTAGAATGTGTTGTTAAACGAGGGATTTGAGAGTAATAATATGTGTACTTTATTCAGTAATACGCGCTTGCAGCAAAAGACTTAGAGATAGAGAGAACTCGATAGTTCTAGGGATGAGTACAATGTGATCTTAGCATATATCGATACCTAAATTTGGTATATTTTAACACTTCCCCTCAAATTTATGTTGAACAATTTCATATTTTACTTAATAGTCATACCCAAACCAATTATACATTCGTTGTGTTTCTAGGTAGATAAACCTTTTGTCAATACATCAGCACGCATCTTCTCAGTCGGGATGTATTCTACGATGACTTCATTGTTTTCAACCAGCTCTCTTATAAAATGGTGACGAATATCCACATGCTTTGTACGGTTGTGGAATACTGGATTACGTGTCAGGTCACCTGCGCCTTGATTATCGTTAAATATCACGACGACGTCCTGCATACCTAAGGTTTCCTTCAGGAACAACTTTAGATTAACGGCTTCCTTCGCAGCATCGGATATGGCCATGTATTCGGCTTCGGTCGTTGAGAGTGCCACTGTGCGTTGTTTCCTGGACTCCCAGCTTACTGCTGCATTTGCAAATATAAATGCAAAACCTGTGTATGATCGTCTGTCGTCGATGTTTGATCCCCAGTCGGCATCCGCATAGCCAACAAGATTCTTGCCTGTTTTCTTGAATGTGAGTCCACTTTTCTCACTTGCCTTGAGATACCGGAGGACCCTCTTTGCTGCTGTCCAATGCTGTTGAGTAAAGATACTGTTAAATTGGCTTAGTAAACTTACTGCATGAGAAATATCTGGCCTAGTGCATACTGCCAGATACATCAATGAGCCTAAAAGACTTTGATACGGTAGGTCCTTGGTTTCATGAGATCCTTCTTGATCATTCGACGTCAATTTTTCATTTGCGGCCAATGGTGTTGACACTGTATTGGAGTTTTCCATGCCAAACCGTTTGATGACCTAATTTGCATAACACTGCTGATGCATTTTGATTTCGTGCTTCTCAAGGTTCTGTTCGAACTCAATTCCAAGGCAGTACTTCAACAATCCCATGTCCTTCATATCAAACATGCCTGAAAGTTCTGATTTTAATGCTGTAGGTGCCCTCTCGTCATTTGATGCCACCATTAAGTCGTCTACGTAAATTAATACGATAACAAGCATGTCGTTCTTATTTATGACGTACACACAAGGATCAGAACTTAGCGGCTGCAGTCCCAAACTTTGTAGCTTTTCATCAAGCTTTCGATACCATTGCCTTCCGGATTGTTTGAGGCCATACAGCGCCTTGCGTATTTTGCAGACTTTATTTGAAGCATACTTTTTGAGGTCGTCGTTACTTAAGATTGCTTCAAATTCCTTTGGTATTTCTATGTAGACATCCTCGGTTATTTCGCCGTTGAGGTATGCGCTGATAAAATCCAACTGTTGGATTTGCATTTCGAGCTCAACTGATAGGGCCATGAGCATTCGAATGGAACTCATGCGTGCCACGGGCGTGAAAGTTTCGCCGTAGCTTACACCGGGTGTCTGCGCAAATCCTTTGGCGACAAGTCTTGCCTTTCGCCTTTCGATTTGACCGTTGGCGTGTCGTTTTGTACGCAGGACCCATTTGGTCTTGATGATTTCCGCGTTTGTAGGTCGATCTACCAGAGTCCACGTCTCGTTCTTGTCCAGAGCACGGTATTCTTGAAGCATGGCTGCCTTCCATTCCTCACTATCCGGGCAAGATAGTGCCTCTGTTGCATCTTTTGGGTCGCTCTGCTCACTGAGGAATGCACTGTTTTCTCCCTGGACGTCATCGGGAGCACTCTCTTCCAAAGTTATCTGCCGCTTCCTGGGGCGACCTCGACCTCTCTTTGGGGTTGTGGCTAGTGCTGGTACCTGCGTGCGAGCTGTGGGAGTTTCCGGTCTGGGCACCGCCATTTCTGGGACTTCTAGTTTGTTTTCCAATTTGGGTTCTGGTTCTGCTGTAGGGGGAACTTGCAAAAGATTAATTTCGATTTTTTGCTTTTCAACATATTCTTGGTCAACAAAATCCTCATATTGGTTCTCTTCTTCAAATTTGTCAAGGAACCTGACATCTCGGCTTTTGTAAGTCTTCCCTTCAGCTGGACACCAAAGTCGATATCCTTTTGTTTGCGGCTCGTACCCTATAAATATACATTTCTTGCTTTTTGGTATGTGAGTATTGGTTTCTTTCCAGTCCACAAGTTGTAAGGTATTTCGCCATTTAGGCTCCGGGATGGGACTCTGTTCCTGACGTGGTTTGCAGTTAGAATAGATTCTGCCCAGAAACTTGGAGGTAATCCGCTCTGAAGCATCATGCACCGACCCATCTCAATTAGAGTTCGGTTTTTGCGTTCGGCAACTCCATTTTGTTCCGGCGTGTAGTCGTTTGTAAGTTCATGCTTAATGCCCTTTTTCTTAAGAAATATGGAAAACTCGTTATTAACGTATTCCTTACCATTGTCTGTACGCAGCGTTTTGATTTTTCTGCCAGTTTGATTTTCGACGAGGTGCATGTACTCCTTGAACTTTTCAATGACTTCGCTTTTCTGTTTTAGAAAATATATTTCGCACCACCTAGTTTTATCGTCGATGAATGTTACGAAGTATCTGGAACTTCCGTGCGACTTGACCCGCATTGGTCCACAAACGTCTGAGTGTACCAACTCCAGTAGATCACTGGATTTTGAATCCGACTTCGTGAATGGTTTTTTCAATTGCTTCCCCTGAATGCAAATTTCACAGTTTTTCATGTTCTCGTTAAGACTTAGCTTTATGCCAATCACTTTTTCGTTTCGAATCATACTTTTTAAGTCAACTTCGTTTATGTGTCCCAATACTTCGTGCCATTTCTGTAAATCACTGTCCTTGTTTACGGTGCTCACTGCGTTACACTTTTCACGGCATTGATTTATGAAGTACAGATTGGATTTACGATGTGCTGTGGCGATCATATTAGCGGTCTTTGGGTCAGAGATGAAGGCACCCTCGCGGCGGAAAGTGACTTCAAAACCGTGATCCGTGATTTTTGACACTGACATTAAATTTGACCGAAGTTGTGGTACGTATAGAGTTTCTTCTAGGCTTGCCGTCACGATCGAAGTTTCTAGAAGAACTTTTCCACTGCCGACAACTGGAGCGGATTCATCGTTTGCTAATTTTAAGTTTAGCGATTCACTTTTAATGTTTTCGAATTTCTCCTTTTGAAAGCACATGTGCGATGTTGCACCTGAATCGAGACACCACTGCCCTTTGTCTGCAAACACTTGCATGGCGACCGCACTGTTGCTTTTCGGTTCGCCGCTGTATTCTCTCTCTTTTTGATTGCCTTCCTTACAATCTTTGGCCTTGTGCCCTATTTTTCCGCAATTAAAGCACTTGAATTTGAAGTTTGTATTTGCATTTTGAGCGAATTTATAGTTTTTCCGCGTAAACATGGCGTCGTGTACCGGTTCAATGTTGTTTCTTTTACGCGCTTCGTATTCTTCCATCATTTTCGTTTTTAGCACTTCTGGCTCAGGTAATTTGTCCTGTGTTTCAATGGCGACTCTAAATTGTTCATACTCCTCTGGAATGCTGTAAAGCAGTAGGATCGTTACGAGATCATCCATTACTTGCATGTCCATTTCACGAATTTTGTCGAGATTGTCAAAAAACTTTTGCAAGTGACTGTGCATATCGTCTCCGTTTTGCATTTTCAGCAATATAAGCGATTTCAACAAATGCGCCTTACGCGCTGGACCTTTTGACTGGTATATGCTTTCTAGTTTTTCCCATAACTGTTTCGATGTTTCACAGTTCTTTACCTGCCTCAACTCAGATGTGGAAATAGATAGAATTAAATCCGATTTCGCTTTTGAGTCATTTGTGTCCCACTCCAAGGCTTTTTCTTGGGAATTTGTTGGCCTACTACACTGACCACTCACGTATTTCCACACATCATTCTTAATCAAAAGAGCTTGAATTTGTATTTTCCACGTATCATAATTATCCCTTCCGAGCGGATCTATTTTAATGTTCGCGAAACTCATTTTTTATTTCTTTTTTGGATCTCTTTTCCTTTTTACACGCTTCCCGAAAGTTTTTGTGGCGTCTTTTTTGTGTTTGCCTCTTTCTACTCTTCGTCGTTGCGAATCATTGTGAAATAGATTGCAAGCTTCGTTCTTCTGATGCACTTAATTTGGTTTTTTACAAATTATCCACTTAATCCTTACTACTCTCACTTTACGCGCAGTTTAAGCGTTCTGGGATCATAACCTGTTGTTAAACGAGGGATTTGAGAGTAATAATATGTGTACTTTATTCAGTAATACGCGCTTGCAGCAAAAGACTTAGAGATAGAGAGAACTATCGATTAGGGATGAGTACAATGTGATCTTAGCATATATCGATACCAAAATTTGGTATATTTTAACAGAATGAACTTGGAGTGAATTAGCAGACCGGATGATGTCGCCGGCCTCTAGAGTTCGATGGCGCTCGGCTAAAAAGGAATCCAGCTCGAGCCAAGTAGGAATTTCATCTTTTTTTTGGATGGATTGTTCCCATAATGAGTGCGTCAGCTTTGGCAGTTTCGTAGAGCACATATAAACCAGGATAGGGTCTCAATTCACAATGTTAATGCCGGAAAATTGTAAGGAGGTTAAGCAACCTTGAATGGTGCGTTGAAGTTCCTTTAGGGCTGCTCCAGACTCTTGTGCTATGGATTGCAATCGCTTATTTTCGAAACGCTCAGTTAGATTTGTCCAAGCTAAGCGTAAGCCATCATTGGTGAGAGGGGATTTTGAAACTATGGAATGAGCTTCGCCACTAGTTTTGGAATTTATATGAAATAACTTTTAAACGGGCGTGAGACGCGGATTATCTATATATATCGCCGTGAAAAGGTCCCGGAAAGTCGGCCAGCAAAGATAATCGCCCGAGAAAACCTCTGTGTCGATAGGAGGGAGTCGACAGCCATAAGAAATTGAACTTTGGGACGGAGTTACTGGAGCTTGAGACGTTTGGGAGGAGCCCTGTTGGATTTCGATTTGCTCGAGGATCTAAGCGGCGAACTTTTCGTATACATCGTACGTTTCGTTGTATTTTGCCTTGAGCATGGATTTTGTATCTGCGGCGCTCTCGCCTGCAGCCACAATGCATTCGGAGCATGTGTCGTATGCCTTCTTTACCTTTTGCCATAAGGAACTGAGGTGCTTCCTACGGATTTTGCAGGCGGATAAGGTTGGTGTGAATGCACCGGGAACATTTATGATAGCCTTAAAATGGCTCAGCGTGTCAGCTGTGACAATAAATTTATTTAGAGCGGATCTTGCTTGAGAAGCCATTACGAAAACGAATTTTAAATTTATTGTGAAATCGTTTACACGGAAATTATTGTGAGTTGGAGTTTAGGAACCAATTGAAAGACCGTAGGGATATACGTTCACACTGGATTGTGTGGAGGAAATTGTGTGGAAATTTTTATCTTTTTTTTCGAAATAATTTTTAAAATAAATATTTAAGTGTATGCACAAAATAAATAATTATTAAATTATGCACACGGAAAATATGGTCACACTGGTGCACGGATGGGGAAAAAAATTAATTGTTTAACAATATTAAAATTCGGATTTATGGGATTTTTTTTTTTAAATATTGTAAGCACTTGTCCCACTGTGCGCTGCAGAATTTTTGTAGACTATGTAGCTGTATGTACATATGTATGTATGTATGTGGGTAGCTAACAGCTGGATATTGGAAGTCACCGATTGCGGGAGTTTTGGAGACTTATTGCGAATAGCGGAATAGCTTAAAAATGCAAAATATGTTTGCGTGATTTTATTAAAACAATTAGCTCAAAAAAGGTATGTAGATGAAGTGGACTGTATTTTAGAATATTTATGGAAAAAAATAAGGGTCTTGGAATTGATTTGTATTTATTTTATTTAAGTAAAAATATATACACGCAGCTGGAACACAGTAAAAAATGTAGAGTGCAATTTTTGCGGAACAATTTTTAAAAACGGAAACTTTTACTGTGGCTGGGTAATATTTTTTACACACACTTGAGCAAATCATATATTTTTAGGAATTTATATTTGTTATTTAAATATATTGCCACTGCGTAATTGGAAATGTGGGTTCGGAATTATTTCGAGTGTACGAAATTCGGTCACAAAGGAATTGCGATATTTTGTGATATATATGTAATTAAATGCCGTTGCGTCGGATTTAATCGGTTTTCGATTTAGACAAGAAAGCCTACAACAAGTTAAACGAAATAGGGTTCGAACAACTGGCTGAATGACCGGCAAATAATAATAATATGTTGAACTTATCTGGAGCGGTTCAAGCCACCGTAAGTGCTGGAGATAATCTTCGGAAAAACCCAGAAGTGGAAGTCCAAAGATCCGGTAGAAGGATCAAATGATGGGGCGGGGGTGGCTTGACTGTAGAAATGGCTAAGTCCATGAAAAGGGCTGCTGAAATCGGCGCGGAAATACGGGTTGAAAGCACGGTTGAACTGTTTGGGGTTTGGCGTGACGTGCGGCTGTTTATTGTTACACTTGTAAATAGGAACTGCTTAAGCCTTACTTAGCGTATTGGGCTCCAAAACGGAGCGGAGACTTGCGGGAGAGTTGGAGAGGGAGAGCGAAGGGCAGTGCGAGCGAGCGAGATGTGGACATCTGGAGAAAACTGACGCTCAACACTGCCTCCAGAAATTAAACGCCCTTTTGGCGTGAACAGTCGGGTGTCCCGACTATCTGATACCCGTCACTCAGCTAAAGGGAGTGCGAGGGAGATTAAGATATAAAACTTTGATAGCGCATTACTTTTTAATGAATTGTCCGATTTAAAAAATTTCTTTATGGATGTGGGCGCCAGACACATTTAAGGCGATTGTGGGCGTTAGAGGGCGTGGCAACTCAATGAAACAAACTTGCGCTGCGTAGGAGCAAAGGAATCTGCATTATTAATCTCAACTTTCTAGCTTTTATAGCTTCCGAGATGTCAGCGTTCATACGGACGGACATACGGACATGGCTTGATTGACTCGGCTAGTGATCCTGATTAAGAATATTTACTTTATAGGGTCGGAAGTGCTTCCTTCTAGCTGTTATATACTTTTGCACGAGTACAATATACCCTTTTACTCTACAAGTAACGGATATAATAACTATAAAAAACAGATGTTAGTCTTATTATGGAATTTGAACGCGCGCCCACCCACGAACATTCTGGCCACACCCGCCAGGTCACACTGATTCGCCAATCGGCCACACCAAAATGCTCGATCCCTATAACAAGTTCTCCGGCGACCGATCGAGGAATACATCAATGTGAGGGTTCTGGAAAGTAGGTCTTGTATTTATTAGTTGGTAGTGGTAGTAGATTTTGATTACCTAGGACGTGACCCAACTCGGAATCGAGTTACCGAGTTACTCGGTGTGGCCTACGAGTCAGCTCAGATCATGATCTCATAGTCCGAATTTGGTTCAAGGATCGGTGCCAGTCCATGCAAATCCCTCCAGTCGTTAACCATAGAGCCAAATGGTCGTCCACAAAGTGTCCGTAGGGATTCGGTTTCAAATCGACTCTCGTAGAATCCGGTTCGCAATCGGTTCTACCGACCTGGAAAGGATCATCGTATTCCCGGGTGTGGCCTACGGTTCAGCTTCAGAACCGGTCATGATCACTTAGTCCGGATTTAGATCAAGGATCGGTCGTAGTATTGCGAGTTCCCTCCATACGTTACATCTCCGGCTCCCGACCCAGAGGTTAAACGGACCAATGGCAGACAAACGCAACGATGCCCTGACCAACCCACAAGTCAGCACACTAGTCCACGCCCGTGAAACTACAACGAACGCACGCCACGCACAATGCACAACAGCACCCGTGACATTTCTCTGATGGATTTCGGAAGATTACATGAAGTTCACTTATTCCTATTACACATATATCCATTTATTATACCCGTTACTCGTAGAGTAAAAGGGTATAGTGCAGTGGTGGCCAGCAAAAGCAGCACATATACAATGAAAGAACGCATTGCGTTTGTGTGAGTGTTTGCAAGCACGAAGCTGCCTGTGTGCGTGACGTTTTTCTGTTTGACTGCATACGTGTGCGCCGAAACGGTGGCAGCGCTGCGGCAGAAAAATTGCCTATCCCGTGAGCCCTGCGCGCTGCCTCTGCTGGCCACCACTGGTATAGTGTATTCGTGCAAAAGAATGTAACAGGTAGAAGGAAGCGTTTCCGACCCTATAAACTATATAAATTCTTGATCAGGATCACTAGCCAGGTCGATATAGCCATGTCCGTCTGTATGAACGCTGAGATCTCGGAAATCGATCTCTCTTGTTATAGTTTAAGTTAAGAATACAAATTTATTAAGCCATGCTAACAAACAAACGATCTATCGAGGGGCCGCCGAAGAAAAATACAAATTGCTGTCCCGTACCCTGACCAGAATAGCTCCTTCTGGACCAGAATAGCTCCTTCTGGTCAGGGTACCGCCTTCCCAAACAGTGTCGTTACAACATAATCTTCGTGCATATATTTAATGACGATTGGTTAATTTAATGGGCTATATGCTTAGACGGACGTGATCATAAAGAATTCAGCACCAAGTAAATATATAAAATATGCGAACCGTTTTTACTTTAATTGAAAGACAGTTGAAAATTTATGTATCCTCTTCTTATAAACATGTTTTAATAACATTGACCTTCTTCTATTAACACAAATGCTGATTTCGATCCATTAATGTACTTATTGTCTGGATTACAAATGCTGTTACGTATAATGTTTTTTACATTCGCCTTTAAAATTCGAAAATTTACTTCTCCATAGTCCAAGTTGCTATATAGAAATATTGGTAGTCGATTACTTATAATCCATACACTTTGGTCATCTTCGTTGTCTACTTTTAAATCATTTGGAAATTGGATAAGATTTGTGCCATTTTCGAGAAGTTTTGCCAGATGTGCTCGAATGTATGGTTTCGATGTGTCCCAGCATCCAATGTTATCTTGATGAACTTGTGTAAAAAACATTACTCCATTCCTTGTAACTCCAGAAGTAGATGATTGACTATTATATCCACGATCGCCAATAGAAACGAAATACTTTGCGTTTTCTTGATTATTTGATTGCCAAACAGATTCATTTAACAAGACATCCATGGGTACCATAAACTCCTAGAATTAAAATTAAAACATTAATAATCATTAATTGAAACATAATATGTAATATAGTCCTAATAATTTTTATGTCTTGCGGTGACCAAAATCCATATAGAATTCTCCGTGTTAGAGGAAGTTCATCCCCGGTTCCGCAGGTGGTAAGCGAGACTTTGTAGTATCGACCCATCGCTACTACGGGCTTCATAGAATTATACTGTCCTCGCATGTGACATATTCTTGGTGTTATTTCCCTCGAGGGATATTTAAAAAATACAAATTTGAGCTAATAAGCTCGCGTGTAACATGGGTAACGCGTTAGCCTCTGATGCGAGAGGAGAGAAAGAAAATATTAAATCAACATAATAGTGCTTTACTATTTTCGGAAATTTAAATGTATTTTGTTGTTTTATTTTATGGGTCATTGAATAGTGTTACACCATTAAAAGAGTAGAAAAACATTTTACGAAATCTGAATTTATTTTGTTGTTTTGATCTTTTGGTATTCAAATAGTAACACCACAATTAAAATCGTAGCGAAACTATTTCATTTGTTTTCATGTATTTTGTTGTATTGTAACACCACAATTAAAATCGTAGCACAACTATTTCTTTTTCTTCCAATATTTTGTTGTTTTAAGAATAAAATTCTAAATTCGAGATCAACTATTTTTGTGGACTTAGACTGGTTAGAGTATCTCCCTCAAATCCCGCTTTTGCAGATGATGTTTATACCCGTTACTCGTAGAGTAAAAGGGTATAGTGAATTCGAGCAAAAGTATGTATCAGGGCGAAGGAAGCGTTTCAGACCCTATAAAGCAGGGATCGTAAATAAGAGTTAAACTATTCAAAAAAATTGACAAATAATTCTTATTTGTCAATTTTTATTTAAAAATATCAAAATATCAACTCTTACGCTTCAATTTTTATTATAAAAATCAACAAATAAGAGTTATTTGTCAACTTTTATAATAAAAATTGAAAATAAAGATTGAATTGAAATAACTCAATAACTGAATAAAGCTGTATATATATATAATCTACACTTTAATACCTTTCTGTTGATATGCCATATGTCCCCAAAATATTTTGTATAATGTACAAAAACGGATTAAGAAAGTTGGATTTTAATACACATATAATCCGAGATCTATTTGTTTAATTTTAAAAACATTAATTTTTTGATCGATTCCGACGAGAGATTGCATCTTAAATCCGACAGCATTAATTTCAGGGCCGAAAAAGAGCGTTCTACGGAGACCTGAGTAGCAGGAACGCAATGTACAATTTTCGCCAGTCGGTATAAAAATGGATACGTGAACTTTTTCCCTTCCCAATACTCCATTATGTCTGTTTTCAAATCAATGAGCTTTGGAAGGTAATTTTTTATTTCCGTAGACGCCATTGCTTTCTACTTCAATCGAATTTAAGAAGTCGCTCAAAAGCCCGCTTGCAGATGTATTTTGCGATGAAATCGGTTTTGAACCACCATTTTCTATAAGTTTTTTACACTCCTGTTAAATAAACAGGTTGAAGTAAATATATGATTTATAACTAACAGTTAATTAAACTTACAGGTTTATTAAACGTAAGTATTTGTCCCATTAGTTTTATTAAATGCGTTCTGGCTAACTCTTGCTGATTTGGATCTTTAATTAAAATCCGACAAATTCGTGGATCCAAATAAATGGCAGAGAGCATCACGTCATTTGTTGTGAGAATATTCTCCCGACTTTCCAAGCAGAGCGTTAAGTCCTTACTATGAACGTTACTCGTAGATTTTACGGCCAATTTCGTTTCAAGCCAAAGCTTGTAAAAGTCACCAAAATAAAGTTGTTCGATTTGTAATTTTTGGGTGGCTTTAAAAATTGGCTCTAGTACAGCTAGAAGCAGTTCTATGTCAGTCCATTGGGACATCGATAACTTCATATTGTCTTTGAGGTGGTCTTCTGTGAACTTTTTATAAATGCATGCACTTTTTAGCATCGAATATGTAGAATTCCACCTCGTCGGAATATCGACTACCGGCTGGGGAAAGGACGTGTTCGAAATTGCTAGCCTACAAATTTCAGAAATTGTAACATTTATTTTTTCGAAATTTAATTTACTAGATTACCTGAAATTCGGTGTTCGCAAGGTCTTTATCATCTTCCTAGCTATTTTTATAATGTCCTGTCGGCGTTCATTTTTTAAAAAGTCGTTAACTGCCAGTTGAATCGAGTGGGCTGCGCAGCGTATTGATGATATAGAGAAGACGTGAAAATCGTCCACAAGATCGTCATTTTCAAAACCATCCAACAGTGCAGAATCGTCATTTAAATACTCTATGGCCTTAATAATGTTTTTTCCGTTATCCGATGTCAGAGTATACACTTGCTGTTTGGACACAGAAAATTCTTCCAAAATTTGTTCAATCTCGAAGCTAAGGTTTAGTCCTGTCTGTTTCTGGTGCAGCTCAATTATGCCTTATGTCTTTATTTCAATAGAATTATTACAATAATATTGAATATTAAGTCCAAGCACTTCTCTGGAGTGTCGCGATGCCATGTCGACCTTTACCGATATTATTTTATTTTTAAGGCATTTCTGAAGATTTTATTTCTCATTGTCATACTTATCAGATACTAATTTCATTATCGTCCGTGATGTAATTGGGCTCATATTTAAGCCAGCAAAAATTTGTTCCGTTAACTTTTTAAACGGAGCCGAGTCTAACAGCTTAAAAGGCACTTTTTCATCTGTAACGAGTTGCACGCATGCTTCTGTTACCTCAAACGAAGAGAGCGTTACTGCAATTTTTTTTTTCTCCTGGGGACCATTATCGGTTTGATCCGCCTCTTCCTCATATATATTTTTATGACTCTCTTTAAGATGTCTTCTTAGGTTAGTAAAATTGGATCCTTTAAAAGAACGATTGCAAATCTTACAGAATGACTCGTTACTTATTGCATTAAAAGTAAAAAAGTCGCGCACAAAGAAATCTCGTTTACGCCCCATCGTGATACGTTACAAAAATGACAGCCTTTACACAGGTAGTCTTGACGATTTGTTGCAAAAGTTATAATGCACGCTTCTATTATTTTTCTTATCCCATTTGGTACATTATAAAAAATATTTTGGGGACTATCAACAGAAAACTTTTAAACCAATGCATCTCACAGTTCAAGAGATATTCCAATTCAATCTTTATTTTCAATTTGTATTATAAAAGTTGACAAATAACTCTTATTTGTTGGTTTTTATAATAAAAATTGAAGCGTAAGAGTTATTAGTCAATTTTTATTTAAAAATTGACAAATAAGAATTATTATTGAATAGGTTAACTCTTATTTACGATCCCTGCTTTAAAGTATATATATTCTTAATTAGGATCAGACGAGCAAGCCGAAGCCACGCCCACTACTTTTTCAAAATCGGTTTGGTAGTTCGGCAGTTATAAGCAAAATGGCTCGCGGAGCTGTTTAAATAACGAAATATAAAGCGCGGAAAAGATAAAACTTTAAGACTTTTCATAAAATGCATCCCCTGATTGCAGAACAAATATATTTTGTCGATAATTGTGCAAAGCACAATGCAAAACACATCTGATTTTGACTCTGTCTACTATGACTACAGAAGTTGGCTGACATTAGTGTGCAAAACAACAGATAAAAATGTACATTCCCCTGAATATTAGGCATTTATTATTATTATATTTTTTATCAATAAACAATGCAAATAAATATAATGGAACTGGGAAGATACACATTTATTTTCCCTTCACAACTTACCTTGAAACTTGCCATCGGATGAAAATAAAGAACTTGTTGCATACTTTGTGCATTATAAGATATACTCATACCAAAAACACCATCCAGCCATTGATAGTTCAGGCCGTAAACATTGAAATCGGAAGCAACTGGATCCGGATAGAAATTATAATTTGTTACACGCCAGCTACTGTTTTTTGATAGGCTATACACAACGAGACCGAATCTCCATACATCTGATACAATAGCATGCGCATCGTCGCAATGATCTCCAATATCCACAACAATATTAGAGTGCAGGGAATCTTCTTTGATTTGAGAAGTTTTCAAATTGTATCGAACAATCAGTTCGTCAGTTCTAAGATCATAAACCACTATTTTTGGCGGACAGATCTGATTTAAATTGACTGTAGCATTGACAATTCCAGAATCAATTAGCCAAATCCGATGACACCTATCTACAGCTGTACGATACACAGACATCAGTTTTGAGCAGTCAGGACTATTTGGGTTTCCATGAGCCTCCCAGTTTGGATACGGCCTTATTGCTGGACTTGATTCTTTTGGAGGAAAAGGTATAGTACCTAAACTTGCGGGTACGCCATCTTTCCAACGAGGTGTTGTAACAAAAATGCGGTTTTGATAGACATCAATTCCCAAAGGTAAATTATTTTTCGGCACAAAGTCTCTGTAAATATCCAATAAAAAAATATAAAATAAAAATTCAAAAATCAATAAGTAACATCCCTTGTCACTGTGGACGGCAGTCCACGTAGTGACGAATCGCATCGGGAGTGTGCGATAGAAGACTACTACTAAATACTCTAGCATAAGCCGCGTCGATTGGTACCAATACGTTGCAATACAATACTGCATTGCAAAGTTATGCAATTTAAATGAAAGTATGTTTGCCTGATAGCCTTATTCTTGTGTTATCGTTCGGTTCTAATTTTTGTGGATTAAACCGATTGAGCTGAAAAAAATTGGATAAACATCCGTTTAACTTCAACGTTGGCGCAAATAACGGGATCCGAATAATTTTTTGGATTTTTGCTTTTTAGATTCGATAATTATTCAATATTCGATATTTAGCGTATGCATCCAGCTGTGGTCGGCATTTGGTCAATTTTCCGAAATTTCTGTGACACCTACGGTTTTGATGGGTTGGTTTCCAAACAAACCGTCCCCAAATCCGTTGCCGGTTTCTGTGACACCCCTAAATTAAATATTTGTTTTTGATAAAAAAAAAAAAAATTTTTTTTTTAATTTGTATTTTATTTTAAATATTTAAATTATTATTTTTTAATATATTATTAAGAAATGACTTTTTACTTTTTGTCATTCGAAAATTGTCAAAAGACTTACAATTTTACTTTTTCTCAAAATGTGGCTTCACCTTTTAAACCAAAACCGATTGTAACTAACAATATGTTAAAAGACTTTTAAACAATGAGAAAACATCAAATCCATTAGAATAAGGGTGAAGAAGCGAGCGTGCTGCGACGTGTTTTTATAGAAAACAAGAAAGGAGGCTAGCTTCGGCCAGCCGAATCTTATATATGTACCTATTCTATATTCCTATTCATTTACAAAACGCGCTGCGTAGGAAGCCCAAGAATATGTGTTGGTAATCCCAACTCTCTCGTTCAAAAGTTATACCGAAAACAAGATTTTCTTCTTCTTCCCAAAATGAAAATTTAATATTGTTTGTCAGTTTGTCTGTCCCAAAACATGGTTTTAAAGTCCTGAAAATTTGATATGATGTTCAACAGCTCGATATAAGCAACTTTAGATGTGCCACTTTTGGAAAAAACCGCTAGTTTAGCGGGAAAACAGCTAAAAATAGCTCAAATTCGGAAGGCCATAACTTCTGAAGTACTGAAGCTCCAGACATGTGCTGTACCTTGTTTTAAATTTATTTTGAAATGCTATAAACGCCTCCTTAATGTTATTTGTGTAAATGTAATAGTAAAATAATAATAATAGTTATACACAAAACTTTTTATTTAGATTTTTTAATTTTTCTCAAAAACGGCTCTAAAGATTTTCTTTAAAACTTAAAACTTTATAGCCCTTGAGATTAAATTAAATTAAATTAAATTAAATTTTGACACATTATTGTAAAAAGTCACATATCCAAACGTATCCAAACTGTATTTTAGGGTCATGGAATCATTTCAATTGTTTTAAGGAGTTCCAAAAAGGAAACTTTTGTTTTACGACTTTTGGAAAAACTCGCTGCTTTAGCTCGTTTAAAAGTTATTTTGAAATACTTGAACGCCTTTTTAAGTTAATTCGTTTAAAAACAATAGTATAAAAAATGGATTAAATGTACATATATGTTAGCTCTTATGAGAGCAAATGTAAACAAACAAAAACTTATCATATCAAAAAAAACACCTCTTATCGAGGTAAAAAACTAGTGACGATCGCACCTTCAACATACAAAAGTTCTGATATAAACATTTGTGACGAAAAATTATTACACTCGGCATTTAATACACTTTCTAATATTTTCTCATTGTACCCTTGCAGAGGGTATTATGATTTTAGTCAGAAGTTTGCAACGCAGTGAAGGAGACGTTTCCGACCCCATAAAGTATATATATTCTTGATCAGCATGACAAGACGAGTCGATCTAGCCATGTCCGTCTGTCTGTCTGACTCTTCCTACGCAAACTAGTCTCTCAGTTTCAAAGCTATCGGGCTCAAACTTTCCCAAAAGTCTTCTTTCTAAGGCAGGTAGTATATATGTCGGAAACAACCGGATCGGAAAACTATATCTTATAGCTCACATAATATATAATAAGAAAAAACGTAAACAAATTCTAGCTTTGGTGTTTTGAAATTTACCTTCTACTTTTGGGAATACTATTTTTTAAATATTTCTGAATTTTGAATATAATTTTTTAAAAATCGGATGACTATATCATATAGCTGCCATAGGAACGGTCGGAAAATTAAATGGAAATTAATAGGAAAAAAATTAAATCTTTGTTGATTTTTATTACATTCTCTTCATCTCTGGGATATAACTTTTCTTTAACATTTTAAAATTTCGTATTAACTTTAACAAAATTCGGACGGCTATATTATATAGCTGCCATTGGAAGGATCAACAAATTAATGCCAAAGTCTCTCAGTATTAAAACTATCGGGATAAAACTTTCCTAAAAGCCTTCTTTCTTTTTCTGATAGTATATAAGTCGGAACGAGACGGATCAGACCACTAATTTTTATACCCGTTTCTCGTAGAGTAAAAGGGTATATTGTATTCGTGCAAAAGCATGTAACAGGGAGAAGGAAGCGTTTCCGACCCTATAAAGTATATATATTCTTGATCGGGCTCATTAGCCGAGTCGAACTAGCCATGTCCGTCTGTCCGTCTGTCCGTCCGTATGAACGCTGAGATCTCGGAAACTATAAAAGCTAGAAAGTTGGGATTAACCACACATATTCTTGGGCTTCCTACGCAGCGCAAGGTTATTTCTGCCAAGAGCCACGCCCCCTCAAACGCCCACAGTCGCCCATAATCGCCCACAAACAATATTAAAATGTATCTGGCGCTCACATTTTGAAAGATTTCGGAAAAGTATAAATGTAATAAATGTTGTGTTTATTTATACCTATCGAAATGTAGAAGAAATTTTTCAAATCGAACCATTCGTTAAAAAGTTATGCGTGATCAAAGTTTTATATATCCATCTCCCTCGCACTCCCTTTAGCTGAGTAACGGGTATCTGATAGTCGGGGCACCCGACTATAGCGTTCTCTCTTGTTTTTAATCGGACCATTCGTTAAAAAGTTATGCCTGATCAAAGTTTTCTATCTCCATCTCTCTCCCACTCCACCCGACTAAAGCGTTCTGTCTTGTTTTTATTAAGGTTATACATTTTAATCATACTTTATAATTTTTATTTCGTGTTCTTAATCATTTTAATGCCATTCTCGTGTTTAGCTACTACCATCTCTATATTAATATAAGGGAAGGCATGAAAAATGCCCAGTAGCAAATTCCACCCAGAACAGATTAACATAAAAATCTAAAAAAAATCACATTAATTCGGAGAATAATTAGGAGCCACGCGTGAGGTATAAATTAGATCAATAAACGACCCTAAAGTGCCCCAAAATTCGATTCGTTTTTATTTTAATTTTTTCTTTTGCCATTTCTCTGTTATAAATGTTGTTTAAATGGGTTAAAAATGTGATGTTCATAATCTTATGGCATACCAGCAAAAACCAGCATTTAAATTTTTTGGAAATTCAGCCTCCTTTACCAAGTCCCCAATATTTTCAAATTTATTAATTAATTAATTAATTATCAAGAAGTAACATCTTCAAAAGAAGTAAACGGAACTCGGTTTAAATAGTTTTAAAATGTAGTCTTTGAAAACCAAAAAATACAGGGACAATTAACAAAGGCGAAAAGGTAAAACGAGGTAGCAAGGCCAAGATCAACAGGATTTGTTTTGATGGACCGATAAAATAAAATTCAGCCTAAAATATTCCTTCCTTTCAAAAATGTTCTTAGACTTATAATATGAGTGTCCGTCCACTTAAGGGCAATAGTATTGCTTTAATTTATAAAAATTAGAATTGGAGACAACAATTTTTTCAACTGCGAAAATCGTAAATCTTAACCAAAACATATTTGTTGTTGTAGACCTATGTATATCTTTAAGCAATTCGTTTAAATTTTTTTTTTGAAGAAATTAAGTTTATTTATTCCTTAAGAAAGATTTAAAAAAAAACACATTAAAATGACGCAAGTGTGCGTCAACGGTTCTTATTCAGCGGATTTAACAAAAACTAATAGTTTTACAGAAAAAATTTATAAGACATAAATTAATTAATTGACTAAGTTAATATATTCAAGGATATTTACCAAAAACTGTTTTTACCGTCATTTCCTATGATCCCGTTATTTGCGCCAACTTTGATTATTTTTCCCGTAATCAGGACCCCAAATAAGGTGGATATTGAAAGTTGGAACGAAATCGGGGGTTGGAGTTCACCGGAAATATCAAACGTCTAAAACCCCGAGCAGGGTAATGCATTGTCGCTTGTCCTGCCCGGGGTAATGCAGTGTCTAGCTAAGGCGACTGGTTCAACCCCTTGAATCAGTAGCCATGGTTGAAGGTGCCTGGTGGTAGGCATAAAACGCAAGTGGATGGTTCCCCCTGAAAAACAAATCAGTATAGACGTCGAGAAGGAGCAAATCAGGGCTGGGATTTCAGCCCAAACGTCGGTGGTATGTACGACTGCTACCATGGGCGGGCACGGGGAGGAGCAATCCTTCCTGCGTGTCGCCAGGGGTCGAATCGCTGGGATGACGGGAGCAGGTCATCCCAGCACCAATGTTACTGCCATGACATCTCAGGCAAAGTTAAGCCGCACGACAATCCGACCAGGAAGTGGCTGACGCAAACGGTCTGCCGACTGTTGGCGTTGCGGGAGGGCACCAAGCTAGAGGTGGTGGACAAGGAATTAATCTTATCCATACCGAAGGCGAAAGTGCTCTTCCCCATCACAATCCAATCCAATCCGGGCGCTGAAGCTGCTTAAACGGCAGAATCCAGACGTTCCAACGGCGAATTGAAAGCGGAGATGAGCCAGCCACCCATGACACTAAGGGTGCTGCAGCTCAATCTTCATAAAGGTAGACTCGCGTCGGAGGAGCTTCTGATTGCCCTGGAGCAAGGTTCTGTCGACATAGTCTTGGTTTAAGAGCCATGGATTGCCTCGGGCAATATCGTGGCCAAACTAAGATCCTCAAACTATAATACATTTTTTCTCACCAACGGTAAGCTGGAACAGAAACGCCGTACTTGTGCGGAAGGGTATGTACCCTTAGGTCTCATTACAGCTCTGACGACTTGACTACGGTGATGCTGAGCAGCTTAGTGGAATTTGGCTCGAAGGACGACCAACTCTTCATTGGTGCAAATGCCAATGCACACCACAGCGTGTGGGGAAGCTCCGACATCAACGACAGAGGTGAGTCACTCTTAGACTTTATCTATTAACTAATCTAATCTAACTACAAATTTATACATTGCAAACGTAGGTGTGTTCCACCCCCACGTAGGTCTTACCTCGTCAAACGTGCTAGATATAACACTTGTAAAGGGACAGAGTACTTTGGTCTCCGAATAGAGCGTCCTAAAAACGCCATTCTTCTCAGTTCTAAGTTCAGATTTGATTTTAAATACAAGGTACAAAGGTATCTGTCTATACAAACCCCCGGAACACGCATTACGGAAAGTTTAAAAGGATAGTGACCTCGAAACTCGCGACTAGCCCGGGCGTAGTAAAATCTTTGAAAGACATGGAAACGTCTCTAGAGAACCTGTTCATGGAATTGCTGGATGCGCATCACGTATCATGCCCGACATCAGGAAGAAGATCAAGCCACCATCGGAATCGGGAACTGACCTCCGAGAATTCTTTAAAATCGCCAAAAAGCAGACAATGAGACACCACCCAAACGCAAATGAAAAACAAAGATATGTTACGGAATTTGAAACCCCTATTTTTTGTCAAAAGGTTACTTTGTAAAATTCGTTCTATTGTTCCATTTTTAAATCTCCCTGCAGGAAAAATGCGAACTAGTCTGAAAGTCAACTAGTTGTACAACTTGTAAAAAGGCTACCGGAATTTGTCTGAATGCATTTGGACTACACAGGGTCTAGAAAATTTGTGCTAGTCGAAAAAATGAATAGTACAAAACTGGTGAAAAAACAAATTGTCTCGGACTGGTACCTTTCTGACAAGAAAAACGCTAACAACATTTAATTGGTAGAACAAATACATAGCTCGTTAAAAGGCAACTGGAATTTAACTAGTTGCAATTAAACTACATATGATCCAAAAATATAGCCTAGAGTGTGAATGTCTTGGGAAATTTAACACAAAACAAATCAAACAGACGAGGTCCTCGGTTCAATTCCCAGTGTTTGTAAATTATTTTTTTTTGTTTGCTAATTTAATTTTTTGTGTGCAAAACTACTGTTTTAAAAATATGTCACACTAAAATTTATAAACCTTGTTAGGGCATTACAAAATGTGATGCGTGTATGGCCCAATCAGTTAGTGTGTCTACAAATCCAAGGGTCCCCGGTTCAAGTCCTAGAGAGGGCGACTTGCGTCAATAAAAGTAAGTATGTTTTAATTTCATTTATTTATCATTTGCCGTATTTAATTACATAATAACAACCAGAATTTCTATAAGGGACCGCGCCTTCCAATTAGCAGCTACCAATTAGGAGAGCGTCAAGTTAAAAATCATTAAGTACATGTGAAATACAATGATTTAATGGTTAATAGACTAGTTTTTAGATTTTTCGAAAAATATTTTTTTAGTGTAGCTTAACAGCTGTTACCTTAAATGGGTTTACAGTCACTAGTGCAAAACTAGTACCAAATTAACTAGTTGTTTCTGATGACAAGCCTATGAAAAATGGACCAGTTCGTTACAAGGAAATAGATATAACTTGAACTAGTTAACTGTCCTACCTCAAGTAGTATTTTACTGTCATTTTAGACCACAAGTTTGTTCGGCAATGTTGCTTAGAATCATTTCAAGCTGCTAATACGATTTTTGGGCTCCCAAATCGACCCACCCTAATATATATACTTTATAGGGTCGGAAATGCTTCCTTTTAGCTGTTACATACTTTTGCACGAATTCAATATACCCTTTTACTCTACGAGTAAAGGGTATAAAAAGCCGAAGGCTTGTTAAAAAACTGTTTACAATTTTTTTTTTAAATCGTAATTTGTTTCTATTTTTAAGAAATTAACATCTTTGTTTTTTTTTTTAAAGATGTTGTAAGGATTTGGTATTTGATTTAAGAAAAAGATGTATTATTATTTGGTATTTGATTTAAGAAAAATATATACTATTTTCGGTATTTTGATTCGCCATGAAAAGGAAAGAATTTGGATTTGTAATGAGCTGGTCATACTGGCAATGTGAAGAAAATTGTGGTGAAAAGAAGACGCGCTAAAAAAGCACAAAATTGAAACGCTAAATAAATAATTGAAAACGAGAACTTTTGCGTATTAACTGAACATTTTTCAATTTTGTTTTGTAAATTGTGAAGCGTTCTCAATTTTTTGGCGCGATCTGCAATTTGTGTAAACTGGATGTTCGAAGTATAGCTGTCACGGACCCGACGCCGATATTGTCTGTAGGCATACTTTGAACCAAGTTAAAATAGACGCGATCACCATATATGGATGTGTTGGTAGAACAATTGCTGTCACAGACCCGACGCCATTATTGTCTGTAGTCAATTTGTTCATCGTGAAATTCAACAGAAATCTGCGCAAGTGTGCGAAATAGAACGCCAAGTTTGTGCATGTACAAATACATACGTGTACACACAGAACCCGTTGCGCATTAGTGTTGGTGCACCAAATTTACCGTACTCAATCACAACTTTGCAAGTCCGTTTGAAAATTGTCTCAGTAAGCGGAGAGCGTATTTTGGTGACTAAAGACGGCTATGAACAGGGGCATAGCTAGCCGCCAGGGCTAGCTAAAAGGTCGTAATCCGCTTAATGAGAAAATACAATCTAAGAAGCCAAAAGATGAGTTCCTCCGATAAGCAAGATTCTGCTGAGTCTGATCAGGAAAATTTGGACGAGACTATACTCGAAAGTACACATGAAGATGATTGTACATCAGAGTATGTAAGATATCGCACAACAGAAGAAAGGTAAGAGCGACAACTCAGAAAGTGTGGCCATGCTAGCAGCGCTCCGAACAGACATGCAAAGTATTAAACATGATATTAAAAATGCACATTTAAGAATACAGAGTAATCAACGTGAAATTAAAACTCTATATGATCGACAATTGAGGCAGTTTGAATATATACGCGATGAAAAATACGATGAAAGTAAACACAGAACGGGTGAAGAAAACAATGCTGACACCAGACACCATGATCAACCGTTGTACTCGAATATACAAAATCCTCAGAGATCCAACGCAGTCCTTCATGATCTACCCAAGTTTTCTGGAAATACTGAGGAATGGCCGCTGTTTAAAAGAAGTTTTGATGACAACGACAACTCTTTTTCAGTACAATAATTTGCAAAATCTGATACGTTTACGAAAATGCTTGGTTGGGGAAGCCAAAGAAGCAGTGGCATCCCTACTTATATACCCCGACAACGTGCAAAATGTCATGGAAGACCTGGAATTCAGATTCGGTCGGCCGGAATTTCTAATTCGCACTCAACTAACAAGAATTCGAGAATTCCCAAAGGTGCCATATAACAAGCCTGAACAGATTGTAACTTTTTCAACGAATGTTCGTGGAGTGGTTAACTTTTTATCAGCGTCCAATCACAACGAGCACTTACATAACCCAATTCTATTAGAAGAACTTCTAACAAACTGCCAACTCATTTACAGATGAAATGGCTCAAACGCGCAAAGAGTAAAGCCGTGTCTCCCTCTATCACCGATTTTTCCTGTTGGTTGAGCTCTACTGCAAGGATTGTTGGTCGATTACCAGGAAGACAATTACTTACACGCAACTCGAAGCCAGTGTTCATCGCGAACACCCACACAGTCTCAGGCTGCATTTTGTGCAAAGAAGAACATAATTTGGACTCATGCAAAATTTGGAATGATCAAACTGATGTCAAATCGCGATGGGACATTGTGAAAGAGAAGCGTTTGTGCTTCGCATGCCTTAAATATGGGCATAGCATGCAGATTTGCAGAAACAAGCGGACTTGCGGAATTCAAGGCTGCCATCATTCACATCATGTTAGTCTGCACAATTCTACACACTCGGAGCTTCCTCTACCCACGGATTCGAGGCCCTTACTCAATTGCTATCCAAACTCTGCAGACGCACTTCCATACCTATTTAAAATCATCCCAGTTAATTTGTATGGACCAAATGGAAAAATGGAAACATTCACCATGTTTGACGACGGAAGTGCAGTAACCTTGTTGGAGGAAGTCATCGCAGAGCAATTGGGCTTAAAAGGTAAACAATTTCCATTAACCCTACAGTGGTACGATAACTAAAAGAGTATTGAAATGTCAAAAAGAGTAAGACTTGAAATAGCCGGTGTACACGCTGAAGTGCACTACGACCTAAAAGGCGTAGAAACTATAAAGAACCTAGATTTACCAGTACAGTCTTTTTCAAGGTATCAATATGAACACCTCAGCAACCTACCAATCCTTGATTATACCCACATTAAGCCAGTTTTGCTAATCGGGCTCGATAACGCCCATTTAGGTTTGCCAAAAAATATCGTGAAAAAGGAAACTACGCAGCCAGTAGCAATTAACACAAAGCTGGGATGGTTAGCTTATGGCCCAGGCCAGCAAATGTCAAGAGACAGCAATGCAGAAACATTTCACGTACATTTCGTGAAAACTGAGACCAAATGGCAGGATGTAGTTACCGAGTTCGTGGAATCTGAAAATTTTGGATTGAATAATTTGCCTCCAATAGAATCCGTTGATATTATCAGAGCAAAAAACCTTTTGACCGAAAAAACAATTCGATTGGGAAAATGTTTTGAAATAGGATTGCCATGGAAGGAAAACGTAATTATGACTAACAGTTACAAGATGGCGGAAAAAAGGTTACATGGGATCGAGAGGAAAATGAACGCTAACTCAGAGTTTGCTAAAAAATACAAGACGGAAATGACCAAATATCTCTCAAAGGACTACGCTCGAGAACTTAGTACCTCTGAAATTAGTGACTTTTCCAATCTCCATTTCGCGGTACAAACAGTACACAAACCAGATAAAATGCGAATTGCCTTCGACGCTGCAGCTAAGGCCGAAGGTATGTCACTTAACAAAGCGTTACTTAAAGGACCTGACAACTTAAAGTCTTTGGTAGCCATTCTTATGCAGTTCAGGCAAAACAAAATCGGTGTGACGGCAGATATACGGGAAATGTTTTCCCAAATAAAGGTGAACGAAACTGATCAACACGCACAACGCTTTTTATGGAGAGATGGAGACTCGGCTCAGCCAATTCGACATTATGCTATGACTACCTTAATATTTGGCGCCATATGCTCACCTTTTTGCGCCGATTATATCAAGAATCGCAATGCTGAAGAGTTCAGAGAACAATTTCCAAGGGCAGCAGATGCTATTACTTGTCATAAGTTTTACTTCAGAGGAGGAAGGCATCGAAATCTGTAAACAGATTGTGGAGGTTCATGGTTATGGAGGTTTCGAACTACGAAATTTTTGTACAAATTCCACCACTTTGCAGAGCGTTATGAATGGTAAAAACATCCAAAAGCAGTCAAGTTATCTACAGAACCAATTGAGCAGTGAAGAGGTCTTGTGCATGTATTGGAATACACACCAGGATGTCTTTCAATTCGAAACAAAGTTTCATCGAATACCGAAAGAAGTATTGGATGGAGATCGAGTTCCAACTAAGAGAGTGCTACTAGGCATGGTGATGGCAATATTTGACCCATTTGGCTTGATTGCGGATTATCATATATCTGCCAAAATTCTTGTACAGAATACGTGGAGCTATGGAACAACTTGGGATGAGGCTATACCAACACAGTTACATCAAAATTGGACCTACTGGCTATCAGAACTGTGTCATATGCACCATTTCAAAATTCCGCGAGTATACTCTCCCAACTTAAGTTGTTATGAAAAATTGGAAATACATATTTTTGTCGACGCAAGCCAGGCCGCCTTTGCAGCTGTTGCCTATTTACGTGTTCTCAGACCATCCAAAGTTGATGTTGCCTTTGTTATGGGAAAAACGCGTTTAGCTCCGAAGAAACTCCTTTCTATTCCTAGATTGGAGCTGCAAGCTGCCATTCTTGGGGTTCGATTAAATCGCCTGATACATGAACACCTTAAGCTCCCTATTCAAAATAGGGAGAGCAAGAAAGTTTAAACCATTTGTAGGCCACCGAATTGCTGAGATCTTATCCAGTACTACGTCAACGCAATGGATCTGGGTACCGTCATCCTTGAACACCGCGGACGCTGCCACTCGTTTGAGTAATTTACCAAAAATATGTAACGACAGTCCTTGGATACTTGGTCCAAGCTTCTTGAAATCCCCACACTCAGAATGGCCACATATGATTGACATAGCCTCATCGGAACCACTGGAAAAGGAACTTTGCGAACGCAAAATGCTGAGGTGTCAGGTAGGAATCTCAGTAATAGATTTCAATCGATTCTCTTCTTACAGTAATCTGAAGCGCGTTGTGGCCTGGGTAATGCGTGCGAAAAGAATCTGGCTTAAACTTGCATTCAAGGGAGGATCTTTGACTGCCGACGAACTATCTGATGCCGAAATCGAGATATGTAGACTGGTCCAGCAAGAGGCATACGCAAACGAGATAACGTCATTGCTAAACAACAAAGTGCTGTTAAAGGATAGTACAATTTATTGACTTTCGCCTTACATAGAGACAGATGGCCTTTTGCACCTAGCGGGTCGAGTAGATGAGGCATCATATCTACCGAGTTCGAGACGACGACCTATTCTGCTTCCGAAGGATCACAAGGTGTCCACCCTTGTCATGAGATATTTTCATGAAAAATATCATCATCAAAATCAGGCGGTTATAATCAACGAGAGTCGACAAAAGTTTTGGATTCCGCACGCCAGGAAATTGCTCAACAAAGTAACGCTCGAATGCTCTGGATGTATCATAGACCGAGGATTACAGAAAACCCCACAGATGGGTCAATTGGGGTGGACTTGTTTGGTCCACTAACCGTATCAGTCGGTCGCCGCCACGAAAAGCGCTGGGCTGTTATCTTTACTTGCATGACATGCAGAGCAACACATCTTGAACTAGCTGCAGACCTTTCTACAGATGCATTTATAATCTGTCTAAGAAATTTTGTCAACGTAGGGGTATACCTGTAATTATTCGAAGCGATAACGGCACAAACTTCATCAGTGCTAACAAGGAGCTCAAGGATCATGAGAGTTTGTTGGATTTCGGTGCCATAGCGGACGAAGCGGCTCAGAAGGGTATTAAGTGGATCTTCAACTGCCCACTTCAACCTAACGCCGGTGGGTGTTGGGAAAGGTTAATTCGAATCATAAAGGGATTGTTGAAGAAAACTTTACGCGATATTTACCCACGCGTGGAGACCCTTCAGTCAGTATTGATAGAAGCGGAAAACATTCTGAATGCGCGACCTTTAACTGAAATACCCTTAACACATGAGGCAGAAGAGCCTTTGACACCGAACCACTTTCTAATGGGATGCACAAATTCAACGCAAACCCCACACCCACCGGATGAAGCTCTTTGCCTAAGAAAGCAATGGAGGATCGCTCAAGCCCTTAAGGATCGCCTATGGAAGAGATGGATAGTCGAGTATCTCCCTAAACTCATGTGTAGAACTAAATGGCATCAGAAAACAACTCCATTTCAATTTGACGATTAAGTACTTGTAATGGACGCCACTGCACCGAGAATTACTTGGAAAAAAGGAAGAGTCATAAAGGTGTTTGTCGGGAAGGATCAACAAGTTCGTTCTGCTGACGTCAAAACTGAAGATAGCGTGCTACGTCGACCAACATCCAAGTTAATTAAACTTCAGTTAAGTGGTGAATCGTAGGACGATTCACGGGGAGGGAGGATGTAAGGATTTGGTATTTGATTTAAGAAAAAGATGTATTATTATTTGGTATTTGATTTAAGAAAAATATGTACTATTTTCGGTATTTTGATTCGCCATGAAAAGGAAAGAATTTTGATTTTTAATGAGCTGTTCATACTGGCAATGTGAAGAAAATTGTGGTGAAAAGAAGACGCTCTAAAAAAGCACAAAATTAAAAACGCTAAATAAATAATTGAAAACGTGAACTTTTGCGTATTAACTGAACAGATGTTTTAGAGGAATTAATGCAAAGGCACGAAGTTAATCGTTCTACAACAATTATAAAAAAACAAGAAAGGAAGTTAACTTCGGCAAGTCGAAGTTTATATACCCTGCTGCGACGCACAGTTGCGCCTTGGGCCAAAAAACGTGCAATAAATAAAAATCTCGATTTTGTCCTAGTAGTTTGTAACCCACACCAATCGAAAGATAATTGATCCTCCTTTATATGTATCACCCATGAATATCAGATTTTTTGTTTTTAAGATATGTCACTTTAAAGCTGACAAATTTTTCGGTTTTAAAACACAACGCAATTTTAGCCAATTTAGGCCACTTCTAAGTGGAATATCTTAAAAATTAAGTATCGAACGCTCTTGATGTTTGGTTTCCCTAATTGGTGTGTTTATTAAGTACAAATTACGTAAAAATAAATAACAGTTCGATATCCGGAGTACATAGTTATTTGATATTTGCTAGAGGTCAATTTTTTCACTATTTTTTAACTTTGGACGGAGATTAAAAAAAACAAGAAAGGAAGCTAGCTTCGGCCAGCCGAAGCTTATATACCCTTGCAGATCATTCCTATTCATTTACAAAAACATTAAATTTAAATTAACTTGCGTATATGTTACAATAATACAAATTTTAGCTGATTTCGTATAACTTTGGCATTAATTTTTTGATCCTTCCTTGGCAGCTATATAATATAGCCGTCCGAATTTTGTTAAATTTTATTGGAAATTTTGAAATGTTAAAGAAAAGCCATATCCCAGAGGAGAAGACAATGTAATAAAAACCAACAAAGATATAATTTTTTTCCTATTAATTTCCATATAATTTTCCGACCGTTACTATGGCAGCTATATGGTATATTCAGAAATATTTAAAAAATATTATTCCCAAAAGTAAAAGATAATATTTCAAAAAACACCAAAGCTAGAATTTTTTTTTACGTTTTTTACGAATTTTTTTTCGATCCTTCATATGGGAGCTATAAGATATAGTTGTCCGATCCGGTCGGTTCCGACATATATACTACCTGCAATAGAAAGAAGACTTTTGGGAAAGTTTGAGCGCGATAGCTTTAAAACTGAGAGACTAGTTTGCGTAGAAACAGACGGACAGACGGACGGACAGGCGGACGGACAGACGAACGGACAGACGGACGGACAGACGGACGGACAGACGAACGGTCAGACGGACATGGCTAGATCGACTCGCCTTGTCATGCTGATCAAGAATATATATACTTTATGGGGTCGGAAACGTCTCCTTCACTGCGTTGCAAACTTCTGACTGAAATTATAATACCCTCTGCATGGGTATAAATATATCATAATATATTTTTTATACTTCCCTAAAACGTTTTTTTAACATTCTTCTTGATTTTTGGAAAGTTTCAGCTGCGTCTGGATTTTAGCTGTTTGAGGCAAAATAAGTTAAAAAGACGTAGTGTCAGATGTTGTATTTAGGTGCATCCCTGGTAAGTTAAAAAGACGTAGTGTCAGATGTTGTATTTAGGTGCATCCCTGGTAAAATCAAGAACTTTTTTCAGGAAATCCTTTACTGTGTTCGTTTTTTTTAAGAAATATAAGTTTTATTTTATTTTCTTAAATGTTTGAACTGAAAATTAGTTTGATTTTAACGATAAAAAAACAACAAAATTGTATTTATTTTTAAATTTTTTACAAACTTTTTTTTTTAATATACATTTTTAATAATTAAAGCCTTAAAAAAGAAAACAATAAACATTTTTTTAAAAATGTTTTTTGTCGGAAAAAAATAAATATGTTAATAATTTTATTTTTTTTTAAATTTCTTACAAACTTTTTTTTTAATATAAATTTTTAAAAATTAAAGCCTTAAAAAAGAAAACAATAAACATTTTTTTAAAAATGTTTTTTGTCGGAATAAAATAAATATGTTAATAAATTTAGACTTTGCCGGTTTATAAGTACGCCTCTGCCACGCCCACTACCTGTCTTAAACTCTCATTTTAAAGGTAGAACAATTATAATAGATAATTATCTATTATATGCCGTTTACATCATTTGATTATCTCTCTTGGTTCAAAAGTTATGATTTATTACCAAAATAAAGTCAAAAAGCGCCACTGTGCGACGTGTTTTCATAAAAAAAAGCCCATGGCTTGTTAAAAAAAACGATATTTAAGAAACTAGAAATGGCTCCAACACACTTTGTATAAAACAAAAACCGATTGTAACTAACTATCGTGCGCAAATATTAAAGTTAAAAAAAAGTTTTTTTTGTGTGGCAATGTTTAAAATTAAAAATCCTAAGAAACTTTGTAACTTTTTTCAAAAGAAGTCGTTTTAGGGAAAATAATGCAAAAGACATGAAGTCAATCGGATTGCTACAGCCGAGGCTTCCTTCTCGCGAGGATACAGATTTTCAATGAGAGGGAATTTTTTTCAAATTTGACTTTTTTTGGCAACTAAAAAAATTCGAACTAAAAAAATATTTTTTTTTCGGCCAAATTCTAATACACGTGTTTATTTATTTTCCGAATAGTACTATTCGGTAGCTGAATTTATAAAATGCTTTTGACACTTGATAACGGCAAAAAGTTGGCGCAAATGTTTTTCGTAAATATCTTTGAATATATTAACTGGTATATTATTAGTATATATATTATACTAGCAGGGTCGGTAGCCCGCACCTTCGCTTGCGGAAACTAAAATTGAAAATTAAGCTACTTATTTTAAATTTAAAAAATGGCTACTTTTAGTCTATAAATCGAGAAAAAATTTTATCAGAACTTTTTTCCTTAATTTCGGTAAAAAAAAAGTATTTATTCCTATGCAAACAACTTAAGGAAAATATAAAAACTGGAAAAAAACCATTGTGTTTTTTTTAAATCTTTCTTAAGGAATAAATAAACTTAATTTCTTTAAAAAAAATGAAAACGAATTGCTTAAAGATATACATTGCTCTCGAACAACAAATATGATAATTTTGGTTAAGATTTACGAAATTTTAAACGTACAACCCCATCTAAAATGTGATGCGATGTTCATATTTTCGCAGTTGAAAAAATTATTGTCTCCAATTCTAATTTTAATAAATTGAAGCAATACTATTGCCATTAAGTGGACGGACACTCATATTATAAGTCTAGAAACATTTTTGAAAGGAATGAAAATTTTAGGCTGGATTTTATTTTATCGGTCCTTCAAAACAAATCCTGTTGATCTTAGCCTTGCTACCTCGTTATACCTTTTCGCCTTTGTTAATTGTCCCTGTATTATTTGTTTATCAAAGACTACATTTTAAAACTATTTAAACCGAGTTCCGTTTACTTCTTTTGAATATGTTACTTCTTGATAATTAATTAATTACCTAAGAATGAAGCCAAGGTAATTTATGCACATAGGTAACGAAAAGGTAAATAATAACCAAATACTTTTGGCGATTTTGAAACCACAGTAGACAACTCTAATAAAGGAAACAAATATGTATGCGAAGCAATGTAAAAAAATCAATTGGATATTAGCCGCATTTTAGAATTAATATTTCGAAATAACGAATAACGAAAAGGTAAATAATAACCAAATACTTTTGGCGAGTTTGAAACCACAGTAGACAACTCTAATAAAGGAAACAAATATGTATGCGAAGCAATGTAAAAAAATCAATTGGATATTAGCCGCATTTTAGAATTAATATTTCTGTTATCATTCATTTTTCACCTTAATTATAATTATATTAATAACGGCAGGTAGGCAGGTGGAAGGGGGTGCCGTTAATCAAATTGTTTAAACATTTCCATTCGTTTAAACAATTTGAGGCACGTGTAAGGAAGAGCAAGAGAATCAATTGATTTGAATATTTAGTGTTCTTTTAATATTTTCAATGCGATTTGAATTTTAAAACACAAAAATCTGTAAGAAAATGTTTTAAATCTGTTGGGGAAATGTAAATGAAATATTCTTTTAGCAAAAGGATATCAGTGTTATCATGAATTTGAATCTTACTTCCTATATCTAGTGATTGTGTGTGGAGCAGCATGATTTTGCATACAGGAAAATCTTTTTTAAAATTTAACGTTTAGCTAAAAAAAAAATTATGCAAAAGAATCGATTTTCGATATAATCGATTTTTCAACCGCGCATTTTAAATCTGCTGTGACTGTGATATTTTCATTTTTTTTCCCTTGCGCGGTCACACTTAAATTCCCCTTGCGCGGTCACACTTAAAGTGCGACATACACACATACATGTACGACTTTATGCAAAGTGCGCCAGCAGAACATACATACATACATATGTGGAGGCCGTGACGTCAGAAGGCAAAACAAAATTTGAAAATATTGGGGACTTGGTAAAGGAGGCTAAACTTCCAAAAAAATTAAATGCAGTTATTTGCGGGTATGTCATAGGATTATGAACATCACATTTTTAACCCATTTTAACAGCATTTATAACAGAGAAATGGCAAAAGAAAAAACTGAAAAAAAACGAATCGAATTTTGGGGCACTTTGGGGTCGATTATTGATCTAATTTATACCTCACGCGCGGCTCCTAATTATTCTCCGAACTAATGCGATTTTTTAGATTTTTATGTCAATCCGTTCTGGGTTGGACTGGTTGCTACTGGACATTTTTTATGCCTTCCATTATATTAGTTTAGAGATTAATATATTAATCACTCATTTCGTTAATACTTTCATTTTTCCCTGACACACTTTAATATTATATATTAATATATTTTAATATTATATATTAATATACACACTTTTTAATATTATATATTAATATATAATATATTTAACTCTGGGATAAGACTCTTCGTTAATATTTCGAATTAAATGTTACAATAATCGGACGATTACATTTTTTGAATTTGGAAAAATTAACGTCAAAATTATTCGAAATTTAACATTTTGTAAATATTTATTTATATTTTCTATTTATTTCTATTCTATATTATACTTTATGTAAGGGTACTAGACCATCGGTATTCTAAAACTAGGTTCCGTTTATTAATCTGTGCTATTCATTTTAGGTTATTAATTTGTACACATTTTTCTCATACCTTTTTACTTTTTCTTATATTATGTCTATACTAGATACTAGTTTTTTTGTTACCCATTCAAAATTGATTGTTGACGTTGCACAAAAGTTGAATATTCAAAGTCCAAATATTTCCATTCATTAACGATCTCCAGTTTACTTTCACTCTGCGAAAACGATTGTGGAGTGTATTCATAGCCTTCAAGTGTTTGAGAGACTGGTTGAATAATAAAGTTTCCATTTAAAGTCTTAAAGAAAAAGACAAACTGCGAAATTATGCAAAGAATTGGCAAAGAGTGCATCATTACGATCGGAAAATTAATATTTGATGGTTTAAGGTATCAATCCACAACAATTTGATTTAATCCTCAATAACAATCGATCTAATCTAGTAACTATTTATGACTGATTTGAAGTATCTGTAAAATGTATATTACAAGATTTCTGAAGCATGCCAGAGCTTTTAAGCTGGCGCTTAAGCTTTTACCAAGCTGAAAAGCTCCTTCAATTTTAGTATAGTGGCGTTTTGGAAGGAAAAAATTTGAACTTTTTTCTCTTACTCTGAAAAAATTGGAGTTTCAAATACGTAGAGTAAAGGGGTAACCAGTCTTGGTTTAAAAGTATGTATAAGCTCTTATAGCGTGTTCGATCATATCAAGTAAAAAATTTTTTGATCAGGCTTATAAACCGATTCGATGTTCGTCTTTTTTTCCGTACACAGAGAAAATACCGACGTTTTCAAAATGAGTATTTTTAGTGTTATATCTCTAAACTAATATAATGGAAGGCATAAAAAATGTCCAGTAGCAAATTCCACCCAGAACGGATTGACATAAAAATCTAAAAAATCACATTAATTTGGAGAATAATGAGGAGCCGCGTGTGAGGTATAAATTAGATCAATAAACGACCCCAAAGTGCCCCAAAATTCGATTCGTTTTTTTATAAAATTTTTTCTTTTGCCATTTCTCTGTTATAAATGTTGTTAAAATGGGTTAAAAATGTGATGTTCATAATCCTATGGCATACCCGCAAATAACTGCATTTAATTTTTTTGGAAGTTCAGCCTCCTTTACCAAGTCCCCAATATTTTCAAATTTTGTTTTGCCTTCTGACGTCACGGCCTCCACATATGTATGTATGTATGTCATGCTGTCGCACTTTAAGTGGGAATTTAAGTGTGACCGCGCAAGGGAAACAAAATGAAAATACCACAGTCACAGCAGATTTAAATTGCGCGGTTGAAAAATCGATTATATCTAAAATCGATTCTTTTGCATAATTTTTTTTTAGCTAAACGTTATATTTTAAAAAAGATTTTCCTGTATGCAAAATTATGCTGCTCCACACAAAATCACTAGATATGTGCGTGTGTACGTGTGTGTGCGCATTGCAGCTGACTAAGGAAGTGAGACTCGCTTAGATTCAAATTCATGATAACACTGATATCCTTTTGCTAAAAGAATATTTCATTTACATTTCCCCAACAGATTTAAAACATTTTCTTACCGATTTTTGTGTTTTAAAATTCAAATCGCATTGAAAATATTAAAAGAACATTAAATATTCAAATCAATTGATTCTCTTACACGTGCCTTAAATTGTTTAAAGAAATGGAAATGTTTAAACAATTTGATTAACGACACCCTCTTCCACCTGCCTTCCTGCCGTTATTAATATAATTATAATTAAGGTGAAAAATGAATGATAACAGGAATATTAATTCTAAAATGTGGCTTATATCCATTGATTTTTATACCCGTTACTCGTAGAGTAAAAGGGTATATTGTATTCGTGCAAAAGTATGTAACAGGGAGAAGGAAGCTTTTCCGACCCTATAAAGTATATATATTCTTGATCAGGATCACTAGCCGAGTCGAACTAGCCATGTCCGTCTGTCCGTCTGTCCGTCCGTATGAACGCTGAGATCTCGGAAACTATAAAAGCTAGAGGATTGGCATTTTGGATGCATATTCTTGGAGTTCCTACGCAGCGCAAGTTTATTTCAAAATGGTGCCACGCCCCCTCTAACGCCCTCAATCGCCCTAAACAATTTTTTGAATGGTGTCTGGCGCCCACACCATTAAAGATTTTGCAGTTTTATTGTGATTATCAATACCTATCGAAATGTAGAAGAAATTTTTCAAATCGGACCATTCGTTAACATTTTATGCCCGATCAAAGATTTTATATATCTATCTCCCTCGCACTCCCTTAGCTGAGTAACGGGTATCTGATAGCCGGGGCACCCGACTATAGCGTTCTCTCTTGTTTTACATTGCTTCGCATACATATTTGTTTCCTTTATTAGAGTTGTCTACTGTGGTATCAAAATCGCCAAAAGTATTTGGTTATTATTTACCTTTTCGTTACCTATGTTCAAATTACCTTGGCTTCATTCTTAGGTAATTAATTAATTATCAAGAAGTAACATCTTCAAAAGAAGTAAACGGAACTCGGTTTAAATAGTTTTAAAATGTAGTCTTTGATAAACAAAAAATACAGGGACAATTAACAAAGGCGAAAGGTAAAACGAGGTAGCAAGGCCAAGATCAACAGGATTTGTTTTGAAGGACCGATAAAATAAAATCCAGCCTAAAATTTGCATTCCTTTCAAAAATGTTTCTAGACTTATAATATGAGTGTCCGTCCACTTAAGGGCAATAGTATTGCTTCAATTTATTAAAATTAGAATTGGAGACAATAATTTTTTCAACTGCGAAAATATGAACATCGCATCACATTTTAGATGGGGTTGTACGTTTAAAATTTCGTAAATCTTAACCAAAATTATCATATTTGTTGTTGGAGAGCAATGTATATCTTTAAGCAATTCGTTTGCATTTTTTTTAAAGAAACTAAGTTTATTTATTCCTTAAGAAAGATTTAAAAAAAACACATAATGGTTTTTTTCCAGTTTTTATATTTTCCTTAAGTTGTTTGCATAGGAAAAAATACTTTTTTTTTACCGAAATTAAGGAAAAAAGTTTTGATAAAATTTTTTCTCGGTTTATAGGCTAGAAATTAGCCATTTTTTAAATTTAAAATAAGTAGCTTAATTTTCAATTTTAGTTTCCGCAGGCGAAGCTGCTGGCTACCGACCCTGCTAGTATATTATATAGTTGTCCGATGTTCTTTAATTATACCCTTGCAGAGGGTATTATAATTTTGGTCAGAAGTTTGTAACGCAGTGAAGAAGACGTTTCCGACCCCATAAAGTATACATATTCTTGATTAGGATTAATAAGGGAGTCGATATAGATATGTCCTACTGTCCCTCTGTCCGTCCGTCCGTCTGTCCGTCTGTTTCAATACCGTTTGCGAGCTCAGTTTAAAAGCTAGCGATTTGATTTCAGAGTCGTCCTAAAACATGTGTACGCAGGTCAAGTTTGAAAATCGATCCGATCGAACGTCTATATCCTATAGGTCCCATAGAAACAATAGGATGAAAATTAAAAAATTGTATTCTTTTTAATTATAAAATATTTTGTTGTTGCTATTCTACTCAAATTTTAATTCGTGAAATCTGCAAGGGTATTAAAGTTAAAGAAATAAATAAATAAAGTTAAAAAAAATGTGTGACATGTAGCGTGACAGTCACTTCAATGAATAAGGAATACTATAAAATTAAATGTATTAAAATATTCCTTCACGTTTCGCTACATTCGAAAGTTAAGCTGGTAGTCAAACAAGTCACTTTTATAGGTATCGCGTGCGTAAGCCTTGGTTTTGTATACTCTTGCAGAGGGTATAAAGATTTCAGTCAGAAGTTTGCAACGCAGTGAAGGAGACGTTTCCGACCCCATAAAGTATACATATTCATATTCACCATGACTAGACGAGTCGATTTAACCATGTCCGTCTGTCCGTCCGTTTCTACGCAAACTAGTCTCTCAGTTTTAAAGCTATCGAGCTCAAACTTTCCCAAAAGTCTTCTTTCTATTGCAGGTAGTATATATGTCGGAACCGGATCGGACAACTATATCTTATAGCTCCCTTAGGAAGGATCAAAAAAAAAAGTAAAAAAAAATGCTAGCTTTGGTGTTTTTTTGAAATATTACCTTCTACTTTTGGTATTACTGTTTTTTAAATATTTCTGAATTTCAAATAAAAAATCGGATGACTTTATCATATAGCTGCCGTAGGAACGTTCTGAAAATTAAATGGAAATTAATAAGAAACAAGAAAGGAAGCTAGCTTCGGCCAGCCGAAGCTTATATAATCTTGCAGATCATTCCTATTCATTTACAAAAACATTAAATTTAATTTAACTTGCGTATATGTTACAACAATCCCAATTTTAGCTGCTTTCGTATTACTTTGGCATTACTTTTTTGATCCTTCCTATGGCAGCTTTATAATTTAGCTATCCGAATTTGGTTAAATTTAATACGAAATTTTGAAATGTTAAAGAAAAGCCATATCCCAGAGAAGAAAAGAATGTAATAAGAATCAACAAAGATATAATTTTTCGTTTTTAATTTTTCATTTAATTTTTCGACCCTTCCTATGCATCTATATGATATACTCATCCGATTTTAAAAAAAATTTTATTCGAAATTCGGAAATATTTAAAAAACAGTATTCCCATATGCAGAAGGTAATATTTTAAAAAACACCAAAGCTAGAATTTTTTTACGTTCTTTTTCGGTCTTTCCTATGGGAGGTATAAGATATAGTTGTCCGATCCGGTCGGTTCCGACATATATACTACCTGCAATAGGAAGAAGACTTTTGGAAAAGTTTGAGCCCGATAGCTTTAAAACTGAGAGACTAGTTTGCGTAGAAACAGACGGACAGACGGACAGGCGGACGGACAGACGGACATGGCTACGACTCGTCTTGTCATGCTGATCAAGAATATATATACTTTATGGGGTCGGAAACGTCTTCTTCACTGCGTTGTAAACCTCTGACTGAAATCATAGTACCCTCTGCAAGGGTATACAAAATTATATCTTTGTTGATGAAATGATATAAGCTTCGGCTGGCCGAAGCTAGCTTTCTTTCTTGTTTTCCTATTAGTTTCCATTTCATTTTCTGACCGTTCCTATGGCAGCTATATATATATAGTAATCCGAGTTTTTAAAAATTTAATTCGAAATTCAGAAATACTTAAAAAATAATATTTCCAAGAGTAGAAGGTAATATTTCAAAAAACACCGAAGCTAGATTTTTTTTGTCTATTTTTTTCCGATTTTTCCTATGGGAGCTATATGATATAGTTGTCCGATCCGGCCGGTTCCGACATATATACTACCTGCAATAGAAAGAAGACTTTTAAGAAAGTTTGAGTCCGATAGCTTTAAAACTGAGACCCTAGTTTGCGTAGAAACGGACAGACGGACGGACAGACGAACATTAAATCGACTCGTCTAGTGATGCTGATCAAGAATATATATACTTTATGGGGTCGGAAACGTCTCCTTCAATGCGTTGCAAACTTTTGACTGAAATCATTATACCCTCTGCAAGGATATAAAAAACAGGATTAATCTTCGAGTCAATACCTTTCATATGAGTTAAAACTCGACCATGTCCAAGGACATTTTAAGGACTTAAAATGGCTTTTAATGTTCTATATATGTAACCTTTATATTCTGTGGATGTATTATGACGTAAAAAAACTATGTAGTACCAGAAAATCTAAATGATATGAATAAGAAATGCACCTGTTCCTCTGTCTATTTTTGCATAAACTAATCATAAAATGAAAGCCGCAAATTAGCCAATTATTTATAAATATTTAGTTTTGTTAAGTTAAGGTATGTATGATACACAAATAAACATACTCTTGCTCTAAAAATTCGCGGTTTTTGAAAATTCGATACAGAATATATCTTTAGGTTTCTTTCGTTAAGTTATGTATGATCCACACAAAACAAGAAAGGAAGCTAGCTTCGGCCAGCCGAAGCTTATATACCCTTGCAGATCATTCCTATTCATTTACAAAAACATTACATTTAAATTAACTTGCGTATATGTTACAATAATCCAAATTTTAGCTGATTTCGTATTACTTTGGCATTAATTTTTTGATCCTTACTATGGCAGCTATATAATATAGCCGTCCGAATTTTGTTAAATTTTATTCGAAATTTTGAAATGTTAAAGAAAAGCCATATCCTAGAGGAAAAGACAATGTAATAAAAATCAACAAAGATATAATTTTTTTCCTATTAATTTCCATATAATTTTCCGACCGTTCCTATGGCAACTATATGATATAGTCATCCGATTTTTTTAAAATTTTATTCGAAATTCAGAAATATTAAAAAAATATTATTCCCAAAAGTAGAAGATAATATTTCAAAAAACACCAAAGCTAGAATTTTTTTTACGTTTTTTACGTTTTTTTTTTCGGTCCTTCATATGGTAGCTATAAGATATAGTTGTCCGATCCGGTCGGTTCCGACATATATACTACCTGCAATAGAAAGAAGACTTTTGGGAAAGTTTGAGCCCGATAGCTTTAAAACTGAGAGACTAGTTTGCGTAGAAACAGACGGACAGACGGACGGACAGACGGACAGACGGACATGGCTAGATCGACTCGTCTTGTCATGCTGATCAAGAATATATATACTTTATGGGGTCGGAAACGTCTCCTTCACTGCGTTGCAAACTTCTGACTGAAATCATAATACCCTCTGCAAGGGTATAAAAAACCTATTTTTCCCAAGAATCCGCGGTGGGAAAAAGTCCCAGCCAAAGGCATTTGCTATCTATTTGCCTCTCGCTTACTCCTATAGCTAGCTAGCAGTTTTCGTCGTACTGAGTACTAGGCTTTAAAGATTTTGGAGAAGTATAAATGTCATTTTGTTGTGTTTTTTTATACCTATCAAAACGTAAAAGAGTAAAAGTATTTTTTCAAATCGGATTATTCGTTCAAAAGTTACGTGCAAATAATGGAGTTTAAGCATTCGCTTTGCTGCATCCCACTCGCACCTCCTTTGGCTGAGTAACGGGTATCTTACAGTCGAGGTAGTCGACTATAGCGTTCTCTCTACGAGTAACGGGTAAAAAGTGTCCAAATCTACAGAACTCTCCCCTATACCGAAAAATACTAAATATTTTCATTAACTCTTTTTCATTCCGTTATATTACAATACCTTTAAATCTTCATATAATTATAAATGGAGTGAAAACTTTATACCGCATCGCTGTGGTCGTTTGACATTGTGCATAGAGGCTGTAAAGGTACAAATACACAAATAAATATTTTGGTATTGGTGAATATTTTTATTGTATGTGTGAGATTTAAATTTAAATTTTCTGAAATGTTGTATGTGAAAGAGTCGATTATATAGTAAATAGACAAAATGTGGACAGTGTGGAAGCTATCTTTGATGTGCACTCATATTCTCGAAATTCAGAAGCGTATGTATTCCTGTTCATTCTTTTGGCCTATACGGATTTTAGTTTTATTATTATCTTTCAATAATTCGATTGTGGAGTATTGTATGCAGTAAACATTTTAAACATTATAAATAAGCAGGTATAAACTTTTAACTCTTAAATACGTGAAAAATGTAAAAGAAGGAATTATTATTTTATTCCGAAAATATTGTTTATGGATCATGCATAAATTGTATTACATAAGAACAGCACCGCCAAACTTTAATTGCTGCCCCTCGTGTTTATATGTACATTTTTTGCACAACTGAAAACGATGCGTTAGGCAGACATATACATATTATAGGTATATGTTATATCTATAAAATTTTATTTGTGTGCTGATTAAAGCACCTGTTGCTGTGTTTCTTAATACAATAAAATGTTTACTTACAAGTATATTGATTTACCAAACTTATTTTAACTTATTATTATTTTTTAGATTGGTAAAGATTTGAGAAATGGATTCGGCCTCAAATATAGTGGTAAGTAAATTAAGGCCTCAATAAATTTAAATTCAATATTTTTCGATTTTTAAACTTTTTAGGGTGCCTATTCCTTTTTACAAGGCTCATATTTTTTTCAAACATACAAATATTGTTTACAATAAACTCGAACTATGTATATGCGAAAGTCTTTAAATCTCTCTCAAATGTTTCAGAAATTTAAAGAAAAGTCTTCAAGAACATATTTTATGTCAATATTACCTTACTGAAAGTTATCATTATTCAAATTATTTAAGAAGTAATTTTCTTAAAACATAAAATATACAAATGTTATTAAAACCTTGCAAGGAATATATTATTTTAGTCAAAGGTTTGTAACGCAGTGAAGGAGACGTTTCAGACGCCATAAAGTATATATGTATATTCTTGACATTATTGATAATGGAGTCGATGTAGCCATGTCCGTCTATGTCAATACCGTTTACTTTCACATCCGTCCTAAAATATGTATACGCAGTTTGATCTGCTAAAATTAAAGATATTTCGCGCAGTGTAAAAGCAATTGACATGCATTTTTTCAAATCTGAATTTTGCATATATACCTAAATCAGGGTAAAAGCGCGTACCGATCGGACGTCTATATCCTATAGCTCCCACAGGAACAATGGAGGGAAATCGGTCAAAATGTTATATTTTTTACCTTGATCAAGATAAAAGCTTGTGCAGATCGAACATCTATATGGAAAATTTTAAAATTTCATTGGTTTCAGACATTTAGGCATATATTTCGTTGTTTATTATTTCGTGTTTTGTATTTATGCTATTCTGGGCAAATTTTCATTTGTAAAATCTGCAAGGGGGTATTAAAACTTCGGCTTGCCAAAGTTATTAAAACAGCACTGGGTTACAAAAGTATTGCTTTTTAAAATTACCTCCCTGGATGCGTTATATTTGTATTAGTTACAAATTCCCAAATTAAGCTGCGTTCTTTGAGGTCTTTTTTTCTCAGAATCCTTGCGTCGGGGAACATTTTAGAGAACGCAGTTTATCTTGGGAATTCGTAACGAATTCAAATTTATCGCATCCATCGAGGTCAATTTTAGATGTAACATAGTGTAATTAAAGTTTAAAGTTATAAGTATTAACATTATTCTTACAGGTAACATATGTAAGCCAGTTGGGATTTATTCAAAGTTAACAGACATCAAAATTTAAAACATTTTTCATAATGTAGCAACGATAGTGAAGAAATTTCTAACCCTCTTTGATTGGAAGAGATTTCTGTGATTTCCTCCTGTACGAATATTAAAATCCCTCCGTAAGAAATGACACTTAAAATTGAAGACCTTGATCATGATAACATGATGTTATAATTTCATTCAAAAGTCTGCAACGTAGTAAGGACTACATTTCCTGCATTATTCGATATATTCTTGAACTGGAAAACAGCCGAGTCGATCAAGCCATGTCAGTCTGTCCTTTTATCCGTACGTCTGTCTTTCTGTAGCTTAGTAGCGAGTTGTTGCTGTTGTTTCTAGCTTGAAAAATAATTAAAATAGATTTACCTCTGGATTAACTCAATTATAATTTTCTTTTTCTAAAATGAATTGGAAAACTATATTTTTAATTTTGGAGTGATGTTTTTTTATATCTCTTACTCGTAGAGTAATAAAATTCTTTGTGTTCGTTGCAAATTATTAAATAGGTAGAATAAAGTGTTTTCGGTTCTATAAGGAATTCATATTCTTGGTTAGCATCACTAACCGAATTTTTTCTACAATCTCAAGGAAGAAGTAGTTGAAACAAAAAATGGAACGCAAGAGGTTCAAGCTGACATAACCCAATCGGCCCCTGAAGATAATGATACAACAGTAGAAAAGGCTTCGGAATCAACTATTGACAATGATGTAGATAACCACGATAGCCCAAAAGATGGTAACGAGGGTGTCGATTTAATAAGTGAAGAAAACGAGTCCGATGAGGATGAAAAAACGACGTCAGATGGAGCGGTAACTGTGACTTCAGTACATCATCCGAAAATACCTATTGAGTCATCAGAGGCGGATAACACTACTCAGATAGATGGAAGCACACAACTAGAATCGGAGGAGCCTTCCGGAGAGGAGGTACCTATTAAAACAGACTCACCCATTACTCCAGAAACTTCGGCCTTATTCATAACAAAAACCGATAAACCACCAAGCGTTTCCGAGGAGAATAAAGAGGTGGATGTACAAGATGACAATACTATTGGAAAATTTACTGCTGGAACGGCATCCGACCAACAAGATACATCAAACATTCTAATCGAAGGCGATAAAGTTCAAAGGATCGAAGATGTGGTATTGAAAGACCACTCCGAATCTTTAATGGAAAAAGTATTTCAATTTGTCTAAATAATTCAATTAATACAACGCTCTCAAGCTTCTAAAATGCAGCATTAGCTAACATAATTTTAATAATACAACGATAGCACTGCTTTTCAAAGCATTAATCTCGAATGCCAATTTCGCTTTAAAAACAAATTTTGAACTGATTTGAAATAATACTTTTACTGCTCTTTCCACCAAAAAATCTAAAAACAGGATATTTAAACAAAATCGCATTTGCATAACATTAAATTTGCGTTGTCAGGATAAAATTGTTTTTTTAGTGGTCGTTTTTATGTGCTATTTTATTTATAGTATTTTGTTTACATTAAACAAATTATACTAAGTGAAAGCGCGTAGGTAAGCCCTATCATAAACAGTACACCAAGAAGGACTATGGTAGTCCTTGGTAGAGTTGGACCTCTAGATCACAAAAATAATTCAACAAATTTGATTCTAAATACTGTTTTTATGTCTGTGTTTTTTTGTATATGGGCGGTTCTTTTACAAACCGAACATCTTTTTTTTGGTCATATTTTTGATTTGCCTAGAAGTATTTTCACGTGTAGAAGAGAGGTCTGTAAGTTGGGACACCACGTTTTCTCAAAACTTTTTCTTTTTTAAATTTTTTTTTAAAGTCGTTTTTAGTAACAAAACTTTTGGGTAAAACATAAGAAGCCAGGCTTTAGCCACATTTAAGCTGTGGCAATCGTGTACCATTTTTTACCAAAAAAGTTTCTTTCCCCTTTTTTCAAAATTCTGTAAAAAATTAGAAACGTGCTTAAATTAACTTGGTAAGAGGTTTAAAACATTAGTAATTAAACTGTTAACAAATTGAAAAAGAATCAGCTTAATTTGACAGTCAGAAAAAAATGATTAATTTTTTTTTGAAAGTTGGGACACTTTGAGCGTGTCAGTTGAGACACCCGCTTTGCATACGAAAAGGCGTCAGCCCGACAGAGGTCGCTTTTTGCCAAGTAAATTTTTTTTGAAATTATGTGAAATGTGATCGTTCAAAGAGACTTTTGGTTTTAATTGTTATTTGGTCTAGTTATTTGAAAATGGTCGGGAAATACGTTAAAACGAACTCAATGTGATTAAAATTACATAAATAAATCATTTCTAATAGTTTGGAGTACTTTTGGTGCAAGTTTCGTTGACTTTTAAAAGTGTCCCAACTTACAGACCACCTTTTCAAAAAGTCGTTTTTTGACACGTTTAAAAAAAAATTATTTTGTTGTTTTTCCTAAGGAAAAAAAAAATGTTGTTTGTTGTTTATTTTGAAGCTAAAAGACTAACCTTTCGATCGGTGCCTAATGCGTGAAGTTTGATAAGCGTAAGTTGAAATGGCAGTATAAAAACAAAAGGTGTACCAACCTAGAGACCTTTCCCTTACTATTAGCAAAATAAGTAAACACGTGTATCAGGATTTGTCCGAAAAAAAATATTTTTTTAGTTATCTAACTAAAAAATACTTTTTTTTTGGGTCACCAGCCGAGTCGATCTAGTCATGTCCTTCTGTCCGTCTATCTGTCCGTCTGTCTGTCCGTCTGTATGAACGCTGAGATCTCGGAAACTACAAAAGGTAGAGAGTTGGGATTACCCACACATATTCTTGGGCTTCATACCCACAGCAAGTTTATTTCTGCCGAGGACCACGCCCTCTCTAACGCCCACAATCGCCTAATGCTCACAATTAAACGATTTTAAAAGGTGTCTGGCGCCCACACCTTTAAAGATTTCGGAAAAGTAAAAATGCAGTTTTATTGTGTTTATCAATAACTATCGACCATCGGACCATTCGTTAAAAAGTTATGCGCGATCAAAGTTTTATATCTCCATCTCCCTCTTAAGTTAAGTAACGGTTATCTGATAGTCGGGGCACCCGATAATAGCTGTCTTTCTTGTTGGTTTTCAGAAGGTTGCAATTTTTGTAAGCCGTGTTTTTAAAAATCGTTGGGGAACTCAAAATGTATATTTTTTCTGATTATATTTTTATTCCAAAAATTCGTGTATTCAAAAAAAGCAAAAAAAAAATGTTTACAAAATAAATTTTTTCACAAAAGAAAAACAGGTAAAAAGGCCCTATCTTTTGCATCTCGACAAAGTTCCCATTAAAAAGGGTAACTCGAAATCATTTATTTAATAATTTTTAATAATAAATAATTTAAAAAATTCATAACCATTCGAAGCCATTTTTCACAAATATAAACTTTGTAAGTTTGCTAGACAAAAATTGTGTACGACCTATTTTCAAAAATCGTTGCAAGATATTGATGAATTGATGAAATTGATGAAATATCTAAAAAATCGAAAATAAACGTTTTCAACGCAATTGAATACCTTAATTGAAAGCCTAAACATAGCACTAGGGGTATCACTTTTTAACATTATAAACGGAAAAAAGGTGGTCGAATATTTGAGCCTAGTGCACATCAATTGATTGAGAAATCTTTTTCTTCCGCGCATTTTGTTATAGTCCAATACAATAATGGAACATGTTGGCTATATATCAGCATATTGGCGTTATTAGTTCTTATTGCTTACGGCTTTTTGAGCTTCATAATTGATTAATGACTATGATTGTGCTAGCTTGCTTTCAGGGTCGCTCTTTCTACAAAATTAAAATATTTATGCTTTGCAGAGAGTGTTAAAACTTTGGCCAAAAGTTGGAAAGGAAACATGGAAGATAAAGAATATAATAGCAATATTGTTTTTGTCTATAGTCATTACCGAAAATCGTTAAAGCCAATTTGGGTTTTCTTTGATCAATTTTTTTCTCTGCTACTGTATGCATAACTTTGGTTTGCAATAGTGTACTTTCCGTGTTTATATATTTGTTTTTATTTTGATTACTTATAAATGATCTTTAATATTCTTAGGATTCCAATGAACTTTTAACCACTACATATGAACTGACTGCCGAAAACACTAAACAGAAGGATGTATCGCCGATTGAACAAGTAAGCATAACAATTCCCTTATTTATCTTATATATTGGTCTTAGGTCTTGCTAAAAAAAAAATAAATTTTTTTTTCTTGTAAATTATTATCTTAAGATTATACAACAAAATTTTTAGGTCAATCGGACTAAAACATTGGAATAAGGCTAAAATAGTATTAATAAACCTTTCCTACAAAAATAAATATTTATTGATTTTGAACGGTTAAACAAAAATTTTAAAGTAAAAAATAAAAAAAAACTTCCCAGGGGCTTTTTTTTTTTTAATTTTTAAGCGATATGTAAAAGCACAATGGAAATCCGACCCCATAAAGTATATATATTCTTGATCAGCATGACAAGACGAGTCGATCTAGCCATGTCCGTCTGTCCGTCCGTCTGTCCGTCTGTTTCTACGCAAACTAATCTCTCAGTTTTAAAGCTATCGGGCTCAAACTTTCCCAAAAGCCTTCTTTCTATTGCAGGTAGTATATATGTCGGAACCGACCGGATCGGACAACTATATCTTATAACATTTCAAAATTTCGTATTAAATTTAACAAAATTCGGACGGCTATATTATATAGCTGCCATAGGAAGGATGAGAAATTAATGCCAAAGTAATACGCAAGCAGCTAAAATTTGGATTATTGTAACATATACACAAGTTAATTTACAAAGTTAGTTGATTTTTGTGCCAAAGACCCTATCCCCTTAAAATTATGATTATGTATAATTCTTACTGATCCTTGTTAAATAACGGTTTATTGTAATTTAGAGTACTGAATTGGAAGAACTTGGAAAACGTACAATTGAAAACAAAGATACAAAGTTATCCCAAGAGGTATGTTTAATTTTCTTTCAGTAATTTTATCACGATTTATGATTATTGTTTTGTACCCTCAAAATAGGGGGCGGAGTCGGAAAAAACTACGGATGAATCTGAGCTTTTGAATACAAAAGCTAGAGATAGCGGACATCTTAGATTGTCTGATCAGGTAAGAAAAATACTTCAATTATTTTGAGTCAATTAGGAGTTTAAAAATAATATTTTTATTTTGAGCGGGTGGGTCAGGTACGGATTCTAGGGATTTTTTTTAAAGTAAAAATCGACTGACTGATTTTGAAAACACCATCAGAAATCTTTAACTTTTGAAGTATTACACCAAGCAAAAAACCGTTCTCACCGATCTCGATTTCAGTATCACCGGCAGGGTTCAAAATGCTATGCTATATTTGTAGTTTTTACTATTTGATATTGCTACGAGAGTTATTTCTATGAAGCCTGGAGCAAAGCATTTTTGAAATGCTATAGTCAGTATTCTAATTTTAGTCAACATTTAACAAAATACCACTACTTTTTGATATCTTTAGTTAGTTCACTTAATCTAAAGAAGCTTTTCCTCTTGCTCTTAAGAATTCGAGATTATTGAGAATCGATTTAAATGTCAAACGAACTATAAGAAAAATGTCCTTAGCTAGGAAGAGAAAGTATCCACACAATCAGTTCCTCTTCTTCTTAAGAATTCGCGGTTTTGAAGAACGGATTTAAATATTCAACAAAGTACAAGAAAAGGTTCGATACTGAAATCGATTTTTTTAGAACTGCGAATTCTAAGGAACAAGTAAAACTTTAGATTTTGTGGACCATTCTCTACTTACCTAAAGCCCTGGACTTATACGTGGTAGAAGCATAAAAGGAAGAAATTTTGTTAAAAAATTAATTTCTTATGGAAAACTGTAATATATTCAGTATAATGTAGCTCCCAGCTCTCAGCTCTACTATAGTTTATTTACTATAGTAAAATATTTATTTGCTATAGTACGATTTAGAAAATAGCTATAGCAGCTTTGCTATTGTATTCAAAGTGTGTTCATATATATAGTCATAAATTATAGTCACAGCGGAACTCTCTGCTTCTAAACTGAATAAAAAAAAAAATGGCGAAAAACAAAGATTCTAAGGATATTTTAAAAAGGTTTAATGATTGGAATGAAACGCAAGTGCAGTGCCAAATTTGTAGTAGGATTTTAAAGAAGAAGAGAATATACAATCTGAAGAAACACTTAGCTGACGTCCATAAAATTACACCGGATAACACCAGTGTAAAAACTGATAAGTACATAAAAAAACGAACTAATAAAGTTGAAATAAATAAACAACAACTAATACGGTCATACATAGGACTCGTTACGGAAAACCATATACCTTTTAATATATTAGACTCAAAAAACATGAAAAATATAATTTAACCTATTTGTCAAGGCCTTAACACTAAGAGTGGAAAACAGTTAGCTTTTAATAGTCAAAATTGTAAAAATGTGCTGGGTAAGGTTGCCAAAAATATTCGAACACATATAACAGAAGACCTAAGAAATCGTATACTTTCGCTTAAAATTTATAGTGCAACAAGATTAAATCGAAATATTTTTGGAATTAGTGCACAATTTATACAAAACAATGAAATACAATCAAGAATTTTAGGAATGGCACAGCTAAAAGGACAAAATTCTAGAACTTCAAGAAACTTAGCCAAGGAAATACTATGCACTTTAAGAAAGTTCTACGTTAAGATAACACAATTAATTTCTATAACATCTGACAATGGAGCCAATATGATAAAGACTGCAAAAATACTTTCACATCAAAGTACTAATAATTTTGAGGATGAACATGTTGATGAAGAAAATAACGCGACATACTTAGAAAACCTTGATAACTTTGAAAACACTGAAGACGTGTACGTAGGTGGTATACAAATCTGTCGATGCGCAGCACACACGGCACAATTGTGTGCGATTGATGTCACAAAAAATACAAACATTTATTGCAATGCCGAAACATTACTAAGCATATACGGAAGGCTTCAAATGGATACAGTGAACTCTTTGAAATAAAAAAACTGAAGTTGCCTTAATTAGATTGCCCAACTAGATGGGGCTCAACATATATAATGATAGAAAGACTTAACCAAGCAAAGGACATTTTAATAACAATACAATCAATAAACAACAAGACAGACGAAGAAAATTTTAATTTTAATGACGCACTTTTGGATTTTATTTCTGGCTACACTACATCTATGAACCCCTTACAAAAGACTATAATTCAATTTCAATCGGAACAACTACACTATGGAAACTTTTACGCACTATGGCTTACTTGCAAACTGCAAACAGAACAAATTGTGGCATCGAACGCTCAGAATGCAATTATTACTTTGATTGGGCGGAGCCTTCTAATCAGTATAAACACAAGAAATAAGAAATTGCTTGAAAACGATGCAATGCTGGCATGCCTTTACCTGGATCCTAGATTTCACCATATATTAAACGCTGAACAAAAACAGAATGGTACAGAATTTTTGAAAACATTATGGAAGAAGATAATTCATCATGATCCAAAATTAAGCAGTAAACAAGGAAATGCAAGTCCATTGATCACCGACAATGAAACCAACTCTTCTTTTGATATTTTACACAATTATTTAAGCTCCCATTTACCAGAGACTCCTCCTACTACAGCAACAGATGTTAATAGAAAAATTGAGACTTTAAATCATCGTACAGGAAAATTAGCAATGTATTAAACTTTTGGCTCGAAAGAAAGTCAACTGATCCAGAATTATATGAACTCAGCCAAATATGCTTTGCTATGCCACCAACACAGGTATACATTTTGTAATTTATTCTATACAATAATCTGTACAACCTGTATCTTTCATTGGTCACCATAGAAAGAGCATTTTCATCCTTAAAAGTAATATTGGCGGACAACAGAAACAGGATGAGTCAAAATACATTGGAAAACATACTTCTGGTCAAACTTAATTCAAATCATTTAGATAAGCTATTCAAAATCTTCCGTTATTTGAAGACAATGATTCCGACACAGGAGACTCAGATGCAGAGGCATAATTTAATTAGGATTCCCAATTTTTCCAAATTCTGAAGTTTTTTTCTTACTCCAACTCTACTGGTTTGAAAGTGGATCGTAGTCTGATTGCCAATTTCATTGAGAAGCGTGATGGCTGCATCGGCAGCGATTTGCATGACATTTACCTCAAGAACTCCTTCGAATTCGAGCTGGTGACCGACAAGTGGTCAGATTCCTGTTTGCCTCGAATGCGAAGTGGCTACATAGAGGTTTCTTAAATTTTAACCTTTTTTCTAAGACTCCAAAATCCATTTTTTTATAATAAACAATCCGTTTTAAATATTAAAATATGTTTCTATTGTTCCACAAAATCAATCGATTGCCTAGCATTTTATTCTATTAAAATTTTCCAAGTAAAAATGCTATAAGATATTTACTATAGTTATTACTGAGAGCAGTAGCTGTAGTAATATAGAATGCTCTGCTCCAAAAAAAAACTATAGTTTTTGTTATTGCTACGGCTCCATATAGTATTCTGACCGTAGCATTTCAAAAGTGCTTTGCTCCAGGCTTCATAGATATATTACTCTCGTAGCAATAGTATGTCATTTTTGTAGTTACTATTGCTGCTATGTAGTAGTATTTCCGAACCCTGATCACCGGCAACGGATTCATGGTTTTGTTTTTTAAAAGTGACACTCTTTATTTTTCGAACCTCATACTCAGAATAATTTTATGATTTTTTTTGAGGAAGAAAAACTATGCATACATACATACTAGAGCTGACAAAAAATCGACTGAAGTGGACTACAAGTCGATAGTATGCTTTGGGATTGTTCAGTCGATTTTGAGTCGACTACTATCGATTTTTTTCAATAAAGTTACATTTGGTGAAGTTTTGAACAATTTATGGTACATTTAAATATTTCTGTGCTAATATTAGTCCAAAAAATATAAGGGAATTTTTCTAATTTTATTTTTTTGCATTAAAAATGTACATGTTTTGTAATTTTTAATGCTCTGCCTGAAAACTCTAACATATCTTAGCAACATAATCATAATAAAATACATTCAAGGGCTTTGTTCTTATGTCAAACAACGACTAGTCGATAATATCGAAACAGTCGACTGAAATGCTGTCAAACAATCGACTGACTACACTATTGATAGTTTTGCAGCTCTATTACGTACATATATATATCCACTACATATTTGTGGGCGTTATAGTGGGCGTGGCAAACTAGGTCAATCGATAGGTATTGACGAAACAAAGCCATTTCAGTTAAAAATTGTATTTTAGCTTCAAAATTTTGGTCGCCACAGTTTGGCATCAAAAAATCAACTAACTTTGCGATTTTTTCTATAAAAACTATTAAGTGCCATATAAATAACATCGACTAATTTTTATAGCCGATACTATCGGCTAATATATCGGTCCAAAGTTGGAACACTATTAAATCAAGAAAGAAAGCTAGCTTCGGCCAGACAGACAGACAACAACATTAAATTTAAACAAGAGAGAACGCTATAGTCGGGTGCCCCGACTATCAGATACCCGATACTCAGCTAAGGGAGTGCGAGGGAGATGGATATATTAAAACTTTGATCGGTCATAACTTTTTAACGAATGGTCCGATTTAAAAAATTTCTTGATCAGCACCAATAGCCGAGTCGATCTAGCCATGTCCGTCTGTCCTTCTGTCCGTTTCTATGCGAACTAGTCTCTCAGTTTTAAAGCTATCGCGATGAAACTTTCCCAAAAGTCTTCTTTCTATTGCAGGTAGTACATATGTTGGAGCGAGCCGGATCGGACCACTATATCTTAGGGCTCCCATAAGAATATTCAAAAAAATAAAAGAAAATTCATTGTAACTTTGTAGAAAATAGGCGTTTTGACAACATCTATAATCTATAGGAATCTATAGGTATTTATTTTATCTGCAAGGGTATATAAAAATGTAGAAACAATTTTTCAAATCAAACCATTCATTAAAAAGTTATGAGTAAGTAATGGAATGCAAGTAGTGCAAGCAGTCGCTTTTCTGCATGCATATCTCCGTCTCTCTCGCACTTTCATTAGCTGAGTAACAGGTAAATGATAGTCAGGGTACTCAACTATAGCATTTTCTCTTTGTGCGATTGACTGAAAACTTTTTTTATACCCTTGCAGAGGGTATTATGATTTCAGTCAGAAGTTTGCAACGCAGTAAAGGAGACGTTTCCGACCCCATAAAGTATATATATTCTTGATCAGCATGACAAGACGAGTCGATCTAGCCATGTCCGTCTGTCCGTCCGTCTGTCCGTCTGTCCGTCTGTCCGTCCGTCTGTCCGTCTGTTTCTACGCAAACTAGTCTCTCAGTTTTAAAGCTATCGGGCTCAAATTTTCCCAAAAGTCTTCTTTCTATTGCAGGTAGTATATATGTCGGAACCGACCGGATCGGACAACTATATCTTATAGCTCCCATATGAAGGATCAACAAAAAAAAACGTAAAAAACGTAAAAAAAATTCTAGCTTTGGTGTTTTTTGAAATATTATCTTCTACTTTTGGGAATAATATTTTTTAAATATTTCTGAATTTTGAATTAAATTTTTAAAAAATCGGATCACTATATCATATAGCTGCCAAAGGAACGGTCGGAAAATTATATGGAAATTAATAGGAAAAAAATTATATCTTTGTTGATTTTTATTACATTGTCTTCTCCTCTGGGATATGGCTTTTCTTTAATATTTAAAAATTTCGAATAAAATTTAACAACATTCGGACTGCTATATTATATAGCTGCCATAGGAAGGATCAAAAAATTAATGCCAAAGTAATACGAAATCAGCTAAAATTTGGATTATTGTAACATATACGCAAGTTAATTTAAATTTAATGTTTTTGTAAATGAATAGGAATGATCTGCAAGGGTATATAAGCTTCGGCTGGCCGAAGCTAGCTTCTTTTCTTGTTTATAATCTTAAGATGTTAATCTACAAGAAAAATACTCGATTTTTTTTTGCAAGACCTCTTCCTCTTAATTATACCCTTGCAGAGGGTATTATGGTTTCAGTCAGAAGTTTGCAACGCAGTGAAGGCGACGTTTCTGACACCATAAAGTATATATATTCCTGATCAGCATGACAAGACGAGTCGATCTAGCCATGTCCGTCTGTCCGTTCGTCCGTCCGTCTGTTTCTACGCAAACTAGTCTCTCAGTTTTAAAGCTATCGGGCTTTAACTTTCCCAAAAGTCTTCTTTCTATTGCAGGTAGTATATATGTCGGAACAGACCGGATCGGACAACTATATAAAAAATTAGAGCTTTGGTGTTTTTATACCCGATACTCGTAGAGTAAAAGGGTATATTGTATTCGTGCAAAAGTATGTAACAGGGAGAAGGAAGCTTTTCCGACCCTATAAAGTATATATATTCTTGATCAGGATCACTAGCCGAGTCGAACTAGCCATGTCCGTCTGTCCGTCTGTCCGTCTGTCCGTCTGTCTGTCCGTCTGTCTGTCCGTCTGTCTGTCCGTCTGTCTGTCCGTCTGTATGAACGCTGAGATCTCGGAAACTACAAAAGCTAGAGGATTGGCATTTTGCATGCAGATTCTTGGAGTTCCTACGCAGCGCAAGTTTGTTTCAAACAGGTGCCACGCCCCCTCTAACGCCCACAATCGCCCTACACCATTTTTTGAAAGGTGTCTGGCGCCCACAACTTTAAAGATTTCGGAAAAGTAAAAATGCAGTTTTATTCTATTTATCAATACCTATCGAATTGTAGAAGAAATTTTTCAAATCGGACAATCCATTAAAAAGTTATGAGCAAAAAATGAAACAGCCACTAGATGGCGCTAGTAGCTTTGACGCGTGCATATATTAATCTCTCTCCCACTCCCTTTAGCTGAGTAACGGGTATCTAATAGTCAAAGTACTCGACTATAGCGTTCTCTCTTGTTTGAATTATTACCTTCCACTTTTGGGAAGACTATTTTTTAAATAATTTTGAATTTCGAATAAAATTTTTAAAAAATCGGATGACTATATCATAAAGTTATCATAGGAACGGTCGGAAAATTAAATGGAAATCAAAAGGAAAAAATGTATATCTTTGTTGATTTTTATTACATTCTCTTCTTCTCTGGGATATGGCTTTTCTGTAATATTAAAAATTTCGTATTAATTTTAACAAAATTCGGACGGCTATATTATATAGCTGCCATAGGAAGATCAGAAAATTAATGCCAAAGTAATACGAAACCAGCTAAAATTTGGATTATTGTAACACATACGCAAATTAATTTAAATTTAATGTTTTTGTAAATAAATAGGAATGATCTGCAAGGGTATATAAGCTTCGGCTGGCCGAATCTAGCTTCCTTTCTTGTATTTTTTGAACGTAAAATAATTTTTGTCACAAAAGATTATAGCAGAACTTTTGAATGTGGAAATATACCCTGATTGAAAAAGAATACCCTCTGCTAGGGTTTAAATTGGTTTTAAGAAATGATTCTTGCAACATTTTACCACTATGTTAAACATTTTCTTTCATTTTTACATTACAGAACGATTTTAATAATCAAATTCTGGACATTATATCGGACATTGATATAAATATAAAAGCCCAGGAAAAAATAACACAACTTAGAGAGCAAGAACTGAAACTTATTCAGAAACAGAACGAGCTGGCAAGTCAAATTCAACAGCAACAGATCTTAGCTCAGCAGCTACAGGCACAAAATGAATTCAAAGAAAGTCAATGTCAAAGTGCTAGGTTAGAATCAGAAGGCGGAAAGCAAAATAATTTGTTAACTTGCAAAGTAAGTACCACTACACTTCCCCTTTAGGAATTAGTCTGTCTGTCTGTTTGTTATACTAGGCATCCTACAAACAGACAGACAGACAGACAGACAGACAGACAGACAGACAGACAGACAGACAGACAGACAGACAGACAGACAGACAGACAGACAGACAGACAGACAGACAGACAGACAGACAGACAGACAGACAGACAGACAGACAGACAGACAGACAGACAGACAGACAGACAGACAGACAGACAGACAGACAGACAGACAGACAGACAGACAGACAGACAGACAGACAGACAGACAGACAGACAGACAGACAGACAGACAGACAGACAGACAGACAGACAGACAGACAGACAGACAGACAGACAGACAGACAGACAGACAGACAGACAGACAGACAGACAGACAGACAGACAGACAGACAGACAGACAGACAGACAGACAGACAGACAGACAGACAGACAGACAGACAGACAGACAGACAGACAGACAGACAGACAGACAGACAGACAGACAGACAGACAGACAGACAGACAGACAGACAGACAGACAGACAGACAGACAGACAGACAGACAGACAGACAGACAGACAGACAGACAGACAGACAGACAGACAGACAGACAGACAGACAGACAGACAGACAGACAGACAGACAGACAGACAGACATGTTAAAAATATGTTTTAAAGGCTTATCGCTACTTTGAATTCAACAAGCGCACGAGAAAAAGGCCCTAAACATGCAAGCGAAACATCGACTTTCAACAGCCTGAGAATTGCATTTGTAACAGATGATTTAATAGCTGCTATCTTAACAAGGAATTCCTGAGACGTAACATTGCTAGGTTACATCCTCAAAAATCATTTTTTGTCTTAACGACTTTTGAAAAACTACAAAAGTGTATCGTAAGATCAGGTATCATGTTTTTATGCTGAAGGCGACCAATGACTATGTCTTCTACGATTGTAAGTCACAGATATGTATACAAACGTAGATTTATGGCTGGGTGCAGTGAACCTATTTAATGATGCGATGTGTATATACATATACACTTATACATATATATGCTCGTTTCTAATAGCACATGCCCCTACCTACGCTCGCTAATAAGTTTCAAAACAAGAGTGTCTATAATTAGCAGTTTCGAGAACTTTTCGTTCGCTCTCTTTACGGACCATACACATAATGTATATGTGTAATACATGTATGTACAATGTACATATATATTTAAATGCAAAGAGCGTTTGTTATTTTTTTGAATTTCATTTGTGCTTATGAAATTTAATGGATACGGACTGCATTAAATTTCAAGAATAACATTAAATAAGACTAAGCGCCAAACCTCATCGAATAAATACGATAAAAATGAATTGTATAGTAGAGAAAAAAAGAGGCTATCGTCCAAGTGATCTTATCGATCATAATAAACGGCAAATTTTATTAAAGCTGAGTAAGCAGCTGTGGCAGAAAAAAAATGTACTATATTTCCTTCCAAAGTTCGTTTTTTCAATAAGATTTTTATACGCAAGGCGTATTTTTCTTTGTTAAACTCCGCTCTTGGCAGCGGTACAGGATAAGCCTTAACAAGACAAATAAAATAAGATAAGATAGAACATATTTTTATTTTATTAATTAGGAATCCACAAATATATCGAAGACAGTGGATTTGCGCAAAATATTTACTCCTGCAACCGATGCTACTGAAATATTGCCGAAAAATCGTAAGTAATCAAATATTAATAAGGGAAGGTGATACGTAAAATCCGTTTTTAACTAAGCTTGGAATAATATTATTCATGCTACGCTGTTTTTAATTATTAAGCTACAAAAAAGCCATGGCTTGCTATAACAAACGCTTCGAAAAAGCATTACGTATCGCCTTTTAAATTAAATTTTAGTTAAATTTTTATTAACTTAAATCTTAAACTTATTTAAAATAGGAAAGCTATATGCCTCGTCTGCATTTTATTCTCCAACACTACACCCTACTGTGGAAGACCAAGTTGAGCTAGCACGAAGAATATCACATTCATTAAGTGATATTAGTAACCAAACCTCTAAGGGTCAGTCAATGTATGTCAATCGAAAAAAACGCTCAGACAAATGGGTTCATGAAGGTAGATCTCAAGGTAATAGTTTTTTCGAATCATGTTTACTCTCATCATTAATAAAATCCGGTTCTCACGTTTGTATTACCAGATACTGACTAAAAACTTAAGTACAGTGCCCGAAAGAATATTACTACACTATAAGATGCATTCCTAATTAAAATACAGTACAAATATTTAAATTATATAACACACAGAATTAAAGTACATTTGAAGAATTAAAATGTGACTATAATAGTAGAAATATCAAATATGATATAATAAGCAAGAAATTGAAAATCATCCAATTTGACCTTTGTATTCCACCCTATTGTCCATATGGGTCCTATATAGACGTCTGATCGTCAAGAGGATTTACCTTGATCAGGGTACGCATAAAACAAGATGGAACACTGTAGTCGAGTGCATAGATACCCTTTTAGTGCGGTTATTTCACGACATTGTTCGGCTCATTCATTAGAGTATTTATTAGAGGCTTAGAAAGGGACAAATATATATACTTTTAATGGGATTTGTTTGGATAAGAAGAATACATCACTTATAATTTAAACGTTAATTTTAAACTTTATAATTCAAATAGTGTGTATTGCCATGAAAGCAGGCATTTTTAACACGCTTTTAAAATGTATCGGCCTGTACAAAGTACATATGTATTTATATTTTATTTTGTCATATCCGGCAAAATTTTTTAAAAAGGCAATTTTATATAAATTGATAGTCGCATGGCGTTATTTTTAGTTCGCAACGGAGTAATTAGGACGCTAAAATATTATTTGAATTGTTGTTATTTGTTAATAGCACCAAAAAGTATCAAATTAATTTTTATTATTGATCCCATTTTACAGTAGCTGTAATGAATGAGCAAAATTGTACTCTTTAGATTCAATTTCGCTCATTGACGTATCGGTCCAGATAGTACCGCATAACTAATTTTAAAAAGATTAAAATTTTTCATTTCACTGGGAAAATTTCGGATCGGCAAAACCTCACGGACCATCCGTTCAACGGATGGTGGATGGATCTTTGTGGGATTATGTTATATATGCAGGGTCGGTCGCCCGCAGCTTAGCCTGCGAAAATTAAGATTAAAAACTACGTTATATATCAGCTGTATTGCCATACCTTTATCTTTGCTACTTATTTTAAATTTAAGAAATTCCTAATTCCTAGCCTGTAGGCAGGGAAAATATTTTATAAGAACTTGTTTCCTTGATTTCCGCAAAAAGCATCAGTTTTTTTTCCTATGCAAACTACTTATGTAAAATAAAAAAACGTGCAAAAAAACAATTATGTACATATGTATTTTTTACATCTGCCTAAAATTCTTATGAGTTCTTTGCATAAGTTATCAACTGGACAAAACAGAAACAAACAAACAAAACAAATCCTTACACTAATTTTCTTCAAAACATTAGTACTTTATTCAAAACAAATAGAATGCCATACTGCGTTAAGCATGTAATTAAATTCCCAATCCATTGCCATTCAAGCCTAAAAACATTATTCTAAACAGCATTTTTTGAGAAAAAAATTTATAAGATACGTATTTGATGAAATTTACATGTTCACCTTATCGCTTATTAAACTCTTTTTCAATTTCGGAGAGTTTTGAATATATATTTATATTTATATATATTTATTTCGTGCGTGTTCGTCGTGTCCTGTTTTAAAATATTTTATCGTTTCGTTTTCGTGCGTGCTGGCAATTCGAGTGCTGTGTCGTGTTGAGAAATTTTGACACGCGCCCAACTTTAGCAGAAACGGACGGACAAATAGACAAATGTATAGACGGACGGACATGGCTAGATCGACTCGTCTAGTGATGCTGATCAAGAATATATATACTTTATGGCGTCGGAAATGTCTCCTTCACTGCGTTGCAAACTTCTGACTGAAATCATAATACCCACTGCAAGGGTATAAAAGAAGAGGGGAAACATCAAATTTTAAAGCGCTGCAAATAAAAATTAAACTTACTGAAAATATATTTTTTGAGATCATTATTTATATTCGTTATTGCTGGCGAAGTCCAGCCTGTCCACATTTTTAGCTTTTATAGGGGAAGATACATAAAGAAAAAACAAAAATTCAATTTTTTTTGTTATTTAAATTGAAAGAATAGCTCTTTAAGAATGTGTTATGAAAGTTTCACAAAGAACTTATACCAGGATAACGGCACCCACCTTCCTTGTGCAGTAGATATATTTTATTACTTTAAATGCGTTTTTCTCGAAACCATGTTTTCCTCAGCTGCGGATCGTGTATCTCAAAATGTAAATCAAATGTTTGTAATGAAATTGCCCACTGTCTGCACCTCGTTAATGTAGAAATTTTTACGTTTAAGTATTTTTTGTTAAGCAAAAGCAATAACAAAAATATGAACAAAATTAAGTTTTGGCTTTGAAAGAATGCCACAACCAGAATTTTTGAGATATTCTATGTAAGTTAGGTTCAGACAGTTTCTACATTATTTCTTAACAAAATAAACTTGGTTTCATAAAATTCGGATCTACACAGCGACCTGTGGACGATCCGCAACTGGACTACTTTTTTTAATATAGCTTGAAAAAAAATTCTCAAAAATTGATTAAAATTATATAAGAACAAGAGAGATCGCTATAGTCGGGTGCCCCGACTATCAGATACCCGTTACTCAGCTAAGGGAGTGCGAGGGAGATAGATATATAAAATCTTTGATCGGGCATAACTTTTTAACGAATGGTCCGATTTGAAAATTTTCTTATACATTTCGATAGGTATTGATAGTCACAATAAAACTGCATTTTTAGTTTTCCAAAATCTTTAATAGTGTGGGCGCCAGACACCTTTCAAAAAATGGTGTAGGGCGATTGAGGGCGTTAGAGGGGGCGTGGCACCATTTTGAAATAAACTTGCGCTGCGTAGGAACTCCAAGTATATGCATGCAAAATGCCAAACCTCTAGCTTTTATAGTTTCCGAGATCTCAGCGTTCATACGGACGGACAGACGGACAGACGGACATGGCTAGTTCGACTTGGCTAGTGATCCTGATCAAGAATATATATACTTTATAGGGTCGGAAAAGCTTCCTTCTCCCTGTTACATACTTTTGCACGAATACAATATACCCTTTTACTCTACGAGTAACGGGTATAACAATGTTATCGACATGCCAAGTTACGAAATCTCAGCACAATCCCTTATTGGTTAAAAAAATCACGAAAAACATGAAAAATTGCAGTTCTATATGTATCTCCCCCCTTAAAGCAGCTTGGTTGTCGTTCACTTCGCATCCAGCCCTGCTGAATGTTCTCTCTGACTCCGTCGAACACGCTGAAATACATACCCTTTAAAAGATTGAATTTTAGTTGCGTGACTCTTAAAGACAAAAAAAACCAAAAAAAAGAAGCTAGCTTCGGCCAGCCGAAGCTTATATACCCTTGCAGATCATTCCTATTCATTTACAAAAACATTAAATTTAAATTAACTTGCGTATATATTACAACGATCCAAATTGTAGCTTTGTAGTATTACTTTGGCATTAATTTTTTGATCGTTCCTACGGCAGCTAGATAATATAGCCGTCCGAATTTTGTTAAATTTAATACGAAATTTGGAAATGTGAAAGAAAAGCCATATCCCAGAGAAGAAGAGAATGTAATAAAAGTCAACAAAGATATAATTTTTTTTCTATTAATTTCCAATTAATTTTCCGACCGTTCCTATGGCAGCTATATGATATAGTCATCCGATTTTTGAAAATTTTTGGTAGGATTGGTAGGGTTTTCTTTTTAATACCAAACTGCATTTTTCCTATTACTTTTACCTTAATGGGAACGGGAACAAGAATTATGTATTGAACATTATACTATTTTTAAAAAAAAAATTAAAAATGCCGATTGCAGATAGCCGCGAATAAAATATTTTTTTTAAGTTTGGACTATATTTTGCACTATAAACATTATGGGTGTTATTTTTATCTGAAAGCTTGGCAAAAATAATAATTTTGGTGTATTTTTATTGATTTTATAATTATAAAAGAATTTAACAAAAAAATAGCATCGCCATATCTTCATGGGACCGTAATGATTATAAGTTTTATCGAAAAACTCAATTTGTAATGATTATTTTTTGAGTTTATTTATCCAAAAATCCTTCAAGTTTTAAATAAAAATTGGAAAAATAAAAATTAACCGGATATTAAGACTATGGTGCATATGAAATGTGCTGGGTTAGTTGTTTTTTTTCTAGGATTGTTTGAACATGATTTTTTTGTTTAAGAAATAATTAATAATGATTATTTATGGTCCCTGATATCTTCGCTTCTGTCAAATGTGTTTTTTTTAACTTTTTTAAAATTCCTTTTTAAAATGTGTGATATTGTCATAAAAATAAAATATCGTTTTGAGACCATACAGAAAATCTTGATACGTTTCACAATGATTCGCTCATATTTCTCAGGGATCGTAACTGTTATGAGTTTTATTTTGAAAATCACTTTTTAATCATTCTGTCATGAGTTTTATGTAAAACTAAAAAAAAATGCGTTATGCTGTGAGTTTTATATAAAACTTGACAAGACAAACTTATTCTCTTATTCTTATTTTCCGCTTAGAAAATAACAGCTATTCCTTTAGTTTTATTTGAAAATCAAAAAATAAATATTATTCTCTGAGTTTTATAATTTTTTTATCAAAAATAAAACTTAAAGTCGTTTAGTGGCGGCTGTGTAGGTGTTTTAAAAACACAGGGCGGCTACACTACTACTATTTTGACCGCAGCTGAATGTTTTTTGACTATGTTTTCAAGAATTTTTTTCTCCCTCAAAAAAATACTAAAATTATTCGAATTATTATTATATAAGTTGTTATTTAAAAAACTTTAACATCAAATCAATTCATGGATCCGTTTACCTGTGATACCTCCGGAAAGTTGGCCAATTTCAGCATTTTTCGAACTTTGAGGTCCTTGTGCTAAGAATCCTTGCGTCGGGGAATTTTTTGTAAATCGCAGTTTAACTTGGGAAATCGTAAGGAATTCAACAATTAGCATCCATCGAGGTAAATTTAAAAAGCATTAATTTTGTTGCACAGTGTTTTTTATCCGAGATAACTAAAAACATGTTTTGGTTTAAAAAACCAATTAATTTAATGAATAAACTGAGCAAACGTTTTTAATAGGGATATTTTTTGGAGACCTCTGCAACCCTTTCTTTTCAGTATTGTGTAGCGCTGGATGCGAAAATTGTACAGAACTGCCATAAAACAGCTGTCCAAAATATAAAATTAAATTGCAATTGATTATAAGACTAGTTATTGACTGTTTCTTGAATTTTATCCATGTATACATTGCTAATGGATACAAATCAATAGCGGGCCAAAATTTAATCCGCCCTTTGGCTACAAATTTGAGGAAAAGTTTGTGCTTTTGACGTAAGGCTGCCATTCCAGTCAGATGTCTTATTTCACTCAAAAGGGGCACAAACAAGGGGAATTATACATTGTTAAAAGGGAAATCCGACAATGTTAACAAATGTACTTTCAAGTAAAAACTGGAAAGTCCTTAAGAAGAGGAACAAGGACGCTTGGTATTATTATCCGTAAACGTGATTACATTGTTCTTTCAATCTGCAAGCATTAAATCAAAATGCTAAATTTCAAAAAAATAAATTTCTTGGTGTCTTGTAGTTTTGAAACACACCTTATATTCGTAATTAGACGTAGTGGAAGCATAGTGAGATGAAATTTATCTGCAGCTAAGTTAATAGTTAAAGAAAATCAAGTGGCTTGGTAGAGAGAGCAGAGAAAGTAAAAAAGAGAAAATTTCGAATTTTGGAGCTGTTGGGGCCGGTGGGGATAAATGCCGCCTCGCAATGTTTTAGTTGTTTTCCTATTGAAAATACCCGTCGAATAATAAAAAACCATATGATAAAATCCGACGCTCCGTTCAAAAGTTATAGCCAAAAGAATATTTTCTTCTTCTTCCCAAAATGAAAATTTAATTCTGTTTGTCAGTTTGTGAAGTTGTGAGTTTGTCTGTTTGTCCCAAAACGTTGGTTTAAAATCGTGAAAATTTTATATGGTGTTAAACAGCTCGATATAAGAAACATTAGTTCTACCACTTTTGGAAAAACTCGCTGGTTTAGCGGGAAAACAGCTATAAATGGCTAAATTTCGTAAGCCCATTACTTGAGATATACTTAAGCTACAGACTTGTGCTTTACCTCATATTAAAGGTATTTTGAAGTGCAATAAACGCCTTCTCAGCACTATTTATGTATATGCAATAGCTAAAAAGTTATGCACAAAACCATTTTTTTAAAGGTTATTTTTAGCTTCTTTTATTTTTCTCAAAAACGGCTCTAACGATTTTCTTTAAAACTTTAAACTATATAGCCCTTGAGATTCTTTAAATTTTGATATATAACACATTACTGTAAAAAGTATCGTTTAAAAGTTATTCAGAAACAAAAATAGCCACTTTAGCCAGCTCAGAAGAATAAACGCTGCCCAAGCATTAAAGTTTGTACGTGCGTATCCAAACTGTATTTTAGGGTCATGGAATCATTTCAATTGTTTTAAGGAGTTACAAATTGGAAACTTTTCTTTTAAAAAAAGCTAAATAAAAAACTAAATTTCGTTAGATCGTAAGTTCTACACTACTAAAGTTACAGACATATGCTATACCTCGTTTAAAAGTTATTTTGAAATACTTGAACGCCTTTTTAAGTTAATTCGTTTAAATCCAATAGTTTAAGAATTATGGTTAAACCATTTAAATTTAAATGAATATATTAGCTCCTCTGAGAGCAAATGTAAACAAACAGAAACTTCTGATATCAAATAAAAACACCTCTTAACGAAAAAAAACTAGTGACGATCGCACCTTCAACATACAAAAGTTCTGATATCAACATTTGTGACAAAAAATTATTACACTCGTCATCAAATACACTATCTAAAATTTTCTCATTCGGCACGCTGCAATAGAAAATGCCTGTGAAGAGTGAAGACGAAAAAGACAAATAGTTTGCTAGGGCGGGCCGAATGAAAAAATTTTAGAAAGTGTATTTAATGAAAAGTGTAATAATTTTCCGTTTTTATTTGATATCAATATATTTAAAGTTTACATTTAAACTTACAACACTTGTCACTTCATTTTTTATTTTTCAAGTTTATTGGCGGTCACTTTAACATCTAACAAACAATCTCTAACCAATTTAACAATATAAGAATAAGAAAAGTCAAAGGAATAATAACAAATACATACGTGAGAACCGATTATTAGGGGAGACTATATTTATATATAGTTCATTAAAAAAAAGTACATATTAATTAAATAAATAAACAAGAAAACATTTCACTTCTTCTTTCTAACATAATCGATTTAAAAATAGGTACAGTAAACAACTGAGTTATCATTTTTAAGTACATAAAATCATTTACATATTCAGGGAATGAGTGCTCTAATGATGACACAAATCCTTATAAAGAGAATTCAGAAACAAATTCCACATTGGAACTTACAAAGTTGGAACAAATACCGCTAAAGCTTATAATGAACCCAAACGGAAAAGTCCGTGATTATAATTCGCTCAAAGAATTGATTAACGTTGAAACTGGCCTCTTATCGCCTGACAATTGCGCTGAACTAATAACTGCACTTCAACTTCATCAAGGAAGAGGTAACTTAAAACGTGTACAAATTATAATAACACAGTATAATACGAACTTTATATAGAATACCCATATTTTAAAATCAAACACAAATACTGTCAAACTTATATTTTAACAAGAGAGAACGCTATAGTCGAGTACTTCGACTATCAGATAACCGTTACTCAGCGAAAGGGAGTGCGAGGGAGATGGAGATATGCAGTTGTCAAAGCTACTGGCTTCACATAGAGGCCATTTCATTTTTGCTTAAACCTTTTTAAAGGATTGTGCGATTTTAAATCAAGAGAGAACGCTTTATTTGAGTTCCCGGACTATGCTCAGCTAAACGTAAGGCGAGGGGGATGGAGATATGTAAGCTGCAAAGCAACAATACAGCAAAGCGACACCTAGCCCCAAACACTTTGATTGCTTATAACTTTTTAAGGACGGTCCGATTTAAACAATTTTGGGATGATTAGATGGGTTTGGATAATCAAAATCACGCGGACAGACGGACATTGCAAAAACGACTCGGCTCCTGATCAAAAATATACTTTATAAGGTAGGAAACGTTTCCTTCTACCTGTTAAATACTTATCGCCGAATTTAATATACCCTATTACTTCACGAGTAACGGGTATAAACACCTAAAAGTCCAGGGCTGATGGACTAAGCAAAATTATCATTTATAAAACAACAAAATAAAGTCAAAGTCAAAATTGGCAAACATATGTCGTAACAAATTATCTTGTTGATAATTAGTAGAATTTAATTTTTAAAACATGTTGAGCTCTTTAGCTGCTGAAGGTCACTTGAATAAAAATATTGTTTTTTTAATTAAAAAAATAAATTTAAAAATGTGAAAAAAATTTCATTAAAACCAAGTATAAGTTATATGACCTGTTGGTAGGTTTAAGTACTATAATATCGAAGGATTTTAAATTACTTGAATTTTGCTAGTGTCTGCCATTTTTCTTATTGATAAGAAAAGGTTGCTCGTGTAAGATTGTCATTATAATTATAGTATGTTTTAGGTACAAAGTTAGGTATCGCTACTATATTTTAAAAACAAGAAAGGAAGCTAGCTTATGCCAGCCGAAGCTTATATACCCTTGCAGATCATTTCTATTAACCTTCAAAAACATTAAATTTAGATTTACTTGCGTATATGTTACAGGATGGACAATCTGAATTTTAGCTGCTTTCTTATTACTTTGGCATTAATTTATCAATCCTTCTAATGGCAGCTATATAACATAGCCGTCCGAATTTTGTTAAATTTAATTCGAAATTTTGAAATGTTAAATAAAAGCTATATTCTAAAGAAGAAGAGAATGTAATAAAAATAAACTAAAATATAATTTTTTTCCTATTAATTTTCAATTAATTTTCCGACCGTTCCCATGGCAGCTATATGATATTGTGATCCGATTTTTTTTTTAATTTTATTCAAAATTCAGAAATATTAAAGAAAATATTCTAAAAGCTAGAATTTTTTTACGTTTTTTTTTCCGGACTTCCCTTGAGAGCTAAATGATATAGTTGCTCGATCCGGCTGGTTCCGACTTATGTATATACTACCTGCAATAGAAAGAAGACTTTTATATTCTTTACTGCGTTGCAAACTTCTGACTGAAATCATTATACCCTCTGCAAGGGTATTCAAATATCGTTCAAGTCTCTCTTTCCTAGATTTAAGAAAAAAGCAAGTAGCAGACTAAGGGCTGGTTTCTCAAGTCCCTGTCAAAGTCCCTAAAAAAGATAAAGACCAGATAAACTTTTTGTAAAGGCAAATCGGTTTTCTCGACTCCTTTAATTTATCTGAACGAGGAACAATTACAGAGTGCTGTTAACGCACTCTTAGTTGGCTTTGGGAAATCAGTTGTCATTTTATCGAGCCGAAAACGCTTAGCAGGGAGTCCCAGTTCCTGTCAGAGCTAGCTCTTACATTGATGCTCGAGAAAGCAGAAATCCCTTAGCCGGGACTTTACCTGTTCGAGAAATTTTAGCCAGCGCTCGAGAAACCGGCGCTAAGAGTTATGTTTTAAATATTTAAAAGTAGGCATAAACAGCAAACTAAAATCTCAGTAAATAACATGGCGTCTCGGTCTGAGCTCCAATAAATGCAATCGTCAATATAGTGTGACAATGCTTTAACACCTTATTTGTGGAATATAAAATGTTTTTTTATACAACAGATTTTATAATTTAGTTTTATCCTTTACATATATTAAAGGATTATGTTTGCAGTTTTAATAGAATTAAATGTGCATTTAGTCAATATACACTTAGCATTATGGTTGATGTTTTCGAGATCGTATTTTGAGACCACATTTTAATTGTATGCCAGCTTAATATTATTATTATTTTAATTGTTTATATTTTTAAAAACATGTGCTTTGCTTTATTATTGACGCTCTCGCCGCCGCTCTCGCCGCCGCGCTCGCCGCCAACCAACCGTTAACTACATATGCATATGAAGGTGCCGAGCTGTTTGCAAAACGCCGCAGAAAGGCTGATAATTGGATAGTCGATGAAACCCATTCAGGGACTCAAAATCCTCCATCTGGTATTCCAGATTACCAGCAGTATCAACAAAGGCCGGTTATATCACCGAACATTTTGCCGGCATATTCTGATGCGGGAAAACACCGCGTTCAGTTGAATATTCATCAAAACCAGTTAATTGAAAAGTATTCAAAGCCAGGAGTACAGGTGGTTCAGTCTCCTTGGGAAGCAGCTTTACAAACTGGTTCAGCCAGCTCCGCGTTTTTGGAGGATAAGGATAGCAAAGGACAGAGTGTCACACCTGCTGCCGCGTCACCAACTCCGTATTTTAAAAGTGGTAGAAAGGACTTCACGGATGCTGTGGAACCTACGCAATACAGTCCTCAGAAACATTTTAATAATGTATGATTCCTCCAATTATTCCAGCTATTGGTTCTAAATAACAGTTTTCTTCTACAGGCAATTTCTTTTTCGCCTCCATCTGTCAATGTACCCTCGAATCCCCAAAGAGATCTGGCTTACACACCATGCGTTGCTCAGGGCTGGGGAGGACGCAATGTGGAACTACCGAAGGGTTAGTATATACATAGCTCATTTAGGAGTTTATTTTGAGTTAGTGATCATGTTATAAACTTTACGAAAAAATATTTTAAAAAAATCTAAAACTAGAAACGTAGCTAACATCGGCTAGCCGATGTTTATATACCCTTACCTTAGGCGCAGTCCATATAATATGTAATAACATTAATAAATTCTTCATCAATTAATTCATTAAACAAGAGAGAATGCTATAGTCAAGTTCCTCGACTATCAAATACCCTTCACTCAGGTAAATGAGTGTAAGAGAGATGGAGATATGCGAGTTGAAGTGGAGCTATCTAACGAAAAATACATTATTTGCTAATAACTTTTTAATGAGTAATCCGATTTAAAAATAGCATTGAACACTTGCATTGCACTTACACTTTTGTTATATAGTGGGCGGGGCATATTGATGAAACAAACTTGCGATGCGCAGGAATCCCGAGAATCTGCATGCTTAATCCAATCCTTTTAGTTTTTATACTTTCCGAGATCTCAGCGTTCATACGGACGGACAGACGTTCAGACGGACGGACGGACAAAGCTAGATCGACTCGGCTAGTGATCCTGATCAAGAATATAACGTTTCCTTTTTCACTTTAACACTGAGTAACGGGTGTAAAAAGCCAATTTTTTTTCAGAAATTGCTTTGACTTACGTATGTATATTTTGCTAATAAAAACCAAATTCAGGGGTGTTGCAGAACCCGACGGGAAGTACCGTATTAGAGACGGTTGCTGGAAATCAACAAATCAAAATCGTCTGGTATCTATAGCAGCGGTCGGCACAAACATTCAATTACAATTTGTTTTATAATCGTGTGACTGCTCATCGATGTGTGTGTGCAGACCGCTGCTCCACAGAGTACGTGAGTGGCAGTGAATGAACAGAACAATTCCCTATGCTGACTTAATAGGAAGATGCCGCTGATCTATAGAGTTGTGAAGTGAATATGACACCTTTTCAAATCCTTTTTTATAGATCTTTATACCCTTGCAGAGGGTATTATGATTTCAGTCAGAAGTTTGCAGAGCAGTGAAGGAGACGTTTCCGACCCCATAAAGTATATATATTCTTGATCAGCATGACAAGATGAGTCGATCTAGCCATGTCCGTCTGTCCGTCCGTCTGTCCGTCTGTCCGTCCGTCTGTCCGTCTGTTTCTACGCAAACTAGTCTCTCAGTTTTAAAGCTTTCGCGCTCAAACTTTCCCAAAAGACTTATTTTTATTGCAGGTAGTATATATGTCGGAACCGACCGGATCGGACAACTATATCTTATAGCTCCCATAGCAAGGATTAAAAAAAAAAAACCTAAAAAAATTCTAGCTTTGGTGTTTTTTGAAATATTACCTTCTACTTTTGGGAATACTATTTTTTAAATATTTCTGAATTTCGAATAAAATTTTAAAAAAATCGGATGACTATATCATATAGCTGCCATAGGAACGGTCGGAAAATTAAATGGTAATTAATAGGAAAAAAATTATATCTTTGTTGATTTTTATTACATTATTTTCTTCTCTGGGATATGGCTTTTTTTTAGCATTTCAAAACTTCGAATAAAATTTAACAAAAGGATCAAAAAATTAATGGCAAAGTAATACGAAAGCAGCTAAAATTTGGATTGTTCTAACATATACAAAAGTTCATTTAAATTAATGTTTTTGTAAATGAATAGGAATGATCTGCAAGGGTATATAAGCTTCGGTTGGCCGAAGCTAGCTTCCTTTCTTGTTATACCCGTTACTCGTAGAGTAAAAGGGTATATTGTATTCGTGCAAAAGTATGTAACAGGGAGAAGGAAGCTTTTCTGACCCTATAAAGTATATATATTCTTGATCAGGATCACTAGCCGAGTCGAACTAGCCATGTCCGTCTGTCCGTCTGTCCGTCCGTATGAACGCTGAGATCTCGGAAACTATAAAAGCTAGAGGATTGGCATTTTGCATGCATATTCTTGGAGTTCCTACGCAGCGCAAGTTTATTTCAAAATGGCGCCACGCCCCCTCTAATGCCCTCAATCGCCCTACACCATTTTTTGAAAGGTGTCTGGCGCCTACACCATTAAAGATTTTGGAAAACTAAAAATGCAGTTTTATTGTGACTATCAATACCTATCGAAATGTAGAAGAAATTTTTCAAATCGGACCATTCGTTAAAAAGTTATGCCCGATCAAAGATTTTATATATCTATCTCCCTCGCACTCCCTTAGCTGAGTAACGGGTATCTGATAGTCGGGGCACCCGACTATAGCGTTCTCTCTTGTTTTAAATCGTTTAAAGGTCCGAGACCTTCTAGACTATTCTCAAAACTCTTGGATTTTCAGACCTAAAGTAAAAATTGTGCAGACTTTCTGTATGAACGCTGAGATTTCGGAAACTCGGAAATTTGGGATTAACCATGAACACTAGGGTGGACTTTTTTAAAAGAAATTTTTAAGGCCATGCTCTCACTCCTTTATATATCGCCTTTTTGTATCATTACTCCATATAAGAACGAAAAAGTAAAAAATAATTAGATTTAGGCGGTGCGCAACAGCTTTAAAGTTTATTACGCATATTTCAGATTCATCTAGATAGCCGTAGACTTCATTTTTTACTTTGACAGTGTTTCAAAAAGTATCTAAATCACTTTGAGGGATGAAGTCGTTGATAAAATTCTAGTCCCTGGGAGACAAATAAAACTTAAAAATAATAGTCAGCATTTTATTGACCATAACTTTTATTGGCGAACGCAAAAGTAACAGTTAATCTTCAACATTATAATATAGAATCTCTATTTTAGTGTGAGTCACAAAAAAACAAGAAAGAAAGCTAGCTTCGGCCAGCCGAAGCTTATATACCCTTGCAAATCATTCCTATTAACTTGCAAAAACATTAAATTTAGATTTATTTGCAATCTAAGTTTTAGCTGCTTTCGTATTATGGCAGCTATATAACATAGGCGTCCGAATTTTGTTAAATTGAATTCGAAATTTTCAAATTTTAAAGAAAAGCTATATCCCAGAGAAGAAGAGAATGTAATAAAAATCAACAAAGATATAATTTTTTTCCTATTAATTTCCATTTAATTTTCCGACCTATGGCAGCTATATTATATAGTCATCCGATTTTTTAACAATTATTATTAAAAGTTAATTGTTATTAACCATTTCAGATGCTGAGCTCAATCGACCTTAAAAAAGTCCACCCTAATGTACACTGGTAGCAAAAATAATAGAAACGTTTTGGTAGGGCTTGCTCTCTTCTCTTTTTCTCACTAATGAAAGCTGATATAAATTTGTTTATAATTTTTTTTAAAGTGTATTCTAATAGCTTACTTTACAACAAAGAAGAGATTTTTAAAAAATTTTAAAGTCCCAAAAAAAATGAATTCTTTGTTTTGCCTTGGAAGAAAAACACTTCCCAGGGGGCGGGTATTTTTATGCAGAAAATTATGCGACAAGTTTAAAAAACGATCGGTTGAGCCGTTTAGTAATGCCGATGAACACGGACTTTCAAAACGTGGTTTCGAGAAAAACGCACTTAAACATGTCACATGTAAAACACACTTAAAGCTCTTTAAAAAAAGCCGTTTTGCGGTGTTCACTGTATCTCCGCCAAAAATTGGCGGATTTCCATTCTGCTTTTATATTTCGTTTAAGAACATATATAAACGCGCCCCCTGGGAAGTTGTTATTTTTATTTTTTGACTTTAAATATTTTTTTAACCGTTCAAAATCAAAAATTATTTTTTTTGTAGGAAAATTTTACTATTACCAATTTTAGCCTAATTTTAAAATTTTTTGTCCGAATGACTTAAAACTTTTTTTTTTACAGTCTTAAGATGTTATTATACAAGAAAAAAATATTTTTTTTTCCCCCAAGACCCTATCCCCTCTTAATTAGTGTTGGGTTGGTCATGAGAGAGTAAACAAAAAAATGCTCACTAAACTGAGTGGGTGAATATGTTCCTTCGAACTTGTTCTTTATTGTTCACTTGTTCATTTTTGCTCACTTGCTCCTTTTTGTTCACTTGCTCAGTTTTGCTTTTTTACTTGCTCTTTTTTGTTCACTTGTACAGTTTTGCTCCCTTATTTGATTTTTTTTAGTTCACTTGCTAAGTTGATCTCTTGCTGTTTTTGGCTCAAAAATTATTTATATTTTACTATTTGGCTGCATTTTAAATACGGTTTTACAGTGAGAAATTTAAGGACAGAACAAGTAAGCAAGTGAACAAGTGAGCAAACTGAGTGAGTTGACACATTAAGAAAAAAAGAGCAAGTGAACATGTTCACCCAAATGAGCAGTTTTTACCCAACACTACTCTTAAGCAGGCCATCCACAGTCGAATTTGTTCGGCGAACATTTTCGCGAACACAGGCAAGATAGAATCGTTTCTATCTTTCTCGAAGAAAACGTCGAACAAATTTCTATGAAAATTGAACGCGAACACTACCACCAACGACGAACACACGAACATGTTCGCCAAACAAATTCGACTGTGGATGGCCTGCTTTAATAAACAAATTAAACAGCTAGGGGCCCAAATGACTACGCTGAGGAACAACGGATGTCACGTAGATCTTTTTTGAAACACAGTTCTTAAATATAATCCTCTGAGTCCTAACGTTCAAGTAAATCGAAGTGAAATCGAAGTGAAATCGAAGTTAATAAATTACATGGAAACCCCAGCTGATCTAATTTGAATAAAAGAAGAGAGTGGTTAACAGAGTCAAAGGCCTTGCTAAAATCTGTATATATAACGTCAGTCTGCATTTTATTCTTAAATCTATTTATTACAATAGATGACAATTCAAAAAGGTTGGTGGTGGTCGATCGTCCTTCTACAAAACCATTCTGACACGGTGATATTGCCGACGAACATAAATGTTGCAAAGGAGAAGTAATAATACGTTAAAATGCATTAGGCATTCCGACAATTTAGAAATACCCTTATAATTCTAGTCATCCGCCATTGCACCCTTTTGTGCATCCAAAACGATCAAAAGGCCCCTGTTGTCAAGAAGGGATAGAACAGATTTTATTGCAGAAAGTTAAAAGTTATGAGTAATTAATGGAATACAAGCAGTGCAATCAGTCAGTTTGGTACTGTCGCTTTACTCCCTGCATATATTCATCTCATGATAGTCGGGATAATCGACTATAGCTTTCTGTCTTGTTATATGTTATTTCATTTGACAATTTAAATATTTCAGAATCTTTGCAATCTAACGAAACTGAATCATCGTGGCAATCTCTTCCTCATTATTATTTGTGTGAAGATAAGCTGACTTCTAATTTTGCTGTAGATGTGCAAAGTCGATTAAATAAGCTCGAAAAATTTCAAAAATATTTTTTGGAACATCAGCGTCTTAAGATAGAAATACTACGGAACAGAGAAAGTGACCGTGAACTACGTTCAACCCTACTGCCGCAGGCCTATCTAAATTGTAATGATTTTACCCGAAAAACTGATTTTAAAGTATCAAGTGATGATGATTTAAAAGCCAAATACGTCCTAGATGAAAAAGTAAATGTCCGCGAACTAATACAATCTTTCGAGCAACAGAATATAACGGAATTAAACCATTGTCCAGGCGGCATACCCGAACCATCAATAGAAGACAATGAAGGAAAGGTTAAACTGTTTGAAAATTGTTTTCTGTTTATAAATAACACTTGTTTGTACAATGTACATTGTATATATGTACATATTTAAAAAATGTGCAGGTAAAAAGTAAAGTGTCTTAATAGTAATTCATCTTACTGATACTTACAAATGTTTTACGTTTCCGATTAATTGGTTTTTGTGTGCATTATGGGGTTATTGACATAACCCTGCTTGTATACCCTTGCAAAAGGTATTATAATTTTGGTCAGTAGGTTGTAACGCAGTGAAGGAGACGTTTCCGACCCCATAAAGTATATATATTCTTGATCAGGATCAAAAGGGAAGTCAATATAGCCATGTCCGTCTGTTTTAATACCGTTTGCGAGCTCAGTTTAAAAGCTAGCGACTTAAAACTTTCACTGTCATCCTAAAACATGTGTACGCAGGTAAAGTTTGAAAATCGCCCCGATCGGACGTCTATATCCTATAGCTCCCATAGGAACAATCGGATATATTTAGCTTTCAATAAATGAAGATATTTCGCGCAGTGTAAAAGCTATTGACATGAATCTTTTCAAATCGTGCCGATCGGACGTCTATATCATATAGCTCCCATAGGAATAATTGGATAAAATCGGTTAAAATTTGATGTTTATCAGGATATTGATATGAATCTATCCAAATCGTATTTTTTGTGCATACCTTGATAAAAGCGCGTTTCGATCGGACGTCCATATCCTATAGCTCCCATAAGAACAATAAAAAATTACAAAATTTTATTTTTTCCAATTTTAAAATATTTTGTTGTTTATTAATTCATGTTGCTAGTCAAATTTTAATTCACTGAAAACACTTTTTGGCTTACTCGTTCGGTTACCCCACATAGTGTGATACTGAAACATCCGAAGAAAAAACAAAGCATGTACTCTAGTACTCAGATCGGCTAAGAGTTTCACCAAAGAGAATATAAACACTAAGAGGTGTAACGCCCATACAACTGAATGTACGACAAAATTTTTGGTGTGGATTCAGAAAGTGGATTTATAATTTCTTAGTGTGCGTTGTCCGTGTTAGATTCTTTGGTTGTGTTAGTGTGAAATTTCGTTTGCTCTACTGCGAAATAGGCTCAATGTCGCATCTGTCTGACGTCTCGAAACAAGGCACTGTGGGCTAGGGGTGTAATCGCTCGACTGCGGATCGTGTCGGACCGAGTTCAACTCCGACTGAACGCAGCCTTTTTTTTAAAGTATTTTTTTTTTTTTTTTAACATTGTTCATTGAATATATTTTTTAAATTGAAAGAAAGGTAAAGACCATTAATGGATTGAATGATTTCGGTGTAAATCATTTCTTTCTAGGATTCTTAGCCATAAATAAAAACAAAAACAAACAAAACAACTACAAAAAAATTAAAAAACAAACCAAAAAATTTAAAAAAAAACTTAAAAACAAAGAAAAAATACAAAAAAAAATCAAAACAAACAAAAAACTACAAAAAAAAATTCAAAACAAACAAAAAACTACAAAAAAAATTCAAAACAAACAAAAAACTACAACAAAAAATTAAAAAACAAACCAAAAAATTCAAAAAACAAAGTAAAATAAATAAAAAAAAATGAAGATAAAATAAAATCAATACGCCTCAGAGTGGACTCGAACCTCAATCGCATTATTCGCGGGCCACCAACTAACGCAATGCGCCACAGCCCTTTTTGAAATGTTGTGCGCAATGTGCCTTTTAGGACGATTCCTTTTCGGGAACATAATTCAAGAATCAACAAATGAGACAAAAATTGAATTTCGACTTTTCTGCAGCGCGGAGTTTTGAGAGCGAGAGAGCAAGTGAGCGAGAGAGAGAGAAGTCAAGAAACGGCATTCTAAAAATAGACTGAATACGTGTGAGTCGCATTTGACAAAAATGACGCTGCCTCCGTACATTTTCTTGCTCCTCGTTACACATCTTAGTGTTTATAATATCTTTGGTTTCACTAGTCGAAAAATATTATTCTTGGTAGTGTGACCGAAGTTTTCAGAGTTCGCCCGCAATGCATGTAGCATGGTCTTATTGTAAATCAGCTGGGTTGACAAACAGCAAACAAATCAATTGGAGCAAATTTTAAAAATATTTCAAAATGTTGAACACCCAGGTCGCAAGCTTTAAATTAGCTGTTGGCATGGTTGCCGTGGGTTTTGGGGTTTTCCAACAATCTTTAATTAATTATTGGCACAAGAGCTCGTAAAATAAGGTCTCACTTGTGCTTGTTGTCAGGAAAAAACCCCTCACATACTGACCCCATACGAACCTGTTAAAGAGAGACCCCAAAATTTCGTTTGCCCCTGGGTTACTCCCTGCTCAACCGATGAGCGATTTGGTTTGCTTGATCGGGTCTGTGTTCACCCGAGACCCTTTTCGTCGAAAATACTCGGCAAACGGTCTTTTGAGCATGTATGTGTCCTTCTCGTATAGCTCGGTAAAAATGTTTACACAGCTTGCTTTGTTGCTCTCGGAAATTGAAAATTGTACTTTGTTTCATGGTGGCCTACCATTAATAACCAACAAAATTTATTTTTCTGCCTAAAATTTAAGTCACCTTGTTTGAAGGAAGTTGCGAAAATGGTGCTAGTCTCACTTGCATAACAAATATCAGTGGAGAGGTCATTTTCAGCTCTTAATTTCATCCTCAACAAAAGATAGAATATCTTCAACAATTGCAATGGCTTGTAATTTTAAATAAATAAACATGAATAAATAATAAATATAATTGGGTTATTTCATTATATAAAAATGTATCTACATTTTAAAATATTTGAATATAAAGTTTTTTTGGCCTCTATATATTTTTCTTTTATTTTCCGTATAATTTTTGTTCTCTCTCTCCCGCTTTCGCTCTTTCTTAAATGCAACAACAAGCAAACCCAGCAACAAAAATAAAGACCTTTTGTAGGAAACCTTTTGTTGTTTTGCTCACCTACTGACTGTCAATATATGAGCGCCGAACGATTCTGTTCGTATCGAGCGGTCAGTTGGGGACCGACCCGAGTGTTCCGGTCAACCAAAATCCCGAGACCGAGAGCACAAACGAATCGAAAAAAGGGTTGTTGTTCAGACCCTGAGCTAGATATTCCCAATTTTGGGGTCTTTCAACTGAGCAGCCCGACTAGAAAAATTCGGTTGACCGTATTTTACGAGCTCTGATTGGCACACATCTTTTGCACAAATACAGACAAAGATCAAATTTGTAATTTTTTGCGCCGCGCTTAAAGGCGTTCATTAGAGTTCACCCGCTAAATCTACTATTTTCTTAACTCATCTGAGTACCGAGGTAAAAAAAAGGCCCCGACTAAAGGTCTTAGCTACCTATTTGCCTTTCGCTTACTCCTATGCTTAGCTAGCAATTTTCGTCGATGTGAGTATTAGGCTTTACAAGCTCAATATTGACCTCGTCAAAGTTGAAAAAAATGCAAAAACTCTTAAAAATACACGCCTAAAAACCAAAATTAGTTTTATAACTTCTGCTGCTATAACAAGCTAATGATCATTACAATCCAACAGCAAATTAATTTGATATGAATTTTTGGAGCAAGGAACAACGGTGATTTTTTGGCCATTTACAGCTGTTAACTGAGGCAACAGGGCTCTAACAGGGCTGTAATACCCGTTTTTCCAAACTGTTCACGCCAAAAGGGCGTTTAATTTCTGGAGGCAGTGTTAAGCTGCAGTTTTCTCCAGATGTCCACATCTCTCTCGCTCGCACTGCCCTTCGCTCTCCCTCTCCAAGTCTCCGCTCCGTTTCGGAGCCCAATACGCTAAGTTAGGCTTAAGCAGTTCCTATTTACAAGTGTAACAATAAACATCCGCACGTCGCGCCAAACCCCAATACGGGTTGAAAACACGGTAAAACTGTTTACCGTGTTTTCAACCCGTATTTCCGCGCGGATTTCAGCCGCCCTTTTCCTGGACTTAGCCATTATTACAGTCAAGCCACCCCCGCCCCATCATTTGGTCCTTCGAGCCGGATCTTTGGACTTCCACTTCTGGGTTTTTCCGAAGATTATCTCCAGCACCTACGGTGGCTTGAACCGCTCCAGATAAGCCATTCAGCCAGTTGTTCGAACCCCATTTCGTTCAACTTGTTGTATGCTTTCTTGTCTAAATCGAAAACCGATTAAATCCGACGCAACGGCATTTAATTACAAATATATCACAAAATATCGCAATTGCTTTGTGACCGAATTTCGTACACTCGCAATAATTCCGAACCCACATTTCCAATTACGCAGTGCCAATATATTTAAATAACAAATATAAATTCCTAAAAATATATGATTTACTCCAAGTGTGTGTAAAAAATATTACCCAGCCACAGTAAAAGTTTCCGTTTTTAAAAATTGTTCCGCAAAAATTGCACTCTACATTTTTTACTGTGTTCCAGCTGCGTGTATATATTTTTACTTAAATAAAATAAATACTGTATTACAGTTCTACTACTCTGCGTGTTTAAATCAATTCCAAGACCCTTATATATATTCGTGGTCTATAAACTAAATTTCTCCGAGTGTGTGTTAAAGATATATAATCCAGCCACAGTGACTATTTGCAAATCAAAGTGATCCGCCGAAATTGGTAGCTATTGTGATTCCTGCTGCGTGCATATATTTTTCCATAAATATTCCAAAACACAGTCCACTTCATCAACATACCTTTTTTGAGCTAATTGTTTTAATAAAATCCCGCAAACATATTTTGCATTTCAAAGCTATTCCGCTATTCGCAATAAGTCTCCAAAACTCCCGCAATCGGTGACTTCCAATATCCAGCTGTTAGCTACCCACATACATACATACATATGTACATACAGGTACATAGTCTCCAAGTATTCTGCATTACAATAATTTAAAAAAATCCCATAAATCCGAATTTTAATATTGTTAATCAATTAATTTTTTTCTCCATCCGTGCACCATTGTGACCATATTTTCCGTTTGCATAATTTAATAATTATTTATTTTGTGCATACACTTAAATATTTATTTTCAAAAATATTTCGAAAAAAAAGATAAAAAATTTCCACACAATTTCCTCCACACAATCCAGTGTGACCGTATATCCCTACGGTCTTTCAATTGGTTCCTAAACTCCAACTCACAATAATTTCCGTGTAAACGATTTCACAATAAATTTTAAATTCGTTTTCCTAATGGCTTCTCAAGCAAGATCCGCTCTAAATAAATTTATTGTCACAGCTGACACGCTGAGCTATTTTGAGGCTATCATAAATGTTCCCGGTGCATTCACACCAACCTTATCCGCCTGCAAAATCCGTAGGGAGCACGTCAGTTCCTTATGGCAAAAGGTAAAGGAGGCATTCGACACATGCTCCGAATGCATTGTGGCTGCAGGCGAGAGCGCCGCAGAAACAAAATCCATGCTCAAGGCAAAATACAACGAAACGTACGATGTATACGAAAAGTTCGCCGCTCAGATCCTCGAGCAAATCGAAATCCAACAGGGCTCCTCCCAAACGTCTCAAGCTCCAGTAACTCCTATCGACACAGAGGTTTTTTCGGGCGATTATCTTCGCTGGCCGACTTTCCGGGACCTTTTCACGGCGATATATATATAATCCGCGTCTCACGCCCGTTAAAAAGTTATTTCATTTAAATTCCAAAACTAGTGGCGAAGCTCATTCCATAGTTTCAAAATCCCCTCTCACCAATGATGGCTTACGCTCAGCTTGGACAAATCTAACTGAGCGTTTCGAAAATAAGCGATTGCAGGTGAACAGCCCCCTTAAAACTTTTTTCAATGTGCAATTAATAGCACAAGAGTCTGGAGCAGCCCTAAAGGAACTTCAACGCACCATTCAAGGTTGCTTAACCTCCTTACAATTTTCCGGCATTAACATTGTGAATTGGGACCCTATCCTGGTTTATATGTGCTCTACGAAACTGCCAAAGCTGACGCACTCATTATGGGAACAATCCATCCAAAAAAAAAATGAAATTCCTACTTGGCTCGAGCTGGATTCCTTTTTAACCGAGCGCCATCGAACTCTAGAGGCCGTCGACATCATCCGGTCTGATAATTCCCTCCAAGTTCATTCTAAAGACAGAAATCGAATGGCAGAATTGCCAAGAGTAAATTCTTTTACCACGAGGGTACTTCCAATACCCAAAGGCTGCGATCTGTGTTTAAACGAAAAACACCCCGTGCGTATATGTCCACGCTTTCTCCAAATGCGGGTAAATGATCGTTCAGCCTACATCCAAGATAAGCAGTTATGTTCCAATTGTTTTGCAAGCAGCCATAAATTGCAGGATTGCACAAGCGCTCACAGATGTTTTACTTGCCAAAGTCGGCATCATACGCTGTTGCATCCAAGCAACAATTCTACAATGACTTCGATTCCATCCAAACCTCTAGGGCCTGTGTCAGCCTCAATCCCACACAAAATTTCGTCCTTCTCAGCGCATGTTTCCAACGTGTATGGGACTAACCGAATTCCCGATTCCGACCCGATTATAAGGGTCCTTCCTACAAATAATTCATCCGACTATTGGGTTCCATATCCCGCCTTAGATGACAGACGTTCCCGAGTCTGTCAAAAAATCCATCCTCTACGGAAATGCTACCGTTTTCTACAGCTTAGTACCGAGAAACGGCTCCAGGAAGTACGTCTCCACAAATACTGTTCCAATTGCTTGGCCCACGATCATTCCTAAGACTCCTGCCGCAGTGATATCCACTGCCACAAGTGTGGAAAGGGCCACCACACTCTACTACATAAGGACGACCGATCTTCGCTTCTATCATGTTCCTGAGGTTTTTATCTACGGATGTCCTCGCAAGGGGGGGGAGAATGTTCACGCCAAAAGGGCGTTTAATTTCTGGAGGCAGGGTTGAGCGGCAGTTTTCTCCAGATGTCCACATCTCGCTCGCTCGCACTGCCCTTCGCTCTCCCTCTCCAACTCTCCCGCAACTCTCCGCTCCGTTTTGGAGCCCAATACGCTAAGTTAGGCTTAAGCAGTTCCTATTTACAAGTGTAACAATAAACATCCGCACGTCGCGCCAAACCCCAAACAGTTTTACCGTGTTTTCAACCCGTATTTCCGCGCGGATTTCAGCGGCCCTTTTCCTGGACTTAGCCATTTCTACAATCAAGCCACCCCCGCCCCATCACAAACTTAAAAAATCGATATTAAATCGAACTTTTGTTTGTTAATTAAGTTGATGGTCTTGTTAGTTTGCTTAAAGTTGTATTTTTAAGTAGAAGTTATAAAACGAATTTCGGTTTTTAGCATTTTTTAATGAACCAATTCATGTCAGAGTTTTTGCATATTTTTTCAACTTTGACGAGATGTAGTTTTAAAACGAATGTCTAGAACTCAACGACGTGTAAAAGAAAGTTAGAGGTAAAATGAGTCCTCGATGACCGAAATCGAGTTATGAGAAGTCGAGATAAAAATAAAAAAATAGCCAAAAACGTTTATATCACTTTAAAAAAATTTGACATCATACAAAAAATGTAAGTGCCTATTTCTTAATCAGGGAAATGTACTTTACCGGAAAAACAAGGTTGTCTTTGATTAGGACGAAGTTGATTTTTTTTTTTGTAAACTGTTGTAATCATTATTTACAGTCCCTGGATTTTATACATGTAAAACACTTCTTAAAATGTATAGTATTAATATTGTATTTCAGGAAGAATGGTCAGAATTTGTTCCATCGTCTGACCTTAGCTTTGATTTAAAAATACAGCTTTGCAATAATTTTTATTTCGTGTTTCTACTTTCTTTTTATAGGCTTATATGTTCCGAAGGAAATATCTCTTTCTAGCTATGCAGCACCTCCTCACCAGTACACAGGGCACCATACACATTTTGAACCAACAAGTCACGGATCTTTGACACTCCCCTTTCCAAGAGCTAACTTTTCTGCTAAGACAAGTTCGGTTGGATACAATGGCATTGGCGAATTTCCGCTGACAAAGCCGTTGTCATCTGGATTTAGTACAGTACCACCAAAACAGCAGCTGTACCCGCCGTCTAGCTATCAAAAAATACCAAATGGATCCGAAAACGTCAGTCCTCAGGTCAACTTTAGCCCTACGCCTTTGTCTGTTGATAAATTGGCTAGATATGAACAGCCTGATAGAAGAAACTTGGCAAGTCCAAGCTTACCGTACCTAAATGTGCAACAAAACTCGCAAGTGCGCAATGCTTCGCCAACGCCATTTGGAATTGGACTCAATGAGCATACATCTGGATCTCCAAGTTCAATTGGATCCCCCCACCGTCAGCTGTTACCAACTGGACCACTAACTACCAGCTCAGCTTCTCCACCGGCGAACAAAGGTCAAACTTTTAATAAATGTGCTAGAGGCTGGGGAGCTGTTCTCGACAAACAACAGACCTACCAAAGTCACTACTCCCCACCAGTAGCTGGAAATTTACCATACTCCGATTTTTAGATGTTGCCCAAACAACTTAACGATTTACGACATATTTACTAACAATTTAATTAAAATATTTAATGTGTTTATTTATTTGACTTTGTAAAATAATAATGGTACTACATCGAAATATGAATGAAAAAATTTCGTTTTGCTTAATCTTTTTTAAAATTATAATTTTTACTTATATTTAAATTTGGGGTGCATAAACATTAAAATTAACTCTCCTTAGATGACCGAATTTTATACAATCGACAATCTAATGGAGAAATAAAAGCTGTAATTCTTTCTTTCTAAGGGTCGGTTCTCCGAGTGCCGGCTAAGATTTCTCGGACCGATAAAGTGTAGGGAAATTTGGTTTTCTTAAGCTTCAATGTGAGAGCTAACTTTGAGAGGAACTCGGACCTCCTGTTCATTTTTTCCAAGCCTAAAAAAATTACATTTTTCAATCGATAACAACAATACTACAATACCTAAAGAACTAATATAATTGCCTCTTCCCATAGAGTCCATCCGTGTGAAACGGTTGGGATTTTTGACAAATGTGAAACTCGTGTTCCCACAGAGCACATCCACCTTGAAGAGCAGTTGCTCAACTCAACATTAACGGAGGGGGATTGCAACTCGGCAAAACTTTCGTAAAATTGCGTTCTCCTAATCTTATTGTAAAATAATACAATAAATAGCATAAGATAATAGTTAAAATTCATATCTGAACTTTTATGACATATCCTATAACGAGTATGCATACATATTGCTGACTGGGGGAGAGCCTAACCACCCGTACCCAACCCTCCGCTCTTACTACGCATCTGTCTAGCCAGTATTAATATGGCAAATTTGTAAACAAACCCAAAATTGTGCTGTTTTGGTAATTTATATCAACTTTGGAACTTTATTGGAGTACATATGTAGTACACTTTTAATTAATATTAGTTATTATTTACGAAGTGCAGAACATATTCTGAAACTTCGCTGCAAACATTGATATTTTTGTTCACAGAACAGCTTACATTTTGGCCCACACATAGCAACCTGTTGGTAAATGCTTTTCCGCTCATAACGAACTACAAATAATTCAACGATAGCTTAAGCATTATTTAATTTTTTCCCGCCATCTATTTGATTTGTTCTCGTAGTCAACGTTCCATTTTTCAGTCAAGAGGAAGAATTCCGTCAAATTTGGATGGCGGACTAACTGGTGTTAGCGTGGCCACAGCCAGTGGAGTTGTTAAGGAAGTTTCATTTCCTATTTTTTTTGTATCAAAACAATTTATAAAGTTCCCGCGTATTGAAGATCTTCAAAAAAAAGGTGTTGATTTTTATAAAATAGCCAAGTTTTCGAAAGTCATAGGAGCCATAGAGCATGTAAGACTTCAATATCCCGGAGGCGATTCCGGAGACACCAGTTCTACAAGAATTGTCTCCTGTTCATCGGTATAACTTTTTTTCTGCCGACATGATTTTTTTAATAGTTTGAAATTTTGTTTATATCATCAGCTGTTAGTATGACTGTTTTATGGTATTTTTCGATAGTTTTCTCTTCTGTTGTGGGGCTGCCACATAGTCTCAAATTAGTGCGCCTTTTATTTGGAGTTTTAAATGACGGACGAGAAAACCAAAACCGATTTACCGCCTGGATACATTTATCCTTCTATTAGTTAAATTCTTTTCTTTTTTTTTCGATATGCATAACAAAATGTTTATTGGAGAGTGTTATGTGAAACTTAATTCACTTTCACCCATGGTAAAAATTAACAAGAAGTAGAGAACAAAAAAAAGACTAATTACAAAAATTGAGCAGTGTGGCAGTCTATGAGTCTAAGTCTGGAATCAGTTTCCCACTAGCGTGCCGTCCAAGTATCCAATTGTCTGATGGGTGCAATCTTTTTAGTCTTCTTCTGTTCATAGGTCTGGAAAGTGTGAGGGCAAGTCTGTTTTGTGTGGGAGATGAGTCTTGATCTGTAGCGAATGGCAGAATTGGTGATAGATTTACAAACAGGATTAATTTTGAGATCTCGAAAAATAGTAGTGTTTCTTGTATAGTATGGGGCGTTTATCATATGTCTTAAAATTTTGGATTGGCAGGATTCAACTCTTTTTATAGAAGTGTTACAGGCAGTGCCCCAGAAGTGTATACCCCAATGAAGACTAGGCATCAAGGTTGCTTTGAAGAGCCGGGTTTTCGCCGTGATCGACTGTCCACTGCCCGGTCGAAGAAGCCATCTCATTTTCCCCGCTTTTTGCCTTACTGAAGCACAGGTTGCCACAATGTGCTCAAAGGTTGTATCAAAGGTTGCATGCTGAGATTTGGCAGGATTCACTGCGATGTTCCACCTCGACGCCCAGGCCTCAAACTCATTTAGCATGTCCTGCACCATATCTGTCGCCTCTCTTCGCAGAGCACTTGTCGCCAAAAATGCTGTGTCATCTGCATAGGTAGCTGTTAAAACATTCCTGCCTCTGGGCGACGGACAGGTATACAAGACTTGTATACAAGACAGGACCCAGCACACTTCCTTGAGGGACTCCAGCAAGAATAGGCCTTGAGGCAGACTTGGATCCTCGAACATCCATGTGGAAGGTTCTACCAATTAGAAATGAGCGAAGGAGATCAAAGTATGTCGGGGGAAGAATGGGTTTCAGCTTATAGAGCAAGCCACAGTGCCAGACTCGATCAAAGGCTTGCTTGACATCTAGAAATACTGTGCAACAATACTTTTTCGCCTCGAATGCTTTAAGGATATGATTGACCACCCCATGCATTTGCTCAGCAGCGCAATGCAGACTCCTGAAACCAAACTGATGATTTGGAATTGCATCCTGGAACATATGAACACTAAAAAGCCTTTTTAGTAAGATTTGCTCAAAAATCTTAGAGAAGGTTGGCAATAGGCTTATAGGCCGAAAAGAATCTGCACAGCGGGGAGAGACGCCTTTCTTGGGGATCATAACAACATTCGCATGCTTCCACTGCTCCAGATAATATGAAAGAACAATCATAGCATTAAAGATACGCGTAAGGAACGAAATAGCTGCTACTGGCAAAGCTTTAGCTACTTTTCCGTCAATGCTGTCATGGCCAGGGGCTTTGTTCGTCTTAAGACGCTTTATTTGGTCTTTAACTTCTTCTGCATCAATAGGTGAAATTTAAGAAGCTGGACCAGAGGGAAGATCATCAAAGTTTTCTGTAATAGCAGTCTCTTCATCTGTGACCAAATCAAAAGGCTTAAATCTTTCTTCCAAAGAATCAGCGAATTCCTTAGCTATTTCATCATCTTTATTTGCCCAGGTACCGTCCGATCGAAGCAAGGGAAACTTCTGGAGAGGCTGCCGTTTAAGCCCGCGAGTGCATTTCCACAGTTCGAAGCCTCGATCAGCATCCGGATCGATAGCACTAAGCTTCCGGACGAAAAATTCGGACTTAGCATCATAAAGTACTTTTCTTAATAAAGTATCAGCTCTTTTAAATATTGCTAAGTCTTGTGGATGACGCGTTTGCATCCAGCGTCGCCCGAGTGATCTCTTCTGCCTAACCAGCGTCGTTACTCTGGTGTTTAAAAGGGCATTATTTGGCTGTGGAACAGCAGAGCGATTACCGATAGCAGTGGATGCGGCAGCGGCAGATTGAATCTTTAGAGTCAGGTCACTAACAGCTGTATCAATATCCAGAGGACAGTTCAGATCAGCAGATTCATCATTCTCAATAAGGATTGTAAGGCAATCCTTAAAACGTCCAATGTTAGCCCGACGAGACACCAGCCTTGGTGTTGTAAGTCTGGGTGAAGTAGAAGCGCAAAAAAGCATTTCAAGCGGAATGTGATCAAAACTAAGTTCATGAGATTCATGTACAGTCAGAAAGTTGGACGAGATACCCTTATAAATAGCAAAATCGATTGCCGTTGGATTTCGCCTTGCATCAGAAGGAAAGTGAGTTGGTCCTCCTGTAGCTAAGACTTGCAGACTTAAAGACGTTATAAGATCTAAAAGCTGAACACCTCTTGGTGAAGAGCGGATACAACCCCAAAATTGATTTTTTGAAAATGCACTAAAAAGTTGTCTAAAATCTTGACCAGTCCATAAAAAGGAGGGGGGCAGTAAATAGAAGCAATCACGATGTCTCCCAAATCCGTGCTTAAGGTAATTGCAGCAGTTTGACATTTTACAGTAGAGTTTGTACTGTAAGGGGAGTACTGCAAGTGAGAGCGAATTAAAATAGCAGCACCTCCTCGAAGACGGTCAGAGGGATGATTAGCCGTCAGTAAATCATATCCAAAAATTCTGAAATGTGAGCTGCTGTTGAAATGCGTTTCGTTAATTAGCATCACATCAGTTGAATTAGCCGTAAGATAGTGGTCTAACTCGAGATTTTTGCCAGTGACACCATTGGCGTTCCAAAATGATAAACCAATGCCTAAACTAGACATGTCTCCTGATCTTAGACGCATCAGAAGGCGAAGTGCTGGTAAACTGGTTCATAAGAAGCTCCATCATTTTCATCATCATTGACATCATCTGGTCAATACGGGAGATAAGTATTTCAAAGCACTATTTCAGCACTAGGCGGAGGAGGCTCAGGAACGCGTTGCATGGGCTTGGAAGTGCTAGATCCAGTAGACGGGGAAGGTAAAGCTGGGCCCTAAGCACTTTGGGAAGGAAGGGGCAGGTACAAATTTAATTGATGGTTGTTTTTTGATTGTTCCCGATTTGCGACGAGCAATTGCTTCTAGAAAAGCTAGACATTTGCGGTATCCTGCACTGTGGTTGGAACCGCAATTAATGCACTTAAATTGATCCTGAGACGTAGCAGGGCAAACAGGACTTCGAGACTCATGATCACCACCACATTTTGCACATTTGGGAGGCACGAAACAGTATGTTTTTGTGTGTCCAAAATCCTGGCAGTTATAACACCTAACAACTTCATCTCGGCGTTCAGGAGGGACAATAACAATTGACTGATAAGCCAATGTTTTAATGTCATAGACTTTGACATTATTTGTCGATGACTCTAGCTCAACGAAGAAAATATTGGGCCTGTGACAATTTTTCTTACCCGGGGGGTTATAAACATTCCGGACAACGTGCCCAGCGGCGCCTAAATCAGCTTTAATATCTTCAGGATCCGTAGACGAATGTAGGCCTTTGACGACAATCCTGAAAGATCGATCACTTTTCAATTGCCAGGAATTAAACGGAATATTATTACTCCACAAGAGATGTTGAACTATTTTGTATGTATTACCATCGAAAGGAGATACCCTCACTGTAGCAGGTCCAGTAATCTTAAATCTAATATTGGTTGTGGCAGCCTTGATCAGATTCATAAGTTGCTTGACATCAGTAACACCCTTTATCACAAAGGCGGGCGGACGTGGTTCAGATTTAGGTGCTTTAGACGATGAAATAGGAGTACCAGAAAATCCCTTTGATTTTTGGGAAATTCCACCACTTTTGCTAGAAGTTATTGTACTCTTACTAGTCGCAGGGGGCTGGCAGGAGTTTAGGGTATCCGATGGAGACCATATGATCATTAGGGAGTGGGTTTTCAATGTCATCATCTGATAAGAGGGCAAAGCCGTTTCCATGACCTGAATATTTTTCACCAGGAGAGTCCGAGTCCTCCGATCCAAATATTTCCAAGTGAACCTTGCGTTTAATATTACGAAAGCGCTTAACAATTGATCCAAACGAAGTATCCTTACTGTTGTTAGGGTCAAGCTCGCTTCGCTTTCTTATGCGTTTGACGGATTCGCAACGCAACTGGTCCGCCACTTCCTGACTGATGAATTTTATAGTTGAAGTAGTGGAATGTCCAGGTGTGCTTGCACCGTGTATTCCTTCATTAAAATTATCAAATTCATGTTGAGAAGCAAAATCTTTATCTGCCGAAGCTTCCAAGACGTCTTTCAAATTGTTTAGCGATGAATATGAAGTATCAGAAATAGATTGTAGATTGCGTTCAAAATCAAATTTCTGTGATCTTGCTTCCTTGGACCTGACGGAGGTCCCCTTACACCACGACCTCTAGACGACCTTGAAAACTCCTTGCTAGTACTGACATTTGGATTATCAGTTATAAATAGATTGGGAGACGAAGAACCATCGGAACTATCCACATTCATAACATGACCACATAGAGGGACATTTATATCTTGATCAGCGGCAGACATGATGACGACCAGCAGGGCGGCCGGCCAGCCAATGCAGGCGAGGCCGGCAAACGCGATGCGTTAATGAAGACCAAGTACGAAAGCACAAGGTACACGACGTGAAGTCCAAACAGAACCAAGAGATAAAAACAAATAGAAAACAAATTTTTATGATACACGGGATCCCGAGATAAACACAACCGGTTAGCTTGACATTAAAGTCGGAACAATATTAGTTAAATTCTAAGCATGCTAATACCGTTGTCTTTGTTAAAATTGGCTAAAAATAATAGTTTAAAATTTATGGCTTAAAGTTGTTTTTATACCCGTTACTCGTAGAGTAAAAGGGTATATTGTATTCGTACAAAAGTATGTAACAGGTAGAAGGAAGCGTTTCCGACCCCATAAAGTATATATATTCTTGATCAGGATCACCAGCCGAGTCGATCTAGCCATGTCCGTCGCTGTCGCTGTCTGTCTGTCTGTCTGTCCGTATGAACGCTGAGATCTCGGAAACTACAAAAGCTAGAAGGTTGAGATTTTCCACGCATATTCTTGGGCTTCCTACGCAGCGCAAGTTTATTTCAGCCGAGTGCCACGCCCCCTCTAACGCCCACAATCGCCCACTAACGATTTTAAAATGTGTCTGGCGCCCACACCTTTAAAGATTTCCGAGAAGTATAAATGCAATTTTGTTGTGCATATTTATACCTATCGAAATGTAGAAGATATTTTTCAAATCGGACCATTCATTAAAAAGTTATACGCAATCAAAATTTCTATATCTATCTCCCTCGCACTCCCTTTAGCTGAGTTACGATTATTAGTCGGGACACCAACCCGAGTACAGAGTTTGCACTCCCTTTAGCTGAGTGACGGGTATTAGATAGTCGGGACACGAACCCGACTATAGCGTTCTCTCTTGTTTTAAATCACGTTTTGGCTCAAAAACTGCTCTAACGATTTCATTTTAAATTTGAAACTATATAGTCCTTGAGATTTCTCAACTCAAAAAGCGTGTTTTGATGTAAACTTTTCATTCTGACTTGAATGCCCAAGAACCAATTTGATGAGAACAAATTCTTATTAGACATTTTCAAGGTACAAATCTATCTTTCATATTTAATTTAAATTCCTTGAAAATTTGCCTCGGTGCCAGTTATCACATATCACTATGGACGGCAGTGCATGTAGTGACGAAGCGCACTAGGAGAGTGTGCGAAGGCGACTACTATATATAGACGCAGAATTGAAAATCTGCTGTGATCCGATCGTAATGAGTAATACACAAATCGACAGGTATCTCAAAAACTTAAAGGATTGCATACCAAGACTTAACCAATTTTAATTGGTTTGGGAGAGAGTGCGGTGAAAGTGTTAAAGTGTCAGGTGTCATATCAGAGAACCCGACGCTCCATTCAAAAGTTATGCCGAAAACATGATTTACTTCTTCTTCCCAAAATGAAAATTTAATTCTTTTGTCAGTTTGTCAGTTTGTCCAAAACATGGTTTTAAAGCAGCTATAAATAGCTAAAATTCGGAAGGCGATAACTTCTGAAGTACTAAATAAATATACTTTATAAAATATTTTTATACACCACGCTGCAATAGAATATGCTTTTGAAATCCTTAAATATTTTACTGAAGCGGACCGAATGAGAATATTTTATAAAGTATATTTATTTAGTCGAATGATGTTGTAGATGTTTCTCATGTTTTTTGTGCCGTCGCAGCCAAACGATTTTCTACGTCTTTAAGAGCGAAATTGCGTTTGAATATATGAACAAAATTGCCTTTAATTACCTCTGCCTTACATTCGGTCTCCTTTTGCTTAAAGGCATGTATGAAAATATATATATATGTATATCTGAAATCCGATTTTCAACCCTCTTCGTGCTCCCTCTGTCTTGCTCTCTTGACCGACGTGTCTCGAATAAGATTTTTAAATACTTAATTTAAGACCGAAAAACATGAATTTAATTTTGTAATTTCTCTATTATTAAGATTATATTGATTTAAAAATTTTTGTTTATCTAAAAAAAAAATATATATATTTTTTCCAGGTGAAGGGAGGCTAAGATAAAGAATTTTTATGCTTGCAACTAGAGACTGAGCTTTGTGATCACCTTGTGTCAAATGAAATTCAAAAGACCTTGGCTTATTCAATAGTTAAATTATGTAAATTAAATTAAATACACCGACAATAATAACTCAAGCTAAATAATTAAAGTTATCAAAAGCCAAAATTTGATATTTAACAAGAGAGAACGCTATAGTCGGGTGCCCCGACTATCAGATACCCGTTACTCAGCTAAAGGGAGTGCGAGGGAGATGGATATATAAAACTTTGACCTCGCACAACTTTTTAACGAATGGTCCGATTTGAAAAATCTACACGCTGCAATAGAAAATGCTAGGGCCGAATCATAAAATTATAGAAAGTGTATTTAATGCCGAGTGTAATAATTTTTCGACATAAATGTTGATAACAAAACTTTGGTATGTTGAAGGTGCGATTGTCACTAGTTTTTTACTTCCTTAAGAGGGGTTTATACCCGTTACTCGTAGAGTAAAAGGGTATATTGTATTTTTTTGTTGCACCCTATGTGCCATTCATCACAACGTGTACTGCCGTCCACAGTGATAGGTTCGGAAACTCTCCCGTTCCCTGTTACATACATACAAAATAACAAGAGAGAACGCTATACCCGTTACTCAAAGGAGTGCGAGGGAGATGGATATATAAAACTTTGATCGCGCGTAACTTTTTAACTAATGGTCCGATTTAAAAAATTTCTTCTACACAACACAATAAAACTGCGTTTTTACTTTTCCGAAATTTTGATTGTGGGCGTTAGAGGGGGCGTGGCGCTCGGCTGAAATAAACTTGCGCTGCGTGAGAAGCCAAAGAATATGTGTGGATAATCCCAACTTTCTAGCTTTTATAGTTTCCGAGATCTCTGCGTTCATACGGACGGACAGACGGATGTACGGACATGGCTATATCGACTCGGCTTGTGATCCTGATCAAGAATATATATATTTTATAGGGTCGGAAATGCTTCCTTCTAGCTGTTACATACTTTTGCACGAATACAATATACCCTTTTACTCTACGAGTAACGGGTATACAAATATTTAAGTCCAATAATTGCAATTTTATTTGCAATGCGGTTTATATATGGGTCGTATATACATAGTACATAAGTATTTATTATAGTATTTTATTTCATATGACTATAGGAATTACATTTAATTTTTTTATTGAATATAGCGCCTTTTTACAATGGGTCCTTTGGAACACGCTGTGATCTGAAAGTAGGTAATATTAGCATTATTATAACAATAACAATTTTAATTAGAAGCTAATCTTGATTGTGGATATGGAATGTGTCCTAATTGATCTAAGGCAGGGTCTACATTGCGAACGCGCTTATAGATCAGAGGCTACTCAGTAGAGGTGCAGAAACATCGATGAAAACATCGATGCATCGATGTTTTACCAATTTTTCAAAACATCGATGTTTTTTGGGCCATCGATGTTAATAGAGCCATCACTGTTCAAAGAAGATGGCACGCTAAAGGTTTATAATTTGTTACATTTTCACGCAGTGAAGGAGACGTTTCCGACCCCATAAAGTATATATATTCTTGATCAGCATCACTAGATGTGTCGATCTAGCCATGCCCGTCCGTCCGTTTCTACGAAAACTAGTCTCTCAGCTTTTAAGCTATCGGAATGAAACTTTCCCAAAAGTCTTTTTTTCTATCTAGTATATAAGTAGGATCCGTCCGGATCGGACAACTATATCTTATACCTCACAATGGAAGGATCGACAAAAAAAAGGTAAAACGTAATGTAGCTTCGGTGTTATTTAAAATATTACCTTTTACTCTTCGGAAAATTCTTTTTGAAATGTTTCTGAATTTCAAATTACATTTTTTGAAATCGGACTACTATATCATATAGCTGCAATAGGAATGTTTGGAAAATTAAATGGAAATGAATATGAAAAAAATTATATTTTTTTTGATTTTTATTACATTTTTTTCTTCTCTGGGATATATATTGCTTTTCTTAAACTTTTCAAAATTTCCAATTAAATTTAACAAAATTTGGAGGGCTGTTTTATAGAGCTGCCATAGGAAGGATCAAAAAATAAAAAATAAGCTAACATTTACAGGTAAATCTAAATTTGTAAATTAATAGGAATGATCTGCAAGGGAATTTAAGCTTCGTCTGGTCGAAGCTACCTTTCTAGAAGCTAGCTAGAAGGTTAAAGAAATAAATGCCAAAATAATACGAAAGCAGCTAAAATTTACAGGTAAATCTAAATTTTTAAATTAATAGGAATGATCTGCAAGGGAATTTAAGCTTTGTCTGGTCGAAGCTAGCTTTCTTTCCTGTTCGTATTATGATAATTATAATGTGTAATTATTTTCTTGAATGTATAGGTAATAGTAATGGTGGTGTAGGCGCTGCTTAATCTCTAAACGATGGATAAATTCCATTGAGATTTTTAAATTATATATTAGAATATAACAAATTTTGAATAACATCGATGTTTTACTAGATGTTTTTTGAAAAAGATCGAAAAACATCGATGTCTGCAAACATCGATGTTTCTGCACCTCTACTACTACTACTTTTTTAGTGGACAGTACCACATTGATTGCAAAGTCCCTTGCCTCTAATATTTTACCTCATACCTATTTTTTCAATGTTACCACTCTTTCGCCGTATATTCGCGTATAAAAAATTCAATATCATTTGATTAGTTTTCCTTCTTATGCACTTTTTAGAACATTTTCTTTAAAACTAAGAAAAATCGGCTTTTATCATAGAAATTTTCCTTTATTGGTAGCCTAGGGGACTAACGCGTGCGTGCATGATTATTTTATTCAAGCTTATAACCGCAAGTGTGAGTTCAATCCCACGTTGAGACGAAAAATTAATGGTGTCTTTTTATTTTTTTTTTAATTCCTAATACTTACATTTATTTTAGTTTTATTTAAAAAAAATAATTATATTTAAGTTCTTCAAGTTTTAAACATTCAATTACTGTTACTATTGAACCATAATAAAATATATATTAGTATATAAATATTAAAATTAATCCATAAATATTTACGAAAAAAGTTAAATGAACAACTAGGGGGAATATCAGAAGAAAGCCAGATCAATTTGACTTAAAACAAGAGAGAACGATATAGTCGGGTGCCCCGACTATATACCCGTTCCTCATCTAGAGGGAGTGCAAGGGAGATGGAGATACAAACTTTGATCGGGCATAACTTTTTAACGAATGGTCAGATTTTAAAAATTCGATTTACATTTCGATAGGTATTGATAAACACAATAAAACTGCATTTTTACTTTTTCGAAATCTTTAAAGGTGTGGGCGCTAAACACCTTTTAAAATCGTTTAATTGTGGGCGGTAGCCGATTGTGGGCGTTAGAGGGGGCGTGGCCCTCGGCTGAAACAAACTTGCGCTGCGTAGGAAGCCCAAGAATATGTGTGGGTAATCCCAACTCTCTAGCCTTGGTAGTTTCCGAGATCTCAGCGTTCATCCAGACTGACAGGCGGACATGGCTAGATCGACTCGGCTAGTGACCCTGATCAAGAATATATATACTGTATGGGGTCGAAAACGCTTCCTTCTACCTGTTACATACTTTTGCACGAATACAATATACCCTTTTACACTACGAGTATCGGGTATAATAATAGAACAAAATGCGAATAAACTTTGTACCGCGCCTCAAGCCCCTGCAGGAAACGGGACCAGTTTTGGACCGGTAAAATACTACTTTGGGGTAGGAAAGATAACTATTTAAAGTTATGTCCATTCCTTTGTTACTAGTTTTGCACTAGTGGCTGTTGACCAATTTACTGTTACAGCTGTTGAGCTAGCTACACTATAAAAAAATGTTCTCAAAAAATCTAAAAACTGGTCTATCAACCATTAAATCGTGGGATTTAACTCATACTTCAATCTGGTTCAACTCTTCATTCGAAAACAGCTGATTCAATTTACAGTTAAATATAAATCAAAATTGTTAGTAATTCAAATTATTTTAAAATGAATTCCCGAGCGATTTATCTTCAAACTCTGTTTTATATCGTCGAATTGTCTGAAGTGCGAACCTATCGGCGCAGATATCTAGACCAAAGAAATTACTTCGAACATTACAGTGATGAAAAATTTTTTAAAAGGTTTCGATTGTGTAAAAGCACGGCTCTATTTGTTTTGGAAAAAATTGTTTTGCGATTTGAATCTAAAGTAAAGAAAGTAACTGCATTCATTAGATTTAACTAATTCCATATAATCAAAAACCATTATTACAAACGACAATACAGCCATGGGTTAAGCTTTCAATAGCACTTAGATTCTACGCAAGCGGCAGTTTTCTTATAACTGTAGGCGATTTTTGTGGTGTTAGCGTGGCCACAGCCAGTCGAGTTGTTATGGAAGTTTCTTTTGCTATAGCGTCTTTATCAAAACAATTTATTAAGTTCCCGCGTATGGAAGATCTTCAAGAAAATGATGTTGATTTTTATAAAATAGCCAAGTTTCCGAAAGTCATAGGAGCCACCTTCCAAGCCTGTTCTTTTTGTTTCCAGGTGACGGCGTCAGACTTCTTGTTTTCTAATACGTTTTTGTTCTCCGAAACCAGTTCTACAAGTATGTTCTCCTGTCCATCAATATAATTTTCACCGCGAAACTTCTTTTCTGCCGACATTCAGGGTATTCCCTAAACTGTTAAATTGCTTAATTGTTGAAAACTCAACAAATTTCAGCAATTAATGGAACGACCCAAAATGGTTCTTGTTGAATTTTCAAACAGCTGTTATTTGTTGAAAAGTTTAACGGAATTTAAACATGTAAAACCCAATTTTGTATTGTTTGTTACCGACTAAAATTGTTAGCTAGGTAAGAAGAACTACTAATAGACTTGCTAATTTGATTTTAAAGTAAATAATGCAAACTTTTGATAGTAAAATGTTGCAGAGTTGTCATGACTTTTAGTAAAATAAGGTGACAACACTGGTTTTCAACGATTCAACAACAGCCTCGAGGCTGTTGAATTGCTGAAATTTCTGAAAGTTGACTTTGTATGGAACAGCTGACCAAAATTCAACAATTCAGCAATTCAACAGTTTAGGGAATACCCTGATTGTTTTTTTATTAGTTGAAATGTTGTTTATATCATCAGCTGTTAGTATGACTGTTTCATGGTATTTTTCGATAGTTTTTCGACTAATTTTTGACAGTTAGGTAACTTTTCTGTTGTGGGGTTGCCACCTAGTCTCAAATTAGTGCGCCTTTTACTTGGAGTTTTAAATGACGGACGAGAAAACCAAAACCGATTTGCCACCTAGATAAATTTATCCTTCTATTAGCTAAATTTTACTTTGCAGGACGGACGAGAACACGGCCCTTAGTGTGATATATTTTTAAAACAGTGATTTTTCACATATATTTTTCCTACCAAAGATTAAACTAAGTTTAAAATAAAACTAAAGCATCACCTAGCAAACAAAAAAATAATTTACAAAGATTGGGGATTGAACCGAGGACCTCGTCTGTTTGATTTGTTTGGTGTTAAATTTCCCAAGACATTTACACTCTAGGCCATATTTTTGGATCATATGTAGTTCGATTGCAACTATTTAAATTCCAGTTGACGTTAAACTATACTTTAACATGTACTTATTCTACCAATGAAAATGTTTTTAGCAGAAAGTAACGTACCTCGGTGTTACCTTAGACCGCCGTCTATGCTGGAAGGGTCAGATTGACCGTGCCTGTGGGTCAGCAAGAGCGAAACTGGACAAAATGGACTGGCTACTTCGTTCAGTTAGCGGATTATCCCTTCAGGCCAACGTACTGCTCTTTAAAGCCATTGTTCTCCCGACCCTTAATTGAAGAATAACATGCACCGTGATGCACCGCTTGCGATACGTCGTTAAGAAGAGTTCACTCTTTTTAACGACGTATCGCAAGCGGTGCATCACAAAGCCTCTACGGAGGATTCTTGGTGTGAAGTGGCATCATTACGTCGAAAATAGCGTTTTATTTCGTGACACGGAAGTACCAACAGTTACTGAGATGATAACACAGTTCTCGAATCGCTACAGGGATCGGCTACTGGTGCATTCTAACCGCCTGGCTAGACGTCTTGCCGCACCAGTAGGTCTACATCATATCCGCAGACGACACCCTGCGGACTTATGGATTCTCGGCCGTTATAGACACGGGCGACTTTTGTAATATGTTAAGCCAGATGTTGTAACATGCCCTAATATGGCTCACCTACCCGCAGTTTTCGGGATTTTTTTGTCTTTTGTTTTGCAAATATGAAAACAAGAACCTTTTCTTGTGCGGCGTGTTAATAAAGAGTGTGCCTACTTCGGCTTATACCAAACAAAAAAAAAATCGTTTTTCTTGTCAGAAAGGTACCAGTTAGAGGTCTGCATGAATGCATTCAAAACTCCTTTTGAATTATTCATGTTCCTTATGAATAAGTGTGAATGAGTGAAACTTCAATAGAATTTGAGTGATTTTTAATGAACACATTAGACTTAGTCTCACAACATTCAAGCTATATCGCCCGAATGGGAATGAAACAGAATGACAGTTTTGACTGAGTTCATTCGAGTTAACTCTATAATAAAAATTATCAAAGGGCGGGGTTTGTGATGCATCAAAATGGTACAAAATCATAAATTAATAATACTAAAGTAAAAAAAACAAAAAAAAAACATTTTTTTTAATTCTTTAAAATTTATTTATGTATATTGGCGTGTAAAAACATAATTTTGTTAATGTTGTCCGCGTTAGTGGCAATTAAACAACGTTTTTCTGTGATCAAGTTTCGTGCATCTGAAAACACCCTTTCGGATGCAGCACTACTAGCTGGTATACAACAAATTTTGCAGCTTGTTTTGTACAAAAGAGGAAAAATATGTTTATGAGAGTTCCACCATTCTAGGCAATTGAAATCTGTAGAGTAAATCACGTTTGTGTTTGATTAGCTTCTGATTTCACTCTCCACTTGATCTTCATTTCCAGTAACATCTGGGATTTCAATAAATTCCGCAAATTCGTCATCAATAGGAGAGATTGTTTCTTCAGATTCTTTTGAAATATTACCAGAAATGTAAGTTTTCATTATGTCTTTGCAGTCGTTAATTATTAAGTCTTTATCTGTAGTCGAAAATTGTAGTAGTTTGTTGGTTGGTGGAAAAAGGAAAAGTGCTAGATTATGATATTTACTTAAATTTGGAATTACTGTTTCTAAAAGTTGGTTGTTCAAAGCGGATTTAAAAAGTTCAATAATTTTGCTATCATTTATGTCAGGAAGGCATGTTTTTTGTAGTTTTTTTATGTTTGGCACGACTAAGTGCAAAGTTGGTCGTTTGCTGGCGTCTAGTTTTTTTGATACGCCCTTAAACACTTCCAAAAGGCTGGAAATTGCACTCAAATTGTTGACATTGAAGTGGTCGATTCTGTGAGCTTCTTTTTTCTCTTTCAAGTTGTTTGAAATCCCAATCCAATTAACCTCTACCGATCTTACTAAGTAGAATACGGTGTTCCATCTAGTTGGACAGTAACTTTTTAGGGAGAGTCCAAAAGAGGCGTTTGATCCAGACTTCTTGAAATATCTAACCAGTTTGCTACAGCTTGATACTATAGATGTCATTTCCGGTAAGATTTTTATTGCCTTCTCTATGCTGTTATTAATCAAGTGGTTCACGCAATGAACTCTGACACAATAACAGGATTGTCAGAGTCGAGGTTGCATTCGAATTGTTCCAATATGTTCTTAATTTCTGCTCGAATATTTTTGCCTGTTTTTAAAGTTAAAATATTAAAAAAAAACCGAATGCTTGATTTAAGCGTTTGCATACCTGTGCAGGAATCTCCTTTCATAGATTTCATTGCCATTAGGCGATCTACTAGAAGTCCTTCCTTTACATAATTCACCGTGCAAGATAAATATGAGCATTTTAGGAAATTGTCGGTCCATATGTCGCTAGTCAACGAATAACCGAAACATTTGTATTTTAAAATTTTCGCCTTGATTGGGCCTACATGCAATTCAAACATCTTAGAAATGTTCCTCGATATTATTGTAGGATGAGGCAACAGCTTGTCAACATCTACGTTGGCACCGAACGTTGCACCTACTTCAATAAGAAATTTAGCAAAGTCCTTCAGTCCAGAATCCTGAATAAATCTGAAGGAGCGGCAGTTCTCAATAGTCCATTTCGTCATTAACGCAACAACCTTCTGCTTGGTCTCTTGGTTTACATCAACTTGGGAAATGTTAGCTGTGGTCTGTGATACTCGTGCGTAACACTTATGTTTCACTAAGTTGGATGTGCTTGCTCCAAACTTAAAAACACTTTTGCAAATGTTGCAGGCAACAACGCCACGGACTTCTTCTTTTTTTTCGTTTATAATATTTGAAAAGGAGTCCCACACCTTGCTTCGTCCTTTCTTCTTACTTAACGTATACACCCCATCGAGAAGTTTCTGCTTTGTTTCTAAAAGCTCTTCAATGGATAAGACCTAACAGACCACATTATTTCAAAACACTGATAAAATTAATAATAGTAAGAAAGAAATAAACTTACAGGACTGTTCATTTTTGCTAATAATAAAATATAATAGCCTACCTTGTCGTTTTATATTTAGCTATAATTCAATATAATTCATCTGAATTGAATGTTGAAAATTGTCAAACTCAACATCATTCAAGTTCACTCGCATTTATTTGATTGTGGGGTGTCACTCAATTCATTCAAGATCATTCAAAGCCATTCAAATATATTCTACTTTTGAATGTATTTAATAGAGCCCTGCATGAGTGGAGTCATAGGGCCCTTTGACTCACATTTTAAAAAAAGGTTTGAGTAGCTCATGTTGGAAAATTTGTTGGATCTGAATGGCTCAGCTCATGGCATGGCTCACATGATCTACTTGATTTGATCTAAATCTTCATGGCTCCTATAGCTCATGACTCCTATAGCTCATGACTCCCCATGACTCATGACTCCCTATGAGTCATGACTCAGGTCTGAAATTTCTCTAATCTTTTAATCTGATTAGATCACAGAAATAAATACTTTTCACAAGACGAAAACTTTTTAAATTGATTTTTATATTTAGACAGACGTGTTTTTTGTCTAACACCCATTTTTTTGTACAATGGTTTTTGTAAGAACTTGCACTTATAATTTGGATTGATTTCGAATGTTATTGTGTAAAAACAAAAGTTGCTTTACCATAAGGCTTTTTGAGGTAATAGCGGCCCTTTTCACACAAATTAGATTTCCTGCTTGGGAGAATGCTCTCTCTGAAGAGGCACTGCTTGCTGGTACACTCAAAATTTTGCAACTGGCCTTGAAAAGCAGGGGAAAATTTGTTTTATTTGTTTCCTACCACTTTAAAGGATCGAAGTCTTCTGTGTATTGGGTCATATTATTTGTGTATGATCTTATCTCCCTCTCTATAGCTTGGTCCTGTGTTTCATTTCCAACGGAGTGCGATTCGGGTAAAACCTTAGTGTTAAATATTTTAATTGTATGCGGTTACTCAAATTCTTAGAAAAAAAACTTACATATTGATCTGCTTCCAGCCCATCCATGTCGAGAAATGTTAAAACAAAAAATGTAACTTTTCTATTACTGTGTTTATACGATGCCGAATTCACGCTATCATTTCACGCTTTCGGCCGATTCGTGCTTGTATAAACGCCATTTCGTGAATTCGGCAACACACGAAAGTTGACTATGATTTCAGCCTCAAAGCGTGATTTGGTGATAAGCAGCACTGGTAACTCTGTTAAAAATTATCAACGTTGCCAGATCGCTAGAAATTTAAAGCCCTTCGTGGGCTATTTCTCCACTCAGAGCTATTAAAGGTTAAAAATGATCACTTATTTTTACCGGTCCGGCATCCCTATCAGCTGAGAGTGAACAAAAGCATGAAATCTCTGCTGTCGTATAAACAGGGGTTATTTCTATTTCGCGCTTTCAAGAAATCGTGATTGCTATCGTATAAACATAGTATATGTTGACAATGAACCCTATGAGCTACTAGGTGAGCTATACGAGTCAGCTGATGAGCTATAGGAGTCACTACATTTCTAATGAATTAAGTAGGTCATGGCTCATAGTATGAGCCATGTTTCATAGGAGTCATGAGCCATAGGAGTCATGACTTAAAAAACATAGATAGATCGAATGGCTCATGAAATCAAAGGGAACTATGACTCTACTCATGCAGGGCTCTAGTATTTAAGCAGACTTCTAGTACCAGTCCGAGACAATTTGTTTTTATACACACAAAAAAAAAACTTGGTAAAATCAACTCTAATAATTGTCAAACCACAAAAATTGTCAATTCTACTAAGTAAATAGTTACTCTTACGTAATACGTAAACGTAAGGGTTACTAGAAAAAAATAGTTACGCAACTGTAAAAAATGGTTGAATGTGCCCGAACCATAAATTGTGGTTAACCTACTATTTTTATTGTTACGTTACTAGAAAATAGTCATTTTACAATTAAAATGGTATTTTACCATTAAAATTGTACTTTCCCAGAAAAATAGTACGATCACTATTAAAAATGGTACAGCACTCTAAAAATAGTATGCCAATTAAAAAGATTTGATTTTCGTTTCCAAATTTTCATTTATTTTTACAGAATATTTGTTCTTATAATATTATTTACATATTATTTATAAACCTTATTTATTTTTACAGAATATTTGTTCTTGTATATTTTTTACATATTATTTATAAACCTCGAACAATAAATGTTTTTATTTAATAGTACTTAGGCCTTAAATAAAAAACAATTATTGGGAGATAGGCTTAAATGTAGTGGACTTATGTATATCTCATTTGGCTCGACAAAATGTATGTCTTCTTCAGTAGAAACAGTAGAGGATCGGAAGTGATTTTCAAACGCATTTATATTTTCTCAATGTTCTGTACAAAAATTTAAAATTAAAAAAAGGCTGGTTGATACTTGAATATTTACAATAAAATCTGCGGATCCGCGCTTCCTCCAACTCTTGGTGACTTTTGATGAGGTACTTGCTTCAGCTTGTTTAAGGCTAGTGCCAAACTTTAAGAGAGGAAATCATGTTGATTGTGATACAAAACATTTCTTAGAATAACTTACCTTACACCGCTTCTAACTTATTAAATGATTGCGGAAATTAATTTTTTCGGACAGCTTTCTATTTCTAAATAAAAAGGTTAAGTCCGTATCATTTAAAGATTCAAGTTCCTTTATTGTCATGGATTCAGCTGAAATAAATATTTGTATCCCAGCGAGTTAAAAAATTAACGGCACTACTTGGCCATGCAGAATTGGGTTAGGTCGTGACGTGATGGAAATTTCTAGAACTGCAAAGTTTCACACACACTAACACAACACAATGCAAGCATAAGCCAGCGTTTCGAAGAGTTGTACTTACATACATACATATATTTTGTTTTTGGAATTTCACATAAAAAAGTTTTAACGGATTTATAACATATATATACATTAGGGTGTCCCTTATTTTTCATGTTCGATATATTTTTACGCATACCTTCTTAAAACTTTCATAATAACCCAATATGTTCTAGAAAAAAATATTAGCACGTTTCATGCAAGAGAACCCGTGCCGACTTGCAATTTAAGCTTGTCCGTACATGTTGGCGCGGATACAGCGCTGCGACTATGGACTACGCTTCACTCGTCATTTCATTCGCAAGTTTTGGTGTTATTGGTGCACTATTGTTTGTTGAGAAAAGATGTCAGTGACATTACGAAGTGATAAAGAAAATATTTTTCTTATCGGGCTACCTAGTCATCAAATCACTGGTGCAAAGTTACCCTCAAATCGCCAGGTTCTCTCCGTTTTATTTTATAATATTCGGCAAGTCAAGCTAACTCTAACTCTATAACTTATTTGATATTGCACATGCTGATGCCTTGAAAATAATAAAAATAGAGGAAGACAAACTATTTTTGAATAAACAAAGAGAACCAGGTCGACCAGGATATTTAGCTGGTGTAGACAAAAAATTGACGAAGAAAGAGCTAGGCAAAGACGATTGAAAGAAGAGGAAAGGCATGTAAAGCAAAAAGAGCTATTGGCTGTTGCATCAACTTCTATACCAAACAACTTACAGTATTCGGAAGAATCGGACGAAGAACTTATAAATCCTGAACTGGTTTTGCTAGACGTTGCCTGCTCTGAAAAAAGTATAAAAAGAGGTAGAAAGAATCTCATCACACCTAAACTTGTCGCAGCTTTAGATCGATGCCAGCTGAGTATAAGAGACTCCGTATACTTTCTTCAGGCGGTAGTAGAAGCGCTTGATATGAGCAGCGAGGATTTTCCTATCAACAAATCATCGATTCAACGAATTCGTACTGAGACTAGAAAATCAAGGGCCGAAGCAATAAAAACTGAATTTCAAAACAATATACCTGACATCGTCACAATCCATTGGGATGGAAAACTATTACCCGGATTGGATGTTCGAAGTTCAAAAGAAGAACGCTTGCCAATCATAGCTTCATTTGATTGTAGAGAACAGCTTCTTGCAGTACCAAAACTTGAGAGTCCTTCTGGAAAAGATCAGGCCAAAGCAATCTCAACTACTTTGTTTGACTGGAACCTTCACAATAAGGTTCAAATAATGTGCTGCGAGCTTGTAATGTAATGGAGCTTGTGCTATTTTGGAACAGACCTTAGAAAGAGAAATTTTGCTTTTCGCTTGTCGTCATCATGTTTTTGAGTTGGTCCTAAAAGCTGCTTTTGAAACCAAGATAAAGCAAATAACTATTAGCCCTGATATTCCGCTCTTTAAAAAGTTCAAAGATAATTTTAAAAAAATCGATTCAAATGACATTAAACTGTGCCTTGATTTCATAAATGCACATGTTTCCGAAACAAAAATTTCGTCTTTGTTAACGTTTTATAAGACACAACTAAGCACAGTTTTTATAAGAGACGATTACCGCGAGTTGGTTGAATTATGCATAGTATTTTTGGGAGGAGACACGCAAAATAAATTAAAACTCAAACCCCCAGGAGCTATGCATCAGGCTCGATGGATGGCGAGAGCGATATACTCATTAAAAATATGTTTGCTTCATTCACAACTCAAAATAACTAAAAAGGATAAAAATGCCCTACAGGACGTGTGCTTATTTATTGTCACTTTATATGTTAAATCTTGGCTGGAATGCACAGTGGCAACAAAAGCACCAAATCAAGATTTATGCTTCTTGAAGGCGTTAAAAGAGCATGAAAAAGTTGACGCAACCATCTCTAAAGCTTGTTTAAACAAATTTAGCCATTAGTACAGGATTTTAACGGGCTTATCACGGTCGAAGAAGAACAAAAACAGTTTTTGCTGAGCTGTGTTCAAGAACACAGAAATTTGTATCCGGACTGTAAAAAAAGCACACTTCAGAAAAGTTACCCTGGATGATCAAAGCTATTTTTATGTTTTAAATAAATACTACTGTCTATGCAAGTTCATTTTAACTTTTACTGACTTCACTTATCGTAATAACGTAGCAGACCGAAATATTAAACCAAAATATGTTTTTTGATAAACTTTGTAGAGCGGTCGGCACGGGTTGCAATCATGCTAGAAAGGTAAAATTTTGTATATAAATACCTTTAAGCATTTATAAAAAAATAAGAGGGTATGCATTTTGAAATTCAAAAAAAAAATTTTTTTGTTTATATAAGGGACACCCTAATATACATATACATATACTAATGTACATATTTATTCTCACCATAAAACACAAGGACCATGTGATCGAATCCCCACGAATTTCATACTTCATAGAATTCCTCCATTCCGATATAGTGGTACCACTCAACTATACTAACAACTCAATCGTAACCATTTTAATAGTAGTTTAACTATTTAATAGTACGCAAAGCAAAAACAAATACACAGACGACTATTTTTATTGGTAAAGTACTATTTTTTATAGTTACTTAACTATCTTCATTGGTTAATTTTACCAAGCAAATTTTTTTGTGTGTACCCTTGCAGGGGTTTTATAATTTCAGTCACATGTTTGCAACGCAGTTAAGGAGACGTTTCCGCCCACATAAAGTATATATATTCTTGATTAGCACCAAAAGCCGAGTCTATCTAGCCATCTCCGTCTGTCCGTCCGTCCGTCTGTCCGTCCGTCCGTCTGTCCGTTTCTAGTCTCTCAGTTTGAAGGCTATCGCGATGAAACTTTCCCAAAAGTCTCCTTTTCATTGCAGGTAGTATATATGTCGGAACGAGCCGGATCGGACCACTATATCATATGGCTTCCAGGAATAATCTCAAGAACGGAAGCTAGCTTCGGCCAGCCGAAGCTTATATACCCTTGCAGATAAAGTAAATACCTGTAGTTTAATGCTCAGTCTATCAGTGCAGTTCTACGGATTTCAGATTCTGCGTGCCTATTTAACATTTTGTTTTTAGGTTGTCAAAAATCAAAACGCCTACTTCCTACAAAGTTACAATGAATTTTCTTATACTTGTTTGATTATTCCTATGGGAGCCTATCTTAAGGTCCGATCCGGCTTGCTCCGACATATGTACTACCTGCAATAGAAAGAAGACTTTTGGGAAAGTTTCATCGCAATAGCTTTAAAACTGAGAGACTAGAAACGGACAGACGGACATGGCTAGATGGACTCGGCTGATCAAGAAAATATATACTTTATGTGGTCGGAAACGCCTCCTTCACTGCGTTCCAAACTTCTGACTGAAATTATAATACCCTCTGCAAGGGTATAAAAATATATAAAAATAGGCGTTTTAATTTTTGTCAATTTAATATCAACATTTTAAATAGGAACAGCACCGATCGATTGAGGACTTAACTTTGGGTACTTATTATAACTGCAAGGGTATATAAACTTTGGCTTGCCGAAGCTAACTTCCTTTCTTGTTTTTACTAGTTTTGTACTATTCATTTATTCGACTAGCACACATTTTCTAAGCCCTGTATAGTCCAAATTCCGGTAGCCATTTTACTAGTTGTACAACATATACAAGCTATACCCGGAGCGACTTCGTTCGCTTAAAATTACTTTGCAGTACGGTTGTCCGGACTTTCTTATTTCCAGATAAATTGGCGCGTTTTTTTAAATATGATTACATTAAAACCCTTGTGTAAATAACATTTTTAGAAGATCATTCGAGCGAGAATCATAAGAGCTAACTCTAGACCATGTGAGATAAAATGGTCTGTAAGAAAAAAAATGTTCTCCTAGATCTAGTCCATCCAGCTTCAAAGTCTTCCCCTGCGATTTATTTATAGTTATTGCAAAGAAAAATTTTAGAGGGAATTGTATCCACTTGAACTGAAACGGTCGATCGGATAGTATTAAAGAGATCCTGTTTCCCCTTTCACAGGTACCGTAAATTCTGTTGCTTCGATTACATTCTTATGAAGACCTTTTATCTGCAATCGTGTCCCATTGCATAACTTTGGGGGACCTACATTTTGCAATAACATTATGGATGCTCCAATCTTAAGAGACAGATTATGTAGCGAAATCAAAAAATTTTAAAACTCAACAGGGTAATTAACCGCATTTATAGGAGACTTCTAAGCCATCAAATGAGTTTAGCAATAATATATTGATACCGGTTGCTCCTTCATTTTTCGTTGTCAAAATGGAGCTCTCAGATAGCCAATCTAAGCTTTTACATGATATGTTAAAAAAATAAAGAACCTTTTTTTGGCTTGTGCCTAGCGCATAGTTGTTCTTAAAATTCCCTACCCCCTTGCCACACCACTGTCAATCTAATCCTCAGGCTGGTTTCTATCTCTTTGGGCAGCCAGATCGGTCAACTATATCATATAGCTCCCATTGGAATGATCGGAAACATAAATTTAAAATAATTATAGCTTTGGTGTTTTTTAACAAGTTAACTTGGCTTCTCAAGTTAACTAACTAACATTGTTGCCTAATAACTCACTAGATAAGTTAAAAGTTCGATCGTTTTGTTTCGTGTTAATAAAACTCAGGCATCACGCTTGAAAAACACGCAAATATAAACAAAAAAACAAGATAGAACGCTATAGTCGGGTGCCCCGACTATCAGATACTACTCACCTAAAGGGAGTTCGAGCAAGATGGAGATATAAAACTTTGATCGCGATTTGAAAAATTTCTTCTACATTTCGATAGGTATTGATAAAGACAATAAAACTGCATTTGTACTTTTCCGAAATCTTTAAAGGTGTGGGCGCCAGACACCTTTTTAAAACTTTAAGGCTATTGTGGACGTTAGAATGGGCGTGGCCCTCGACTGAAGCAACCTTGCGGTGCGTTGGAAGCCCAAGAATATGTGTGGGTAATCCCAACATTCTAGCTTTTGTAGTTTCCGAGATCTCAGCGTTCATCCGGACGGACAGACAGACGGACATGGTTATATCGACTCGGCTAGTGATCCTGATCAAGAATATATATACTTCATAGCGTCGTAAATGCTTAATTCTAGCTGTTACATACTGTTAAATTTTGGGTTACAAAAAATTTGTAAATTTAAAAAACAATAGATTTTTTAACCTAGAAAATCTAAACTTTTTATACCCTTGCAGAGGGTATTATGATTTTAGTCAGAAGTTTGCAACGCAGTGAAGGAGACGTTTCCGACCCCATAAAGTATATATATTCTTGATCAGCATGACAAGACGAGTCGATCTAGCTATGTCCGTCTGTCCGTCCGTCTGTCCGTCTGTTTCTACGCAAACTAGTCTCTCAGTTTTAAAGCTATCGGGCTCAAACTTTCCCAAAAGTCTTCTTTCTATTGCAGGTAGTATATATGTCGGAACCGACCGGATCGGACAACTAAATCTTATAGCTCCCATATGAAGGATCGAAAAAAAAAACGTAAAAAACGTAAAAAAAAATTCTAGCTTTGGTGTTTTTTGAAATATTACCTTCTACTTTTGGGAATACTGTTTTTTAAATATTTCTGAATTTCGAAAAAAATTTTAAAAAAATCGGATTACTATATCATATAGCTGCCATAGGAACGGTCGGAAAATTTAATGGTAATTAATAGGAAAAAAATTATATCTTTGTTAATTTTTATAACATTCTTTTCTTCTCTGGGATATGGCTTTTCTTTAACATTTCAAAATTTCGAGTCAAATTTAAAAAAATCGGACGGCTATATTACATTTATAGCTGCCACGGGAAGGATCAAAAAATTAATGGCAAAGTAATACGAAAGCAGCTAAAATTTGGATCGTTGTAACATATACGAAAGTTCATTTAAATTAATGTTTTTGTAAATGAATAGGAATGATCTGCAAGGGTATATAAGCTTCGGTTGGCCAAAGCTAGCTTCCTTTCTTGTTCACATTTTACTTGTATATCCCTAATTAATAGAGAACCGGCTAACATTATAACTTATAGTATGATAGCTTGTACATAATACTGGTTTGAAAACTTACCTTAAAGATAGTCATATAATATTATCGAAATTGTATTAGTTAGTCATCTCTCTCTTCGATACATATGCTCTTCAAGACTTGAAATATATAACAATACTTTTACTGATATGATAGTTATCATTGCAGTGTAAGCCCTAATGCCAATAGCAGCACTAGTTTGCATTGCTGCAGGCTGCTCACCTGTAAAAATTAAAAAGTTTAAGCCAATATTTATATAAACAAGAAAATAAGCTAGCTTCGGCAAGCCGAAGCTTTTATACCCTTGCAGTTCATTCCTATTAACTCACAAAAACATTAAATGTAGATTTACTTGCGTATATGTTAAGTTAAATGGGTATGCTTATATGTTACACCAATCCAAATTTTAGTTGCTTTCTTATTATTTTGGAATTACTTTTTTAATCCTTATGGCAGCTATATAATACAGCCGTACGAATTTCAATAAATTTAATTCGAAATTTTAAAATTTTTAAGGAAAAGCTATATTCCAGAGAAGAAGTGAATGTAATAAAAATCAACAAAGATATAATTTGTATTCTATTATTTTCCATTTAATTTTCCGACCGTTCCTATGGCAGCTATATGATCGGACTATATGACGGACATGGCTAGATCGACTCCCTTGTAATGCTGATCAAGAATATATATACTTTATGGGGTCGGAAACGTCTCCTTCACTGCGTTGCAAACTTTTGACTAAAATCATTATGCCCTCTGCAAGGGTATAAATATAAAGAATTTTACCAGTTAATACATGAACCCTAACAGAGGCTGGTATAGCTCCATTTGGAACGCAAGTATAGTTTCCGGAATCCCGTAATGAAGCTCGCGTAAGCATCAATCGACTGGTGGTTCCTACGTCAGTTTTTTCCGTTTCCAAACTTATTCCTCCGCGAAGTGAATCAAAATCGACAATAGATGAGCCATGATACCTTTAAGAATATTGTAACCAATACGTTATAGGTTTTTTTTTAGAAGAAGCGTCTAACATACCAAATTACGGATGATGCATGTGTATTCACTGAGCATGCCAGGGCAATAGTGCTATCACGTTTAACATGGATTTCAGTGGATCCAAGAATTTTCGCTCGAGACGCTTTAAAAATAACTTTTCATTTTATATTCGAAACCATTTGTGTATGGGTAAGAGTCATTACCTTTTGAATCGTAAAACCGTTTTTCCGTTTTTAAATCTCTAAAATCATTATCAGCTGAAATGTAATAGGTAAATGACGTACGAATTAGTATATTAGATAGGGCAAAAACCAGGGGTCGTGCTGAAAAACGATAGGAACACAAATACAAAATATAAAAAACAAGAGAGAACGCTATAGTCGGGTGCCCCGACTATCAGATACCCGTTACTCAGCCAAAGTGAGTGCGAGGGAGATGGAGATAGAAAATTTTTAATCTGGCATAACTTTTTATCGAATGGTCCGATTTGAAAAATTTCTTCTACATTTCGATAGGTATTGATAAATGCAATAAAAACTTTAAAGGTGTGGGCGCCAGACACTTTTTAAACTCGTTTATTGTGGGCGTTAGGCGATTGTGGGCGTTAGAGGGGGCGTGGCCCCCGGCTGAAACAAACTTGCGCTGCGTAGGAAGCCAAAGAATATGTGTGGGTAATCCCAATTCTCTAGCTTTTGTAGTTTCTGAGATCTCAGCGTTAATCCGGACGGACAGACGGACATGGCTAGATCGACTCGGCTAGTGACCCTGATCAAGAATATATATACTTTATAGGGTCGGAAACGCTTCCTTCTACCTGTTACATACTTTTGCACGAATACAATATACCCTTTTACTCTACGAGTAACGGGTATAAAAATAACTAAGACACCACAAATACCTCAACTCGAGTTGCCTATACAAAACCTATGTAAAACAAGAGAGAACACTATAGTCGAGTGGCTTGGCTATCAAATACCCGTTTCTCAGTTACTATCCCTTATGCAGCTCAACTCTTTAAAGCCTAGTACCCACATCGACGAAAACTCTTACAATAAGACCATGCTACATGAAAAGTGGGTGAACACTGAAAGCTTTGGTCACACTACAAAAGAATAATATTTTTTGACTAGTGAAACTCTTAGCCGAACTGAGTACTAGGCTTTTTCGCCGCGGCTAAAGGCGTTCATCGGAATTCATCCGCTAAATCTTGTATTTTTTTGGTATTTCCTTACCATTTCCTTAGCTCATCTGAGTACCGCGGTGAAAAAAGGCCCCGGCTAAAGGCTTTAGCTACCTATTTGCCTCTCGCTTACTCATTTGGTTAGCTAGCATAAACTCTAGTTTTAAAGATACGGCTTTGAAAATTATAACATATACTCCTTATGCACAAATAGAATTTCGGATTTTTTCTTTTTTTGAAAAAACCTTACGGTTGTAAAAACACGACCCAAGCAATGATACCACTTGTTTCTTTATCATTTTGTTAATACATTTTTATAACAACCTTGCGTCGATCATCGTAGATTTTTAACTAAAGCCTAGTCAAAAAATATTATTCTTTTGTAGTGTGACCGAAGTTTTCAGAGTTCACCCGCTTTGCATGTAGCATGGTCTTATTGTAAATCACCTGGGATCACAAACAGCAAGCAAATCAACTGGCGCCAAATTTAAAATATTACAAAATGTTGAGCAGACCTGGGTCGCAAGCTATAAATTTGCTGTTGGCATGGCGATATGTATTGCATCAACTCCTGCAGGTGTTTTTTCAGTGGTCCTAGGTGTTTTCCTTTCATTTTTAATCTGTTATTGGCACACCGCTTCTGCACAAACACAGCCAAAGATCAAATTTTCTATTCTTTGGGCCGCGGCTAAAGGCGTTCATCGGAATTCACCCGCTAAATCTGGTATTTTTTTGGTATTTCCCTACCATTTCCTTAGCTCATCTGAGTACTGCGGTGAAAAAAGTCCCCGGCTAAAGGCTTTAGCTACATATTTGCCTCTCGCTTACTCCTATGCTTAGCTAGCAGTTTTCGCCGTACTGAGTACTAGGCTTAAAGCTTTACAGAACAAATCACTTTTGTTCGTTTTCGGCTTAAATAGACATACACAAGACTTTAAATAACTGGACAACGCAAACAGTTACAAAAAACGTAGTTTTCCCCACAGTGGAGGGGTTAAAATTCTCCACATAAATGCTCAAAGCTTTTCAGATGTCTTGGGTCGTCGTTTCAAATCGAAAATTCTAAACTGTTGTATTATAGACCTTATCGAATTACAAAATATAATCACCTTACACAGGTTGTACATAATATATCGGTTGGGTTTGAAGGCGTAACCTTTGGCAGGAGATCTTAACAGCAAAATGTTCAGAAATCAACATGTGCAGAATGATTTTAATTCGCTTGGACTAATCATGAGTAATAATCACACTAAATAAAAAACAACAAAATATTATATACATATATGAAAACATTTAATTTTTTCATTTTTCACCCTATTGTTCCTATGGGAGCTATAGAATATATACGTCTAACCGGCACGCGCTTTCACCCTAATCAAGACATGTATATAAAACCTCAATTTCTGACCGATTTCAACCTATTCTTTCTATCGGAGCTATAGGATATAGGAGTCCGCATTTCAAAATAAGATTTGGAAAGCTGCATGTCAATAGCTTTTACACTGCGCGAAATATCTTAAATTTTTGCGCAAAATATCAAAGTGTTTGCTCATGTGTTTGGACGACTATGAATGTTTTAGATCGCTAGCTTTTGAACCAAGCTCGCAAACAGTATTGAAACAGACAGACAGACGGACATGGCTATATCGACTTCCCTATTAATCCAGATCAAGAATATATAAACTTAATGGGGTTGGAAATGTCTCCGACACTGCATTACAATTTCTGACCAAAATTATAATACTCTCTGCAAGGGTATAATAATATTTGTTTGGCCAAATCCTGATACACGTATTTTTTTATTTCTAAAAAATTGTAAAATGTGACCCATAAAAAGGGGTTCGATTTGTAAAAGAAAAGGCCCCTATAGATAAAAAAAATTGGTAGAATTTTTATCTTATATACCCTTGCAGATCATTCCTATTAACTTACAAAAGCATTAAATTTAGATTCACTTGCGTATGTGTTGCAAAAATCTAAATTTTAGCTGTTTTCGTATTATTTTGGCATTCATAGCCGTCCGAATTTTGTTACATTTTTTTCAAAATTTTGTAATGTTAAGGAAAAGCAATATCCCAGAGAAGTAGATAAAGTAATTAAAATAAACAAAGATATAACAGTAACAGGTAGAAGGAAGCGTTTCCGACCCCATAAAGTATATATATTCTTGATCAGGATCACCAGCCGAGTCGATCTAGCCATGTCCGTCTGTCCGTCTGTCTGTCTGTCTGTCCGTATGAACGCTGAGATCTCGGAAACTACAAAAGCTAGAAGGTTGAGATTTTCCACGCATATTCTTGGGCTTCCTACGCAGCGCAAGTTTATTTCAGCCGAGTGCCACGCCCCCTCTAACGCCCACAATCGCCCACTAACGATTTTAAAATGTGTCTGGCGCCCACACCTTTAAAGATTTCCGAGAAGTATAAATGCAATTTTGTTGTGCATATTTATACCTATCGAAATGTAGAAGATATTTTTCAAATCGGACCATTCATTGAAAAGTTATACGCAATCAAAATTTCTATATCTATCTCCCTCGCACTCCCTTTAGCTGAGTTACGATTATTAGTCGGGACACCAACCCGAGTACAGCGTTTGCACTCCCTTTAGCTGAGTGACGGGTATTAGATAGTCGGGACACGAACCCGACTATAGCGTTCTCTCTTGTTTTTTATACCCGTTACTCGTAGAGTTAAAGGGTATATTGTATTCGTGCAAAAGTATGTAACAGGGAGAAGGAAGCTTTTCCGACCCTATAAAGTATATATATTCTTGATCAGGATCACTAGCCGAGTCGAACTAGCCATGTCCGTCTGTCCGTCTGTCCGTCCGTATGAACGCTGAGATCTCGGAAACTATAAAAGCTAGAGGATTGGCATTTTGCATGCATATTCTTGGAGTTCCTACGCAGCGCAAGTTTATTTCAAAATGGCGCCACGCCCCCTCTAACGCCCTCAATCGCCCTACACCATTTTTTGAAAGGTGTCTGGCGCCTACACCATTAAAGATTTTGGAAAACTAAAAATGCAGTTTTATTGTGACTATCAATACCTATCGAAATGTAGAAGAAATTTTTCAAATCGGACCATTCGTTAAAAAGTTATGCCCGATCAAAGATTTTATATATCTATCTCCCTCGCACTCCCTTAGCTGAGTAACGGGTATCTGATAGTCGGGGCATCCGACTATAGCGTTCTCTCTTGTTTTCTATTAATTTCCATTTAATTTTCTGACCGTTCCTGTGGCAGCTATAAGATATAGTGACCCAATTTTCAAAATTCAGAAAATAATATTTCAAAAAACACCGAAGCTAGAATTTTTTTACGTTCCTTCCTATGGGAGCTATAGGTTCTGACTTATATACTTTTCGGAAAGATTCATCCCGATAGCTTAGAACTGAGACGGACGGACAGACGGACATACTGACAGACGGACATGGTTAAATCGACTCGTCTAGTAATGCTGATGAAGAATATATATACTATATGGGGTCGGAAACGTCTCCTTTAATGCGTTGCAAACTTCTGGCTGAAATCATTATACCCTCTGCAAGAGTATAAAAAAAAAATTGCTTTTCTTTTCCCCCAAGACCCTACCACCCCCTTAAATTCAAATAGGTATTTAGAACGATTATAACAAAACGTGCAAATCTAAAATAAAAACAAATTAAAAAAATTATACAAATTTTCTTTTTCTTCAATACCCTACCCCCCTTAAATATTTTACTGAAGCGGACCGAATGAGAATTTTTTATAAAGTATGTATATTTATTTAGTGGAATGACAAAGCATTTTTCGTCACAAAATTTGATATCAGAACTTTTGTATGTTGATGGTGCGATCGTCACTAGTTTTTACCTCGTTAAGAGGTGTTCTTGTTTTATATCTTATAGCTCCCATAGGAACAATTGGGTGAAAAAATTAAAAATATAATTTTTTCCATGAATTAAATATTTTGATGTTTGTATTTATGTTTTATTTTTATGCTATTCTAGTCAAATTTTTATTCGTGAAATCCGCAAAGATTTTAAAACAAAGGCTTGTGGAATTAGCTTTTGTCCTTAGTTTAAATCTAGCCTGACAATAAAATTTGAGGTATTGCCAACAACCATACTAATAGTTTTAATTTACGCACCTGTTATATCCAAAATAATTGCTAAATTTATTTTTGGCTCGGTATTCACTTGACACTCATATACGCCGCTATCACGAGGTTGAGCATAATCAATCTTCAAGTCCCAATCTTCACTGCTAGGCGGATGTATTACAGAAAATCGTTGATCGCCAGTGTAAGTATAAATATTTGTTGTAAGAATGTGAAGGTCGCGCTTACGCATCCATGATACCTACAAAATTCAAGTGTTTTAGAAAATATGATAAAAATGATTATATTTATAATAACACAACAAATTTTTTTGCAAGGGTATAAATCAGGGATATTTGGACTTGGGTAAGCATTTTGGTAAATCATGAAAAACGAGAACGCGACTAACTTCTGAGAGAACGATATAGTCGAGTACTTCGACTATTAGATACCTAGCTAATGGAAGTGCGAGGAAGATGGAGATATGCAAGCAGGAAAGCAACTGCTTCCATTGCATTGTTTGCAAATAATACGTTTTGAATGAAGGGTCCGATTGTAAAATTTTTTTCTCATGGTTAATCCCAACTTTCTAGCTTTTATAGTTTCCGAGATCTCGGCGTTCATACAGACGGACATGGCTATATCGATTTTGAAAGTGATCCTGATAATGATTATATGTACTTTATATGTCTCTAATCTCTCTCTTAATCAGGGAGCCCAAAATTGCCGGAAAAGTATACTCTCCTATGTGATTTTACTTTTTAACTGGTGCTACTTAGAAGAATAAGACTTCATTATTTTACAATTACACGTCTGAATAATATTAAAGCAAATACGGATACTTACAGTGCGGTTTCCTTTATTTTTAACACGACATCTCAAAATTGCAATTTCGTCAACGACAGCGGACACATTCCTTGGGCTTATGTCATCAAAGAAAGGTCGATCAGAATTGGTTAAATCTAAAAGGAAATTATATTTTAAAATGAGTAAGAAATTCACCCAGTTTGGCACTAAAAATTTGTCTTACCGTTGAGGTTTAAAAATGAAGATGCACTGATATGGTGAAAGCATATGTTAAAATTTAAGATCAAAATAATGAATGGTTTGATTTTAATTGAGGAATTATCCGAGTGTGTGGCAATATTGCCACGCGTCATTTTGTATTAATTCATTTACAGCAATTACTTTTAAAATAGCATTATCATAATACACATGTTCTATATATTTAAGTTAACATTTTGCCCACGACGATAGCACATACATATGCATATATATTAGGACGAGCTTAATATCCAAACACTTCGATGCAATTCAACACTCTAAGTATATGGGGTTTTAATACAGCGAAAAGATAAAGTTTTTTTTTATGAATTTGCGGTTTTTGCGACTTGCATTTTTTGATATATGAAGCTAAAAGTATATTTGCTGGCTCGTATTTTTATAAAAAGCTTTCAGCTTTTTAACACATGTAGTTGGTATCGATAATACTTTTTTTCATCCCCTTCATTGTGCTTTATGAAGTTCCTGTGAGTGGGCTTTCAAGAAAACTTTTACATTTTCTGCATCCCTTAAAATATTCGCGCATGTCTGCTGCTTTATTTAAAAACAAGAAAGGAAGCTAGCTTCGGCCAGCCGAAGCTTATATACCCTTGCAGATCATTCCTAATCATTTACAAAAACATTACATTTAAATTAACTTGCGTATATGTTACAATAATCCCAATTTTAGCTGATTTCGTATTACTTTGGCATTAATTTTTTGATCCTTCCTATGGCAGCTATATAATATAGCCGTCCGAATTTTGTTAAATTTTATTCGAAATTTTGAAATGTTAAAGAAAAGCCATATCCTAGAGGAAAAGACAATGTAATAAAATCAACAAAGATATAATTTTTTTCCTATTAATTTCCATATAATTTTCCGACCGTTCCTATGGCAGCTATATGATATAGTCATCCGATTTTTTAAAAATTTTATTCGAAATTCAGAAATATTTAAAAAATATTATTCCCAAAAGTAGAAGATAAAATTTCAAAAAACACCAAAGCTAGAATTTTTTTTACGTTTTTTACGTTTTTTTTTTTGATCCTTCATATGGGAGATATAAGATATAGTTGTCCGATCCGGTCGGTTGCGACATATATACTACCTGCAATAGAAAGAAGACTTTTGGGAAAGTTTGAGCTCGATAGCTTTCAAACTGAGAGACTAGTTTGCGTAGAAACAGACGGACGGACAGACGGACAGACGGACATGGCTAGATCGACTCGTCTTGTCATGCTGATCAAGAATATATATACTTCTCTGCAAGGGTATAAAAAAATCAAATTGTGTTTAGAAAATAATATAATATCGTGGATGTCACGAATCCTTTTTATACCCTTGCATGTAAAAGCTTGTATTGGCTATTTTAGAGCTCCACTTTGACAACGAAAAACAAGAAAGGAAGCTAGCTTCGGCCAGCCGAAGCTTATATACCCTTGCAGATCCTATTCATTTACAAAAACATTAAATTTAAATTAACTTGCGAATATGTTACAACAAACCTAATTTTAGCTGTTTTCGTATTATTTTGGCATTAATTTTTGATCCTTCCTATGGCAGCTATATAATATACCCGTCCGAATTTTTTTTAAATTTTATACGAAATTTTAAAATGTTAAAGAAAAGCCATAGCCTAGAGGAGAAGAAAATGTAATATAAGTCAACAAAGATATCATTTTTTTCCTATTAATTTCCATTTAATTTTCCGACCGTTCCTATGGCAGCTATATGATATAGTCAACCGATTTTTTAGAAATTTTATTCGAAATTCAGAAATATTATAAAAATAGTATTCCCAAAAGTAGAAGGTTATATTTCAAAAAACACCAAAGCTAGAATTTTTTTTTCGATCCTTCCTATGGGAGCTATAAGATATAGTGGCCCGATCCGGTCGGTTCCGACATATATACTACCTGCAATAGGATGAAGACTTTTGGGAAAGTTTGAGCCCGATAGCTTCAAAACTGAGAGACTAGTTTGCGTAGAAACAGACGGATAGACGGACAGACTGACATGGCTAGATCGACTCGTCTAGTGATGCTGATCAAGAATATATATACTTTATGGGGTCGGAAACGTCTCCTTCACTGCGTTGCAAACTTCTGACTGAAATCATAATACCCTCTGCAAGGGTATAAAAAATTATATCTTTGTTGACTTATATTACATTCTCTTCTCCTCTAGACTATGGCTTTTCATTAACATTTTAAAGTTTCGTATAAAATTTAAAAAAAATTCGGACGGCTATATTATACAGCTGCCATAGGAAGGATCAAAAATTAATGCCAAAATAATACGAAAACAGCTAAAATTAGGTTTGTTGTAACATATTCGCAAGAGTATTTTAAATATAATGTTTTTGTAAATGAATAGGAATGATCTGCAAGGGTATATAAGCTTCGGCTGGCCGAAGCTAGCTTCCTTTCTTGTTTCCTATTAATTTTCATCTAATTTTTCGACCGTTCCTATGGCAGCTATATGATATAGTCAGCCGATTTTTTAGAAATTTTATTCGAAATTCAGAAATATTATAAAAATAGTATTCCCAAAAGTAGAAGGTTATATTTCAAAAAACACCAAAGCTAGAATTTTTTTTTCGATCCTTCTTATTGGAGCTATAAGATATAGCCGGTCGGTTCCGACATATATACTACCTGCTATAGGAAGAAGACTTTTGGGAAAGTTTGAGCCCGATAGCTTCAAAACTGAGGGACTAGTTTGCGTAGAAACGGACGGACAGACGGACGGACATGGCTAGATCGACTCGTCTAGTGATGCTGATCAAGAATATATATACTTTATGGGGTCGGAAACGTCTCCTTCACTGCGTTGCAAACTTCTGACTGAAATCATAATACCCTCTGCAAGGGTATAAAAAATTATATCTTTGTTGACTTATATTACATTCTCTTCTCCTCTAGGCTATGGCTTTTCATTAACATTTTAAAATTTCGTATAAAATTTAAAAAAAATTCGGACGGCTATATTATACAGCTGCCATAGGAAGGATCAAAAATTAATGCCAAAATAATACGAAAACAGCTAAAATTAGGTTTGTTGTAACATATTCGCAAGAGTATTTTAAATATAATGTTTTTGTAAATGAATAGGAATGATCTGCAAGGGTATATAAGCTTCGGCTGGCCGAAGCTAGCTTCCTTTCTTGTTTCCTATTAATTTTCATCTAATTTTTCGACCGTTCCTATGGCAGCTATATGATATAGTCAACCGATTTTTTAGAAATTTTATTCGAAATTCAGAAATATTATAAAAATAGTATTCCCAAAAGTAGAAGGTTATATTTCAAAAAACACCAAAGCTAGAATTTTTTTTTCGATCCTTCCTATGGGAGCTATAAGATATAGTGGCCCGATCCGGTCGGTTCCGACATATATACTACCTGCAATAGGATGAAGACTTTTGGGAAAGTTTGAGCCCGATAGCTTCAAAACTGAGAGACTAGTTTGCGTAGAAACGGACGGACAGACGGACGGACATGGCTAGATCGACTCGTCTAGTGATGCTGATCAAGAATATATATACTTTATGGGGTCGGAAACGTCTCCTTCACTGCGTTGCAAACTTCTGACTGAAATCATAATACCCTCTGCAAGGGTATAAAAAATTATATCTTTGTTGACTTATATTACATTCTCTTCTCCTCTAGGCTATGGCTTTTCATTAACATTTTAAAATTTCGTATAAAATTTAAAAAAAATTCGGACGGCTATATTATACAGCTGCCATAGGAAGGATCAAAAATTAATGCCAAAATAATACGAAAACAGCTAAAATTAGGTTTGTTGTAACATATTCGCAAGAGTATTTTAAATATAATGTTTTTGTAAATGAATAGGAATGATCTGCAAGGGTATATAAGCTTCGGCTGGCCGAAGCTAGCTTCCTTTCTTGTTTCCTATTAATTTTCATCTAATTTTTCGACCGTTCCTATGGCAGCTATATGATATAGTCAACCGATTTTTTAGAAATTTTATTCGAAATTCAGAAATATTATAAAAATAGTATTCCCAAAAGTAGAAGGTTATATTTCAAAAAACACCAAAGCTAGAATTTTTTTTTCGATCCTTCTTATTGGAGCTATAAGATATAGCCGGTCGGTTCCGACATATATACTACCTGCTATAGGAAGAAGACTTTTGGGAAAGTTTGAGCCCGATAGCTTCAAAACTGAGGGACTAGTTTGCGTAGAAACGGACGGACAGACGGACGGACAGACGGACATGGCTAGATCGACTCGTCTAGTGATGCTGATCAAGAATATATATACTTTATGGGGTCGGAAACGTCTCCTTCACTGCGTTGCAAACTTCTGACTGAAATCATAATACCCTCTGCAAGGGTATAATGAAAGAGCAACCGGTATCAATAAATTATTGCTAAACTCATTTAATGGTTTAGATGTCTTCTATAAATGCGGTGAATTACCCTGTTGGGTTTTAAAATTTTTTGATTTCGCTGCATAATCTGTCTCTTAAGATTGGAGCATCGATAATGTTATTGCAAAATGTAGGTCCCCCAAAGTTATGCAATGGGACACGATTGCAGATAAAAGGTCTTCATAAGAATGTAATCGAAGCAACAGAATTTACGGTACCTGTGAAAGGGGAAACAGGATCTCTTTAATACTATCCGATCGACCGTTTCAGTTCAAGTGGATACAATTCCCTCTAAAAGTTTTCTTTGCAATAACTATAAATAAATCGCAGGGGAAGACTTTGAAGCTGGATGGACTAGATCTAGGAGAAAATTTCTTTTCTTTTCACAGACAATTTTATGATTCTCGCTCGAAGAATCTTCTATAAATGTTGTTTACCCAGAGGATTTAAAGTAATCATATTAAATCATATTTATTTATTATTACAAGTACACTTAAACATTTAAAATAATATATTATTAAGGGGGGAGATACATAAATATATTATATGTATATATATATAGAACTGAATTTTTTAAAATGCTTTTTGGGATTTTTTAGCCAATAATTGTGCTAGGTTTTGCCAGACAAGATTTAAAACAAGAAAGTGCGCTAGTTTAAATTTAATGTTTTTGTTTATGAATAGGAATGATCTGCAAAGGTATATAAGCATCGGCTGGCCGAAGCTAACGTTCTTTCTTGTTTCCTATTAATTTCCATTTAATTTTCGGACCGTTCCTATGGCAGCTATATGATATAGTCATACGATTTTTTAACAATTTAATTCGAAATTCAGAAATATTTAAATAATAATATTCACAAAAGTAGAAGGTAATATTTCAAAAAACACCGAAGCTATATCCCAGAGAAGAAGAGAATGTAATAAAAATCAACAAAGAAAGAATTTTTTTCCTATTAATTTCCGTTTAATTTTTCGGCCGTTCCTATGGCAGCTATATGATAAACTGATACAATTTTTTAAAAATTTAATTCGAAATTCAAAACTATTTAAAAAGTTAACTACCCTGCAGTTCCCGATTTTAGCCCAAGCGCTGAAATGCACTGAGTCGACTGCGACGCCGGCAGAGCGTCTGCAGAATCGACTCTGTCACCAACCCCCTCTCTCACAATCACGCTCTCCCAAATTTCTCTCTCTTAGAAAACGAGACAAAATGTCGAACTTCGCCTGTCTCGCTCTGCAAGCTGGGCAAGCGCGATCGTGGCAAAGGGAAGACAACAACAAGAGAGATTGCAATTGATGTTGTTTTTCTCGCTCAGTTTTCTTTTTCTATTTCTCGAGGGCAGGCGCCGTTTTTCCGCTGTTTTCAACTGCGTTTTAACTTTTAAAAGAGTAGCATTGCTGTGATTAGTTATTTTAGAGTTTAAACAAAAGTGCTTTAATTAAGAATACATTTTTAGGTAAGTAATCGTCAAGTGTATTGTCTTATCTTAATTACAGTAGCTTTTAATTTTTATATTATCCTTTATTTTTAATATTTTTAGGTCAAGCTGATGGTACACAGTTCTTATAAAATATCTTTTCAGATGAAATCATTTTGTCCTACAGCTTAGAAGAATGTTATTCTTGTATTGCTAAGTAAGTTTTTATCATTCTTGCCTCGTTATATAATATAAAAACAAATATTTTCCAAATTCAGATCCAATTGGTCAGGTGGAGCCTACAGAGAATCCGAAGAGAGTGCGAAAATGCGTGAATAATCTCTAGCTCACCAAGACTCCGGAAGCTGAGAACCTGCCGAAGACCCCTACAAGTCACCGTAGTGTGTAAAAATGTATTAATTTAATGTCATAATAAACCCATTGATAAAAGCAATGAAATTCAACATATTTTCAATAAAAATGGGAGATGAATTTAAGTGATAATTAGGCGCTGAAAAGCGCTGAAAAGGTGATGAATTAGGCGATGAAAATGTGATGAACAGGTGCTAAATCAGCGCCAGTTTCTGGCAGTGATGAGCCCCTAGGACATGCCCATGTTAAAATCATCGCTATTTTTCATACAAATTCACTAGTGATTGAACGCTTAGTGCTTAAATTTTTGCAGTGATTCACTGCTAAAAAGGTGATGAATGGAACTGCAGGGTAGTTAAAGTTATGTCCATTCCTTTGTAACGAACTGGTACATTTTTCATAGGCTTGTCATCGGAAGGAACTAGTTCATTTCAACTAGTTTTGCACTAGTGGCTGTTAACCAATTTACTGTTACAGCTGTGAGGCTACACTTAAAAAAAATGTTCTCGAAAAGTCTAAAAACTGGTCTATCAACCATTAAGTCGTTGGATTTATTTAAATACGGTAAATGTTAAATTAATGATTTTGAAACCAACTTTCATTTTTAAGGCAAGTTGCCCTCTCTATGACTTGAACCGGGGACCTTTGGATTTGTAGACACACTAACTGATTGAGCCATACACGCATCACATTTTGTAATGCACTAACAAGGTTTATAAATTTTAGTGTGATATATTTTTAAAACAGTGATTTTTCACATATATTTTTCCTACGAAAGATTAACCTAAGTTTAAAATAAAACAAAAGGATCACCTAGCAAACAGAAAACAAAAAAATAACTTACAAAGACTGGGGATTGAACCGAGGACTTCGTCTGTTTGATTTCTTTGGTGTTAAATGCCCAAGACATTTACACTCTAGGCTATATTTATGGATCATATGTAGTTCCGGTGGCCTTTTTGTACCCTTGCAGGGGTATTATAATTTCAATCGCATGGCGTCTTCCGGCATTGAAACTTGTTGAAGGTGCTCCAAATCCGCTGGACACCGAGCTCATTTCTGCCTCTGTTAAGGATTCGTTCATATCCAAAGTGAAATCGTCCAACATCTACACAAGATTGCTTACAAAAATGTAATTTAAATAATGATAATCTTCTTACATCAAGGCTTCTCTTATTAAAGTTGTTCACAGAGGCTAGTGGAGTACTAAGTCCCGAAAGAAATTCCATTTTGGTCTTGTGCTTCTACTGGGCTAGACTCTAGAGCCTCCAAAGTTTCAGCAGCGGCTCCACTTTTTTTTGCCTTTAACAATTTTTGGCTCTCGAGGTTGTTCCATTTTAGGGTACAATCAGCTAAATATAGAACACATTTAGTTTATAATTAAAAAAACATATAACCACGCAAAAAAAATTGACTTACCTGGCTGAATGAAAACTGCTGGGAATAACTTTGAGCTCCTCGCCATGCCAACATCCAATTTAAAGCTTGCGACCCAGGTCGGCTCAACATTTTGTAATATTTTAAACTTGGCGCCAACTGATTTGTTTGCTGCTTGTGAACCCAGCTGATTTACAATAAGACCATGCTAGATGCAAAGCGGGTGGACTCTGAGAACTTCGGTAACTGAACAACTGAGCCAAACTGAGTACTAGGCTTTAGGTTTGGAGTGGTTCACAGCTCAGCTAAAAACCGACCTGACATTTCCGTGGCACCCCTTATTATTTTTATCATTTTTATTACCTTCCTAACTCTATTCCATGCATTTCTAAAAATTAAAATTCAGAATGTTGCCAAACTGTAATACGCCTTTTTATATGCAATTTAACAAAACTCTAAAAATGTCCAACCTTTTTTTTTTAATCAAAACAGGGATCAGCTTTTATAAAGATCATGTTATGCTTTTGCCTAAGTACGGACGAAAATAAAAACAGTTTGATAAAGACAATTCCATTTTAACAAAGTTGACAGTAACTTAAAACAAGAGAGAACGCTATAGTCGGGTGCCCCGACTATCAGATACCCGTTATTCAGCTAAGGGAGTGCGAGGGAGATGGATATATTAAAACTTTGATCGGTCATAACTTTTTAACGAATGCTCCGATTTAAAAAATTTCTTCTACATTTCGATAGGTTTTGATATTCACAATACAATACATTTCCAAAATCTTTAAAGGTGTGGGCGCCAGACACCTTTCAACAAATGAGGGGGCGGTTAGAGGGGGCGTGGCACCTTTTTCAAATAAACTTGCGCTGCGTGGGAACTCCAAGAATATGCATGCAAAATGCCAATGCCAGCGTTCATACGGACGGACAGACAGACGGACAGACGGACAGACGGGCAGACGGACATGGCTAGTTCGACTCGGCTAGTGATCCTGATCAAGAATATATATACTTTATAGGGTCGGAAAAGCTTCCTTCTCCCTGTTACATACTTTTGCACGAATACAATATACCCCTTTTCTCTACGAGTAACGGGTATAAAAACTACAGTTTGATTGAGAATAACACTAGTTTATAGTTTTTAGATTATAATCTGACTGGTACACTTTATATGGATGTAAGTGTACACTTCATAGCGTCTGAATCTTCTGATAAACTAATGTTCTGAAAAAGTACACAAACTGGACGATGCAAATGGCTTAAAGAGATAAAACCGCTACATGAACTTATAGTATTTTATCAAAATTATTGTTGTATATTCATTACAGTACTTAAGTCACGGAGAAAGAGGTAAATCAAAAATATTAATAAGACTCACCAACAGGTATGCCAGGTAATAAAAAATATAGATTATAAAGTAAAACAAAGTTAAACAAGAGTATTTGTATGTATGTCCGTATTATTCTTGTTTATAAATAAAAAAAGTGTTCCATGCTCTTGAGTGTGTTTTTCAGAAACGAATCTGGTATATATGTAGGTACACTCGTACATAAGCGACTTGCTTGTATACCATAAATACATTCAAAAATAATGTCTCGTGAACTTCGGAATCGTTTCATGTATTTTTCAGAAAATAATTTTCATTTTAATGTGTACATGCTAGCTCGCTAGGCGTTTGGTGTTATTTTTGCGTGCTCTTATGTTTAACAGTGCTTAAAGTTGTAATAAGAAATCACTTATTAAATATAAGTAAATTCCTGTTATTACCATATCTTATTTCTCCTGAACACCAAAATTTCACATATAAATATATATACAGAACATAAATATACAATTTTTTTTTGTATATCGCAATCGCCCATGAAGAAAATATGCATTTATAAATAAACTGATGTGCTTACATAGCACCTTTATTAGTATCGGAATATAATCATCTTTAAATCTCACTACAAATGTTACACCTTGTTATGATAATATGTGTGTGCTTTAAGAAACTTCAGCCGATTATTGTTTGCAAGTTGATTTTTTAAAAATCAATATGTGCGTACACCAGTGCCAAACATTATAATTTATACGCCCTCATAAAAATAACCTGCAATAAGAAACTTTAAAAACTCAAAGGTATTTTCCCACTTTACTTGATGTGCCAACATAATATGGAATTTTCAAAAAAAGACGAAGAATCAGCGAAGTACCCGTCGACCTTGAGAAGCCCTATTGCGGCTGTAAAAAAAACGTCAGGACCGTTGGATAAGGCGCTTGAAGAAGTGAACGATGGCCTGCCTGGATCGAAATTATGCTTATCGCCATCTTCTGATGTCTTCAGCACACGTATGCCAGTTAATTTTGCGAGCAAGCATTCAGGAGGAGTTCCTTTAGGAAATAGATTACGCCGTCGTAGCACAAAAGACAAGGAAAAAAAACGTGAGCGCTGGCTTTTAACTCGAAAAACGTGGAGGTATATGACAGATGCTGGTCGCAAGCTCATTCCCGATAGCTATCAGGCAGGGTCGGACAACATTGAGTTAATCGAAGAGCAATTTCAACGAGTGTGTCTATCTGAACCAAGTTTTATTTTATGGAGTCGAAGAACCTCGTACCCAGGAGCAATCAGCAGCTCTAAACGGAAATTGAAACTATTGTCAAGGCACGCATGTGCTAGCCGTAGAGAAAATAGAGTTGAGACATCAAATAGTTATTATAATGCCGATCGTACCATCGAATTATTGCAGACATTTCTTAAACTTCGCGATGCATACAAAACTACAACGCTACTCGGTACCAAAACTGTTCGACCTGACCAAACATCATCACCTAGTGCACAGAGGCCAAACTTTAGAAAAGAGAATGAAAAGGATCAAAAAATGTCCTCCGGCATGACTCTTGAAACAGAGCTTATGTCCCGTCTGAAACTTTTATCTAATTGCGTTATATTTGCACAAGAAGGAATTCAGTTGGAACTTGGCGATGCACCCGAAATCATTCTTGAGGACAAAGTACTATTAAAGAAAGTTTACAGCGCCCTCAGGAAACAACAGCTTCATCGCACCTTACATTCCAAAGAACCAACTAAACATAGTGTTAATCGGTCAACTTCATTGTCCAGTCTAATAAAAATTGGTATTCATGAAAGTTCTACGTCTTATAAGAACCATAAGCTAATAAATGAAAATTTCCATTGTGTAAAAGAATGTGATACTAGCAAAATTTCGCCAAGCGCGAAACGTTCACTTTATTTAGATCTCAAAAATGTTCCACAAAGCTTTGAGTTTCCGAAAAAATGTCTTGAGAACGGAGAAAAAATGGAAAGAACCCTAAAAACCTGTGGAACTCAAACTAGTTTTATTCAACTTAGTGAACTAAAAAGTTTGGCGGAGCAGTACAAGATTATGGTTCAAAATTGCGAAAGTCAAATATTGGAAGAGCTTGATAAACAGGATGGTTTAAATTCTTCACGTTTAAGTTGTAGAAAAAGTTCGATTGACGAAGATATTTCTCAGTCTGTAAGCGATACGATTAAGCGTTATTTAAAAATGGCGAGAAAAAAAAGTGTACAAGACTCTGAATCAAATCGATTTAAATCAATTAACTATGATAAAAATCTCAGAAATATCAAAGCAAAGGGCGAAATTAATCCGCCTGGACTTAATGATGGATTAAATAAGGCTGCACAAACTTTAGATGCTTGGCCCCTTATAGCATTGGATTTTATTAAGGGCAACGAAAGTTCTATAAATCTGCAAAACGCTCACTTAGAATGGATAAGGTCTGAGGATGAAAGAAGACTAAAACAGTTAGAGTGGACAAAGAACCAACAACAGTTTAATGATGAAGTGCATACTCCACATACCATCGACCGGGAAAATGTCGTACATTATTCAACGTGCACGTCTGCACCCACATCGCCAACGAGTCATTCTAAGTTGGAAAAGGCTATAAGAACTTCCAGCGGATTGCTTTCTTCAAGTTCTCATTTTATTTCAAACATTTTGCACGGGCATAGCAATTCGGGAAGCCATATTAACACGTTAACAGACAAATGTTCAGATTTGAGTAAGTATATATTAATTCGTAGATGGAATTGATTTTAAGCCCCAATAGTCGATCTGGCCATGTCTAGATTTCGGAAACTATTAGACCCAGAGAGCTGAGATTTTGCATACACACTTTCTCACGTCCTCTCTGTCTCCCATAACGCTAAACCTGTCTAGCGCCTAGATTTGGTTGCAGTAAAAATTAAATAGATTGTGTTTTATAGTAGGCTTTGGAAATTGAATTTAAGTATGCTTGACTCCTAATGACATCTTTATTTAAAGCAGTGCTCGGCATTCAAGGCAATAACATTTTGGTATACGCGTTACTCGTAGAGTAAAAGGGTATATTGTATTCGTGCAAAGGTATGTAGCAGGGAGAAGAAAGTGTTTCCGAACCTATAAAGTCCACAACAGAGAGCTGCAACAAGGTAAACTAACTCGGCAACGAATAATCACGATGGGATCATACTTCTGTTTTCGGGTTTGTTTAACTACTCGACTCGCTTCGTAACGATCAATGAAGTGATTTTTAGCTTCGGGTGTAGGTGTACCAAATGATCGTTCCGAAGCTCTCAATCGTTCTCGATGATCGCGCCATCGAGTCAGTTGTACAAGAATTGATTGTGAATGGATTAAGTTGATTATAAATTTCTTATGACCACGATATAAAACCAGAGAGAATGCTATAGTCCCCACTATCCCCCGACTATCAGATACCCGTTACTCAGCTAAAGGGAGTGCGAGGGAGATGGATATATAAAACTTGGATCGGGCATAACATTTTAACGAATGGTCCGATTTGAAAAATTACATACATTAGTTAATTATACTTTTCGATAGGTATTAGTAAACACAAAAAAACTGCATTTTTACTTTTCCAAAATCTTTAAAGGTGTGTGCGCCAGACACAGACACACACACATAAAATCCTTTAAGGCGATTGTGGGCGTTAGAGGGGTCGTGGCGCTCGGCTATAATAAACTTGCGCTGCGTAGGAAGCCCAAGAATTTGTGTTGTTAATCCCAAATTTCTAGCTTTTGTAGTTTCCGAGATCTCAGCGTTCATCCAGACAGACAGACGGACAGACGGACGGACGGCCGGACGGACATGGCTAGATACTCGTTACTCTACGAGTAACGGGTATAATTAAGGGAGCATGCGTTTGAATGTATTATTGTTTATTGAGAACAAAATAAATATTAAATATTTTAAAAAATTTGATTATGTCAATGTACATTGCGTGTGCTTATTAACTAAATAACATAAGCGAGTGCAAAGTCAGCAAGTGCTTACAAAGGCAAGTACGCTGGCCGTGATCTTTGTAATTCAATTATTGATGTAAAACACAATAAGTAAACAAAACAATGCAAGAACATGACTATCACAGATTTGGACTATGTTCTAAGGGCCGTTTTCTCGTCCGTACTTTAATTTGCCATCCCGGACAACGGAGCGATAAATAAAAAATGGTTTACTCGTCCTTATGTTAGCGCAGGTAGCAACAAATTTTGTCGAGGTACTTCATTCACCCTTTCAAATTTGTGCGGACATTTGCAAGCGTTGCCAGACATTCGAGCGTTGTCAAACTGGTTACACTCTTCATTCGAAAACAGCTGAATTCCCAAGCGATTTATTTTCAAACTCTGTGGGATATCGTCGAATTGTCTAAAGTGTTATCCTATCGCGCAGATATCAAGGCCAAAAAAATACTTTGAACATTACAGTGATGAAAAATTTGTTTAAAGGTTTCGCTGTGTAAAAGCACGGCGCTATTTGTTTTGCAAAAAATAGTTTTGCTTTTAACTTTTTGAAAGTTTTATATCTCCATCTCCCTTGCACTCCCTTTAGCTGTAACGAGTATCTGATAGTCGGGGCACTCGACTATATAAAATATTGCCTAAATATTGCCTTAATCAGATGCGTATATAAACTTTAAATTTCTGCAGTTAACTTCCTTGCTTGATTACTGCACTATTACCATTTTTACTATGAATTTCAGCACAAGGAAATGAATCGGCAAATATGCAGAAATCAAAATCTCTATCTAATGTTGGTCAATTTGTGACTAAAAAAATATGGCGAAGTCGGTCTAAAAGTCAAAATAGGCGGAATTTCTCTAAAGGATGTACAAATTTACCGTTACCTTCTCTAAAATGGTATCCGTCGGTAAGAAAATTAAGTTTAAGTTAAAAAAATGCCGAAGCTATCTAAAATCAATTTCAGGAGAAATGTGTATGGATATCAGAATCCGGCGAAAGGTTTCAAATTTTGGAGACTTTATTGACAAAGCTGTCAAATACAGAATCAGATTTAGTTAAGGATTTCGCCCTGGAAAAAATTGAGGAACTAAATATTGGAAATATTGAAGGTAAGTTGTATTTATGATAAATATCAGCAAGAAGGATGATGTTGGTTCCTGGTTGGCTCTCCTAGACCGCAAAAGAAAAATGTAACAATTTTTAAATGTCTTGTTTTTTCTTTAAAGCTTTATTAAAAAACATAAGGCATATGTACATTAGGGTGGAGTTCTTTAAGGTCAACTGAGCTCAGCATCTTAAATGGTAGGTTTTTGTGTCCAAAAAATGTCTGCGAAAACCGAAAAATTTTATTTCATCGTTTAGGCGGTGCGCAATGGCCCTAAAGTTTCGCTAAAAACAACGTGTAAATTTAGGAATTTACTCCATTCCATTTGTTGTCAGATTTCAAACGATTTTGAAATAAATTATGGCTAACAGAAGCATTTTTCTAATCGGCAAGCTTAGCCCACAGTCTGGCAATGTAACGACCTTCCCCAGCAAGAGGTCCGTGCTGTCTGCATTGTTTTATGAGACGAGGGTGATGGGCCGAAACCTGAAGGATAGCGTTCACGGCATCTCGCAAAATTTGGTTGCTACTTGGTCAGGGAAGCACATTCGAGCTAAACCAATTCAGCACGTAAGATCCCAAATATTGCGCCTTCGTGAAGAATTCTTTGTTCTAAAGAAGAATAGATGCCGACGAGGAGAGCTTTACCGGAAACGTGAATCGTCTTTCGAAAAATCCTTGGATGAGGTGTTTGATATCAAACATGCGGTGGAATTTGCACAGGTATCTGAAGAGCTAGGTAATTTTACCGATAGCGATTCTACCGATTATGAGCCGGAAGAGCCAGCTGACGCTGGCGAAACGCTAAACTGAATAAAGTTTTCCGATTTGTCCCAATCGGATATCTGGCATTTTTCTTTTGTCACGGGCAGTCACGCAATAATATTTGGTGGGACGAACACACAATATCTCTGAGCTAGTCGCGGCGTTTACGTAGCCATCGAACAGTTAAAACAGTTCGTTACAAATTGTATTCGTACTCGTTATTTTGAACCAATAAAGTTTATTTATTTTATTAAATAAATAGCATGTTTCTTTTTTTCCTGATACAAAAAATGTTGTCGACTCTTTAGCCGACAAATCGGCGAGGTTTGTGGCGCTCACAGTTTCAATGGTAAATAAAAGATTTTAGCACTTTTTTTTACGAATATTCAGCTTTTGGGGATTTTGTGAACTACCCCAGAGCTGTGAGAGAAGTTCACCAAATTTCAAAACATAGGTAATTTTTGGCGTACTGTCAAAGTATAAAATCAGGTCTACGGCTTCTAGACAATATGCGTAATAAACTTTAAAGCCATTGTGCACCGCCTAAAACCCATTTTTTTTAACTTTTTCTTTCTGTTATGTATTAAGGGAGCTAAAAGGCAATTTATAAGAGGCTGAGAGTATGACCTTAGAAATTTCATACAAAATAAGTCCACCCTAATGTACATATAGGCCTTATAATAATCACGATTCTTGCTACAAATTTCTTTTTAATTACTAAAATTTTAGATTTGAAGAAAACGGGGAAGAAACGACGAATAGCTCTCAAAAAAAAATCCTTAACCACGAGCTTTTTTGATATTGGAAAAAAAGATGATCAGAGTAAGTTTGAGTTAATCAGACGTCGTTGAAGTGTACTTTCCATTAGCATTAAACAAATTTTAAACTTACAAAATTCCCATAATCCAAACATTCTATATATCAAGATGGTCGCATTGTATTGTTTGGAACTCCATTGGAATGTTGCTTAACAAGAGACACAAAGGAAAACGTTTATATAGAGGACCGTTCAAAATATTCACTAATGTCAGTGTTTCGGGGAAGCGGTAGTAATCCAGGAAGTGTTATGAAGCTAAACGATAATGTAAGTTCTGCATCTCAACACAATTTGCTTCTTATTTTTTTATACTAAACTATTAATTATATTTAATCAAAAAAACAAATCTAAGAAATAGGAAAAAGGTGAACATCTAAGGGCCGTTTTCTCGTCCGTACTTTAATTTGTCTGCCAAAATGCCAAAAATGGTTTACTCGTCCTTATGTTAGCGCAGGTAGCGACAAATTTTGTCGGGGTACTTCATCCGCCCTTTCAAATTTGTGCGGGTGGATTTGTGCGGACATTTGCAAGCGTTGCCAGACATTCGAGCGTTGTCAATCTGGTTCCACCTTTTAAAAGCACTTAGATTCTATGCCAGCGGCAGTTGTCTTATAACTGTAAACGATTTTTGTGGTGTTAGCGAGCCACAGCCAGTCAAGTTGTTAAGGAAGTTTCTTTTGCTATCGCGTCTTTATCAAAACAATTTATAAAGTTCCCGCTTATTGAAGATCTCCACGAAAATGTTGTTGATTTTTACAAAATAGCCAAGTTTTCGAAAGTCATAGGAGCCATAGATTAAACGCATGTAAGAATTCAATGTCCCGGGGGCGATTCCGAGTGTCTGCCGACATTGTTTTTTTATTAGTTTTATTTATATTTTTTATTTTATAATTTTGTTTATATCATCAGCTTTTAGTATGACTGTTTTATGGTATTTTTCGATAGATTTTCGAATAATTTTTGACAATTAGTTAACTTTTCTGTTGTGGGGTTTGCCACCTATTCTTAAATTAGTGCGCCTTTTATTTGGAGTTTTAAATGACGGATGAGAAAACGAAAACCGATTTACCGCCTGGATAAATTTATCCTTCCATTAGTTAAATTCTACTTTGCAGGACGGACGAGAAAACGGCCTTAAAACTCTTTTTTTTTGCCAAGTTTAAGCAATAAGTTCTAATACCTTTGTTCTCTGCAAATCTAATAGAATGTAACTTGCGACTTATTGATATATTTTCTTTATATACCTAACATCATTATACCCGTTACTCGTAGAGTAAAAGGGTATATTGTATTCGTGCAAAAGTATGTAACAGGGAGAAGGAAGCTTTTCCGACCCTATAAAGTATATATATTCTTGATCAGGACCACTAGCCAAGTCGAACTAGCCATGTCCGTCTGTCCGTCTGTCTGTCCGTCCGTATGAACGCTGAGATCTCGGAAACTATAAAAGCTAGAGGATTGGCATTTTGCATGCATATTCTTGGAGTTCCTACGCAGCGCAAGTTTATTTCAAAAAGGTGCCACGCCCCCTCTAACCGCCCCCTCATTTTTTGAAAGGTGTCTGGCGCCCACACCTTTAAAGATTTTGGAAATGTAAATGAAATTGTGATTATCAAAACCTATCGAAATGTAGAAGAAATTTTTTAAATCGGACCATTCGTTACAAAGTTATGACCGATCAAAGTTTTAATATACCCATCTCCCTCGCACTCCCTTAGCTGAGTAACGGGTATCTGATAGTCGGGGCACCCGACTATAGCGTTCTCTCTTGTTTTTTGTTGTGCTTAATATTTCGATATTATTTTCTTTTCGGTAAGTAAGGGCTCATTCCATGTGAAACCTGCCAGGCAATTTGGGGTCAAATCTCAGAAAATTTTGTTTTTAAATTCATGCATCACTTAAGACTCGTTTGAGTTATTTTAATATTTGGTATGCTACTTTGTGGGATAGCTTAATATCTTTCAGAAAAGCATTTTAAAAAATTTTTCAATTTAAAACTAATTATTTTTTAAAATACATTTAAAAATTAAAAAAAATTTGTACAAAATACACACGGTTTCCAAATAAACAAAATTATCCTCATATTGCTTTATCAATTCAAAATAAAGTGGGAAAATAAAATTTTTGTATTTGCAAGACCTAGGGGAGAGGTCTGTAAAATGGGACGGTCTGTAAGTTGGGACACACCATTTTATCAAAATATTTCAACAAAACAAATTTTTTAAAATTATTTTTAGTAACAAAACTTTTGGGTAAAACATTAGAAGCCAGGCTCAAGCTGAGGCACTCGTGTACCATTGTTTACCAAAAAAGTTTCTTTTCACTTTTTTCAATCTCTATATTAATAAAGGAGGAATAAAAAAAAATGTCCAGTAGCAAATTCCACCCAGAACGGATTGTCATAAAAATCTAAAAAAATTACATTAATTCGGAGAATAATTAGGAGCCGCGTGTGAGGTATACATTAGAACCAAAAACGACCCCCAAAGGCCCCAAAATTCGATTTGTTTTTTTTTAATTCTTTCTTTTGCCATTTTTCTGTTATAAATGTTGTTAAAATAATTTAAAAATGTGATGTTCATAATCTTATGGCATACCCGCAAATAACTGCATTTACATTTTTTGGAAATTCAGCCTCCTTTACCAAGTCACCAATATTTTTAAATTTTGTTTTGCCTTCTGACGTCACGGCCTCCACATATGTATGTATGTATGTTCTGCTGGCGCACTTTTCATAAAGTCGTACATGTATGTGTGTATGTCATGCTGTCGCACTTTAAGTGTGACCGCGCAAGGGGAATTTAAGTGTGACCGCGCAAGGGGAATTTAAGTGTGACCGCGCAAGGGAAAAAAGGAAAATGAAAAATGACAGCACATTTAAAATGCGCGGTTCGAAAATCGATTCTTTTGCACCATTTTTTTTAGCTAAACGTTAAATTTTAAATTTTTCATGCTGCTCCGATCAGCTTTGGAATTTGGAAACAGTCGAAGTTTTCCTTAAAGTTATTTTTATTAACATTAATTCGCTCCGCTGCGTACACACACACGCACTAAATATGTATTAGCAAAAAAATGCGTATTTAACACACATCCACTAGATATGTGCGTGTGTACGTGTTGTGCGCATTGCAGCTGACTAAGGAAGTGAGACTCGCTTAGATTCAAATTCATGATAACACTGATATCCTTTTGCTAAAAGAATATTTCATTTACATTTCCCCAACAGATTTAAAACATTTTCTTACAGATTTTTGTGTTTTAAAATTCAAATCGCATTGAAAATATTAAAAGAACATTAAATATTCAAATCAATTGATTCTCTTACACGTGCCTTAAATTGTTTAAAGTAATGGAAATGTTTAAACAATTTGATTCACGGCACCCTCTTCCACCTGCCTTCCTGCCGTTATTAATATAATAATAATTAAGGTGAAAAATGAATGATAACAGGAATATTAATTCTAAAATGCGGCTTATATCCAATTGATTTTTATACCCTTGCAGAGGGTATTATGATTTCAGTCAGAAGTTTGCAACGCAGTGAAGGAGACGTTTCCGACCCCATAAAGTATATATATTCTTGATCAGCATGACAAGACGAGTCGATCTAGCCATGTCCGTCTGTCCGTCTGTCCGTCTGTCCGTCCGTCTGTCCGTCTGTCCGTCTGTCCGTCTGTCCGTCCGTCTGTCCGTCTGTCCGTCCGGCTGTCCGTCTGTCCGTCTGTTTCTACGCAAACTAGTCTCTCAGTTTTTAAGCTATCGGGCTCAAACTTTCCCAAAAGTCTTCTTTCTATTGCAGGTAGTATATATGTCGGAACCGACCGGATCGGACAACTATATCTTATAGCTCCCATATGGAGGATCGAAAAAAAAAACGTAAAAAAAATTCTAGCTTTGGTGTTTTTTGAAATATTATCTTCTACTTTTGGGAATAATATTTTTTAAATATTTCTGAATTTCGAATAAAATTTCTAAAAAATCGGATGACTATATCATATAGCTGCCATAAGAACGGTCGGAAAATTATATGGAAATTATTAGGAAAAAAATTATATCTTGGTTGATTTTTATTACATTGTCTTTTCCTCTGGGATATGGCTTTTCTTTAGCATTTCAAAATTTCGAATAAAATTTAACAAAATTCGGACGGCTATATTATATAGCTGCCATAGGAAGGATCAAAAAATTAATGCCAAAGTAATACGAAAGCAGCTAAAATTGGGATTGTTGTAACTTATACGCAAGTTCATTTAAATTTAATGTTTTTGTTAATTAATAGGAATGATCTGCAAGGGTATATAAGCTTCGGCTGACCGAAGCTAGCTTCCTTTCTTGTTTTACATTGCTTCGCATACATATTTGTTTCCTTTATTAGAGTTGTCTACTGTGGTATCAAAATCGCCAAAAGTATTTGGTTATTATTTACCTTTTCGTTACCTATGTGCATAAATTACCTTGGCTTCATTCTTAGGTAATTAATTAATTATCAAGAAGTAACATCTTCAAAAGAAGTAAACGGAACTCGGTTTAAATAGTTTTAAAATTTAGTCTTTGATAAACAAAAATAGAGGGACAATTAACAAAGGCGAAAAGGTAACACGAGGTAGCAAGGCCAAGATCAACAGGATTTGTTTTGAAGGACCGATAAAATAAAATCCAGCCTAAAATTTTCATTCCTTTCAAAAATGTTCTTAGACTTATAATATGAGTGTCCGTCCACTTAAGGGCAATAGTATTGCTTCAATTTATTAAAATTAGAATTGGAGACAATAATTTTTTCAACTGCGAAAATCTTAAACCGTAAATCTTAACCAAAATTATCATATTTGTTGTTGGAGAGCTATGTATATCTTTAATCAATTTGTTTTCATTTTTTAAAGAAATTAAGTTTTTTTATTCCTTAAGAAAGATTTAAAAAAAAACACAATGGGTTTTTTCAAGTTTTTGTATTTTCCTTAAGTAGTTTGCATAGGAAAAAATACTGTTCTTTTTACCGAAATTAAGGAAAAAAGTTATAATAAAATCTTTTCTCGGTTTATAGGCAGAAAATTAGTCATTTTTTAAATTTAAAATAAGTAGGGCTACACACCCTGCTAGTATTCTATAAAAAACTATAACGTGCTTAAATTATCTTGGTAATAGGTTTAAAACATTAGTAATAAAACTGTTAACAAATTGAAAAAGAATAAGCTTAATTTGACAGTCAGAAAAAAAAAGATTAATTTTTTTCCGAAACAACCCATTTTGTGTAAGTTAGGACACTTTGAGCATATTAGTTGAGACACCCGTTTTGCAAAAAAAAAATGGCCTCAGCCCGCTTTCTGCCAAGTAAACTTCGTTGAAATTAGGGGACTTATGCTATGGTAATCACGATTTCTTGAAAGCGCGAATTAGAAATATGCGACAGCCAAGAATTCATGCTTTTGTTCACTATCAGCTGATAGGAATGCCGGACCGGTAAAAATAGGTGATCATTATACCCTTGCAGAGGGTATTATGATTTCAGTCAGAAGTTTGCATCGTAGTGAAGGAGACGTTTCCGACCCCATAAAATATATATATTCTTGATCAGCATCACTAGACGAGTCGATCTAGCCATGTCCGTCTGTCCCACCGGCTGTCCGTCTGTCCGTCCGTTTCTACGCAAACTAGTCCCTCAGTTTTGAAGCTATCGGGTTCAAACTTTCCCAAAAGTCTTCTTCCTATTGCAGGTAGTATATATGTCGTAACCGACCGGATCGGGCAACTATATCTTATAGCTCCCATAGGAAGGATCGAATAAAAAACAAGAGAGAACGCTGTAGTCGGGTGCCCCGACTATCAGATACCCGTTACTCAGCTAAGGGAGTGCGAGGGAGATAGATATATAAAATCTTTGATCAGGCATAACTTTTTAACGAATGGTCCGATTTGAAAAATTTCTTCTACATTTCGATAGGTATTGATGGTCACAATAAAACTTCATTTTTAGTTTTCCAAAATCTTAAATGGTGTGGGCGCCAGACACCTTTCAAAAAATGGTGTAGGGCGATTGAGGGCGTTAGAAGGGGCGTGGCACCATTTGGAAATAAACTTGCGCTGCGTAGGTTACTCCAAGAATATGCATGCAAAATGCCAATCCTCTAGCTTTTATAGTTTCCGAGATCTCAGCGTTCATACGGACGGACAGACGGACAGACGGACAGACGGACATGGCTAGTTCGACTCGGCTAATGATCCTGATCAAGAATATATATACTTTATAGGGTCGGAAAAGCTTCCTTCTCCCTGTTACATACTTTTGCACGAATACAATATACCCTTTTACTCTACGAGTAACGGGTATAATTATAGTTTTGGTGTTTTTTGAAATATAACCTTCTACTTTTGGGAATACTATTTTTATAATATTTCTGAATTTCGAATAAAATTTCTAAAAAATCGGTTGACTATATCATATAGCTGCCATAGGAACGGTCGAAAAATTAAATGAAAATTAATAGGAAAAAAATTATATCTTTGTTGACTTATATTACATTCTCTTCTCCTCTAGGCTTTGGCTTTTCTTTAACATTTTAAAATTTCGTATAAAATTTAAAAAAAAATTCGGACGGCTATATTATATAGCTGCCATAGAAAGGATCAAAAATTAATGCCAAAATAATACGAAAACAGCTAAAATTAGGTTTGTTGTAACATATTCGCAAGTTAATTTAAATTTAATGTTTTTGTAAATGAATAGGAATGATCTGCAAGGGTATATAAGCTTCGGCTGGCCGAAGCTAGCTTCCTTTCTTGTTTTTAACTTTTAATACCGCTGAGTGAAGAAATAGCCTATAAAGGGTTTTTAATTTCTAGCGATTTGGCAACGTTGACAATTTCTTATAGAGTTACCAGAGCAGCTTATTACAAAATCACGCTTAAGGCATAGTCAACTTCCGTAATAAATAGTTTATAATATTTTGGAGTACTTTTAGTGTAAGTTTTGTTGATTTTTAAAAGTGTCCCAACTTACAAACCACTTTTTCACTTTATTAACACTTTAAAAAAAAATAGTTTTTTGTTTTCCTTCAATAAAAAAATGTTTTTTGTTGTTTATTTTGAAGCTAAAAGACTAACCTTTTGAATGTTGAAATGTCAGTATAACAAAGATATATTTTTTTCCTACTAATTTCCATTTAATTTTTCGACCGTTCCTATGGCAGCTATATGATATAGTGATCCGATTGTTTAAAAACTTAATTCAAAATTCAAAAATATTTAAAAAATATTATTCCCAAGAGTAGATAGAAATATTTCAAAAAACACCAAATATAGTTTTTTTGACGATTTTTTTCCGATCCTTCCTAAGGAAGCTATAAGATATACTTACCCGATCTGGTGGTTCCGACATATATACTACCTGCAATAGAAAAAAGACTTTTAAAAAAGTTTGAGCCCGATAGCTTTAAAACTGAGACACTAGTACGCGTAGAAAGAATCAGACAGACGGACGGACAGACGGACGGACAGACGGACGGACAGACGGACATGGCTAGATCGACTCATCTAGGGATGCTGATCAAGAATATATATACTTTATGGGGTCGGAAACGTCTCCTTCACTGTGTTGCAAACTTCTGACTGAAATCATAATACCCTCTGCAAGGGTATAACAAAAGGTGTACGAACCTACAGACCTCTCCCCTACTAGTAAAGAAAACGATTTTACTTTAGAAACTTTGCATCAAGCAACAAAGGCGTTAGAGTGGGTGTGGTTAATACCAACTTTTTAGCTTTTGTAGATATCTCAGCGTTCATTCAGACAGACAGACAGACATGGGTAGATCGACTTGGCTAGTGATCCTGATTATGAATATATATACTTTATAGGGTCGGAAACGCTGCCTTCTCCCTGTTACATACTTTTGCACGAATACAATATACCCTTTTACTCTACGAGTAACGGGTATATACAAAAAACTTTGCAGCTTGTTTTGTAGAAAAGATGAAAATATGTTTTTGAGAGCTCAACCATTTAAGGCAATTGAAATCTGTGAGGGGGAATTGAACTTCGTACCTCCGAGCACAAAATACTACCAGAACATTAAACTTAGGCCTGTGAGCCATGCCCACATATATTTCTTTCATGGCAGAACGCTTTTCTAAGTTCAAGAAAGTACAAACAATACAAATTAAAATTCACTCCCATTTAATTGACTGTGGGCTGTCACTCAGTTCATTCAAGATCATTCGAATCCATTGAAATATATTCAACTTTCGAATGCATTTAAGCAGACCTCTAATACATACTTTTGCAAGAATACAATATCCCCTTTTACTCTATAAATAACAGGTATAAAAAGGGAGGAAAAACCGAAAAACTACTGAAAAATGACATTGCTGGTGAATTCTGATAACTTGGTCACACTACAAAGAATAATTTTTTTCGCTTAGTGAAACTCTTAGCCGATGTGAATACTAGGCTTAAAGTTTTTATATTATTATAGGCCTGCACCAAAAACACTGTTGAGCAGTGAAATAGTTATTATTGCCTTAATTAAATGTACAAACTTAAAATGGTCGGAGATGTCTTTTTCACCGTTACAAATGAACACCTTAACTTTTAATTATTGTAACCCCTTGCGCTTTTTAGGTGAGGTCATGTGAAAGCTTACCATCTAAGTCCCTGGAATATGGATATATGGACCCCTCTGAATGTTTTAGCGACTCTTTCACAAATATATCAAAACCATCATCATCGCTATCCCAGTTTGAAATTGGAAACGCTGAACTATGTTTCGAAAAACCGTATCAAGATCAACCACTACTTATGGTGCCAATGTTTGTAAATAACTGCATCGAATATTTAGAAGAGAATGGTTTACAAAAAGTTGGGATTTTTCGAGTAAGCACATCTAAAAAAAGAGTGAAGCAAGTAAGTTGATAAGAATCATTTAAAAATGTACTATATTTATTGTTTTAACTTTAACTACTAGTTGCGCGAAGAATTCGATAAGAATAGTCGTTTTAGGATTTCTGTTGACACATGCCCGCACGATGTTGCAACCCTGCTGAAAGAATTTCTACGGGACCTTCCAGAACCACTACTTTGCGACAGACTCTATTCAACTTTTTTAAAAACGCAACGTATGTATTATATTGCAACATGAGATGCACTCAACTTTAAAACGATTAATTTCAGGTATAAGGAATAGACGCTTGCAACTAGAGGCTATATCACATTTAATTAGATTACTTCCTATACCCCACAGAGACACGTTGTATGTCTTACTAGTATTTCTAGCAAAAGTGGCAGCACATAGCGATGATATATGCTCTTCTGACGGAAATTGTTTAATGATTGGAAATAAAATGGATAGCAATAATCTAGCGACAGTATTTGCCCCAAATATCTTGCGTAGTACACAGTCGACATTGCCACGGGACAGAGAGCAAGAAAGTATGAACGATGCTATTAATGTCGTAAGGTTGGTCACGTATTAATTAATACTTTATAAGTCTGATAAGATGTAGTGCTTTTTTAAAGATTTCTAAAGACTATGTTTACAATTTCGAGTATGACCTTTATGTTCTTTCTATAATACGCTGAAACACTAGACATTTAGATTTTTGTAGTCTGCATGTTCAAAACAGACATGGAAACAAAAAGTGAGTTAATACTAATAATTGAGAAATCGTGACAGCAACCATATTTTAAATTTGAAAACTTCGTTTAAGGCCGGGAGACGAAAAAAAGTATTTATCTTTTATTTGGATTAACAATTTTTTATTACCGGAATACACTATTTTACACCACAAATAGAAAAGAACTTCAAGCAGTTAGAAATATGTCATGAAGTCATAAATAACAAACCCGGAGAAATATTTTCGACAACTAAAAGGAATAAATCCAATAATTAAGAAGAAAGGAAGCTAACTTCGGCCCGTTCAAGTTTATATACCCTTGCAGATCATTTCTATTTAATTAAAAGTGAATCTCACTTGCAGGTACCCAACGTTTAGTCTTCACTCGATCGGTGCTGTTCCCGGGATTCCAAATATATTATAGTGTATTAAAAATGTTAATATTAAATTGTCAAAAATTAAAATGCCTACTTTCTACAAAGTAACAATTTATTTTTATACATTTTTTGAGATTATTTCTATGGAAGCCATAAGATATAGTGGTCCGATCCATCTCGTTCCGACATATTACTACCTGCAATAGAAAGAAGACTTTTGGAAAAGTTTAATCGCGATAGCTTTAAAACTGAGAGACTAGTTCGCATAGAAACGGACCGACGGACATCGCTAGATGGACTCGGCTATTGGTGCTGATCAAGATTATATATACTTTATGTGGTCGGAAACGTCTCCTTCACTGCGTTGCAAACATCTGACTGAAATTATAATACCCCTGCAAGGGTAAATTTAATTTAAATACAAAAAATAAAAATAAAACAAGAAAAGAAGCTAGCTTCGGCCAGCCGAAGCTTATATACCCTTGCAGATCATTCCTATTCATTTACAAAAACATTAAATTTAAATTAACTTGCATATATGTTACAACAATCCAAATTTTAGCTGCTTTCGTATTACTTTGGCATTCATTTTTTTATCCTTTCTATGGAAGCTATATAATATAGCCGCCCGAATTTGGTTAAATTTAATACAAAATTTTGAAATGTTAAAAAAAATCCATATCCCAGAGAAGAAATATATAAAAAATAACATTCCTAAGAGAAGAAGGTAAAATCAAAAAACACCGAAGCTATAATTTTTTTCCATTTTTTTTCCGATTATAAATCATAAAATCACAAATTCGCGACTTTCACATGGATCACATTCATTATACCCTTGCAGAGGGTATTATGATTTCAGTCAGTAGTTTGCAACGCAGTGAAGGAGACGTTTCCGACCCCATAAAGTATATATATTCTTGATCAGCATGACATGACGAGTCGATCTAGCCATGTCCGTCTGTCCGTCCGTCTGTCCGTCCGTCTGTCCGTCTGTCCGTCTGTTTCTACGCAAACTAGTCTCTCAGTTTTAAAGCTATCGGGCTCAAACTTTCCCAAAAGTCTACTTTCTTTTGCAGGTAGTATATAAGTAGGATCCGTCCGGATCGGACAACTATATCTTATACCTCACAATGGAAGGATCGAAAAAAAAACGTAAAACGTAATGTAGCTTCGGTGTTATTTAAAATATTACCTTTTACTCTTCGGAAAATTCTTTTTTAAATATTTCTGAATTTCAAATTAAATTTTTTGAAATCGGACTACTATATCATATAGCTGCCATAGGAATGTTTGGAAAATTAAATAGAAATGAATAGGAAAAAAATTATATTTTTTTTTGATTTTTATTACATTTTCTTCTTCTCTGGGATATATATTGCTTTTCTTAAACTTTTCAAAATTTCCAATTAAATTTAACAAAATTTGGAGGGCTGTTTTATATAGCTGCCATAGGAAGGATCAAAAAATAAATGCCAAAATAATACGAAAGCAGCTAAAATTTACAAGTAAATCTAAATTTGTAAATTAATAGGAATGATCTGCAAGGGTATTTACGCTTCGTCTGGTAAAAGCTAGCTTTCTTTCCTGTTCGTATTATGATAATTAGATTGTGTAATTATGTTCTTGAATGTATAGGTTATAGTATTGGTGGTGTAGGCGCTGCTTAATCTCTAAACGATTAAATTATATTTTAGAATATAACAAATTTTGGAAAACATCGATGTTTTACTCGATGTTTTTTGAAAAACATCGATGTTTCTGCACCTCTATGGGCGCGACTATAGCGTTCTCTATTGCTTTTTTATTTTTATACAACCCCTTTATTTACGCAAAGGTATTTTGTAGTGCACTTTGGAAATGTCGATCCTCTCCAACCTAAAACACTTTAAAAAAGGCATTACTAGCTTACAATATTTTGTACGCAATATTTCTTTGTTCTGAACAAGGTTATTCTATCAGTAAGAATTGGTATTTTTATACCCTTGCAGAGGGTATTATGATTTCAGTCAGAAGTTTGCAACGCAGTGAAGGAGACGTTTCCGACCCCATAAAGTATATATATTCTTGATCAGCATCACTAGACGAGTCGATATAGCCATGTCCGTCTGTCCGTCCGTCTGTCCGTATGTCCGTCCGTCTGTCCGTCCGTTTCTACGCAAACTAGTCCCTCAGTTTTGAAGCTATCGGGCTCAAACTTTCCCAAAAGTCTTCTTCCTATTGCAGGTAGTATATATGTCGGAACCGACCGGATCGGGCCACTATATCTTATAGCTCCCATAGGAAGGATCGAAAAAATTCTAGTTTTGGTGTTTTTTGAAATATAACCTTCTACTTTTGGGAATACTATTTTTATAATATTTCTGAATTTCAAATAAAATTTCTAAAAAATCGGTTGACTATATCATATAGCTGCCATAGGAACGGTCGAAAAATTAGATGAAAATTAATAGGAAAAAAATGATATCTTTGTTGACTTATATTACATTTTCTTCTCCTCTAGGCTATGGCTTTTCTTTAACATTTTAAAATTTCGTATAAAATTTAAAAAAAATTCGGACGGGTATATTATATAGCTGCCATAGGAAGGATCAAAAATTAATGCCAAAATAATACGAAAACAGCTAAAATTAGGTTTGTTGTAACATATTCGCAAGTTAATTTAAATTTAATGTTTTTGTAAATGAATAGGAATGATCTGCAAGGGTATATAAGCTTCGGCTGGCCGAAGCTAGCTTCCTTTCTTGTTGTACATTTATTTCCAATTATTTTATTTTCGTCAGGACCATGATCAATCATTATGAAGAAATTTTTAAGATATCTGCAGAAATGCTTAATGTTATCTATACTCAAGTACTGGAAGCTTGTCCTGAAAAATTATACGAGCTAATTTCAACGAAAATTAGTGGATGCGAATGGTAAGACCTCAATTAAAATATATTTGTTTGGTTTTCTCCAGGTAAGTATCGTTATCAGCAGTTATCATAATATTGTATTCGAGGGTGTCACAGAAATTGTTTTCAATCAAAGACGGTTTGTTTTTGTATACCCTTGCAGAAGGTATAATGATTCCAGTCAGAAGTTTGCTTGATTCGCAGCACTAGACGTGTCGATCTAGCCATGTCCGTCTCTCCGTATGAACGCTGAGGAAAGTATAAAAGCTAGAAAGAAGAGATTCACCATGCAGATTCTTAAGGTTCCTACGCAGGGTAAACTTGTTTCATTGGAATGTCACGCTCACTCTGACGCCCACAATCGCCTTAATCGAATTTAAAAGGTGTCTGGCGCACACACCTTTAAAGATTTCGGAAAAGTACAAATTCAGTTTAATTGTGCTTATCAATACCTATCGAAATGTAGAAGAATTTTTTAAATCGGACAATTCGTTTTTTTAAAAATCTTTGGTTTTGATTTTAATTAGTCTTTCAGAAAAGAAGCTGGAACTAACGATCAATAGCCTGGTTTAGCGTGCATATTGGCACAACCTCTGTGAGGGGAGCTGTTAACCAAATGGTGGATACCCGATTTTTCGAATGCATTTTTGAAACACTTGGAGACCTCTGATTTGGCACAACCTACTTAGATCGATAGATAAGTTTATACTAAACAGTTTTGCAAGAAAAATTTTTCGATTCGGCCCCCAAATAGCAAGAAAAATTTAAAAATAAAAATATTGACCGCGTTTCAAGTATTTCAGTACTTTTAGTCAGTATTTTTAGGCGTTATGGTGATTTTTGTTCTTGATGTTTTGGGATTTTGTTGAAAATGCATTTGCACTGCAATGGCTCAAGAAAGTATTAGGGTTGTTGATGCACAACCAAAGGTCCTTACAACGACTCGGAAAATGATCTCATCGTTTTGCAATGCTGTTTTAGGGAATAACCAACATCCAGGATATGTATGTCCTTCTTGGCAAGAGCTAGCAACGTTGCAACAAAACATTATACGCATTTCTACTCATTTTGCAATTTTTTAGGTGCATCAATATTCCAAAATTGCCGAAAATTATTGCTTTACAGACGATATAATCAAAGACCCGTGTTATAAATAATTAAAAGGGTGTAACGTTTCTAACATGTGCAAATTTTCGTGGTGTCACTGTTGGTTCACAAGTAGTTTTCACTACGCTTGCCTGTATGGAACTCGCATTTTTTGACAATTTGGTGATAAGAACCTAGAGATCAGCTAAGAGTTTCAATAGTCGAAAAATATTATACTTTGACAAACGGCGAACAAATCAATAGGCGCCAATTTTAAAAATATTTCAAAATGTTGAACACCCAGGTCGCAAGCTTTAAATTTGCTGTTGCACGGAGATATGTTTTGCCGCAACACCGCTTCTGCACAAAAGAGAAAAAAGTCTTGGCTAAAGGCGTTAGCTACCTATTTACCTCTCGTTTACTTCTTTGCTTAGCTAGCAGTTTTCGTCGATGTGAGTATTAGGCTTTATGGAGAAAAGGTCGCTGAAGCGAAAAATGACCGCTTAAACGAAAACACCCTTTTGTGAACACACACCATTTCAAAAACAGTAAATAGTTGTATAAATTGTTTATACCGTATACACTTTTGGCGCGCAAATAAAATGTTTTCCGACATAAATTACATTTTTTTACATTCTTTATTTAAGTTTAGTCTGCGCCTCTGACTATGATCATTTAATTATTTTAAAATCACTTCGACTTGTTATAAACCATTTTTAACATATTCTTTATTTTAATAAGGAACCTACAACAATTAGACGAACAACATAACAGTTTGTCTGATGGCGTCTTTGAGCCTCCGATCCAAGAAAAATGGTTTGTACATTTTAATTATTTGTATGATAATAACAACTTTTAACACGATTTAATTTTAGGCATGACCACATTAATCAATTCAATAGCAGTGGCTTAGAAAAACGACAAAATAAAACAAAGGATTTAAAAGCAACGTCTCAATGTAACTCATATGACACCAAGATATGTCAAGAAAAAAGCTCCGAAATTTTAGCGGCTAGTTTGAAAATATCTGTCCCGGAAAAAGCTCATATAAACCATAAAGAATCTATAGAAAATAAAGGTTAATACATCTTTCAATTTATTAATAACTCTTTATTTACTGTCTAATTATTTTATAAACCTAGAAAATAAAACGTCATGCCGAAAAATGTCCGCGAAAGCAGATACCTCAAATAATTTCGTTGACATCCATCAAGCAGGAATACGGAAAGCAACTTACAAGCGGGAGCACTTAATATCTAGCTCAAGACGAGTAAACCAAGGACCTTAAATAATAGTTATTATATATTTTTTTAAAAATGTTCAGTCAACACGTATCGCCTAATAAAGGTAGAATTATACAAATAATATTTCGTTGTTGTTGAAGAATCGATTAGATCATAGGACCCTTTGACTCATTAAATTTGTATACCCTTGCAGAGGGTATAATGATTTCAGTCAGAAGTTTGCAACGCAGTGATGGGACGTTTCCGACCCCATTAGGTATGTATATTCTTGATCAGCATCACTAGGCGAGTCGATCTAGCCATGTCCGTCTGTCCGTCCGTTTCTACGCAAACTAGTCTCTCAGTTTTTGAGCTAACGGGATGAAACTTTTCCAAAAGTCTTCTTTCTATTGCAGGTAGTATATAAGTTGATTCGATCGCTTTTAATATGATCGGCTAAAAACGAAGGACGGGAACACTACTACTATTTTGTCCGCAGTTGTATGTTTTTACGCAATTATGTTTGTTTAGCTCAAGCTGCTTTATTCTACTACAACATAAAATAGACCGGGAAAACAAAAATCCTAAAGACATTCAGTGCTCTCCATTTTACGGGCTGACAGAAAAAAAACATTACGGGTGCTCCAATCTTAAGAGTCAGATTATGCTGTAAAATCCCTGCTGTATTCAAAGAATTTAAAAATTCAACAGGGTAATTAACCGCATTATCAACAAGAAAGGAAGCTAGCTTCGGCCAACCGAAGCTTATATACCCTTGCAGATCATTCCTATTCATTTACAAAAACATTAATTTAAATGATACAACAATCCAAATTTTAGTTGCTTTCGTATTACTTTGCCATTAATTTTTTGATCCTTCCTATGGCAGCTTTATAATATAGCCGTCCACTTTTTGTTAAATTTTATTTGAAATTTTGAAATGTTAAAGAAAAGCCATATCCCAGAGAAGAAGAGAATGTAATAAAAGTCAACATTTAATTTTCCGATCGTTCCTATGGCAGCTATATGATATAGTCATCCAATTTTTTAGAAATTTTATTCGAAATTCAGAAGTATTTAAAAAATAGTATTCCCAAAAGTAGAAGGTAATATTTTAAAAAACACCAAAGCTAGAATTTTTTTTTACGTTTTTTTACGTTTTTTTTTTTGATTCTTCATATGGGAGCTATCAGATATAGTTGTCCGATCCGGTCGGTTCCAACTTATATACTACCTGCAATAGAAAGACTTTTGAGAAAGTTTGAGCCCGATAGCTTTAAAACTGAGAGACTAGTTTGCGTAGAAACAGGCGGACAGACGGACATGGCTAGATCGACTCGTCTTGTCATGCTGATCAAGAATATATACACTTTATGGGGTCGGAAACGTCTCCTTCACTGCGTTGCAAACTTCTGACTGAAATCATAATACCCTCTGCAAGGGTATAAACATCAGGGACATAGTCGATCGATTTGAAGGAGACTTCTAAACCATCAAATGAGTTTAGCAATAATTTATTGATACCGGTTGCTCTTTCATTATACCCGTTACTCGTAGACTAAAAGGGTATATTGTATAAGTATGTAACAGCTAGAAGGAAGCATTTCCGACCCTATAAGGTATATATATTTTTGATCATGGTCACTAGCCGAGTCGATCTAGCCGTCTGTCTGTCTGTATGAACGCTGAGATTTCGGAAACAATAAAAGCTGGAAAGTTGGGATTACCCACACATATTCTGGGGCTTCATACGCAGCGCAAGTTTATTTTAGCCGATCGCCACGCTCAGTCTAACGCCCACAATCGCCCACAAACGATTTTAAAATGTGTCGGCGCCCACATTTTTATACCCTTGCAGAGGGTATTATGATTTCAGTCAGAAGTTTGCAACGCAGTGAAGGAGACGTTTCCGACCACATAAAGTATATATATTCTTGATCAGCATGACAAGACGAGTCGATCTAGCCATGTCTTTCTGTCCGTCCGTCTGTCCGTCTGTTTCTACGCAAACTAGTCTCTCAGGTTTAAAGCTATCGGGCTCAAACTTTCCCAAAAGTCTTCTTTCTAATGCAGGTAGTATATATGTCGGAACCGACCGGATCGGACAACTATATCTTATAGCTCCCATAGGAAGGATCGAAAAAAAAACGTAAAAAAATTCTAGCTTTGGTGTTTTTTGAAATATTACCTTCTACTTTTGGGAATACTATTTTTAAAATATTTGTGAATTTCGAATAAAATTTTTAAAAAATCGGATGACTATATCATATAGCTGCCATAGGAACGGTCGGAAAATTAAATGGAAATTAATAGGATAAAAATTATATCTTTGTTGATTTTTATTACATTCTCTTCTTCTCTGGGATATGGCATTTCTTTAACATTTCAAAATGTCGAATAAAATTTAACAAAATTCGGACGGCAATATTATATAGCTGCCATAGGATGGATTAAAAAATTAATGCCAAAGTAAACGAAAGCAGCTAAAATGTGGGTTGTTGTAACATATACGCAAGTTAATTTAAATTACATGTTTTTGTAAATGAATAGGAATGATCTGCAAGGGTATATTAGCTTCGGCTGGCCGAAGCTAGCTTCCTTTCTTGTTGTACTTGCTATCAGTTACAATGCAATTTTATTGTAAATTGGAATTTGTTTTTTATTATTCTAGTTTTGAATGAAATGAAAACTTTTTACAAACACGCAAGAATTGGCATCCCATACAAAAGTAGCGAAGTAACTTATTTTTCCAGGTACCGCATATGATCGATAATTATTAGTTTTAAACTTTACTTAGAAAGATTTTGCATTGGCTAAAAGGAAGTTAATCATTTTATTTGTATTTAAACACATCATCTACTTTTTAATAGAAACACACACAATACAAATCAAAACTTATCCAAATAAACACACCTACATACATACATATCTGAAGAAGTAACTTATTTAATTGCTTACAGTTCAAACTTCCGTACTTCGTCAAAAATTCGAATCTTAAGATGAATAATAAACTTGGAAACACTTTGGCTTTGCTGTTAACAAATAAAACTTAAGCATTTGTTCCATAAATTTAAATATTGATCCAAAAATCATCTTGATTGGAGCAGCGGTTTAGATTTTTTAGATCCAAAAGTTAATTTTAAATGTAGCTCCAAAATTATGCGGGATATAGATTTTTTTTTTAATTTCTTATTAGGCCTTTTCAAAACCTAAAATTCGGTATAATACAAATTTAGAAATTCCAACCACTTTAGAAGTAAATCATTTAAATATATAGCATTTTTTTGTACAAAATATTAATGTTGGAGCTGTTTGGGCCCACTGTGGGGACATCTCGGATCTTAGTGGACGGTTAGGCCCCCAATGGAATACTGTGTAAAAATTTGGCTGTTCTAGCTCTTACAGACGGACATGGCTATATCGACTCGGCTAGTGATCCTTGTTCGCGCCGCTTATTGAAATTAATTCTGTGAAATTTATTAAATTTAGTATTTTGTATATTCCTTGAATTTAAACGATAACGCTATCGATATACTAGCGATGTTAACTATCGCTGTTATGAAAACACTATCACTGTTATGAAAACACTATCGAAAAACGCCTAGTGGGCTTTGTCATCACTACTGTTCGAGTAAAGACTTTAAGCTGAGCTGATGTGCATTTTTTCTGCTGGAGAAAATGAGATCTTGGATCCTTTATATTAAGGCTAGCTGAAGGACTTTGGGCTCGATCATTTTGGCGCCCGAGCAGGGACCTATTGGATAAGGTTCAATCCCGGAGGAGTTCGTCGTTGGAGCTCAATTTAATTGAAATTAACTACTGGCCGGCGACTACGTCATAACGTTGACGGCGACTGCGGCAGCATCGAATTTATTGGAAAGCCGGCGACTGCGTCATAATTGCGACGGCGACTGCGGCAGCATCGACTATATTGGAAAGTGAGTCCGAACTGGGTTGATAAATACAATATTTCTTGCAGACATGTTTTTGGTTTGATGTGTGAATATTAACTCTAATAGCGTGGTAAATCGGTCTTTATGGTGTGAGGTTAGAATTGATCGCTACCATTTTTCTAGACAGCGATCACATGTAAATCGGACGTTAGCGTCCCAATCTAAAGCACTCATACACATCATACGCATTGCTGAGTAGGTTATATAATTCACGAACACGTGCTCGACGTTAACTTGTTAATGAAATTTATTAGAACAGTGCCAAACTAAGCAACAAGGAAATTTAAGGAAGCAGTTAACCTTTAATATATATAAATTGAAATTTGACTGGGTTTAAGCCTGTATTAAAAACATAGTAAATTCGTTCCCTAAAATATGGCTCCTAAAAAATCGAAGGAGCATGAAGCTCTTACAGCTCGAACTGGACTAGTGAATTCCTTTACACGCAATAAAGACTACCTTACAGCAAACAATGCTACCATGACGCCTGCAGAACTAGAAGCACGGTTGAGCCTGGTGGAGTCGAATTACAGCCAGTTAATAATTTATGGTTCATCGCGAGACCCATTTTACTGTGGCTTCCTGCGGAACGAGCAGCCTTCTGTCAGCTCGGCGCGTCCTCCAGTTGGCTGGCACAGAATGGTTGCGCATCCGGCGCAGACCACGACGCCCTGGGCGTGGCTGAAGACGGTGGTGATCCTGTAGCAGCCGGGGCACTTTACGTCCATGAAGTACGAGTTGGGGTGCTGGACCAGGCGCTTCAGCTTGTGCTTGCGCTTCTCCTCAGCGGGCAGCGGGTGCAGAAGGTCTTTTGCGAGCGGCATGTTTTATCTCGTACTGTCGTCACACCGTTGAAAAGTTGGCAGAAAAGGCTGCTCTTCGTGCTCTTCGCCTGCTACAAGATCGCTATGAAAATAAAGCGATCATTGTTCAGTCCCACGTTCTAGAGCTTTTTAATTTAAAGCGTGTCAAGCATAGCCACTCAGATGCTTTAAGAATTTTAGTAGACAGTGTAAATTCGCAACTAGTTTCCTTACGATCGCTAGCTAAAGAGCAAGAGATTTTAGATGCGGTTATATTTCATTTGGTTCGCAGCAAGCTAGACGAGGAGACTGTAGAGAAGTGGGAAAGCGAATGGGATTGTACTGGACTCCCTTCCTAGCCAACGCTTTCAAAGTTTTTAATCTCTAGAGGTATGAATTTGGCAAGTCGTGAGGCTCGGCAGACAAACAGCTCCAAACCCAATTTTAAAAGCGATTCCAAAAAATCAAGCTTAGCTACTTCAGTGTATAGCAATGGAAAAAGCTGCTGTTTTATGTGCGGAGGTGGACATTCTATGAAATCTTGTCCAAAATTTAAAGAGCTATCGCCGATGCAACGGTATCATGAGGTCAAGAAGATGTCTCTCTGCCTAGTCTGTTTTAGCAAACGACACTCTACCAGAGCCTGTAGTAGCCAATACTGTAGTGCGTGTAATAAGCCTCATCATGAATTGCTTCATCGGGAGACTCCTGCCAGCACTAACAGTTCCATCCCAATCACACTGGATCAACAACCTCACAACTCTTTATATAGTTCGCTGTTGACGAAGTCCTCCTTCAGTTTTCTAGAAACTGCCGTTGTGCTTATTAAAAGCAGCGACGGAACTTATCAAAACTGTAGGTGTATTTTAGATTCTGGAAGCCAGTTGAATTTTTTGACGAGTAAATTAGTGGCAAAATTGAAGTTGACAGTGAGAGAATCAAGTACCAGACCTAGCGGAATAGGTATCTCAACTTCTCAAACCAGGGGATCGGTAACCGCCACAGTCTAGAGTGACGAGGTTTACGGCCACTGAAAGCTTTTGTGTTTTGCCCGAAATCACACAGTATCAGCCTTCGATAGCAGCACATGAAGTGATGTTACAGACCCCAAAAGGCGTAAAAATGGCAGACCCCACATTCTATTCGGGAGAAAGAATTGATATGCTCCTGGGTGTGTCATCCTTCTTTAACCTGATTGTAGCAGGCCAAATCAAGCTGGGACCAAAAATGCCCACTCTACAAAAATCACTCTTAGGATGGGTAGTCGTAGGTGAACTATCCGATTCCACGAGCGTCTCCTTATTAGTAAGTGAAACAGAGGAGAAAGTTCAAGCAGCAAACGACCTACACGAGCTAGTCCAAAAGTTTTGGAAGTGTGAAGAATTGGCTCCGCCAGCCAATAAACTTACTCAAGAGGAGAAGGAATGCGAGTCTCACTTTGTCGATCATATTGGTCGTTCTACTTCCGGACGGCTTGTGGTGGCTCTCCCATTCAAAAGTCAGACAACGCCGTTAGGAGATACATACTCAATAGCGTTGAATAGGTTTCTAAACTTAGAGATAAAACTAAACCGCAGTCCGGATCTAAAAAGGCAGTACACAGAATTCATCGATGAATACAAGGAATTAGGCCACTTAGAAGTCCTAGATTCGAGTCAGATGAATAACGTACAGTATTTCATGCCTCATCATCCCGTCCTAAGGCCGGATAGCCTAACGACCAAGTTGCGCGTCGTATTTGATGCTAGTTGCAAGTCCAGCAACGGAGTGTCGCTAAATAACACTATGCTCGTGGGAGCAACCTTGCAGCCTGACCTTTTTGAGATATTAATTCGATTCCGATTTTATAAGTACGCGCTAACAGCGGACATTGCCAAAATGTATAGCCAAATTTTAGTAACAGATCCCCATTGTAATTTTCAATGCATACTGTGGCGTTTTTATAATGAGGTGCAAACGCTGCGTCTAAAAACCGTGACCTAGCCGTGCGATGCCTGTTTTATTTGGCTGAAAACATCCGAGTTGTCCAAATTAAAGCAAAAAATTTCTGATCTCCTAAATATCGGTCGATTCGTCTTACACAAATGGCGTAGCAGCCATCCAACGGAGCACAGTGAAGCAGCTCCAGAAGAACCCCTTAGGCTAAAGACGGAAGATGCAGCAAAGGCGCTCGGCATTTGTTGGTCAAGCCAAAGCGACCAATTTCAATTCTCTTTCAAGAAGAGAATAGTACTCTCAGAATTATATCAAGTGTTTGATCCAGTGGGTTTCTTAAGCCCAATTATAATTTTGGGAAAAATATTCGTACAGGAGCTGTGGTTGCTAAGGCTTGATTGGGACGAAGATCTGCCTCCTAGCTATGCCAGTCAATGGAAAAAATATCGAGAGGAGCTGAAGTAAATCGACTTGTGCGCGATGCCTCGTTCTGTAGTCCCACTCCTGGCTGATCTGACCACTCTAGAGCTTTATGGGTTTTCCGACGCTTCAAGCCGCGCTTATGGCGGAGCCATCTATGCGCGCGTTCAGGACCATGACGGATCGGTCTACGTACATTTGGTAGCCGCCAAAACCAAAGTGGCGCCAGTGAGGGTAACATCTCTACCCCGACTAGAACTGCAAGGGGCATTGCTTATGACTTCGTTAATGGCCAAGGTTAGATCAAGTATTCACTTAAAGGTTACAAAAATTAGGTATTTCACTGACTCGACCATTGTGCTCAACTGGCTCGCGTCGCATGCAAGCCGCTGGATAACATTTGTCGCAAATAGAGTAGCGCTCATACAGGAGCTTTTAGACATCCAGGATTGGTGCAAAATAGAGTCCAAAATCAATCCAGCGGATATTGTTTCCAGAGGACTGTACTCCGCAGACCTTAACAAATCAAGTTTGTGGTGGCACGGTCCAGCATTCCTCAAGCAGCCGATAGATAGCTGGCCGGAAATACCATGGTTACAAAGGCACGAGTCAATGCCTGAGTATAAACAGGGTGCATTCTCTTTGGCAGCCCGTTGTGATAAGGACGATGACTTAGTTAGTAAATGCAAATTTGTAAAGGATTTTTTGAAGCTTCAGCGAGTGTTTGGATATATATATCGGTGGCGGAGAGCAAGTAAGCAAGATAGGACCGGCTTACCCAAGTTAACTGCAGGCGACATGGCTGGAGGCCTTCGTTATATAATTTATGTCATACAAACAGAGAAGTTAAAAGAGGAATTCAGTAGGCTATTGAGTAGTAAGAGGTTAAAATCAGCGACGATACAAGGCTTAAATCCGTTCATCGATGTACAAGAAGGGTTACAAGTTAATCGTGTAGGCGGGCAATTATTAAAGGCTGATTTACCACAAGAAACAATGCATCCGATTTTGTTACCACATAATCATTTGGCAGTTGAAGCCCTAATTGAATACACACATCGGATCAATTTACATGCCAGAGTGCAATCCTTATGCGCTTTTTTGCGGCAGAAGTATTGGATTATCAATTGCAGGAAGGTAGCTCGCAAGGCTGTTAGAAGATGCGTCGTCTGCTTCCGGCAGCGCCCAGTCCTAGGACAACATCTAATGGGTGCGCTTCCAAAAAGCAGAGTGCGATGCAGTATTCATCCGTTTGAGCGTGCTGGATTGGACTTCGCAGTACCAATACAAATGCACTTCAATATCCGAGGAAAACGTCCCGTCAAGGTCTATCTCTGTGTATTTGTGTGCTTCTTAACGAAGGCATGTCATATAGAGATCGTATCTGACTTAAGCACGAACGCGTTCATCGCTGCCTTAAAGCGCTTCTTCGCTCGACGTGGCCTCAGTACAGATCTGTTTTGTGACAACGTTACAAATTTTGTAGGCGCCTCACGGGAGATGGCCAAAACATTTGATCTTGCAAGCCAGAGCCAAATCGGAGACACCTTCAGTCAGCGCGGAGTCAAATTTCACTTCATACCACCCCGCTCTCCTCATTTTGGAGGATTGTGGGAGAGCGCTGTGAAAATTGCTAAACAACTGCTAGTCAAAAGCGCAAATAGCACCGCCCTCAACTTTGAAGACCTTTCGACAGCCGTAGCACAGGTGGAAGCGGTCATGAATTCTAGGCCAATGTATCCCTTGTCATCAGATCCTAATGATCTGGAGACTTTGACACCTGGTCATTTTTTGGTAGGACGACCACTTAATGCTCAACTGGAACCCTTCGACGAGGATTTGATCAAATTGTCCATGACAAGCCACTGGAATCGCATACTAGCAGTTCACAACATGTTCTGGAAGCGTTGGAAGACTGAGTATTTGACTCTAATGCAGGCGCGTTCGAAGTGGACTACCTCTGCCAACAACGTTCAACTGGGCACCTTGGCGCTTATTGCCGAGGACAATTCGCCACCAGGACAATGGTTACTTGGCCGAGTAGCTGAGCTGCACCCAGGAGAAGACGGTATCGTGCGTGTGGTCACGCTCAAAACCAAGACGGGATATCTGAAGCGAAATGTTCGTAAAATCTGCCCATTACCGCTGGATGACTGACTTTGGAAGAACCTTCCAAGGCGGGGAATATGTTCGCGCCTCTTATTGAAATTAATTCTGTGAAATTTATTGAATTTAGTATTTTGTATATTCCTTGAATTTAAACGATAACGCTATCGATACACTATCACTGTTATGAAAACACTATCGAAAAACGCCTAGTGGGCTTTGTCATCACTACTGTTCGAGTAAAGACTTTAAGCTGAGCTGATGTGCATTTTTTCTGCTGGAGAAAAGGAAGGACTTTGGGCTCGATCAATCCTGATTAATATACATATACTTTATATGGTCGTAAAAGCTTCCTTCTACCTGTTACATACTATTGCACGAATAGAATATACCCTTTTACTCTACGAGTAACGGATAAATAAATTTTAAAAGCCGCAGATATATAATTTAAGTTTGTATTGTATGAATTTCTTGCTCAGATGTTTATAAAATAAAACAAGAGAGAACGCTATAGTCGGGTGCCCCGACTATCAGATACGCGTTACTCAGCTAAGGGAGTGCGAGGGAGATAGATATATAAAATCTTTGATAAGGCATAACTTTTTAACGAATGGTCCGATTTGAAAAATTTCTTCTACATTTCGATAGGTATTGATAGTCACAATAAAACTGCATTTTTAGTTTTCCAAAATCTGTAATGGTGTGGGCGCCAGACATCTTTCAAAAAATGGTGTAGGGCGATTGAGGGCGTTAGAGGGGGCGTGGCACCATTTTGAAATAAACTTGCGCTGCGTAGGAACTCCAAGAATATGCATGCAAAATGCCAATCCTCTAGCTTTTATAGTTTCCGAGATCTCAGCGTTCATACGGACGGACAGACGGACAGACGGACAGACGGACAGACGGACATGGCTAGTTCGACTCGGCTAGTGATCCTGATCAAGAATATATATACTTTATAGGGTCGGAAAAGCTTCCTTCTCCCTGTTACATACTTTTGCACGAATACAATATACCCTTTTACTCTACGAGTAACGGGTATAAATATTTCTAAAGATAACAGGACACTTTGTACACTTGGCTTTAGAAAATCGCCTATGAATTTGCTTTACTGGCGATTTTGTCTATATTAAAGAAAATAGGTTCTTAATAACAATGGCGTTTTTTTCTAAAAAAAATATGTATAAAAAAGTATATGTTTATTATGTACATGATTATAACTGAAACTAGCTATACCCGAAGCGACTTCGTTTGCTTAAAATTAGTTTGGAGTACGGTTGTCAGGACTTTCTTATTTCCAGAAAAATTGGCGCGTTTTTTTTTAATATGATTACTTTAAAACTTCTGTGTAAACAACATTTTTAGAAGATCCTTAAAGATCGAGAATAAGGCAGAGCTAATGAGAAAAGCAATCTTCTCTAAGATCTAGTCCAGCCAGCTTCCAAGTCTGCCCCTGCGATTAATTTATAGTTATTGCAAAGCAAACTTTTAGAGGGAATTTTAGCCTCTTAAACTGAAACGGCAGACCGAACGCGGATCCCGTAAATAAAGTTGCTTCGATTACATTTTTATGAAGACCTTTTATCTGCAATCGTGTCCCATTGCATAACTTTGGGGGACCTAAATTTCGCAATAACATTTCGGGTGATCCAATCTTAAGAGACAGATTATGCTGTGGAATCCTTGCTAGATTCAACGAATTTTAAAATTCAACAGGGTAATGAACCGCATTGTTAACATCAGGGACAGAGTCGACCGATTTATAGGAGACTTCTAATACATCAAATGAGTTTAGCAATAATGTATTGGTACCGGGGCTCTTTTATTTTTCGTTGTCTAAACGGAGCGCACAGATAGCCAATCCTAACATTTCATGATGTGTTAGAAAAACAAAGAACCCTTTTTTGGCTTGTTTTTTGCCTAAGTAGGTCGTAAAATGGGGGATATACGATTAAAGAAAAACTTCAAAGTTCCTGGTTTTAAAATGAACTCAAAAAAATGATCAATATATGTACTAAAGAGAGTTTTTTAAACCAAAATTGAAATCATAATTGTGAATTTAAACCCTACCCCTTGCCACACCACGGTCAATCTTGTGCTTGTTTCTCTTTCTTTAGGCAAGCTCTCTCAAAGAGTTCATTGTGCGCTTGATCGTCCCCATTTCTTACTCTTGCTACTGTCCTAAAGCTCATTATCATTATATCCTTCTCACTCCCAAAAAACAAATTGTGGCAAAGAAGGGCAAGTGTATTTTTGAGTATAGCCCTCTTCTAACTTGCGATGTCATCATTGTCGAATCAATAAAAATTAAAAACATATAATAAATGAATGTGATCCATGTGAAAGTCGCGAATTGTTGTACTTGCTTTCAGTTACAATGTTATCAATGCAATTTTATTGAGCGCACAAATATATATGTTTGTAAATTGGAATTTGTTTTTTCAAATTTCTAGTTTTGAATGAAATGAAAACTTTTGTACAAACACGCAAAGATTGCCATCCCATACAAAAGTAGCGAAGTAACTAATTTTTCCAGGTTCCGCATATGATCGATAATTGTTAGTTTTAAACTTTACAAATAACTTAGAAAGATTGAGCATTGGCTGAAAGGAAGGTAATCATTTTATTTGTATTTAAACACACAATACAAATCAAAACATATCAAAATATACATACCTACATGCATACATACATATCTGAAGAAGTAACGTATTTGATTGCTTACAGATCAAACTTCCGTACTTGTTTAGAAATTCGAATCTTAAGATTTTGCCTTTGCTTACAGAATATGTAGTAAGTTTGTCTGTTTTCTTCCATGACCGAAATTAAATAGGGCTCTTACTTCTGCAACAAAATGAAAAATACTTTAAAAAAAAAAACCTAAGCATTTGATCCACAGAACTGACTATTGATCGAAAATCGTATTGATCGGAGCAGCAGTATACGATTTTAAAATCCAAAACAAATTTTAACTTAAATTGCCCCTTTCCCCTCCCCTTTTCCAAACAGCACTTCCCCCTCCCCCTCATTAGTTTTCTTGGCTGTTGCTCTCTCGGCCGTCGCTCTTTTGGCATCCGCTCTCTGGGGTTCGCTCTCTTGGCAGGCTCCCGCAAAATGCGACGCAATAACTTAGAAAATCTAAATAAATTCTTTAAAAATACTAAAAAAAAATGGTAAAAACTTGAAAAATTAAACTTAAGCATTTGGGCCATAGAATAACTAATGATCCAAAAATCATCATAATCGGAGCAGCGGTATAGATTTTTTAAATCGAAAAGTTAACTTTCGAAATTTCATTTAGAAATCTTAATAGGACTTTTCAATACCTAAAATTCGGCATATTCCAAATTTCAAAATTCCAACCACTTTAGATTTTAAACAATCAAATAGACCAAATTTAGAGCTTCGAAATATTAAGGTTGGAGCTGATTGGGGCCACTGGGGGGACATGTCGGATCTTAGTGGGCGTTTAGATCCCCAATGGAATACTGTGCAAAAATTTGGCTGCTCTAGCTCTCACGGTTTGGGCTGTAGGCGTATCCCCTTAAAAATCGGTCTTTCATTTTATAATCTTTAGAGATGAGTATACAAATTACAAATTATAAATATAAAAACCCAATAACTTACTATTTTGAGAAAAACATCTTGGTTGCCGCACGCGGGAATCGAACCGCTTGCCTCAGTTTGCAGTCAAGCACTCTACCAGCTGCGCCACGGAAGAATCAGTGAGGCGCCGTAGAAAGTCTATTCACATTTTTATACCCGTTACTCGTAGAGTTAAAGGGTATACTGTATTCGTGCAAAAGTATGTAACAGGGAGAAGGAAGCTTTTCCGACCCTATAAAGTATATATATTCTTGATCAGGACCACTAGCCGAGTCGAACTAGCCATGTCCGTCTGTCCGTACGTATGAACGCTGAGATCTCGGAAACTATAAAAGCTAGAGGATTGGCATTTTGCATGCATATTCTTGGAGTTCCTACGCAGCGCAAGTTTATTTCAAAATGGTGCCACGCCCCCTCTAACGCCCTCAATCGCCCTAAACCATTTCTTGAAAGGTGTCTGGCGCCCACACCATTAAAGATTTTGGAAAAGTAGAAATGCAGTTTTATTGTGATTATTAAAACCTATCGAAATGTAGAAGAAATTTTTTAAATCGGACCATTCGTTAAAAAGTTATGACCGATCAAAGTTTTAATATATCCATCTCCCTCGCACTCCCTTAGATGAGTAACGGGTATCTGATAGTCGGGGCACCCGACTATAGCGTTCTCTCTTGTTTTCTCTTACTTTTATTCAAATTGATCTGGCTCTCTTCTAGTTATTCCCCTCTAGTTGTTCATTTTATTGTGTTTGTAAATAATTATTGATTAACATTATTATTTATAAACAAATATATATTTAATTATGTTACCATAGTAACCGTAATTGATTGTTTTAAATTTGAATAACTTAAACATCATTTTTATCAATTTCTAAATGTAAAATAAAATAAACAAGAAAGGAAGCTAGATTCGGCCAGCCGAAGCTTATATACCCTTGCAGATCATTCCTATTCATTTACAAAAACATTACATTTAAATTAACTTGCGTATATGTTACAATAATCCAAATTTTAGCTGATTTCATATTACTTTGGCATTAATTTTTTGATCCTTCCTAAGGCAGCTATATAATATAGCCGTCCGAACTTTGTTAAATTTTATTCGAAATTTTGAAATGTTAAAGAAGAGCCATATCCCAGAGGAGAAGAGAATAAGTCAACAAAGATATAATTTTTTTCCTATTAATTTTCATCTAATTTTTCGACCGTTCCTATGGCAGCTATATGATATAGTCAACCGATTTTTTCAAAATTTTATTCGAAATTCAGAAATATTATAAAAATAGTATTCCCAAAAGGTTAAGGTTATATTTCGAAAAACACCAAAGCTAGAATTTTTTTACGTTTTTTTTTTCGATCCTTCCTATGGGAGCTATAAGATATAGTGGCCCGATCCGGTCGGTTCCGACATATATACTACCTGCAATAGGAAGAAGACTTTTGGGAAAGTTTGAACCCGATAGCTTCAAAACTGAGGGACTAGTTTGCGTAGAAACGGACGGGCAGACGGTCGGACAGACGGACATGGCTAGATCGAATATATATACTTTATGGGGTCGGAAACGTCTCCTTCACTGCGTTGCAAACTTCTGACTGAAATCATAATACCCTCTGCAAGGGTATAATAAAAAAATTTCAAAAATTTTTTCTGTTATTTAGAAAAATAATATTTCCATTATGTAAGAATTTTTCAAATGTAAATAGCAATTTTTTTTTATTTATAGAAAAATGTAGTCCTTTTTTTCTAATATCAATGGCGATTTTAACCCTTAAATAAAGAAAGGAAGAATAGAACGCTGAGATCTCGGAAACTACAAAAGCTAGAGAGTTGAGATTACCCACACATATTCTTGGGCTTCCTACGCAGCGCAAGTTTATGTTAGACAAGGGCCACGCCCCCTCTAACGCCACCACAATCGCCTTAAACGATTTTTAAAGCTGAGTAATGGGTGTCTGATAGTGGGGCCCCCGACTATAGCGTTTTCTCTTGTTATCCTTCCCTTCCTTAAAAAAAATATTTGAAAAGATTCTTTGTCACTAACAACTTGTTGGACAATAACCGGTCTGGTTTTCGGAAAAAACAAGTTGCACCACTGCCATCATTAAAATATTTTAGGAAATTCTCCGTGAAATGGATAATAGTAGAGTAACCATGTTGACCCACCTAGACTTTTGTAAAGCATTGGTTACCGTAAATTATAAGATCATGTATATGAAAAATGCTTATGAAGGATTACACTAGTCTGCAAACTAATGATGATATTCATGACCCTTGAATCACGAAAAACCCCCTTTCTTCGATGGCACAACTTTTTTTTCCAACGGACCCGAAATTTTATGTCACGTTCGACGTGGAATACCCCATTTATTTAAAAAAAAAACTATTTTAGAAATGTTTTTTATGCTAATTTCTTTGTCTGCTTTAATAAAATATTCTCTTAAATTATTACCAAGTCTCCTTTTGTTTACAGTCTATTTTAGTTGTAGGTATATATTAATATTGTAATACAATATAGTAATTATTTATAATGAGCACTTTCATTTTGACCTAAATTACAACAGCGCTAGCGTAAGATAATATTCACAGCCAATTCTTAAAAGTATTTTAAATATTGTTATGTTTTGCACATGCCCTTTTCCAGTTACTTATGATTATTATTGTAACATTTTTTAAAATTCTTTCATTTATTATTTTGCACTTAATTATATAACTATAATATCTATAAATTTATAATTTTAATATATTAGTATTTTCTTTGTGATCTGAGAACACATTTGTGAACTTGGAAACGCTAGAATTATGTAAGTTTTCATATTAATTAATTCAAGACCTATTATTAAGATTAAAAATAATTTTTATAATGTTCAAAAGCCATTTAAAAACTATCTGTTTAGAACTGTAAAGTAACGTTTAATTTTGAGATTATATTTTCGCAGAAATAGAACCCCACTCAATGTGACCAAATTGAGTGAAAACCTATATATCTTATATGCGAGCGTTTACTATATTTGAGTATTCCAAAATTATAATCAGAAAACGGTTGACCTATCTATTAGGCAGTAACAATATTCACTTTCGAATGGTTACCTTTTTTTGAAGAAAAGTATGCAACAGATTTCAACAATATTTCCATGTGCTAGATTTTAAAATTGAAATTTAGTTCCAAAAAATTTTCGAAAGTGAGAACCAAAACATGTTAATATTCGTATCGATTATAATTCGACTTAAAAAAATAAATAAAAAACGGTTTCACTCTTTTAAAAAATATTCTCAGGCACTTATTAAAACTATTTTCTTACATTGCATTGTTTATATTTACTTACTTTTTTATATTTTTAATGTTATATTTGAAATATTGAATATATTTATAGTGCATACAAGCCAACATATTTTGTTAACTCAAGCTATATTTATAATTATTGTATTGTTTAGCATTTCCCGACTTTAATTCATATGTAAATATCAAGTCTGGAGCTGCTTTAATTAGTGCTACTATTGTCATAACATCGCCTTTTTGTATTCCCTAAATTTTCGATCTTGATTCTAACGTCAGCATCAAATCCAAAAGTTTAAAATTGTATTAGTACGATAACTTTTATCTGTATCCTAAAGTAACTTTATAATTAAATAATTGCAACATAGGTTACTGTCCAGTTACTATGATGAGTTATTTTTCAATTATACATACTTTGAAAATTTCATCCGGTTTCCTATTACAAAATCTTACAAAATTAAAAGAATTTAATTGCTTAGTTATTTTTCAGTACGTTACAATCTAGATTGCACATTAAATCAATTTGTAAATAGGCACTTAGATGGCCACGCAAAACTAATATCCCACAAAAAAATGTATTCTTTAAAATTCCGCCGTTTAATAATATCTAACTCGAGCATAAAAAAAAATGTAATATTTTCGCACTATTGAATGTCAATAAAAATTAATAATCCACCAGCTTTATTAGTTTAAAAACTCCTTGCGAAAAAAATTCAATAAAAACATTTACTCCATAATTAACTTAGAATGGTTTTAATAATTGTGAGAGATAACCTGCCCTGCATACATTTTTCATTTTTTACATGTAACGGTATTATAATTCCAGTCCAAATTTTGCTAAGATGTAAAGGAACATTTCCAAATTACGCTATTCTTTTTATGCTTTCCGGATTATCTACTTTTTATACTCTTGCAGAGGGTATTATGATTTCAGTCAGACCGTTACCGACCCCATAAAGTATATATATTCTTGATCAGCATCCCTAGACGAGTCGATCTAGCCATGTCCGTCTGTCCGTCCGTCTGTCTGACTCTTTCTACGCAAACTAGTCTCTCAGTTTTAAAGCTATTGGGCTCAAACTTTTCCAAAAGTCTTCTTTCTATTGCAGGTAGTATATATGTCGGAACCGATTGGATCGGACAACTATTTCTTATAGGTCCCATAGGAAGGATCGAAAAAAAAACCGTAAAAAAATTCTAGCTTCGGTGTTTTTTGAAATATTACCTTCTACTTTTGGGAATCACATTTTTAAATATTTCTGAATTTTGAATAAAATTGTTAAAAAATCGGATGACTATATTTATATAAATGAATAAGAATGGTCTGCAAGCGTATATAAGCTTCGGCTGGCCGAAGCTAAGTAAGCTCTTGTTTCCATATGAAAAAACATTTTTTTTTTGTTTTTTAAAAAAAGACGAACCTTTCGATCGGTACCTAATGCGTGAAGTTTCATAAGCGAATGTCGAAATGGCAGTATAAAAACAAAAGGTGTACCAACCTACAGACCTCTCCCCTATACCCTCTTACTCTACGAATAATGGGTATAAAAATCTAAAATAATAATAAACAACGTATTATAGACAACTATCTTGAAAAATATGAAATGTTTACCTATTGTTCCTATGGGAGCTATAAGATATAGACGACCGATTTAGAAAGTTTTAAGTCAATAGCATGCACTGAGCGAAATCTCTTTAGTTACAGCTTTATTTTTCAAGATTCAAAATAGTCGACATATTTTATGACGACTGTGAAAGTTTCAGATCGCTAGCTTTTAAATTAAGCAACAACGCAAACGATATTGAATCAGACGGACATGGCTATATCGACTCGTCTAGTGGTCCTCATAACGAATGTATATACGTAATAGGGTCAGAAACGTCTCCTTCACTGATTTTCAATTGTATTGTGCATTAAAAGAATAAGTAAGATACAAAAGGGTCGACAAGTCAGTTAGATCCTACGATTCTAGGCGATATCTTTAAAGGGATAAGAGTACCTTCACTTCTTCGTTCATTTTTTGAGGGGAAGGGAACACTTCTCGTGTTATCGTGCACATTTTAAATATAAATGTTTTCCATTTTTATGTAATAAAATATTTTGCAATTATTTTAAATTAAGAAAAGGAAATGAGATCCTGTTAATTTACTTAACTTTTTGAAACGAATACACCGGCTCGAGCTATTTATGCAGATATTTCATTCTTGATTACTTTTCTCTCTTTGTTACGGGTATAAATATATTCGGTTATACCAGTCTCATTATATAGTCGTTTCATTTGCAGTATTTCAAGTAAATACAATGCATTTACACAAACTTTAAACTTTTTGTATTATTATATACTGTTACTGTTTAAGGTACTCCTAATTAATTATTGTTTCGCCTATCAATATTTTGGCATGCCCAAGCCGAAGAGTTTAATCACTTTTATTTCACTGAGCTTAGATCATGACACATAGTCACGATTTGAATATTCATCTATATAACGTCCAGACGCTGAAATGAGTTCTAAATTCAATTAAACATTAGTCACGCCAAACATAATAGCGAACTTACAATCTTCCATTAATATAACCTGGGTATTTTCTATATTTGTACTAGATGCAGAATGTGGAATTACGTTGTGCTCCTCCTCGTTCCATCTTGTCCTGGTACTTGATCTTGTCACAGCCATTGGAGCTGAGTAAAGACTCAAATCTGTCGGACTAATAACACCAGACATTGTGGAAATGGAGCCGGCATATCCCAAAAGCTTAAATTAAAAAATCATAATACATCAATTGAAATAAACTGAACTAGGTTTATCTGTTTTCTACAAATATTAAACAAATTAAAACATTATTAGACGTCAGATAGTATGTTAAATAATTTCTTAAGCAACTGTTTTCTGCGCAATGCTTATATCGTTACAATTTGTTGTAAAAATGTTGTAAAACAGAAACATATAGTCGGATATCAGTAACTCAGATAGGCGAGTGCAAGGGAGATAGGGATACGTTAGTAGGAAAGAGGCTGACTTCGAGTATGGCATAACAGCGCCATCTAGCGCCGATTTCAAAACTTATGATGAATATTCTAATTAGTTATGCCGATAGCTCTTGTTAACCGTAGAGCCTGTTTCTTCTAGGTGGCCATGATTTTCGACTTTGGTCAAAAATTAGCCCTATGGTAATATCAACCCTGCTTACTTACCGGTGTAGGTTGCGAATGAAAGTGATTAAAATATTCTCTGTTATTTGATGGGGGATACATTTGCGTTGTAATTCTGCTTATGTTGGAGCCTGATAAAAGTTTACATCGACCTGGATCAAGGTAAGAATGGGGGCTTGCTGAGGCCGGCGTGTTAAGCGGCGGTTGGGGAGATGCGGTTCCTGCTATTTCGTGATGTGCCACAACATCTGTGCTATTGGGACTATTACTGTTGTCTAGTGTATTTGCAAGTCTAATATTATCCGGTTCCAAGCTATTTTTCGGTATGCAGTTGTTGTTGCTCATGTTTGGAGATTGGATTGTCAGCGGCAACGAAGGAGGTGGTGATTGGACTAGTGTTAGATCACTGCTGCTGCGAATTATAGCTACAGGTCGAGCCATCGGAGGTAGCATCGGCGGAAGCATTGTACTGTGATAGTGAGTTGACGGCGAAGTCGCCAATTTTGCAGTTCGCAGCTGCTGATGGATTTGAAAATGTGGCGAATGACCTTGTGTTACATGTGAATGTGGGAGTGTATGAGAGTGTTGAAACTGATGGTTTTCAACAGATCCTGTTATTGTTGTCGTGTGATTAGAGTCTTGACAAACATATGTGACAAAGTCTGAAATATCTTGAGTCTCCGTTGAATATTTATCGGAGCCAATACGACTTTGTTCCTCATCGGAAGTAGTTTGAGATGGTCGCGGATTGTTATGTTGAGGGTAATATAAAGAACTAATCGGACTGGTGGAAGTCGTATTTAATGATGAGCAGTTATGTTGTGGAAGTGCTGTAATTAAATTTGTTCAAAATCTGATTTAATTATCTGAAATGTATATACTATACCTTGGGGAAGTGTCCTACTGTTAAGAGAGGTATAGCGGTGCAGCGAAGTGGTTGGATCTGACGATGTTTTTGGATCGCTGTTAGAGCTATCATTAGCTCTTACGATTAGTGAAAAACTACTATTCTCATTGTCTGATGGAGTACTCGTGATGGGCGGTGAGTTGCTTTGATCGGTTTTGTTAGCAGCATGCGCATCGCCGTTTGTGCCTTCTGTACGTAACAACGGACTTTGTGATAAATGCATACTCCTCTGATCTATAAAGTCAACTGAACGAAGAATTCGTAAGCATCTTGAAAAGTAATCTGATAAGTATACGTACTACTATAACCAAGTGGAATCGGATTGGCCACAATTGCTCCAGACTGAACAAGACTCTGGGCAGCAGAAACTGAAGATTCAGTGTTAATTTGATATGTATTGCACTCATAGGCAGCTCCAACATTCTCCCTTTTAATAAGATTAGAGTTCAGGCTACTATCGGTTGCTTCATCTAAAATTAAATCTAATAAAATTGGTCTTGAAATTATTTCTTCCTTACATTTTTTGTACAGACTTTGTAAATTGAGCATAACAAATTAGAGGTGGAGAAAACATCGATGTGAAAATCGATAGATCGATGTTTAATGATATTTTACAAACATCGATGTTTCCTCGACAAGCTTCAATGTTTTTTTTAGGTAAAAATCAATTTTTGACCGAGCTAAACTGGTCAAAGTTATTTAAAAAATAAAAAAACTAATAGCAAAGATATGGACAAACAGCTAAAGCATTAGTTAAAATATGCTTATGATTTAATGTTCTTTCGTTGAAACTTAAAAATTTTATTTTTCCATCTAAAAAAATATGATTTAATGTTCTTTCGTTGAAACTTAAAAATTTTATTTTTCCATCTAAAAAAATATATTTTGATTTAAAAACATCTATGTTTTTGGTTCCGGTCTGCCTCCTGCTCTTGGTAGCCATCTTTTAGTTAAAAAAAAATACCCTCTGAAAAGGTATATTTATTTTCATTTTTAAATGTGTAAAAACAAATGTAAATACATGCCAAGCCAATAGAAATGCAATTATATGCAAAAACATCGAGAAACACCGATGTTCCCAAAAATCAATATTTCTCCACCTCTATAAAAAATGAATTACCTTTTGTAAACTTAAAAAATTTTAAACATGTGTTATATTATTTTATTTTATTTTATTTAATTTATCCATCAAATTCATTCTGCACTTAAGACTTTTTTGAGATTTAAAAAAAAAAAATTTAACGGAATACAGTTCAGTTTTAGTTCAGCAACTTTGCATCATGCGCTGCGCAGGAGCCGCAATAATCTGCATGACAAATCCCAACCTTCTGCTTTTATAGTTTTCAAGATCCACCGTTAATACGAACAGACAGAAAGATAGACATGGCTAGATCGACTCAAATTGTGATCCTTCTCCCTATTACATACTTTCCGTCGATTACAATATAGCCGTTTAATCTACGAATAACGGGTATATAAATGTGTATAAAAATAACCTGTCAAAAATTCTCTGACCATTCATTTTAAAATAAAACTCAATTTTCATTCACCTAATTCAACGTATGCTGAGCATATTGCTTCACCTATTTTGACCAAATTTTTTATTTGTTTTATTCTAATCGAAAAATAAAATCTAATTCATTTTCTGTGCCACCCCCGTATATGAGTTTGTTAAATTGTTGTGAGCAGGTCGGCAAACCTTAAAAATTAAAATTGGTTTGATAATTTACGAATTTAACAGACGTCTTATGGTCAAAAACCGTAAAAACAATTCACATTTTTAATGTAGCTCCATATTTTTCAATGTATCCTATTCAAAAGAAAAGGGTGACATTCTAGCTTTAATTTAAAACAAATATCACCTAAATTAATTAATCGCAGCTCGAGATACGTATAAAATATCGGACTTACCAAAAACAAGTAAGGAAGCTAGCTTCGGCCAGCCGAAGCGTATATACCCTTGTAGATCATTCCTATTCAATTACAAAAACATTAAATTTAAATTAACTTTCATATATGTTACAACAATCCAAATTTTAGCTTCTTTCGTATTATTTTGGCATTATTTTTTTGATCCTTCCTTGGCAGCTATATAATATAGCCGTCCGCATTTTGTTAAATTTAATTCAAAATTTTGAAATGTTAAAGAAAAGCTATATCCAAGAGATGAAAAGGATGTAATAAAAATCAACAAAGATATAATTTTTTTCCTATTAATTTCCATTTAATTTACCGAGCGTTCCAATGGCAGCTATATGATATAGTGATCCGAGTTTTTAAAAATAGAAAGAAGACTTTTGGGAAAGTTTGAGTCCGATAGCTTTAAAACTGAGAGACTAGTTTGCGTACGGACAGACTTGTCTAGTGATGCTGATCAAGAATATATACTTTAAGGGATCGGAAACGTGCCCTCTGCAAAGGTATACAAATTTCTTTAAAAAATTATTAAAAAAAATGTATTTAAAAAAATAGTTTACTTTTTTTTGTGGTCTAGGGATCGAACTGTACAAGGAACTACCACCATTATCCTTTTTGGTGTATTTTTGCTGTAAACTAGTGTAATTTAAATACAGAATTTCAGTAATTTACTTAATTTAGCGTTTTTGGCAGAGCAAAAATTTTTTTCAAGGTGTAATTACAAATTTGGTTAACTTATAAACTAACTAGGTATATATGATTATTTACAAAGTCTGTTTAAATAATAAATTAGAAAGCTACTAGTACCTTTGGATAAAGTCCACAGTTCTTGGGATGAAAACACTCCGGTCGCTAAAATAATATCATTACAAACTACTCCATTATATGGATTTTGTCTAACGTTGTCATTTTTCATGTCAATGACCTCTTCTTTTCTATTTGACAGATCATTATTTCGATTATATATACCCAAGTGTGGTGATCTTACGCCTGGAGTAGTTGAAAAACTTGAATTTGTATTGGAAACTGAATTATGAGTGTTTATAAAGTTGGCCAAGTACAAGTCCAATTCTCGAACGGAAACATTTATGTGGTACGGATTTACACACAATCCTGGATGTAAGCATTCTGGATTTTTTTCTAACCGCTCGCCATCTGTGCTTTCTAGGGGAATCGCTTTGAAGAGTATAACCATTACTAAGTCAAGCCGCCATACTTTGTCAGCCTGCCGTAAGCAGTCTATACGTCTCATTTTTCCCTTTTGATCTGGGTTCGAAAGAACACATATTGATTTCCGTTTCCCGATTATTGATTGCACAAAATCCTCTCGACTTTCTTGTGTAATATCTTTTCTGAGTTTTCCAAGAAGACGGGAAGCCCACTTTTGCTTCACCTCAGTTTTTTCATTCTGTACGAAAAATTTTATATTTTTATAATTTCATAATATTGATTCCTATTATTACCTGCAGTTCATCCTTACAGTGCCTTTCCTCTTCCAATGACATACGTTTTTCGTGTTTCTTATAATACTTTCGTTTAGCGGCTTGCAAATTAAACCAAGAGTAGGAAAATGATTTGACGTACGGTAAAAGAGCCTCAATAAAAGGGTGAAATTCATCCTATATATAAAAAAGACATTAAATTAGTCAGTGATTCTTATGATTGTTAGGTGTTTAGATGCATAATACTGGAATAAAATTGTGCTTAAAATAAAATCTAAATTAGGCGTTAACAAACATACTCATAAAGACATCAAATCCGGTAAATCCGAGATTTTCTTATTTTATTATTGCCTTTTGCTTTTTATTAATTTGTTTCTGGTAAAGATGGCGGTTAAACTTCAAAAAATTTATATTTTAATAAAAAAAGAATTCACTTAGAAAAAAACATGGTGTGTATTATTCTGTTAATGTATTCTTTGATAAAACAAAGAAAAAGTCTAGAGCCTGCACCGGAATAAAATTTTTTTCTTTTTACAAACAACGACACATTAAACAAGAAAGGAAGCTAGCTTCGGACAGTTGAAGCTTATATACCCTTGCAGATCATTCCTAATAATTTACAAATTGCAAAAACGTTAAATTTCGAATTATTTTGACATTATTTTTACTATCGTTCCTAAGGAAGCTATATAACAAAGCCGTCCGATTTTTGTTAAATTTAATTCGAAATTTAGAAATATTAAAAAAAAATGCATATCCTAGAGTAGAACAGAAGACAAAACAAGAAAGGAAGCCAGCTTCGGCCAGCCGAAGCTTATATACCCTTGCAGATCATTCCTTTACATTCATTTACGAAAACATTAAATTTAAAATAATTTGCGTATATGTTACAACAATCCAAATTTTAGCTGCTTTCGTATTTCTTTGTCATTAATTTTTTGATCCTTTCTATGGCAGCTATATAATATCCGTCCGAATTTTTTATAAATTTAATATGAAATTTTAAAATGTTAAAGAAAAGCCATATCCCAGAGGAGAGGAGAATGTAATACAAGTCAACAAAGATATAATTATACCCTTTACTCGTAGAATAAAAGGGTATATTGTATTCGTGCAAAAGTATGTAACAGGTAGAAGGAAGCGTTTCCGACCCCATAAAGTATATATATTCTTGATCAGGGTCACTAGCCGAGTCGATCTAGCCATGTCCGCCTGTCCGTCCGGATGAACGCTGAGATCTCGGAAACTACAAAAGCTAGAGAGTTGGGATTACCCACACATATTCTTGGGCTTCCTACGCAGCGCAAGTTTTTTTCAGCCGAGGGCCACGCCCCCTCTAACGCCCACAATCGCCTACCGCCCACAAACGATTTTAAAAGGTGTCTGGCGCCCGGAAAAGTAAAAATGCAGTTATATTGTGTTTATCAATACCTATCGAAATGTAGAAAAATTTTTAAATCGGACCATTCGTTAAAAAGTTATGCCCGATCAAAGTTTTCTATCTCCATCTCCCTCCCACTCCCTTTAGCTGAGTAACGGGTATCTGATAGTCGGGGCACCCGACTATAGTGTTCTCTCTTGTTATTTTCCTATTAATTTCCATTTAATTTTTGATTATAGCTATTATAGCTCCTATAGGAAAAATCGAAAAAAAACGTCGTTGATTATTATTGTATTCTCTTCTTCTCTGCGATATAGCTTTTCTTTAACAAAATTGGTACTATATTATATTATATTATATTATATTATATAATTATATATTATATATTATATATTATATATTATATATTATATATTATATATTATATATTATATATTATATATTATATATTATATATTATATATTATATATTATATATTATATATTATATATTATATATTATATATTATATATTATATATTATATATTATATATTATATATTATATATTATATATTATATATTATATATTATATATTATATATTATATATTATATATTATATATTATATATTATATATTATATATTATATATTATATATTATATATTATATATTATATATTATATATTATATATTATATATTATATATTATATATTATATATTATATATTATATATTATATATTATATATTATATATTATATATTATATATTATATATTATATATTATATATTATATATTATATATTATATATTATATATTATATATTATATATTATATATTATATATTATATATTATATATTATATATTATATATTATATATTATATATTATATATTATATATTATATATTATATATTATATATTATATATTATATATTATATATTATATATTATATATTATATATTATATATTATATATTATATATTATATATTATATATTATATATTATATATTATATATTATATATTATATATTATATATTATATATTATATATTATATATTATATATTATATATTATATATTATATATTATATATTATATATTATATATTATATATTATATATTATATATTATATATTATATATTATATATTATATATTATATATTATATATTATATATTATATATTATATTATATATATTTTATATATTTTATATATTATATATATATATATTCAGTATCAGTTCAGACTTCATAGAAGACAGACGTACTACAGAGATCATCTCGCCAAAATCCACTGTTTACAACAACAACACAAACCCAACGTTCAAAAAAGAAAAAAAAAAAAAAACAAACAAGACCATAAAGAACACTGCAAAAATTACCCAAAAACAACAACCCGGATAGAACCGTTACAAAAGTGCATCGGGCAGCAGCCCAAGTGAACGAACAATGCGACCGCCGGACTTAAACGACCCATTACCATGGGACAAAAAAACACTTTTCGAACCAAAATACATCATAATTACCCGACAAGATAACCAAACCTTCGAAAAAGTCTCACCCTTCATAATTAAAAAAGTAATAGATTTCCAATGCGGAGGAGAAGTGGAATCTGTGAAAAAATCAAGAGACGGTAACCTCCTAGTAAAAACCAAAGGTTTAGTCCAAGCGCAAAGACTACTTAGACTAACCAAATTCCATGATTTCCTGGTCAACACATCCGAACACCGAACCCTCAACACATCTAAAGGAGTAATATACTCTAACGACCTTCGCAGCATTGATAAAGAAATTATATTAAAGGAACTCTCACTACAAAAAGTAACTGAAGTCGAAAAAATCTACCATTTCAAAAACAACATCTTACAAGAAACTGGTTTGGTAATCCTAACATTTGCAACAACAACCCTACCGACAACAATTATGTTAATATACGGCCCCATATTCCTAGACCCTTAAAATGCCGAAACTGTCAACTATTTGGACACCCCACTAAAATATGCCAAAGCCCAAAAATATGCAACAATTGCTCACAGACTCACACTCCAGATGACGAAAACTGCACCAATCCCAAGTCCTGCTCAAAATCCACAATAGCCAATTCGGCTTCAAAAGGGGCAAATCTGTACTAGACAGTCTACTTTATGTCGACCACCTAGCTTCTAGATCCATTGCCCTCAAAAAACACCTATCTATTATATCACTTGACTTTACTAAAGCTTTTGACAAAATTGGGATACACACTGTCATACAACAACTACACGATTGGAAAGTAGGGACTCGTATTATTAACTATGTTAAAAACTTCATGACAAATAGAAAAATAATAGTAAAAATCGGCACCAAACTCTCTAATACCTACCCCCTTAACAATGGCATCCCTCAAGGTTCGCCAATCTCTGTCATTTTATTCCTAATAGCCTATAACTCCCTTACCAACATCATCTCTACATCGCAGCAAATTAAATTCTGCGCATACGCAGATGACTTCCATCTCCTCATCCAACACAAGAAACGTAAAAACCCCACAACAAACCTAACAAACACCTTTAACCGAATTGACGAGTGGTGCACCCACTCAGGGTCAGTCCTATCAAAGGATAAATGTCAGATACTACACATCTGCCGGAAACACAACTGCAACGCTAAGATACAAACAGGAGACACCACCATACCAACCACAGACACCCTTAAAATTCTAGGACTTACAATCAACCACAGATACAAGTGGAACTCACACATATCCAAATTAAAAACCGAGCTCTCTAAACCGCTAGGAATAGTTAAACACCTTTCTTCCCTCAAATACAATACGAACACTGCTTCTCTCATCCAAGTCATAAAATCGATCATCATTTCTAAAATAGACTACTGTCTCCCAATTTATGGCCACGCACCCAAATCCCAACTTAACAAGATTAAAACTTCCCTTAATTCCGCAATAAGAGCCGGCCTCGGAGCATTCCGTTCCACGCCCATAAACAACCTTTTAATAGAAGCCAACATAAGCCCCATAGAACACAAGCGAGACTTTTTATCAGGTAAACTAGTTAAAAACCTAATTCACTCTAAAGATACACCACTAAAAAACTTTACCAAATCTTCGAAAAGAATCCATAGATACCCCAGCACAATCGACCGCGTAATACAAACAGCAAAACTCGACTACATTCCCTACCTTCCAATCACTATCAATAAATGTAAATCATTCAACATGCTTAACGTCATTAAAGCAACCAACACCACCTTATCAAAGTACAATAAAAACTCCACATCACCAACCACTTTCCATCAACTGTTTCGCACCATCAAATCTTCTTATCCTAACCACAACTTCGTTTATACCGACGGATCCAAATCGGGAGACGTAACATCCTACAGCATCACAAGCGAAACAGAAATAATAAAACTAGGTCTCCTGCCATACTATTCCTCAGTCCTTTCGAGTGAGATAATAGCAATTCAAGAGGCCATTAAAATATGCATCAAGACCCCAGGGAAACACGCTATATGCACAGACTCCTTATCATCCATCTCCTCGATTACTAACCACAACAACCATACACATTATGCCACCTCAGTCAGAAACCTAATTACCAAACACTTCCCAAAAATCTCGCTCATATGGATTCCTAGCCACATAGGACTTATAGGAAACGAAAACGCAGACGAAGCAGCCAAAAGTGCTGCTAAATTCCCCTTAACGTTTACCCCAAACAACAACACGAAAGACGTAACACACTTCCTCAAAACAAAACTAAAAGATAAACAAACGATCCTACTCAATTCAACCTCCAATTGGTACCAACAAATAGCAAAGCTATCATCCTCAAACACCCCCCACATAAATTCTACACTGAACAGGAGACAACAAATACTAATAACTAGACTTAGACTTGGACATACAAACTTAACTAATGCCCACTACCTTGACAACACAAAAAACAACTTGTGCCCACTATGCACCAACGCACGCATAAACGTAGAACACATAATATGTTCTTGCCCCGCCCTCTCCTCACAACGCTCCCAATACTTCCACAACCTCAATCCTCTACTATATCTTGCAAACCCCCCAAACAACAACTTCAACAACACCATAAACTTTGTTACAAACTCCCACATAGTAAATAAAATATAAAAATAAATTTAAAAAATAAACAAATAAATAAACACAAATATATAGAAATACATTAATTAACAAAATAAAATAAATATCAAAATTAAAAAAAAAAAAAATAGCAACAATACTTTGTAAATTAAAGAAAGAGGAGAAAAAAAAAAAAAAAAAACATCTAGTAACTAAGCTAGACTCAAAGACATGAAATTGAAACATACACGAACCACAAAGAGCTGAAGGCCTACAGCTGCTAAAGCTCATACCCTCTGTTAGCAAGTAGTTTATAATTAGTTGCTAGCATTAAATAAATAAATAAATAAATAAATATATATATATTATATAGCTGCCATAGAATGGATCGAAATATTAATGTCAAAATAATACGAAAAGAGGAATAATTTGAACTTCTTCCATGCTAACAATTCAGCACTGACGTGACGACCTGACTGGGCTGAGGTTGGAGCTCCGGCATCAACGAAAGATATGAGTCTTTACACAATCAAATAACCTAAATATAGCAAGCGTGGAAAAGGCGGAACCCTTCGTACAGCATTAAATATGATAGATTGAACATTCGTATCGGGACAGAGCATACTCTGCTTTCTAGATGGAAATTCCTCCTATCGAAAGCAAGGAAGAGGACCAAGCAACCCTGGTGGAATTACAATAGGTAATAAAACTCGTGGGAAAACTTTGAAAAACTTTGACAGTGAACTGAGGGCAGGAAGAGGCCATGACATCATTATTGCAAGCCCCTGAAGAATCCACTGGGATAAAATAATATCAATGTTCCATACTTTGAAGTCAAAGACGTTCTCAAAGCTCTTTTGTCCTTTGAAATATCGTTTGCTCCGGGTCCTGATAAGATACCGAACTGTGCCGAAACTTTGTCTTGGCCAATCACTTTTTTATTCAACCAATCTCTGCTTCTTTCTGAATTCCCGAGAATTTGGAGTGAATCTTTCATCATTCCTCTGCATAAAAAAGGCTCAAGATCCGATGTTGAAAACTATCGCGGTATTGCTAAACTGTCTGCCATACCTACGCTTTTCAAACAGTTGGTCACCTGCCAACTTCAACATATGTGTTCCTCCATAATCTCTCCACCTCAGCATGATTTTGTTAGGCATCGGTCAACGACTACAAATCTCCTCGAATTCTCCTGTCCTATTCATCGAAGTTTCCGTAATAAATGCCAAACTGATGTTATTTTTACAGATTTCAGCAAGGCATTTGATTCAGTAAACCATAGTCTTCCCCTTCACAAACTGTCTCTTCTAGGATTTCCACCAATTTTACTAAACTGGATTTTGGCATATCTCTCAAATAGAACTCTGTTGTAAATGTTTTCTCTGGTGTCCCCCAAGGCAGTCACTTAGGCCCACTACTGTTTGTACTCTTTATAAACGATTTTTCAAACGTCATATCTTTTGCCACTACTTTAATGTATGCAGATGACGTTAAAATTTGCCTATCATACTCCGACGAAATCTCTCATCATCGCCTACAATCGGATCTAAATGAATTACAGTCTTGGTGCTCCATCAACTTGTTACACCTTAACCATGCAAAATGCAAGTCGATGTCCTTTTATCGAACTTCAGCTCATATTCAACCTTACTATCTCGGGAATTGTATTTTGGAACGTATTTCCAAAGTAAATGATCTAGGTGTTTTATTCGACAGCAAATCCACTGTTACTATTGGTAAAGCTAGGGGGTATTAGCCTTTATAAAACGTTGGTCCAAGGAGTTCGACGACCCATACACAACAAAAACTTTGTATGTTTCCATGGTTCGCTCTATTTTGGAATATTGCTCGATTGTATGGAACCCTCAATATAATGAACAACAAAAAATAATTGAGTCAGTTCAAAAGCAGTTTCTATTATTTGCTTTGCGGCAGCCGAACTGGGATCCGAGTAGACACTTGCCTCCCTATGAATCGAGATTAAAATTAATTGATTTACAATCTCTAAAACATCGCAGAAAGTGCGGTGGAGTAATTTTTTTTCATAAACTGCTTTTAGGTGAGGTAAACTCCCCGCGTCTCCTAAGCTACATTGACATCGCTGTCCCTTTGAGATTCACTCGAACATTTCGCCCAATTCACCTGCCAATTTGTAGATCAAACTTTGAAGTTCATGAGCCTTTAGGGTTCTTTGTTCAAATTATAATTTATTGTATACTGAAATATCATTGGAAAACTCGAAAGAATGTTTATCTCCTAAAATTCACTCCTTTCTTGAGTCTGCGAGTACTCTGTACTAATAATCTTGCTTTGTCAAACTCTTATTTAAGTTATATTTATTTAAGTAAATATTTATGTTAATAAAAGTAAGCAGTTTCATTGTTAACTATAAACCCTAATAAATAAATTAAAATATACACTAATTTTTAACTATTTACAAAAAGAGAACAAATGGCTGGCCCAGTCCGCAGTGAAGTAAGTCTTTTTTAAATAAGGTAGGTCAATGGCCTACCTCCTTCTGCACACAAAAATTAACTCAGATCGAAAATGTAAAAAGATTTTAAAAGTACAACGTGGATCAAAACGCTTTTAATGTAAAGTACTCAACATTTTGTCCTATATCTTGAAAACTACTTTTATTTTGATTAAAATCATAAAAATAAAAATTAGTAAAACTAGAAGTACTATTTTCCTTTCAAATATTGAATATTGTAATTATATAGGTATATAAAATGAGGTTATCCTGCCGTCTACAATATCTTTACTGATATTATAATTACATATTATTTATATATTTTTGAGAAGAAGACAATAATTGTATTACATTGACAAGATGCAATTTAATAATTTAAAATGAGCAAGCTATAGAATCACACACATTGACACATTTTAGACACAGCTAGAAAAATGTTTAAGTATGTATATATATCAAGCATTGATGTTTAATTACATTTATACTTTGTTTTTAATGTTCAAGTTTTGTGGACTTTTCGTTTCCTGATCAACCAGACTTATTTTCATACCTGACAGTAAAGTATGTAAAATCCGATAAGTGGGAACTAGTAATTCAATAAAGGGAAAATGCGAATATACATATTCGTAAGCATAAGTTAATTCTCTATAAATTACTTCATTTATAATCCTATTTTTTCTACAAAAGTATTAATTACCGACCGTTGGTTCAAACAGCGATATTATTGACATATTAACGTAAACAGTTGAAAAAAGAAAAGGAAGCTTTACCTGTCCCGATGATGATGTTTGCAAATAAGAAGATACGTCCGTCTCGATCATACAGCCTCTTAAAGTATCTGGTATAAACATACCTTAGGAATTTCTTTGTTCATTGAATTTATTGATCCTTTGAATCCATCGAAAGTGATCTAAAACAGAATATACAAGAAAAATATGAAAAGTTTTAAATGGTATACGATAATAAAACCACTTTGCTAAATAAAAACGACAAAGCTATCCGGTTTTCACAAACTATACATTTTTATACCCTTTCAGTCAGATGTTTGCAACGCGGTCCATGTCCGCTTCTATGCGAACTAGTCTCTCAGTTTTAAAGTTATCGCGATGAAACTTTTTCAACGAGCCGGATCGGACCACTATATCTTATGCCTCCCATAGGAATAATCTCAAAAAATATATAAAAATACATTGTAACTTCGTAGAAAATAGGCGTTTTAATTTTTGACAATTTAATATCAACATTTTTAATATGAAAAAATAAATTTGGAATCCCAGGAACAGGTCCGTTCCCACAAGGGTATATAAACTTCGGCTGGCCAAATCTAGCTTCCTTTTGTAGGGGTATAATATATATCCCCTAAAGATTCAGTTTAACAAAGTTTACTATATTTGTTAATAGTTTATAACTTTATTTAGATTTATTCAGTTTAAAATAGTTTCTGGTCAGGATCACTGCTGGCTTTCAACTGAACTCACTCTCAGCTCATGACTCGCACCAACCCCCGGCTCTCTGAGAAAGTACGAGAGCGATGAGGCCACAAGAGAGAGAGAGCACAGTGAGAGCAAGCTCTACAACAACAACAACGTATTCTAAGAATATACAAGAATGATCTAGAAGGAATACATTAACTTACACATACATACATACTAATACGTAGCAATCCTGCTACACTTTTTAGACAAAATCGGCTCTTATTAGCTAAAGAATAAAATAAAGATTCCATTAAGAGTCTTATCACTGTGGATGGCAGTCCAAGTAGTGATGAAGCGCACTATACTACTATATATACTATAGACTGGGTAGATTTGTATGGGCCAAAAAAAAGTGATAAATCGTAGGGGGACGTGGTCTATGGACAATTCTAAGCAACATTGCCAAAGAAACTATGCATTGAAAACCACGTTTGACCCTCCGCATTTGCAAAAGAAAAAAACCCAGTATTTGATGAAAAATATCACAGTAGCCCTACATTTTATACACTGAAATGGACGCGAAAAAGGTTATAAATCGTTTGGCCGGAAAACAATCTCTGGGCATTTCTTATCCATATTATCAAAGAAATTATATGCCTAAAACCACGTTTGACCCTCCGCATTTGCAAGAGAAAAATACTGGTTTTTTAATTTTACTTTTGAGAAAAATATCATAGTAGCCGTTAAAGAATTATCAATTTTATATTCTCCCCTTCGGTAAAAATGTTTTCTTCTCTTTAAATCATTTTTTCTATACTGTTACTTGGAATATCAGTAAAGGCTACTATGTTATTTGGTTTAAAAATAAAATGAAATACCAGTATTTTTCTTATGTAAATGCGGAGGGTCAAACGTGGTTTTAGGCATATAGTTGCTTGGACAATATGGCTTAGAATGATCTAAAGATTGTTTTCTTCCCAAACGATTTGTAAATTTTTTCGCGTCCATACAAATGCTTCAAATTCAATGCTACTCAGATATTTTTCATAAAAAAACAAGAAAGGAAGCTAGCTTCGGCCAGCCGAAGCTTATATACCCTTGCAGATCATTCCTATTCATTTACAAAAACATTACATTTAAATTAACTTGCGTATATGTTACAATAATCCAAATTATAGCTGATTTCATATTACTTTGGCATTAATTTTTTGATCCTTCCTATGGCAGCTATATAATATAGCCGTCCGAATTTTGTTAAATTTTATTCGAAATTTTGAAATGTTAAAGAAAAGCCATATCCCAGAGGAGAAGAGAATGTAATATAAGTCAACAAAGCTATAATTTTTTTCCTATTAATTTTCATCTAATTTTTCGACCGTTCCTATAGCAGCTATATGATATAGTCACCCGATTTTTTCAAAATTTTATTCGAAATTCAGAAATATTATAAAAATAGTATTCCCAAATGGTTAAGGTTATATTTCAAAAAACACCAAAGTTAGAATTTTTTTAGGTTTTTTTTCGATCCTTCCTATGGGAGCTATAAGATATAGTGGCCCGATCCGGTCGGTTCCGACATATATACTACCTGCAATAGGAAGAAGACTTTTGGGAAAGTTTGAGCCCGATAGCTTTAAAACTTAGGGACTAGTTTGCGTAGAAACGGACGGACAGACGGACGGACAGACGGACGGACATGGCTAGATCGACTCGTCTTGTCATGCTGATCAAGAATATATATACTTTATGGGGTCGGAAACGTCTCCTTCACTGCGTTGCAAACTTCTGACTGAAATCATAATACCCTCTGCAAGGGTATAACCAGTATTTTTCTCTTGCAAATGCGGAGGGTCAAACGTGATTTTTAAGGCATAGTTTCTTTTGCAATGTTGCTTAGAATTGTCCATAGAATACGTTCCCCCCCTACGATTTGATGACCTCCAAATCGACCCACCTAATAATTTGTTTGATATAGCCGCAGAATTGAATATCTGCTACGATACACATTTGGGTGACCCTAATAGTGACGATCAAATCAGCCGACTAAATATTTGAACATGTTCTAATTTTTAATGTAATAAACTAAAGTAACAAAAATAATATTTGGACTTTCTTCGGTGAATTTTTCGATATTTCGGGTATTTTTACCAAAATATTTTATTATTAATAGCGTTAAAATGTTACCCGAATCGATTATGCATTTGTTAAGACTACCTCTATTAAGAGTACTTTATAGTAAATTTGCGCTAAAAAAATATGCTAAAAATGGAAAAAAACCTTGTATTGCTTGTATTTATACCCGTTACTCGTAGAGTAAAAGGGTATATTGTATTCGTGCAAAAGTATGTAACAGGTAGAAGGAAGCGTTTCCGACCCTATAAAGTATATATATTCTTGATCAGGGTCACTAGCCGAGTCGATCTAGCCATGTCCGTCTGTCCGTCCGTATGAACGCTGAGATCTATGAAACTACAAAAGCTAGAGAATTGGGATTACCCACACATATTCTTTGGCTTCCTACGCAGCGCAAGTTTGTTTCAGCCGAGGGCCACGCCCCCTCTAACGCCCACAATCGCCTAACGCCCACAATAAACGAGTTTAAAAAGTGTCTGGCGACCACACCTTTAAAGATTTTGGAAAAGTAAAAATGCAGTTTTATTGCATTTATCAATACCTATCGAAATGTAGAATTTTTAAATCGGACCATTCGTTAAAAAATTAAGACAGATTAAAAATTTTCTATCTCCATCTCCCTCGCACTCACTTTGGCTGAGTAACGGGTATCTGATAGTCAGGGCACCCGACTATAGCGTTCTCTCTTGTTTTTATATAAAACAAGTCGGGGCACCTGACTATAGCCTTCTAGTCGGGTGCCCCGACTATCAGTCGGGTGCCCCGACTATCTACATTTCGATAGGTTTTGATAATCACAATAAAACTGCATTTTTACATTTCCAAAATCTTTAAAGGTGTGGGCGCCAGACACCTTTCAAAAAATGAGGGGGCGGTTAGAGGGGGCGTGGCACCTTTTTCAAATAAACTTGCGCTGCGTGGGAACTCCAAGAATATGCATGCAAAATGCCAATCCTCTAGCTTTTATAGTTTCCGAGATCTCAGCGTTCATACGGACGGACAGACGGACATGGCTAGTTCGACTCGGCTAGTGGTCCTGATCAAGAATATATATACTTTATAGGGTCGGAAAAGCTTCCTTCTCCCTGTTACATACTTTTGCACGAATACAATATACCCTTTTACTCTACGAGTAACGGGTATAAAAAGTTCTTCTTCATTTCGATAGGTATTGATAAACACAATAAAACTGAATTTTTACTTTTCCGAAATCTTTAAAGATGTGGGCGCCACCTTTTGAAATCCTTTAATTGTGGGCGTTAGGCGATTGTGGGCGTTAGAGGGGGCGTGGCCTTTGGCTGAAATAAGCTTGCGCTGCGTATGAAGCCCAAGAATATGTGTGGGTAATCCCAACTTTCTAGATTTTATAGTTTCCGAGATCTCAGCGTTCATACAGACAGACATACGGACATGACAAGATCGACTCAGTAGTGATCCTGATCAAGAATATATATACTTTATAGGGAAACGCTTTGTTCTACCTGTTAGAGGGTGATAAAAACTTTAAAAAAGCAGCAAGAATCGTCGGCGTGGAAAGTTTGCGATGGGATGTGTTCCCTAAGGTCTATGTGACAATGAATATTGCAAATCCCGGATGTGTTCCATTTCTACGTGGCAGACAAATTCAAGGCAGAAAGAGCGGTAATCTATGTGAACTCTTGGAAAGCAAAGCAGATTGATCAGGATTCTTAGTGAACCTGTGGTCACAGAAGTCTCAAGAGGAGCAGAAGTCTCTAGAATCCAGAGCAGATACATACAAAGAGGTTGTTTGTATTGGTGCTTTGAACAAGTCGATGCAGAACTTTGTGAGGTACATCTATTTTGGTAAAAGTTAAGAAACAGCGGAAAATGCCAAAAATAGCGGATCTTAAGGGCGACGAATTAAGATTCCTGCTACGATCGAGAACCGTGTCAGAATTCTTCACACGAGCCGAATTAGTTCAAAGGCTGATCGAATTTGAACAATCGGAGGACGTAGAGCTGCCAGCAGCAGCGCTGCTCACCATGCAGCAAGAAGAAGCGATGTCAGCACAGTCAGTCTCAATTGCAAAACGAAATGAAGGAACTGGAGGACATGTTAGCTCAGTGAGTGATCGCTCAAATGGGCAATGCAGTACCAGCAGAAGCCAAAAATCAGCAGCAGCAACAGCAACATATCATCGATTTGGACATCGATGAGACTAACATCGACAGGAGTGTTCCCGTGCAGCCTACCAGCAACGACAGACAAGCATCAGTCAAGGAAATCGCCAACACCTTGCCACAGTATGATCCCAGGGACGACAACGCCATTTCAGTCAATCAGTTCATCGATCGTGTCAACAAAGTGGTTGATGCGTACCAGTGGGACGAGAAGTTTTTATTGCTCGCCATTTATACACGGCTCAAAGGTCCAGCCAAGATGTGGCTAGATTCTTCGCCAATTCTACACACGACGTGGAAAAACTTCGCCGAAGCTATACAGGACGAGTTCGCTGCAAACCCAGACGAAGCAGAAGTGCATTTCAACATGGCCAATGCAACCAGCGATCGAAGGAGACGGTAAAGGAGTACTGTTTCAGGATTTTCGCCCTAGGGGTGCGGTACAAGCTCAGCGAGGCAGCGATTATCAGATATGTTCGCTCAGGTCTACAGCATCGAGAATTGCAAAACAGTATTGCAACAATTCATTTCTAAACAATGAAGCAACTTCCTGAGGCTGCCGAGTCTTATTTTGTAAATAGAGGTCGATCGATTACGAATAAGAAAGAATTTCCATCAAAAGCTAGCAGCTTCGAGCAGAAGCAAGACAACGATGTAAAGCCGCCCAGGTCGAAGGAATCCCTGAAGTGTTACAACTGCGGAAATATGGTACATTTCGCCAATTCGTGCCCGAAGGAGAAGAAAAAGTCCCGCTGTACCAAATGCAACAAATTTTACGAGCCAAATGGAGTTTGCCAAGCCGCCAATGTTCAGCGTTTCTGCGCCGCTAACCAAGACAAGCTTTTCACCTATCATACCTGTATCGACAGGTAGTCAAGCCAATGGTCGACAAGCTTTTAAAACAGGACATCATCACAGAATCCCCATCAGAGAACGCCAGCCCGGTGGTACTTATCAAAAAACCGAATGGTAGATTAAAATACTTTTCTTCCCTGGACCTCAACAGCAGATACTATCACATAGAGATAGCCCACAGAATCCCCATCAGAGAACGCCAGCCCGGTGGTACTTATCAGAATGGTCGACAAGCTTTTAAAACAGGACATCATCACAGAATCCCCATCAGAGAACGCCAGCCCGGTAGTACTTATCAAAAAGCCGAATGGTAGATTAAAATACTTTTCTTCCCTGGACCTCAACAGCAGATACTATCACATAGAGATAGCCCCAGAGAGTAGAAAGTTTACTGTCTTTATTACCACTGATGGATTGTACGAATTCAAGAGACTTCCGTTCGGATTGAAGAACGCACCTGCTGTTTTCAATCAACTCATGGCAGAGTTACAGAAGAGAGTGCATAGAGGAGACATGATACACTACATGGACGACATCCTTATTGGTAGCCAAACATTTGCTGAAATGTATGAGAAGCTGGAGAGGATGCTGGAAGTCTTAAAGGAGTGCGGACTAACATTTAACCTGGTCAAATGTGAGTTGTATAAGCAGTCAATCACATTCCTTAGTCACCAGATACACGCAGAAGGAATCAGCCCTGGCGAAATAAAGACGAATGCCTCAGAATGTTTCCGAAGCCATCCAATGTCACCGATGTGAGAAAGTTATTGGGTCTCACCGGTTATTTCCGCAATTTCGTTGCTGGATATGCCATCATATCAGCGCCACTGAGAATCCTATTGCGCAAGGATCATTTGGGAACCTCCACAACAAGATCCCTTTGACGAATTGAAGAATGGCCTGATTTCGAATCTAGTTGTCATCAGTTATCGCCTGGATGCCGAGCACACGGATGCCAGTGCAGTTGGTTTAGCCGGAGTTTTGCTACAACGTGAGGACGATCAGCTGAAACCAATCGCTTACTATAGCCGAGCTACTTTCAAACCGGAGAAGAACTACCATAGCTACGAACTTGAGGCTCTAGCTGTCGTGGAATCATTGGAGCGCTTCAAATCCTAAATTTATGATAAGAATATAAAAGTTATTACCGATTGTAATGCTCTAAAAACGTCGATGGAGAAACGAGAACTAATACCCCGGATCGCAAGATGGTGGTTGCGTATCCAAGAATTTGACGTAGACATCGTCCATCGATCTGGAACACAAATGACCCACGTCGTAGCGCTAAGTCGAGCGCCATTTGAGGATGCTCAAGAAATGGATACAACATGCCTTAAGATCGCCAAGACAATAATCGACGAGGAGAATTTGCTATTTTCCATACAGCTACAGGACGAGAAAATTCAGAAGATTGTCGCAGACATGAAGTTGGACAAGAAATCAGAGACAGACGACTAGTGATCGAGCAAGATCGCTTATTTCGAAAACATGACAGCAATCTGTTCTGGGTTGTTTCAAAGCAGCTGAGATTCCACATTTTGTATGAATGTCACGATAAATCCGGACACATGAGCACCGGACAGACGGACGGACAGACGGACATGGCTAGATCGACTCGTCCAGTGATGCTGATCAAGAATATATATACTTTATGGGGTCGGAAACGTCTTCTTCACTGGGTTGGAAACTTCTGACTGAAATCATAATACCCTCTGCAAGGGTATAAAAAATTATATATTTGTTGATTTTTACTACATTCTCTTCTTCTCTGGGATATGGCTTTTCTTTAACATATTAAAATTTCGTATTAAATTTAACAAAATTCGGACGGTAATATTATATAGCTGCCATAGGAAGGATCAAAAATGTAATGCCAAAGTAATACGAAAGCAGCTAAAATTTGGATTGTTGTAACATATACGCAAGTTAATTTAAATTTAATGTTTTTGTAAATGAATAGGAATGATCTGCAAGGGTATATAAGCTTCGCCTGGCCAAAGCTAGCTTCCTTTCTTGTTTTTCTACTATTTTCCATTTAATTTTCCGACCGTTCCTATGGCTGCTATATGATATAGTCATCCGATTTTTAAACAATTTAATTCGAAATTCAGAAATATTTAAATATTAATATTCCCAAAAGTAGAAGGTAATATTTCAAAATACACCGAAGTTCGAACTTTTTTTAGTTTTTTTTTTCGATCCTTCTTATGGGAGCTATAAAATATAGTTGTCCGATCCGGCCAGTTCCGACTTATATACTACCTGCAATAGAAAAAAGACTTTTGGGAAAGTTTCATCCCGATAGCTCAAAAACTGAGGGACTAGTTTGCGTAGAAACAGACGGACGGACAGACGGACATGGCTGAATCGACTCGTCTTGTGATGCTGATCAAGAATATACTTTATGGGGTCGGAAACGTCTCCTTCACTGCATTTATACTTCTCCGAAACTTTTAAAAATGTGGGCGTTAGAAAGGGCGTGGCGCTCGGCTGAAATAAACTTGCGCTGCGTAGGAAGCCCAAGAATATGTGTGGGTAATTCCAACTTTCTAATTTGTGTAGATCCCAAGATCTCAGCGTTCATACGGACGGACAACAGACGGACATGGCTAGATCGACCCGGCTAGTGATCCTGATCAAGAATGTATATACTAGGGTCGGAAATGCTTCCTAATGCTGTTACATACTTTTGCACAAATACTATATAGGCTTTTACTCTACGAGTAACGGGTATAACAAGAGAGAACACTATAGTCCGGTGCCCCGACTATATGTTACCCGTAACTCAGCTAAAGGGAGTGCGAAGGAGATGGAGATATTAAACTTTGCGCATAACTTTTTAATGAATGGTCCGATTTAAAAAATGTCTTCTACATTGTGATAGGTATAAATAAACACTATAAAATTGCACTTATACATTTTAAAATCATTATGGATGTGAGCGCCAGACACATTTAAAGCGATTGTGGGCGTTTGGGGGGCGTGGCAACTCGAACTCAAACAAACTTGCGCTGCGCAGGAACCCATGAAATCTGCATTATTAATCCCAACTTTCTAGCTTTTATAGTTTCCGAGATCTCAGCGATGAAGAATATATATACTTTATAGGGTCGGAAACGCTTCCTTCTACGTGTTACATACTTTTGCACGAATACAATTACCCTTTTACTCTACGAGTAACGTGTATAAATATATATATATATATTCGCAGTGTAATAGCTATTGACGCGCACAATTCGCAAGACTCGGTTGCGCCTTCAATTTTGGATTAGAACTCAAATTTAAACGGGAATACATTTCTTTCGACTTAAAAATTTCGGTCAGCGACCTTTCAATAGTTTTAAATTTAGCAGCTGATAAAAAACACAGAAAAAATACGCTTAAAATAAATCTTAAATGTTGTTTATATGTGTTCATCAAAAGCTAATATATTTCTCAGTCGATAAGCGAGGCAATAATAAAGATCTGCCTGCGAGTATTAAATTTAACCATCTTTTTCAAACTTAGTCTATCCCAAGCGCGGATCCAAGAGGGGTGATATGGGTGATAGGTAAAGGTAAGCTTTACAAACGGAAATCGGTTATCAGAACTTTTAATTTACTACTATTCGAAAAGCTTCACAGTCGCAATTAATACATTTATGGCTGAAGTATGTCTTAATTTAGGAACTATAATCGTTCGGAATGTGTTTTTTATCTTTGATAGGAAAAGAATTTTTAGGTTTTGTAATTGTTCACTCAGTTGTAAAATGGCATATATTTAAATCAATTCAGTCTAAATTCTAAATATTATTGAATATTCAGGAGCCAAATACTACAAATACAGGGTTTATAGAAATTTTAAAAACGATTCACAAAATTATTGTTGCCGCCTACATTTTTTCGTATTTTACCCGCATAGCATTACACAATCACAATGTATATTTCCATTAATGGGCTGTTTACTTTACTTTAATTATTTATATACAAGACCTTTTAGAAATTTACGAGATTAAGGCTTTAGATTTCGTAAAAAACTCAACATAATATTTTTTATACACACATACATGTATATCTAAAAAATTCGTAACACAGTGAAGAATGACAGAATAGCTTTGTTATGCAAAACGAGTACCTATAGACTAAATTTAAAATTGGCAAATCACAGATGACTGCGTGGATTTGTGTTCTCGTCAACTGTTAGACTCTTTGAGAGACTTATATATGTACATGAATCCAAATTAATCAACAAATACATAAGCGTCCCAAAGGGCCCGAACAAACAAACCGTTCTAAAAATGGATACTCCTGCTCTTAGCTAACTGAAACTAAATGGGAGAGCTCATTGATATTCGTAATGCGCATGTGCCAGGCAACTACAGTATAAACTCAACGTGCAGGAATCCCGCAGATATCTGTAAAGTTAAGGAACAAAGGAAAAGGTTTAGATTGCTCCAAAAAAAGTTTAATATTTTCAATTATTTAATTTTGCGAGCTATTAGATGATGTAAACAAATAAAAACAAGAGAGAACGCTATAGTCGGGTGTCCCGACTATCAGATACCCGTTACTCAGCTAAAGGAGTGCGAGGGAGATAGATATATAAAATCTTTGATCAGGCATAACTTTTTAACGAATGGTCCGATTTGAAAAATTTCTTCTACATTTCGATAGGTATTGATAGTCACAATAAAACTGCATTTTTAGTTTTCCAAAATCTTTAATGGTGTGGGCGCCAGACACCTTTAAAAAAATGGTGTAGGGCGATTGAGGGCGTTAGAGGGGGCGTGGCACCATTTTGAAATAAACTTGCGCTGCGTAGGAACTCCAAGAATATGCATGCAAAATGCCAATCCTCTAGCTTTTATAGTTTCCGAGATCTCAGCGTTCATACGGACGGACAGACGGACAGACGGACATGGCTAGTTCGACTCGGCTAGTGATCCTGATCAAGAATATATATACTTTATAGGGTCGGAAAAGCTTCCTTCTCCCTGTTACATACTTTTGCACGAATACAATATACCCTTTTACTCTACGAGTAACGGGTATAACAAGAGAGAATGCTATAGTCGGGTGCCCCGACTATTAGATACCCGTTACTCAGCTAAAAGGAGTGCGAGGGAGATGGATATATAAAACTTTGATCGAGCGTAACTTTTTAACGAATGGTCCGATTTGAAAAATTTCTTCTACATTTTGATAGGTATTGATAAACACAATAAAACTGCATTTTTACTTTTCCAAAATCGTTAAATATTTGCGCGCCAGACACAGACACACACACATAAAATCGTTTAAGGCGATTGTGGGCTTTAGAGGGGGCGTGGCGCTCGGCTGAAATAAACTTGCGCTGCGTAGGAAGCCCACAAATTTGTGTTGTTAATCCCAAATTTCTAGCTTTTGTAGTTTCCGAGATCTCAACGTTCATCCAGACAGGCAGACGGACATGGCTAGATCGACTCGGCTGGTGATTCTGATCAAGAATATATATACTTTATAGGGTCGGAAAGGCTTACTTCTAGCTGTTACATACTTTTGCACGAATACAATATACCCTTTAACTCTACGAGTAACGGGTAGAACAATTGACTCATAAACAAGAAAGGAAGCTAGCTTCGGCCAGCCGAAGCAGATCATTCCTATTAACTTACAAAAACATTAAATTTAGATTTACTTTCGTATATGTTACAACAATCTAAATTTTAGCTGATTTCGTATTATTTTGGTATTCATATTTGATATTTCCCTTGGCAGCTTTTGAAATGTTAAAGAAAAGCTATGTACCAGAGGGGAAGAAAATGTAATAAAAATCAACAAAGATATAATTTTTTTTCTATTAATTTCCATTTCATTTTTTAATCAAAAATTGAGTGCTAAAGTAATACGAAAGCAGCTAAAATTTTGATCGTTCTAGCATAAACGCAAGTTAATCTAAATTTAATGTTTTTGTAAATGAATAGGAATGATTTGCAAGGGTATATAAGCTGGACAAAGATAGCTTCCTTTCTTGTTTATTTATTTGTTTGTTTTGAAGAAAGCTTTTGATTTTTGACAATATAAAAACGACATTTAAAACAAGGCAATAATATATATGATATCCCTGATATGTACAGCTTATGATATCTTTATCCCATCAACCAAATTTGATGGGTAAATTTGACCCATTTGAAATTTGAAATTGGTAATGTGTATTTTGTTTTTGCTTTGGTCTTAATTTAATTTTATTTAATGGTAAAACTATTATAAAATAGTAAGTTGTGTGTATTTTGTTGCTGTGAAGTAACTAATTTACTATTATATTGGTTAATTTTACCGATATATTTATACCCGTTAATCGTAGAGTAAAAAATTTTAATCGTATATATATTCGTATATATATTCTTGATCAGAATCACTAGCCGAGTCGATCTAGCCATGGCCGTCTGTCCGTCTGTCTGTCCGTCCGTATGAACGCTGAGATCTCGGAAACTATAAAAGCTAGAGGATTGGCTTTTTGCATGCATATTCTTGGAGTTCCTACGCAGCGCAAGTTTATTTCAAAAAGGTGCCACGCCCCCTCTAACCGCCCCCTCATTTTTTGAAAGGTGTCTGGCGCCCACACCTTTAAAGATTTTGGAAATTTAAAAATGCAGTTTTATTGTGATTATCAAAACCTATCGAAATGTAGAAGAAATTTTTTAAATCAGACCATTCGTTAAAAAGTTATGACCGATCAAAGTTTTAATATATCCATCTCCCTCGCACTCCCTTAGCTGAGTAACGGGTATCTGATAGTCGGGGCACCCGACTATAGCGTTCTCTCTTGTTATACCCTTGCAGAGGGTATTATGATTTCAGTCAGAAGTTTGCAACGCAGTGAAGGAGACGTTTCCGACCCCATAAAGTATATATATTCTTGATCAGCATCACTAGACGAGTCGATCTAGCCATGTCCGTCTGTCCGTCCGTCTGTCCGTCTGTCCGTCCGTCCGTCCGTTACTACGCAAACTAGTCCCTCAGTTTTGAAGCTATCGGGCTCAAACTTTCCCAAAAGTCTTCTACCTATTGCAGGTAGTATATATGTCGGAACCGGATCGGGCCACTATATCTTATAGCTCCCATAGGAAGGATCGAAAAAAAAATTCTAGCTTTGGTGTTTTTTGAAATATAACCTTCTACTTTTGGGAATACTATTTTTATAATATTTCTGAATTTCGAATAAAATTTCTAAAAAATCGGTTGACTATATCATATAGCTGCCATAGGAACGGTCGAAAAATTAGATGAAAATTAATAGGAAAAAAATTATATCTTTGTTGACTTATATTACATTCTCTTCTCCTCTAGGCTATGGTTTTTCTTTAACATTTTAAAATTTCGTATAAAATTTTAAAAAAATTCGGGCGGCTATATTATATAGCTGTCGTAGGAAGGATCAAAAATTAATGCCAAAATAATACGAAAACAGCTAAAACAAGAGAGAACGCTATAGTCGAGTACTTCGACTATTAGATACCCGTTACTCAGCTAAAGGAAGTGGGAGAGAGATTAATATATGCACGCGTCAAAGCTACTAGCGCCATCTAGTGGCTGTTTCATTTTTTGCTCATAACTTTTTAATGGATTGTCCGATTTGAAAAATTTCTTCTACAATTCGATAGGTATTGATAAATAGAATAAAACTGCATTTTTACTTTTCCGAAATCTTTAAAGTTGTGGGCGCCAGACACCTTTCAAAAAATGGTGTAGGGCGATTGTGGGCGTTTGAAACAAACTTGCGCTGCGTAGGAACTCCAAGAATCTGCATGCAAAATTCCAATCCTCTAGCTTTTGTAGTTTCCGAGATCTCAGCGTTCATACAGACGGACAGACAGACGGACAATGATCCTGATCAAGAATATATATACTTTATAGGGTCGGAAAAGCTTCCTTCTCCCTGTTACATACTTTTGCACGAATACAATATACCCTTTTACTCTACGAGTAACGGGTATAATTAGGTTTGTTGTAACATATTCGCAAGTTAATTTAAATTTAATGTTTTTGTAAATGAATAGGAATGATCTGCAAGGGTATATAAGCTTCGGCTGGCCGAAGCTAGCTTCCTTTCTTGTTTTTAAATAGGATTACTATATCATATAGCTGCCATAGGAACGATCGGAAAATTATATGGAAATTAATAGGAATTATATCTTTGTTGATGTTTATTACATTATCTTCTTTTCTGGGATAGGAAGGATCAAAAAATTAATGCCAAAGTAAATATGAAAGCAGCTAAAATTTGGATTGTTGTAACATATACGCAAGTTAATTTAAATTTAATGTTTTTGTTAATAAATAGGAATTATCGGCAAGGGTATATAAGCTTCGGCTGTTTTAATTTATTTTAAAAGGTTTAATATTTTTAGCGGTTTGTCGAAGTTTTAACACACTGTCGTATCCTGTTAAGTTCGATTTAAATATATATTACCTGTGCGGGTGTCCAATCCTGTAATTTCTCAGTGCGATTGCGTATTGGTTGTAGTTCGTACATATTTAATAATGCTTATTGTGGTGGCTTAACGTGACCACGTGCACAAGGATAGGTAGCCAAAATTTGCCTTTATATTATAAAGATGTTCTGTAAACTAAAACCCCATCGACCAGGAATTTCAGACATTGTTATTGAATCTTATTGAATGCTTTATTTGCTGCTATGAATAAATTATGTTAATAATATTTTAACAGGTATATAACAAATATGTAATTTCAAGGTGGGTTGTATTTTCGATTTTTCGTTTTTTAAACTCAGTTTCAATTATCAATTATAAATATATTTTTTTTATTCTTTCATCTCTCTCTCTTACTGTCTCATATTTTGTTTTCTCGCAGTTGACGCTTATTCCGGCAATGGTTGGCTAATTTTTGTATAGTTACTTTTAAAAATGGTTTATGTTGTGGTTTATTGTGCTAATGCAATTCTTTTCTATTTAAATAACCTACATTTCTGTCATTCAATACAGTATGTCATTAAAGAATATGTAAGAATAATATAACTTTTTCTCCATTTTATTTAATTTAAAACCATGTAACAATGTCTTATTGTGTTATTAGACTATTTAGTGTTATAGTTTAACAATTCAATCGTATTATATACATTTTCAATAAGTTCTGTGTTTTTTAATTAGTTCATCAGATGTCTACATCGGAAATATATACCGATAGACGTTTACAACTTTATTATCTGATACAAATTAATAACTCAACTCTGGTACCGTTTCCGTTCCGTTTACTTTATAAAATGCCGAAATCGGTGTTGAAAAAATATAACTTTCCCCAAATATAGTTCCATGTTCATTTATTTGCTGCTTTATGTATGAAGATGCTAGGTTTTTCACTTTAAATGAAAAATGAAAACCTAATGCAAATAAATAGTACAAATCTAGCAAAACAAATTTAACCAAGTTTGCAAAACTTGACCTTTGTTTTCATAAAGTAATTAAAATATACCTTTAATGTTGGCGTGTTAAATTTGAATTTGATCACGAAAACGCACCTTTTATTCAAATATTGGATCCGAGGTTATCGTACTTTTTATACCCGTTACTCGTAGAGAAAAAGGGTATATTGTATTCGTGCAAAAGTATGTAACAGCTAGAAGGAAGCATTTCCGACCCTATAAAGTATATATATTCTTGATCGCTGAGATCTCGGAAACTACAAAAGCTAGAAAGTTGGGATTACCCACACATATTCTTGGGCTTCCTACGCAGCGCAAGTTTGTTTCAGACGATGACCACGCCCCCTCTAACGCCCACAATCGTTTTAAACGATTTTATGTGTTTGTGTGTCTGTGTCTGGCGCCCACACCTTTAAATATTTTGGAAAAGGAAAAATCCAGTTTTATTGTGTTTATCAATATCTATCGAAATATAGAAGAAATTTTTCAAATCGGACCATTCGTTAAAAAGTTACGCTCGATCAAAGTTTTATATATCCATCTCCCTCGCACTCCTTTTAGCTGAGTAACGGGTATCTGATAGTCGGGGCACCCGACTATAGCGTTCTCTCTTGTTTATACTCATTAGAACATTAGAACAAACTGGTAAATTGTGTTCTTTAAAAAATATGCAGCAGAAATGCTTTTCTGACCTTATAAAGGTCGAGGTCTGAAATTAATGATGTCTACGCAGCGCAAGTACATTTAAAATCATTTTGCACGAATACTATAACACTCAAAAATTACTAAATTCTGTAACGCCCACATTGTTAATTCTGGAAACAAGTTTTTGTTGAAAAGTGACTTTTGTTACCCTAACTCGAAATTTGACTCTAAACTAGGTATTAAGACTCAAATTGGTCAAAAACAGAAACTCTTCCAAATTCCAGGATTTTTTTCTCAAAATCCTTGTGTTTGGGATAACTTTTATAACGATCGAACACATTGAAATTCTGCGTAACTCTGGGATGATAAAAAAATGTTTGAACAAATTTCACAATATTGAATAATTTATATTTTATAATAATGTCCTAACAAAACATTTTTCTACAGATAAGCACGTATAAAACTATTGCTCTTATCAGAACAATTACTTTGTTTAAATTGTATGGCTATTTTTTTCATATTTTTAATTTTTTAAACATAATAACATTAGCTCTGTGCAGATTTAATTTTTTTTCC